>CAJQZP010001449.1:8905000-10105000 GCA_907164705.1 Parnassius apollo | reverse complement strand
TGGTACTTTTTCGGTCATTTCTATCAAGTACTTTTGTACCGTCCAGAATTCTTCCGTACTCTGGGGGGTAAATCTGACCCCCTTCCCGAACGGACGAGCATTCGGTGGGTGGCCCAACTTCCTGTTGAGCACCTCGAAGTGCTTCGTCCAGTCCGGTAAGCACTCAGCCACTATGGGCGGGTATCTTTTCCATGTTTCTTCCGGCGGTTTAGATGCCTCAGCTGTCCTTGTCCTTGGTACTGCTGGGGCAGCTACCAGTTGGGCGTAACTTGTCGAAGGCCTTTGACCATCGTCCGATGGTCGGCCTGACGGGTTGGTTGTCGGCGCGGATGGTGAATGTCCGGCAGATGTACTTGGTGCAAGGGTCGCGTATGTGGTTGCACTCCACCCGTATGACCCTTCTCCTCCCTGCTCCAGATCAACAGCATCCATGCTGGTATGGTGATCCGGTGATCTGGGAGGGGTTGGTTTGATTGGCGATGGCGATTTGGGTGTGGATCTTGGGATGGGTTTTTCCGGTTGGTGGTCATATTCTTCCTCGGATGTCGAGTAATCCGAGGAGTGGGAGGATACAATGCATTGCCTCTTCTCCTGAAGGGATGCTGCTGTCTCGGGTGGAGTGTGCCTTCTCAGCGTCTTCTTGGCCCGCTGTTGCTGGGGGAACGGTTCACGCCCAGTCGTACCTTCAGGTACGATGGGCAAAAGCGCGGTCATCGGTGCGGGCTCCTTGCCTGGTGATGAAGGATTTCGGGTTGGGATCTGCGAGTAGGAGGACACTACTCGAGTCCGTTCTGGGTGGAATATCTCCCGGTACGCAATGGGTCTTTCCAAAACGCCAGGACGGTCCGGTGGTTTTCTAGATTTAGGTGGGGGCTGCCCCTTGTCCTTATCGGACATGATGGTGTGAACCTACCTAATGTGAGTCAGTAATCTAATTACGGCCCTGTCTATTACCAGCCGATCGGCAGCAATGCGCGACGCGGATGGTTAGGATGATTAAAAATGTTAGCGTAATCATTTTTGGGCACTGCCTACCCCTTTTGCAACAAAAGGGTTGGGGGAAGTGCGGTGGTGGCACTCTAAACCCGCGACTAGGCACTAGAAAACACGAACGTTTTAGAGCACCTAAGAATCTGCCTAGGGGCCGGTGACCTCGACGCTTCATGGAATCAGCGGACTCAACGATCGGCGGAGTATGTCGTACCGGCGGTTGTATGTGTTCACTGCTAAACACAAACAACGCTCACCTAGGAGATCCTTATAATGAGAATTGAAAATTGAGCAACTTACTAAGGTATTCCCGAGCTAAACCTTAAGGAGAGCCAGGTGCAAGAAACTCTATTTAACATTTTAGGCCCTAAAATGTTAAATAGAGTTTCTATGATATAGTTTTCATCAATATGTTTACCCATCTTATACAATTCAACAGTTTGATGCAAGATTTAAAACTTTAAACAGATCTTTAAGCGAAACTTTAAGAAGAATTAAACCTTTAATTTACTATTTAATTTTTCCATTATTTTTGCTATTTTATCACTAAAATAGATTCTTATTGACATTTTGATTTTCTAAGACTAATACAAAATTTAGCTAAAATATTGACAAGTCGCTATATGTAATAGCGACTAGCATACATTTTAAACTTTAAAAAAATTATTTAATTAATATTTTTATGAGACGTTTTTATTTTCTGTTAATTACCTATACAAATTAACAAACTCAAATTTACATGACCCTCTGGATCCTATACGAGGCTCTTGCCATCCCTTTTTAATATTTATACTTATCCTTGTTGGACATATACTCCATTTCACTCTAGCATTAAACTATCCTTATCTAACCCATTGATATGTCTTATCAGTGATTAAATCATTTAAGTAAACATTAATCAAAAGTGCTTAAAGCGAATAAAATGTTCTTAATTATTTATTTAAATCGTATTAAATAGCCGATTACTATGTAATGCATGATTCTAAGTTAGTATTAATTAACCTTACTTTACTCAGAAATTAGCATTTTATAAAAGTTAATTATTTCTAATATTCCATCTTTAAGAAACATTGAAAGACTTAATGAGATGTTTATTTCACGTCGCAAACACTTCACCATTATTTATTTTTCATTTTATCCATGCATTTTTTATTTTAGCAATTCATTACATATTTATGTCATTTCCTTCACATACACGGCTCACGTACATACCTATATGATCAAGACAACTTGCATTTCATTCACTTCATTACATTTCAGCCCATGTAATTTATTATTTAATTGCACCACAACTTTCACGTACACGGCTAGCGTACATAATTACATGATCAAGATAATGGACAATATTCCTATACAATTCTTAGTAAATTCTTATTTCCCTCATTAACAATACATAAAAACTTATTCATTTTATTGCATCCGAACTACCTTAATAATTAATCGATTATTAGGTCTTCCAAACTCTCAGCGGATCAGGCTGATTGTATGTGGATATGCTAACCTCCGATAATTTTTACTACATACGTCACACCTTTTACCTACATATTTGTATCAATATTTTTCATATATTTACGTATCCTTATTAAGTCCTAAGATTCTCATATAAATTTCTTATTGCTAAGTCTCTTTATAGTATCTATATATAGTGTTTATAGTCAGGAATGAGGCTCACAATGTCAACACAACAAAATTTAAATAAATTATTGTATACAAATAATTTATTTAAATATTTTTTTTTCAAATGTTGAGTATTTGAGTTTCAAAATCGTATTAAGCAAAGAAAATATTTTAATAATCCACAAAAATAAGTAAGTAAAAAACTTTACCATTTTCTTAGAAAATAATGACTTATGAAAATTAAAAGCATATGATTTGAAGGTTCTAAAACATAAAACCGAAAATATTAGATTTCATTTTAAGATATATAGAACAAAGAAGATAATGTATATTTAAGTATAATAATGATCATTAAAATAAAAACAGACATATCAAAATATAACTTTTTTAAATTCACCGATTCAACGTTTACATCTAACTATGATCACACGGTGTGATTTATACCTAATTTTAAGATGACTTGTGCAATATGTTATATGAATGCAAGTAAAATGTAAGGTACATTTTACTTCTTTAAAAGGATAGTTTTAAACATTTTTTAATTTACATAGAAGTTTAAATAGTCTCGTCGTTTATAGTTATATTACATAGGTAGGTAGGTACATCCAAAATGCATTGGCTCTTAATAATTTAACGTTGTCAAAAATATTATGATGTGAATTGTACGTACATACAAAAAAGTATTTAAAAAATCACTCATACTGCTGTAAAATTTATACATGTGACAAAACCGCATGACGTATTCAAATATTGAAAACGAAACAATTTAAATTTGTTTTAATATAAATTTAAGATTCATTGTCTTTAGAAAAGAAAAAAAGACATAACAATAGCGAATTGTTTGTTGACCTGTGTCAAAATTGCATAAATTTAAATGAAATTTGCTACCGAAAAAAAAAACAATAGAATCTATTACTGACGTGTTACAACAATAATCTATGAAAAAATTATTGACATTGAAATGATTGATGGTAAATTTAAGTATGTAAAAATTTAATATATCATATATTCTTTTTTTTTCAATAATAATTCATGGTAATAAAATTAATATAAAACAATAACTGAATTAAAGGGATGAGATAAAATCGTCTTGTGTCTTAATAGAAGTGTATAAGTGATTACGTAACTTAATTTATAATATTGCGTTATGATTTTTATTTACACACTGTAATAAAACTATCAAAAACTAGTGAATCGTTAATTATCGGATAAATGTATTTAACTTAATCATATTATATTAAATATAGAATATTTAATACATATCTTTAATAAATATATGGTAGCAAAACAACAAGAAAAATATCAATTATAAAAGTTTTGATGGAATTGAAAATCACTCAGGTGCAAAATTACGTCATATTTTTTTTCTTTGTTCTTTTCGGCTCAATTTTCATAACCTTCGGGATGAAGCTCTTCTGCCGTTTCTTGAATTTAGGTCTTTGGTCATTAAATTAAAAAAAAAACACATTTTATTTTCCTCATTTTTTGTTAATTGTTTTCATAGTTACTATACATATTAAAAAATACAGTCACCTCCTATAAAATTATTATTGTGGCCTCTTCTGGTAACAGTTTTTGGTTTTCTTGTCACACCCGGTAGTATGTCAATTCAATAATTGAATTTTTTTCTTTATTTTTATTTCTTCATTAATTCTTTTTTATTCGAATTATTTTCACATTATATCAGACAATTTTGCGCGTGCATTGTCGGAGCGCACCGCCTGGCAGGGTTGCCAGGGAGCTTTTATTGGGTATAATTACATATATAGACATATTACTAATTTACCCAATGCTTCCATTTTGTCGATTTTTTAATGTAAGGTGTTAACGAAAAGAGAGGCGTGTTACTTTTGCTACGTCTTTAATTATACCACTTAATTATTCTACTTTAGGTTAGATACACAACACTACCGTACAGAAGAGTGAACTATCGATTTTACAAAGTTATGTCGGTAATGTATACATAGTTAAATTTTTATATTACACGAGCGTTTCGCACCGGCTTCAAAAGTGTGATTTCTGGATATCGAGTACAGCGCCACCTATCACGGGTCCAATTGTAAATCTAAACAATGCAAGGATCCACTCAAGCCCACACAAAATTTCATCAAAATTGGGCCAGCTGTGTAGGAGGAGTTCAGTAACAAAAATACGTACAGAAGAATTATATATGTATATAATAATAGAAATATAAATGGCAAAATGTTATAGGTATAATATGGTGTATAAGATTAAGCTTGTAATTAAAATGACAATGAAGATGAGTGAAAAAGAACAAGTATCCACAAAACAAATACTTGATAAACTGATAAACTAAGTAATAATAATAATGAGTGGACGTGGTAAATCACTTACAGCATCCCTTAGAGAATATATAATAAAAAGCTTGCTTGTGTATAGCCTAAGCAACATTCTACTATTATTAGCATATTGTACACAATATTAGTCTTATTCATAAAAATCTATGAAGTAGGTTTATAATATCCTCGAACCAACAAAGGGAATCAAAGGAAGACTTAGATAACTAATGAAGCTACAAAGACAGAATTGACTGTACTGTATCGTGTTTTGCGACATAACTTCTACTTTTTATCTTAATTTGTATTGTTTTGCTTATAATGACTTAGTATTTCTTTTATTGTTCTAACACATTTGTAACATTTTATGTGAAAAATAAGTAATTTGTTTTCTGTACAAATACAAAATATAACACTAATTCACTCGTGTTACATACAATCATTCAGACATCACCTACGCTTATCACTTACAAATATATACGGAGTCAAAATATTCAATTTTATACATACTTTACTTTTTATCGAAAATATACACATTTCAAAGTGATCTTACATACCTACAAAACTGTGATTGGGCATATTTATTTTCATGAGCTTTTATTGGGTATAATTACATATATATATACATATTACTAATTTACCCAATGCTTAAGCCCAATTTTCATAATTATTATTTAGCCGCCTCATGTCGAAGAAATTTGTCGAATAATTAATAAAACTATACCCTATTTACATACAACATACAAATATTTAGGCGCGTCGTAAGTATAATATTCAAAGATGAGCACTACTTGCAGACCTCTAAAATACATTAGCCTTCATTTTTGAGAATAACAGACAAGAGAGATAACACATAGAAATTTCTGCTTGTTATACAACATCTCTGATACGTAATCATTCTAAAGCGTCCTTGTGCGTTAAATTTTGTTCGGATCTACACAGTTTAAAGTTAAATTTTAAAAATTTTAATCTATGGTAACCGCGGTTAACTATGACATCTGGACGTTGAACATCTCAGTCCCGCCCGTGACCATGAGTGCTGTAAAGCGTTCGAAACGTCGGGTATTTAAAAAGTTAAATATACGCGATAAATTCCGTAAAAACTAGTATTATTTCAATGTGTAGTGTTCGCGTAAATATAAGAAATCATTAAAACACTCAATGTTTCGCGCCCTTACATGTATCATATGGGTTTCATACAATTCCATTATTGTATTAAATTTTCTTCATTAAAATTTTTTTTCTTTATTTATAATTTTTACGACCTGTTACAAAGGAAGTAGTTAGTAGGAGGTGATTACTAATATTTTAGATAGTTTTATTATGTGATAAGATAAATGTTGATACTCTGCGACTCTTTTTTCTCTTTTTTTGGTGTGCTATGAATTTGGACAAATGTTTTTATACAGGGTTACTGGGAACTCGACAACTTCCTAGCAGGCCGTGATATGGGAGTCAAAATGTTACAAATTTGGACCCCATATAATGGCCAAAAATGATCAGATCTTGAGATATATGAAGATACTTTTTATAAGATAGGGTGACAAACAAGCACACAATTCGCCTGATGGTAAGTGATTGTTGAGGCCCATAGACATCTACATCTATCCTCGAGTATAAAACAAAATGCAGATGCGTTGACACCTCTGAGGACTAAGATGGAATGTCTCGTTTCCAGTAAAATGGGTCTCCGGTTCGCCGTATAGGTCACTTTGTACGAAGTATTGCATTTAAGAACGTGACCTACGGCAGTTAAAGTATATATATAGCTACTATTTCATGCAGGTATTCTGTGATAGCGTGCACCTTCACCGGTCGGCCGACCCATTCGTGCTACAACTGTACTACTAATATAGTTGCAGTATGGTGCTACCACGTGTAAAAGTTTTCAATGATCACCCAGAATTTCGTATTAAATTCTAAATAAAAACAAAACTTTTTTTATTCTTTCTTTTAAGTTTATTTATTTTCTTGAAGCTTCAACCAAGTGTAGTTGTTTTCTGTACTTAATGTCTTATAGCCGTTGGAAGTGTGCGAACAATTTGCAGCCAACACTCAGTAAAGGTAATAACATTCCAGGGCACTTTCGTTCTCACAATGAATGAAAGAAACTCAGAGATATTGTACGAGATGCCTCTGATGTTATGACTTATAATTCTAAGGGAAGTTCTAGGGTTCGGATACAAATGGAAGCAGTACTCAACACTGCATAGAGCAGATTTAGAAAACGAATAGGTGTCCAAATCATTAGTATTGTCTAATTTATTTATCACTTAAATATATACAGGTGTGGCCGTGGAAGGAAAAGGGGAGATCTCCCGCCGGGCAAGGTGTTCTGCCCGGGGAGCGGCCGTCACTCCGGGTGATAGTTCGGAGATGTTATATATATACTGTTTATGATTTGGAATGTTGATAGCGTGATTTAGGCTTCGGTGTATTTCGCTTGCGGCGCGACGACAGCGCCGCCACATCACCCCCCTGCTCAGCCCGGAGGTCGATAGTGCAGTCTCGTTGTCGACGAATGTGCAAGTGCCAAGAGATTGCCTTGTAGTCTGCAGTGAGTCGAGAAGAAGGCAACTAATCTGCGAGAGTGCCGTGAAGCAGAGGCGAGCAGTAAGGCTCAGAGCCGTTGCGAACACAGTATGGCGCAGAGAGTAGCTTGAAGGAACAGGAAGCATTATCATTCCAGTGCTGCGATGAACCTTGTGAAACTAGATGGCTTGCAGGATATGAAGACTGCAGACGATATCTGCTCGGGAGCGAATGGGTGGGGTATTCTATGACGATGATGGAGCTTGAAGTTTCCGAAGGTTGTTTGGTTGCGTGTTCAGATCACGTCGGGGTCACCACTGTGGCCGTGGAAGGAAAAGGGGAGATCTCCCGCCGGGCAAGGTGTTCTGCCCGGGGAGTGGCCGTCACTCCGGGTGATAGTTCGGAGATGTTCTGTATATACTGTTTATGATTCGGAATGTTGATAGAGTGATTTAGGCTTCGGTGTATTTCGCTTGTGGCGCGACGACAGCGCTGCCACACAGGGTTACTGGGAACTCGAGAACTTCCATGCAGGGCGCAATAGGGAGTCAAAATGCTACACATTTGTACCCTCATATGTATGGCCGAAAATGACAGGTCTTGAGATATACGGATTTCAAAGATTTTTCAGTAATCACCCAGAATTTCGTATTAAATTCTAAATAAAAACAAAACATTTTTGTATGACCTTTTTAAGTTTATTTATTTTTTTGAAACTTTAACCAAGCGAATACAATCATAAAAAGTACAAAAAGTATCCACAATAAAAAGTTATGGGTATTAATAAATTATTCTTTTGCTTTTTTTACACGTTAAGTATCATAAAATGTTACATTATTTAAAAAATTATTATAGCATGAGACATAAAAATATTTTAAAAAACATGGCCATTTATTCAGATATCCAAAAAGGTAATAATATCCCGGTGAAGACATTTATTTATAACGTACAGTCAATTGAACTAATGTGAGTCATTTCTAAACTTAAACATTTTTTTACTAAGTTTTTTTAAAGATTAAACATCTTGCTGAATATGAGCCCCTTGGTTGCGGATAGATGTCCTGGTTCTTTTCATAATTTCCCAAACTTAGAAGTCAAGTGGCACCAAATCAGGACTTCGTGCTGGCCACGAAATTAGTCCTCCTCTCACAATCCATCTGTTTGGGTATTGGCTATTTGGCCACTCTCGTATAGATAACCGGAAGTGAGCTGGACAGCCGTCATGCTGATAAATCAAATTACTTTTAATTTCTTCTGGAACATCTACTAGTAAGTTTGCCAAATCATATCGCAAAAATTTTTCCCCGTTTAAATTTTGTGCCATAAAATAAGGTCCAATAAGTTTTTCATTTGTGCCGTGGTAGCTCAGATGGTTAACGCTCGCTGTAAATATAACAGAATAGAACAGGTTGCAGAGGCGATATAACCAGCTCTGCAAAAAAAAAATGTGACGTTGATATTTTTGCTGATAAGCCTCAAAAATTCAAGTGAAAAATTATGCAGTCCTTTACCGTTAACTAATATTTAGACCTAGTTTTAAGTTTATAGTTGTAAGTTTTTAAGAAACATATTCGTTGTACACATTGCATGCCTTTAATTAAGACGACACAATTAGATATAATCCTTCCTGTAATTTGTAGTATTTACATTGTGTTCCTGTACGTCTTATTGGTTGTCCTAAATAATTTAAAAAAAAAAAGAACTCGAGTAACCCGGGTTAGATCCCCGCCGGCACTAATGAAATCGTTATATATAATATTTGGTAAAGTAACTTTTTCGTCTTAGTGTTTTAAATGTCCATGTAAATTTCCTAAGTCTATTCATGATTAATTCTATGTGTCTATGCCATGATAAATGTTGGTCAATTATGACTTAAATACTTGGTCTCAGAGACCTTACTAATAAATGAACAGCTGCAACTAGTACTTAAGGAATCACAGCATGTGTGAAGTTTAATTTAGTAATTAATATTTGGCTGAGTACGAATATAATTTGTAAAACATATATAACTAGTTTTCAAAGTATTTAAAGTAAGTAGGTTAATATTCAGCCACTTAGCGATCCTAGCAAGGCTTTCTACAGCAGATCTACGAACAGAATCCCAGGAGTCATCAGTAAATATTACTACAGTACCATCTGCATAGGAGATTTTGATAAATCATATTTCATACCCAAGTTATCAATAAAAGAAGGTTAGCCGATACTGCTGTACCAACCTTGAACTTGCGGGTGGTAATGTCTAGCTGTAATTATATCAATAGATTAAATAATTTTATTATTATCCTTGACACCAATATTATTCTTCTTGAAAATATTTTAAAATTGCGACAAGTTTACAATTATGACTTCTTATATTTACGCGAACACTTCACATTAAATTAAACTAATATTACGTATTTTATCGCGTTAAATTTTGATTTTTGATTCCCGACGTTTCGCGTGCTTTAAATTACGAATTTTAATGTCATACCTTTGCAAAATGCGGCACGTGTTGAGGCGGCGCGACACATAAACGACCGTATATAAGCGAACAGACTGCACACAAAGGAAAATTAAACTAAAAACATGGATTAAATGAAAATTAAGCAGTTGATGAAATACCATGATAGCAGTCAAAGATATTATGGCTATGTCTACTATGGGTTTGATATAATATACGATAATTTCGGTGAAGCTACTGACATATTAGTGTTTTCATTGCTCTGTTATACCGACACAACGTGGAAAGTACCCATAGCCAACTTTTTGATTCAATTTGAATCAAAATCTGAGTTTGATCAGGTTTTCAAAAACTGGCCATAATTATATTTACTAATAAAATTATAATTTTACATAACAATAAATACCCTTCACTGCTGGCCGTATGAGGAAGCTCAAAGTCACTGAAATAAGGATATTCATAGTAGAACCAGAGAGCCCGACATAGCTCAACGGATTAGTAAGCTGAAGTGGCAATGGGTCGGTCATATAGTTGGTAGAATCGACAACTGATGGGGGGAAAAAGGTTCTCGAGTGGCAGCCTCGTACTGGTGGGCGTAGTGTAGGGCGACCCCCTACTAGATAGAATGACAACCTAGTAAGACCTAGTGTGTTTTGTGGCATTCCTTGGTGAGGCCTATGTTCAGCAGTGGACTTGTGAAGAGCTATGGATAATGAATGAAAAAATACTAAAAATCACTTTTACCAACGTTGAACGCTGAACTTATGCGGACTATGATGATTTATTTATCGATAAATAATATCGGCCTAGTGCTCGCCTTACGTTGCTTACGCATGTAGACAGCGGCATCAGTGTATCGACACGTGTACAACTTGATGATATGCGTAAATGCAATGAACACAAACACAAAAGCTCTAGTGTGTGTGTATAGTGACGCGATTCAATTTTGCATTTTGCATTTTTTCTTGCGCCCCCCTGACACTGACAGACTTTTTTGTATAGGAATTAAAGCGCATGGCCTCTCCAGTTAGTTTAATACTCAAAGGTTTAGAAGGTAGTTTAAACATGTGCTTGCGCAGCGATAGTTGTAACTAACTAAAGAGCGTCGCGCATCTCAATTTAAAATGGCCGTCTGCTTTCAACAATCAATCAGATGCCAAGGGTCTAAAAGTGTGTAAGTTCGTTCCTAAGAACAATCATTCTTTGCCGTTCTCTACTTGCGTTAAGTAAAATACCCTTTTATTATTATTATTCATTGACTTGACCGCGATATCATTATTACTTTTTGGATAGCTGATGTAATGGGTATGTTTTTTAAGTATGCTGTCAAAGTAATTTTTTGAAGAACGTAACATTTTATGATACATAAAGTGTAAAAAAAGAAAAAGAATAATTTATTAAGTGAATACCTTTTGTCCTTTTTTGAATGTATTCGCTTGGTCGAAGTTTCAAATAAATAAATCAACTTAAAAGAAGTCATTCAAAAAAGAATTTAATACGAAATTAAGGACAAATCTTTAAAATCCGTATATCTTAAGACCTGTTCATTTTCGGCCATACATATGAGGGTTTAAATGTATAGCATTTTTAATTCCCGTCACGCCCTGCCCGAAAGTTCTCGAGTTCCCAGTAACCCTGTATATATTAAGTGATAAATAAATTAGACAATATAGTAAATGATTTGGATACCTATTCGTTTTCTAAATCTGCTCTTTGCAATGTTGAGTTCCATTTGTATCCAAACCCTAGAACTTCCCTTAGGATTATAAGTCATAGCATCAGAGGCATATTGCACAATTTCTTTGAGTTTCTTTCATTAATTGTGAAAACGAAAGTGCCTGGGATATCTTAACTGAGTGTTGGCTGCAAATTGTTCGCACACTTCCTGTAGTTAACGGCTATAAGACATTTAGTACAGAAAACAACTACACACAAAATGATGGTGTTGTAAACAGTGATCTTATATTATGAATGAAAGAAATTTGCCTTCGTAACGCGAATTGTCTGTTTTTAAAGATAAATAGAGATTTTCTTATTTTAGATTTGTCGATTCTTGGATGAGTTCATGGATTCGTCGATTCTTGGAATCAAGGAGGAAGCTATACGAGGAAGTTGAGTCTCTGGCTCTCAGTGTAAGACTATACAAAATGCTATCGAAAGCTAAACTTAATCATTTCGGGCTTCTTAAGAAGCCTGATGGTAACTTCACTAATAGTGAAACAGAAACTTTGGAATTACTAGCGTCAACCCCTTTCCCAGTGTCACATAAGACTTCTGCCTTAAATCCTTTCAGAGTCCTACGGAGGTCTTGTAATGAGGACTGGTGTACGGCTGCAAAGATAAGTCCAAACCTGGTACAGTGGTTTGTTGACTTCTTTAAACCATTTAAAATAAGCGGGGAGGATGGAATAATTCCCATCCAACTACAGAGGGTGAAAATATTCAGAGCAAGTTTTATATGGGGATATATTTCGGCACGATGGACAGTTGTCAAAGTACTATTTATACCTAAAGCTAGTAGAAAGGACTACGCTTTAGCAAAATCATTTACACCTATAAGCATATCTTCCTTTCTTCTTAAGGCATTGGAAAAGATTATAAATAAATATATAAGGGATGTAGCTCTAGCTACGATGCCCAAACATTACAACCAACATGCTTATCGCAGAGGCAAATCTACGGAAATAGCCCTGATCAGTGTTATTGACAGGGTCGAAAAAGCACCGGAGGATAAAAAAATAGCTCTTTGTGCCATTCTAGATATTAAGGGCGCCTTCGACAGTAGCCCCACGTCACTGCTGATTGGGGGCCTGACATATAAAAATGTTGATCCCACAAACATCAGGTGGGTGGAGTCGATGCTCTCAAACAGAAAAGCAAAAATAGCCCTGTTTCAAACTTCGATTGAGGTACAACTACAAGAGGCTGTCCACAAGGAGGTGTTTTGTCACCCCTTTTTTGGACTCTTGCGGTCGATCAACCATTATACAAAATGGCTGACCTTCGTATTGACATACTTGGTTATGTTGATGTACTTGGTGATCATTGCGAGGGGATTTTGCCAAAGTAATTTATCGTTAATCATACAAAGAGTCCTAAACACCATAAATAACTGGTGTAGGGATAACAGTTTATCAGGTAATGCTGACAAAACTGTTAAAACAATCTTTACCAAAAAAGACAGTTGCACAAATTAGTCACAAAAAAACTCAATAATAAAGAAATAACATTTTCCCCTGAAGTTAAGTACTTGGGCGTAATAATCGACCAAAAACTAATGTGGAATTCTCACCTTAGCAACGTATGGCCTACGGCAAAATTGCTTCTGATACGCGCAGTCGTTTGGTCGGGAACAACTAGGGCTTGTGTCCCAGTATAGTCCTATGGCTGTACAGCAGCATAGTGAGGCTGATCCTTACCTACGCCTCCACTGTATGGTGCAACAAGGCCAACCAAAAGAACATTCTAAAACCTTAACCCGAGCTTTTGATCGTAAATTCGCTTCAGAAGCCCTAAGATTAAGCAAAAATATATTGCGCATTCTGGCAAGAGCTCTAACTGGACACAGTTGTCTTAAAAAACACATATCAGTCCTGGGAGTAAGCAACTCAAGGATAGGTTTTTTTCTGTTCCATAACGGAAGAAACGCCTCTGCACAACTGATTGCAATTGCAACTGATTGCGGACCCTTAATGCGCAAACGTAACACTCTATCTGGGAAACTATGTACTCCGCCCAGAAGAAGTGAAATTGCTCACGGCTAAGCAACTCCTATTCATTGAAGACATAGGGCTTAGCAGTGAACTATAGCCATAGCAGCGATCACAATAGATCTTTTAGGTCCCAGTGATACTGTCCTCTTTCCCTAGACCTGCATAGCTGCTCGCAAATAATTAAAAAAAGCACTAAAGTAATTATATTATTATAAAAAATACATACGTTATGTAACACGTAAATAATCTTGTTTTAGTAGTTCTAAAACATCATTTCCAACCATATTCACGATACCAGTAATTTAATAATTTAGTTATACTATTCATGCCTGTACACAGCGGTGTACAAAAAGTTTAAAATGTATATTCAGTAGAAATTCGATAACTAGAATTTCAAGGGAAATGCTAAAAACTTTGAGTTAATAAGTTTTCGAGCTAACAAGAATTTCTAGATACAAAGAATTTAATTGCTAAAATTTCGACTTATAAAGGCTTAATTCCTAAGTATGTTTTATCGAGTTTCAAGTAATAGTTAAATAAAAATTTGAATTAATTCGGAAAAATTGAATTAATTCGGAAAAATATCGGTCATTCGTATTGATCTGTCATATCTTTTTCCTTATGCCACTTTTTATCGCATTGATAACGGCACATTTTTCACGTAGAATTAAAGTCATTGGGTTCGGTTTAGTATTCATGATGCTGCTAGTTACATAAGTACTGACGGATAAAAAGGATTTAAGCGATGAGCCCAAACATAAACATACATAAAGTAGACAGATATATTATTTCGAAAGTTTAATTAATTCATTTATTAGTCTAATTTATCAGTTATTAGGATTCATTTATGTATTATAAGTAACAAAAATTATTTCAGGCAATTCTAATTTAGACATGATATTGTTATGTTCTTCTAACTTTTAGTTATAGTAGTATAGTGGTATGAGTAGTTTTAGTTTTAGCAATATTAGTAATAGAGCATAAATATGTACTATCAATACCTCACAAGTTCATAGAAAAATAACATTTTGTTTGAGTTATAAAGTTGAGTAATTCATATATTTCGATTTTGACTTACTGAGAATTACGACATATCGAGGTTCGAGTAATCGAGATTCCTGTTAGGACGTCTATTATCGTATATTATTTAACGAAATTACGAACGTCGCTCGCTGTACAAGCAATGGTGCAAGTAGATGCGAAGTGGAGCGGGCGGGGGCGTGGCATTAAATGCGATTCTCATCTTATTGTATTTATTTGGTTTTGTCTTAACTAGTAACTATAGTTAGTGTTAGTAGTATGTTCAATTAAGGAAACAGCAATTTGAAGAACTGCATCATGGGTAACTCGATGAGAAGATGCAGCGGCAGGGATGTTACATAAGTCATGATTACAGTATTGAACCAGTGTCCACCCTGCAAACAAATGAATTAAGTATTATTTTTAGGTAATTTTATACTATCGCGGTCCCCTCGTTTTTTGGCTCTAGAAAATCAAAAAATCAACCGATTTCGATGATTTTTTAAATCTTCGTTTATACGTCAGATTTACGAAAAAAATACAAGAAAAAAATTAAAACTTATATTAGTATCAGGGCTTTAAATGTTCATAAAATGCACTCATTCACGTTGATAATTTTTTATATTTTAAGTTGATAAGTTGTAATATTTCTTTCATAATCTACACAAAAAATGAACATTTAAAAAAGCATTGAAAAATATTTGTTTATTAATTATTTATTTCGGTGTTTTATTGAGTGTAAGATCGAGCGAAGCGAACAAAAACCCCGCCATCTCCTTCGTGGTTATTATTTAACAAATCACTGAGAACTCGCGAAGCGGGGCTCCGTCCACCGGGCTTCCCTTGACTGCGCTACGGGAGAGACTTGGGGGTGGGAAGCACCATGTGACTCAATGTAGCGCAGTCGAGGGAAGCCCGGTCGACGGAGCCCCGCTTAGGCTCCTATTTCTTAGTGCTATATAAGAAAATAACCACGAAGGATGAAGATGTTGGGGTCTATTCGGGGACGATTATATTCGAATAAGTGCGTTTATGATCTCATTTAAAGTCATAAAACTATATGAAATCTTCGGGTGAGATATTTTCCATATTTTTTTCATAAATCCACCATAAAAAAGAAGATTTAAAAAAAATAATCGAAATCGGATGGTTTTTCGATTTTCTAGAGCCTAAAAATGAGAGAACCGCGAAAGTACAAAATTAAAATTTTTTTAATTAAATTAATTAAATTTTTGATTATTATTTATTATCAGGCCGTAAAAGCCTCTACTGTCGATGATAATAAAGATAGTGATAATGATGTATGTATGTTATATTATATTTGTTATTAAATTTGAGTATAGAGGACATGTCTTTAAGGCTTTCTACCGGTTATAGGAATAGATCAAATCTCAAGCGTTTATAAATTTAAATATGTGAATTTTTTATAGAATAAGGGTGACAAACGAGTACAAACGTGTACACAGTCCACGTGATGACTGGGGCCCATGGCCCATCTAAATCTATTTCCGATTATGTATAAAAATACAGATGGCTTGTCACCCCTGACACAGAATAAATAATAGTACTACATACAGAAGTTGCCCCTTGATGTTGACTACTTGTTAATTTATTAGCCTAAATGATTATTAATAATTAGGTTCATTATACCGCGTAGTGGCGGTGTAAGAATATCTACTATCCTATATCGTCCCTTGGGTGTCGTATGAGGTAACAGAGGGAAATTGAAACAGGTGATGGGCAGTAGTATTTTCCTGATAGCAACTTAAAATAATAAAAAAAAAAACAATCTATGGAAGGGGGTCCATGTAGGAGTGAACTTTTATGGGCTGTAATTGATGAATGGATGGAGATACATCACGCAAGCAAGCAAAATTAAACTTTATCTCTGAGTGCGAAAGCCCTTGTCTATTTTTCCCTTCCGAAATCGGGTAGGAAGGTCACAGACGATATTTGGTGGTTATCTAGGACTTATTACAAAGAAAAAAAATACACCACTTATAAGTACAGTATACATTTTATTAACAGTATACCTTTGAATTATTTATTTAATTTACAACTGTTTTATTTTAATGGTAAAAATATGAGATATTAAATACCTCTTATTTTGACCGTCTCTTAAAAAACGGTTATAAAATATAAGAGTGGAAAAACTCTAAATTTGAAGTATAATTTTAGTGAATACTTAAAAGAAAATCATGGATACAGAGGGATAACATTAATATTCTTTAATAGTTTAGTAAATTTTTTGCTGGTTTTTCTTTATATTACGTGTTCAAAATTGTTAATTAATGTATTTTATAGAACATACATATATGTAAATATACATATAAACTGCACTAACACTAACACATATGCAAAAATTAGGTCCAACAACTAAATACACTAAATCATAAACAAAAAAATTTATACTAGTAATTACAAAAAAAAATCTATTGTTGTAAACAGTGTCAAAATCTTTGAAATTCACAAGACGTCGCTCGCTTAAAACCCGCCAGCTTTGACTGCATAAGTTATATAAGTGCATAAGAGGTTCCATGCGATTATAGATATAATTACAACAAGCGGGTAGCAAGAGTGACAGGCCTGCCCTGAGGACTAAGATGGAATGCCTCGGTTCCAGTAAAAGGTGTCTCCGGTTGTCTACACTCACCATACGAAACACAGCAGCATTGAGCTATTTCACGCTGGTATTTTGGAAGAGCATTTTCCTTTCCCGGTCAAGCCGACCTATTCGTGCTACAACCATAAAGCTGCAGTATTTCTCTACCAGGTGTAAAACTTAGTTCCACTTCTTTGCTACCCCCAGGACTTCAACAATATTTATTTTAATTATTTCTTAAATTTACGCGAACACTCCACATTGATTAAAACTACTTTTCTTACGGATTTTATCGAGTTTAACATATTTTATTTTAGATACCCGGCGTTTCAGGTGCTTTCCAGCACCCATGGTCACATACGTCACGTGAGTATTAAAAATAATCCCGTGGTAATTAAAATAAAATAAAATAAACGCGATAAAATCTGAAGAAAAGTAGTTTTATCAAGGTGTAGTGTTTCCTATTTACGAGGCTCTGATCTGAGTATTTATGACAAAAAGTTTATAAAATAGCCTAGCGACAACTGATGCTGGTGTGAAAAAAAAGACACACGCTCGGATACATATACTATACAAAAATAATGTTTACAAGTTTGTATAGCTAAGAAGTTTACACTTCTGACGTGCAGACTTACAACTGACAGTTTTTTATTATCCCTATTTACCTCTTGAAATTAAAACCTAGAAGCAAAATTTAACTTTGTATACAGTACGTTTACAAGTATGCCAGCACAATATCTGTGCTGTTTTGAATTATAAGGTAAATTATATTCAGAAAGATAAAATTCCATGAGAATTCTATTTGGCTAACTCTGGCTCGGATAAGTAAAGAGAAGTTATATCAGAATTATAGTGTATAAAATATAATTACTTACTATTTCGAATACAGAGCTTCGTGTAAGGTTCGTCTTCACAGCAATTTGTGTAAGATTATAGCTCCAATGCACGAGCAGAATGGGTAACGACATGCGACTGAGTGGTCGCCAGCCATCCCACGACAGAAACCGCAACCATAGACCTAGGTGAAATATTAGTATGTTTCTTTATAAATATTTTTGACTTTCCGCCAGAAAATTCAATAATTTTCAAATAATCGGGAAGTTATTGTTTTCACCATGGTTTTTCAAAAACAAAAAAAAACAAAGTTCTCATCAGATCTCGATGTTTTGAGGTCCTAGGAAGCTATTCTAGCTATTTTTGCCTGTCCTGTGTGTGTGTGTGTGTGTGTGTGTGTGTGTGTGCGTGCGCGCGCGCGTGTGTGTGTGTGTGTGTGTGTGTGTGTGTGTGTGTGTGTGTGGTGTGTGTGTGTGTGTGTGTGTGTGTTTGTATGTGTGTGTGTGTGTGTGTGTTTGTATATGTGTGTGTGTGTGTGTTTGTGTCTGTGTGTGTGTGGGTGTGTGTGTGTGTGTGTGTGTGTGCCGAATAGAAAAAATTACGTGGACTACCGTTGACCGCATCAAAACCAGTTGATTGATTCGTTTGAGAGATATCGAAATCTCGTTGTAGAAATTTGTGAATTAACTCCTGTATATATTTGTGCCATTATAAGTTCCATGTTAAGCAACCATCAACATACATACCAAGGTTCTCCAGTCTTCACATTGGAAGAGAATGGTATGAAATTATTATTAAAGATAAACGATTGTAGGGTGGAAATATCTAATTTAGATAATAATCTTGGGCCACCTAGAATTATCATTTGAAATTTAGACGGGTTCAAATATATGCGCATACTCAGTTGACTATTAAGAGATGTATTTCAAGTCATCATTTAATAATGAGATATCATTAAAGATAGTTGGGAGTACTACTTGTAACTGCAGATCATCAGCATATAGATGGTAAGAGCACTTAAGATTTAATGTGATTGGATTGATAAAAATAGAAAACAGAAGAGGAGAGATAATACCGCCTTGAGGGATGCCAGTCCATCATAGCAGTCAGCTAGTTTATGTACAGTACACACGATCTGTTGACGCCCTCGAAGATATGATGAATACCATTCATGAGCTGAAGATAATATCCAATAGTATCCAAATGAAAAAGAAGACAAACAGAATTAAATGCGTTAGAAAAATTTACTAAGAGGAGAACAGTCAGTTTGGATTTTTCCATCCCCTCTCGGATATCTTCAGTTACTTTGAGAAGATCAGTAGTTATAGAATGTCTAGAGAGAGAACACAACTGATAAGGGGAACGAATATTCATTGAGAAAACAAAAGAATACATCTATTTATAATCAACAGCTTCCGGAACCTTAAAGAGAAAAGGTAGGATAAAATAGGTCTGAAATTAAATATAGCCCTGCAATCGGTGGATTAAAAAGTGGGAATAATAAAGGCTTTACGCCATAAAGTTGGTAAGGCACCATTCGTCAGGGAAAAGTTAATGATGTGAGTTATCACGTGTAAAACAGTCTCCAATACGTGCAAAACAAGCCATTGCGCTACTTAATCACAGCCAATGGCTTTCTATTTAAAAGAAGAAAGTGCGTACCTCGTTTTCACCTAAAGGAGAAAAAGTGAGCAGCTCTCTCCATCTGATTACATCGGTTCATTGCGGCTTTATATGGTTACCACTTTATATCAGTGCAATTCTTCTTGAAAGCCGAAACATTCTATCGTATTTTGCCATAGCCATTTTAACACTAATTATAATCCATGGAACAGGCGTACACTTGACACAAATGAAACGTTTAGGACCATGTTTATTATACATTCCTAATATGTTCTTATTAAAGAAGTCGATTTTTCATCAACTGTGTAAGCGGCATATGCAATCAATAGCATCCACATTACACTTAAGCTTGTCTATATCTAGTCTAGCAAAACTTCAAATAGAGATATACACGGATGAAGCAAGCCTTTAATATATAATGAAAATTTCAGAAGCAGGGAATTGTCTATAACTGACAACGTGTTCAACAGAGAAGACAGTTATAAAGTCTATCCAGGTGTTTGCAGAGTCGAAATTGTGATGTGTTGCGTTTAGAGGAAAAATAATGAAATCATGCGAAATCATGGTCGAGACTTGAGAGAAACTCCTAATAGGTGATAATGCGATGTGAGTAGGCAGAAATAATTGCTTCCAAACCGGAGAAGTAGTCCATTTAAGGTAGACAGCAGATAACTCCTAGAAACACTAAACACTCTTGGCATTAACTTCGACAAAAATGTATTCCATTGAACCAGAATATAGGGAAGAAGATGTGTTTGATATTTTATAGAGAAAATCACTACGAAGAAAGTTAGCGACACCTCCGTCTCTTTTATTAGTACGTTAGTTACGGAGAAAAATACAATCTGGAAGAGTATAAGACGTAAAAGAAAGTTCTGGTTTCAGCCAGATTTAAATGAATGAAATGCAGATCATGAATACACTAGAAGAAAAAATATGCTGTTGAGGAATTCTTTGTGTATTTAAATGACAATCCTCGTAGGAATAGTCAGAATAGCTTTCTAAGACGTCAAAATGTCGAGATCTGATGAAAAGTGATCAAAATCATAGCGTCCGGTCTCCCGCCATCGTCTCTAAATATTCTACATTCTTCAGAGAACTGTGACGGGACTTTTTTTGACTATTTTTTTATTGAACTACTAGCAATCCTATGAACATTACTAATATTCCATTTAACCACTCATACTTGTGTTAGGAGTGGTTCACGACAGACGTCGAATGGTGGATTCGAACTCACGACCTTTGGATTTCGCGGTCCGCACCCGCACGCACTATTAGGCTATTACAATTCACTAGCATTTTTCTTACATGAAAGCCCGTTGACGCCGCTGTCACAAGGGTACTAATGATGTTGACAGATCACTCTTCGTAGGATCCGGCTTAGCGCAAGATTTCCCCGTCAAGTAATAGGCCAAGTCAAGATTCTGCTGTAGTTTATGTAGTTTATGAGTTATAAGAAAATGACCATATTATCCGGATGACCATATTACCCTGACGTACTATATTATCATTTAACCGTCTAATTACATAATTGGTAAAATGAACTTTACCGTCGATTTTGTTTATAAATCCGAGCATAGCTACGACGATAATTAGACAGAACACTGGTCGGTCGAGGGCTGCGTACGCAGCAATGCCGATTGGTGAACTGATGTCCTTCACAAGGTATCCTGCTAGTATCCAACTTAATAGCGATGGTACGGAGCATCGATACAGGATACGGAAGACCTATGAAAAATAATTAAAGATAAATGAGGTGTTTGATCACCATACAAAATAAAAAAAGCTCTCTAAATTTTGCTACCAGATCTCAAAAATAAATTATTGATGTACTTAGTATTACATGATTGAATACTAGCATTTCACCCTACTGTGTTACCCGCGTCCACGTTTGCAGAGTCCAGATCGCATTAGCTATCACATGAAATCTTTCTCATATTTTCAAATGTCAAAATATAATAAAAACATGTCAGAATTTTCTCTATTTTTACCATCTTAAGGGTGAAATTGTCAAAAATACTGAAACACGTGTTTCTTAGTTCTTAATAAAGCCTAAACACAAATGTGTGAATAGGGACAGATTTTGTAAAGCTTAAAAATATGTAGGTATTTTCTACTACCATAATTTCGTTTAAGTGTATTCTCATCACCATGCAAGTAAGAAAGCTATTTTCCCTACGCAAACATTGTCTATACTAATATAATAAAGCAGAAAAGTTTTGTTTGTTTAAACACGCTAATCTCTGGAACTACCAATCTGATTTGAAAAATTATGTTAAATTATTTGTATAATATAGCCAGATTCATGATAAATAGTACAGACTATCTAGCATTAGGCTGCACCTATCAGTTGGTATCAAGTGCAATTTTGGTTCATGCCAAGCGTATCAC
This sequence comes from Parnassius apollo, assembly GCA_907164705.1. NCBI lineage: Eukaryota > Metazoa > Arthropoda > Insecta > Lepidoptera > Papilionidae > Parnassius > Parnassius apollo. Next base: position 10,082,941 of record CAJQZP010001449.1, on the reverse strand, counting down.
AGCTGTTGTTAGTGCATGTAATGGCAAATCGAGTAGCCCAGATTCAAAACGAGTTGTAACGCAAAACTTCTATTATGTGCCCGGAGCAGAAAATCCTGCGCAAAATCCTGGTGCAAATTATAGAGCACCCGTTTTGGTTTCAAGGACTTTCTTGGATTCAGTTAGGACCCTCGCAATCAATCGTATAAAATAGAAATCCGTAATCGGATAGAAAGTAGCCTTTAAGTTGCCCCGGGTCCCTAACTACCTACGCACGAAATTTCATGGAAATCGGTTCTGTAGTTTTTGCGTGAATCATGAATACACCGACATAATACACAGACAAAAATTCTAAAAATGATGGATTCTTACTAAATTCTCTTCGGGCTTGAAATTGACCTGCTGCCAATAGTAAAGAAGGAAGGCAGCAATGAGCCCGATCAATGAGGAAGGTAGGCTGCCCCATGGAGCCATATACAACAAGTTGAAAGAGGGCTCACCAGCCATCTGGTTTCGTAGCTGTCTGTAAAGAAAAAAAAGTATATTTAATTTTTATAACACGTTTGCTGCATTCATGCTCTGTAAGATCTGTAATCTATTGACACCAATCTGTAGAGATGAAATTGGTCAATATCACAAAGTACTTTTTATATGCCTACTGGAAGATATTAAATTTTATAGCCGTATATTTGGGGCGTACGAAAATCTATAAGAATTTGTAAAGAAAGAGTTATCAATATTTAATGTTAATACAATGTCTGACGCAAGTTTGTGGATTTTGTAAAATCTATCACCTTATTTTGTCAAGTGGGTGGTGTAAAAGGTGAGTGAGATAGAATTGCTACTCGTATATTATCATGATTGTGTATTAACAATTGTCTTGGTCAAATGAAGGGTGTGATTAAAGTTAGGTAATTAGTAATCTTTAAGTATCTGCAATATTTCTACATACAAGGCCTATAAATACTGGCCTTGCTAGCCTGTAACAGGGCAAGTAAGTGTGGCGTCAAAATTGATAGTACTTATATAAACAGAACAACATAAACTCCTACAGACTCTACACGCTACAAGTGTGTTTATTCATTTCACGTGATATTACTTGGATCAAAACAGTTTTTATAACTTGGATCTTGATGGCAGCCAGGAAACGACTTCGAGTTACGTTTTGTTGTAAGAAATAAGAAAATTTTGTGCTAGCGGCCTGCCCCTGAAAAATTATTGAGAATAAAAAATTTACAATGAAATATAATATTTTTACGGATGTTATCGTGTTTAATTTTACTCATTTTTAACTCCTCACGCTGTAAATCACCCGAAACGTTGGGAATAAAAATATTTTATGTTTTAGATCACTGACGAAACAACCTTTGAATCTCAATGACATAGTTGATGCATTACACAATATACGATCTACCCAGTGAAATTACCATTTTTCCACCGGAAGATCCAATTAACGAAATAACAGACGAAGATTCTGGTGATGAAGAATTTGTGACATTACATAATCTCTCAGGTTTGGTTATTTCTTTTAATCATATTACGAAATTCATTTCAGTCACTGAACTCACAATCAATTGTATAATGTATTTATTACTTTTCAGGTTCCCATCTAAGAGCTCTAGCAGTGATTACTTATGATGATACGTTTTCAGACAGTGACGATTCTGAAAATGATTTATCTTTGTCTGTGTTAGCAAAAAGAATACGCAATGCCAATGAATGCTTGCCAGAAGATTTGGATTAATAGATATCTTCTACTTCTTGCTCCACTCTATCTATAAGCTGGTCATCGAGGAAAGTCACTCTTAGTGAAAGCAAAACCCAACAGTATACGTGGCGCAACAGGCACAATTCAAGTGAATTTACACAGTGGCAGGATCGTGAGGGCCCAAAAAATCTACAGTCACCTTTGTACTACTATGAGTGTATGGTGATTGATGAAGTAATCGAAATTTTGGTACATTACTCTAATCTTTACGCAAGCCAAAGGAATGTCATCGCTAATATAACTACTTCAGAAATGAAGTGTTTTTGGGTATACTTTTATACAGTGGTTACGTCGTTGTACTACGCATGTATATGTATTGGGAGAAATCTTCTGATACTCACTTTGATGTTGTTTATAATGCCATGTCTAGGGATCGTTTCACAATGATAATGAAACACTTACATTGCTGTGACAACAATGTCATTCGTACTAGATAATGATAAATTTGCGAAACTTAGGCCTTTGTTTGATTTACTAAATAAAATTTTATCAGACATGGCACCTTTTGAACAAAACTATAGTATTTACGAAGCTATGGTACCATACTATGGAGGCCATAGTTGCAAACAATTTATACGCGGGAAACCAATCCGATGGTAAATAAACTGTGGGTAGGTTCAATTAGGTTGGGGTATGTTTTTTGATTTGATCCATACCAGGGACATTCTTCAAATATCCCAGCATGCTATAAACAATTTGGATTAGGGGCAAGTGTAATTTTGAGCTTTGCTGATGTTTTACAACCGTGCTACCCAAACACTCAATTTCATTTATTTTTGAAAACTTTTTTTCTTCCATCCCTCTTTTTCACGAATTGAGTAATAGAGGATTGAAAGCTACAGAAACTATTCGTGAGAATTGTACCTCTAGATGCCTACTACCTGAAAACAAGGTTTTTAAAAAACAGAAAGGGGCACATTCATCTTTAAGTCTAGTCAACCCAAGCAGATCTTAGTCTGCAAATGGAATGACAATAGTGTCGTAAGTGTCGCCTCTAATGCGGAAACAATTGAGCCGCTTCACAAAGCCAAGCGATTTTCTCAACAATTGGAAAGATATGTGTTTATTGATCAACCTGCTATCATAAAATCATACAACGAAAATATGGGCAGAGTCAAAAGAACTGACCAAAATATTGGCTTATATAGAACTTCGATCCGGGGAAAAAAATGGTATTTTTCGTTATTTTTCCATAGCTTCGATATGGCTACCCACAATGCCTGGCAGTTGTACAAAAGTGATGGTGGCGAATACGACCACTTAACTTTTCGTAGAGTAGTTGTCAGAGGATTATTGGAGACGTATAAAAGAACTGAAAAACGGGGACCTTGCCGTACTCCCAGCAACTATAGAGTAACCTCGCGATACGATCGCATTGATCATCCAATTGAATACGAAGAGTCTCAAAGCCGCTGCAATATTTGTAAAAAAAAAAATTCATTTGTTGTAAATGTCAGCCGTATTTACACCCAAAAATATGTTTTATTTCCTATTATACCAAAGTTTAGATTCTTGGCAAATAAACCATAGCATATGTTTTGTGTTTTATTTAATTCCATAAATGTTTTACTTATAGTAGCCGCTCTTACTACCGGACGTTATAACGCCACTCGTTTTCCGGCTTTTCCGGACCACGATTATTTTTTTAAATATTTTTTCATGAATACTACTACGTTTTGGTAACATATTAAAAAATCAGTTAATTCTGAAACAAAAAAAGTTTCAGTAATATCTGGGTTAATAAAAATCAAAATCAAAACTAGTACTGGAAGTAAACTAAAAAAATAAAGCCATAATCAATTTACAATATAATATTATAAACAATTGTTATAAAAACGTTTACAAGCAGCATGATAGCGATCACCTCATTCACAGAGGATATTATCAATCATGTACCCTTTATAAGTAATATAATAACTCCTCTTCCTAAACAACTTTTGTTTTATAAATATTTTAAACCTTTTGATAGATAAGTTCTGCATATTTTCCGGGACTTTGTTGTAAAAGCGAATGCGAATGATACAACTAACTTGTGCTTGTACCTAGTATTTACAGTATGTACATCAGTATTTACAGTATGTACATAGTTTTTTAATAAAACATCTTTTTTTTGTACGAGTAGTATAAAATTTTCGTAAAAATGTTCTCGAAAGTATTCCTTTGGTCGTAAGTTATAAATTGCTGGTAGTCACTTACCATTAAGTGAGCCATGCTAATTTGCCCCCTCTCCAAAAAAAAAATTCAATGTCAGTCGCATTACCCTATAGCAAGATTTCATATGACATTATGGAGTGAAAATAAATAAAATACTACTACCAATCTAGCTATTTCTACACGTGTAACGCTTCTGATCTTTCTTACAGTGTATGCTGCAGAACTAAGTTTACTAGTTAGTTAAGATATATATATATATATATATATATATATATATATATATATATATATATATATATATATATTACCCATTGAAGCTTCGTGGCAACTGTAATTCCGAGGTAAACAATTAATTGAACAAGGCTCGGCTCCGCTCCATTTAAAAGCACACTGGTATCCATCTGTTTTACATTCGGTGTGGTGAATTTAATACATTTCGTTTTATTACTGTTCAAAGGCAAATTATTGAGGTAAAACCAGTGTACTAGTTTTTATATGGCATTATTCACTTCGTCATATTTCGATAATTGCCTTTTAAGTCGGAAAACCAACGCAGTATCATCATCGAATAAAACTATACCATTGTTATGCCCTTCCAAATATTATGGTAAGTCATTAATGTAAACTAAAACAGGAACGTGCCAAGGAGCTCTGAGGAATACCCATAGATGGTACCGATCCGGAAAATCTGCTCCCATAAAAAAAAAACTGTTGGCGTTCTTTTATTTAGATATGATAAGTTTATTAAGATAAGCTTGAGTAGTATGTTTTTTGTATATAAATAACAACTATTATAAGCCTTGACAGTTTACGAGATACGCCATAAAAGGTTTCCTGTAAATACTTACTTGGGATAATTGAGGAAGAGCATTGGTTTCAAGTTCCAGTTGTAGGCTATAGTGAAATTAGCAACGATCGCGCAAACGAGAAGGCAGCTTAGGACCTTGACAGCTCTGCGCGGTGACCGGCCCAAGGTGAGAGTCAGAAAGCCCGCAAATACATAAAGTTGCATGTCCACCGCGAGAAACCTAGAGTGAGCCAAAAGTTTAATGCGACCATTTTAATTGATATTGAGGTTAAAGCCCTGGCATTAAGACTATAAATTTTCCTATGTAAACATTTTGATTATATAATTCAAATAAACAAAATGAGCTGTGTTTTTAAAAAAAATTTTCATCTTAAAGAAAAAATTATATGGTAGTTTATAAATTACCACTGTTGAAACAAAGCTTTCTTCAGAGATTTCGATGATTTAAAAAAAAAAGGCTGTAAGCGATGCTTTTGTATAAAACAAGTATTCAATAAACAAAATTATGATATAGATATTTACTTTTACTTTCTAGCTTTTTCTTAACATAAAAATATTTTTTGTTGAAAAATGGATATAAAATTAATTATTGAGTTTTTCCGTCAAGAAATTCTCAGTAGTTGCCCGGAGTCAGGAAGTTGGCGGTGTTTCACCCCCGTGCCTCGGAAAGGTCCTGCGCCTGATCTCTCTCCGGTCGTGTCGGTTTACCGTCCCATCGGATTATGAGAGTGAGGGAATAGAGAGTGCACCTGTGCTTGCACATACACTTAGGCACTATAATCATGTCCTGAGCCGATGGCTAGCCTCGGTTGAGGCAGGCCGCCGTGGCCGAAATTTGGTATGGAGGATATTATTATTATTATTAATAATAATAGGCGATGAAAACTTAGCTTTAGTCGGCAGTTGATTTCTAATTTAATTTAGTGCCATATTATTTTCTAAAAGTGTATGTTGTAGGCCCTGTGGCCATCAGTGTACACTTTTGGAACAGCTTCATCAAAATAGATTCATAAGCGAGGACTTGTGAGATATTGAGTGCAATGATTTTGCCGACGTCGACTGCTAGATTCATAAGCGAGGACTTGTGAGCTGACAACTGACTGTTTACTCGACTGCAGTCCCGAAGGCTTCTTGAGCTAGAGGGGGACTAGATGTAATAAGGCCACGAACACAAGGAGGTACGAATAGAAGAAGGTACGAACCTCGGCTCAAACCACTATCGGAATGAGGGACGGGTTGTAAAACTAAAACGCACCGTATCACGGCTATTGCAACTCGTGTACGGCGTACGTCTTTGAGCACGCATTCGCCGGCGAACGCGGTGTGCCAGTATTCTGTTGTGTAGTTGCGACAATTTTTAGAGATTATTTTTCTGATACAAATTGCTAATGAGAAATAAAAAGTAGTTTCTGTTCATAACTTGTTTATAAAATTGACGTAAAAATAGTTAACAGTAGTAGAAGTAGTTACCATGTATGTATCAGGCACTTTTCGTCCGCTTCAATGAAGTTGTTGATATACAGGAAATGCGCCCACCACTTATCCCTGCAGTGTGCACACTCCCCCTCCACCAATGGTATCCATAGAGCGCCGTCGCTCATATGTCGCCACCAAGTTGTCGTTAAACCAACCATAAAAACATTTAATGGTGTAATTCTGTGAAACAATTTAATTATAATTATATCCAAAAATTTGTTAACACGTAAAGGATTAGGAAGAAACTGTTAGTGGCAGATCTCGAATCATCATCATCATTCCTTCACAAGTCCACTGCTGAACAAAGGCCTCGCTCTAGGAATACCATAAAGCACGGTCCTGAGCTAACTGCATCCATCGACTTCCTGCATGTGTTACCAGGTCATTATTCCATTTAGTGGGGAAGCCTTTGGGAACCAATGAGGATAAAGGGAGGGTTTTGGAGGAATGCATGGCCCTAGAAATATCCTTGTACATTTCCTCCACCACCTCATTGGGATGTGGCGATGTTGGTGCGATTCCGAGTGTAAGGTACGCAACCCTCGTCGACCACTCCCAATCTTAACAACGATGCTAACGAAAGACTTGTGGACGATAAATCCGACATCTACTTGGGACAGATGGTCGCTCTCCCGGTGACAGAAGAAGTTGTCGTATTAGAGGATTACCGTGTCTTCCCTGTCTTTTCGGATCTGATATAATGCTATAATATCACCTGGCAAATTGTCTATCTTTACTTTCAGCTCCAGGACCTTCTCGTCAGTCCGTTTATTTGTATAGTTGGGGGGGGGGGGATATTTGCCATAGTTTGCTACGCTTGGCTACCGCAGCTTTTTATTGTAATTTTGCTGTTATCCTCCTTCTGGCTCGAAATCTGAGATCGGGCTCTCACTCTGATGTCTTTTACGACACTCACAGGAAGATATAGGGTAGTGAATATTCTTACACCACTACTATACAGGGTGGAGATCTCTTAAATTTACAACTTTCTGTCATCGGTATTTACTATAGTCAGATTTATTTCATCAGGACATTTTTTATAGGATGGGGTGACAAATGAGCATACAGTCCACCTGATGGTAAGTGGTTACTGTGGCCCCAGACATCTATCCTTGATTACGAATCAAAATGCAGATGCGTTGTCACCCGTGAGGACTAAGATGGAATGCCTTGTTTCCAGCAAAACGGTCTCCGGTTCTCTACATTCACCATACGAAACACACCAACGTTAAGCTGCTATTTTACGCTGGTATTCTGTGAGAGCGTGGGCCTTCCCCGGTCGAGCCGACCCATTTGTGCTACAACTATACTACTAATATAACTGCAGCATGGCTCCACTACGTATAAAATATCCTTAATTATTGTCAGAAATCTTGTGTAAGCTTGTGTACTTAGCGCTTGCCGTAAATTGTGTAGTTCATGACCAAGCCAGTTCGATCACTGTCACCAAAATTAAAGTTGTTTAAATTTCAATTGTAACTGCTGATTAACAATGTGCTTGACTGTGAAGGTAAACCCCGCATAGAAACATATATATCTGAGAAATAAATATTTTAGCTAAATATTCGAAATACGACGCATTTAACACGGTGAGTGCTCTGAGGAATTGTTCAGATTAGTTAAAGTCGCCAAATTTTACCAACGTTAATCACGACATATCGAACGTCACCATTCACATTATCTAGATGTTTGGCAGTCCATTACTGTGTTTAATTGGAGTTGTATTTCTCGCATGACTACTTTGTGAGATCATTTACCACCGGCAATTTTTCCGGATCGATACGACTAAGAGACTTTCAAGAAACGCACTTACGCCTTTTTAAAAGGCTGGAAATGCACTTGCAATTCCCCTGGTGTTGTAATTGTTCGTGAGCAGCGGTCGACACTTACCATCAGACATATAGTGTATAACTTTACCTTTTTACTTTTTAATTGTTTTTGTCCCATCAACAAATAGATCTTATCAAGGATGCATTACTGGCTTGCATAACTTGAAAGTTTTACCTGTTTCATTTCAAATAACATACTGGCCGTGCTGTCATAGCGAGTTGGTAAAGATTCCTGTAACTTATTAAGTTTTTATAGCTTAAATTGTCATCCTTAGTTAAATACATCTAAATACACAAACTTTCTAATTATTTAGACGTATAGAAGTGGATGAAAGTTGTTTTAATAAAATTATTACATTTGTAATATTATTGTAACATATAAAATATTGCGAATTAGTAACTAACCTTGCCATACGATTAAAGAAAAGACGTGGTAGTAAGCGAAGGTTAAGGCCCTTCTTTGGGTCTTTTTCACCGCTGATCAACAGGTTGTAGGCGAGGAGAAAACTGGACAGCACGATGAATGTTTGTACGATCACAGGTCCGTTATAAATAAGCGTGCTTAATAGATTTCGACTTGTCTGTTCGTAAAAATTACTAATTGTAGTATCATCGAAAACAGCGTGTGATAAATTAATTTATGATATTTACTGGTGGTAGACTCCTTTTCGATCTAGGAGTCGCAAAATAGAACTGCCTACACAACTGTATTTAAGACTGAAGGGTGTAGAACCAGCATGGCTACAGGTTGTGACACTTTCCATTTTAGCCCTCAGTGGTGACAATGAGTTTGTAGTCTTCTTCGTTCTCAGATCCAATCAGGTGGACTTTAGGTTTTTCTCACTTTAATTTTATACAAAAATATTGATAAGAGAATAGCTTTAAGGCTAGAGAACTGCGACGTCAACCCATACCTTTTACGGAACATATTATATATAATAATATATAATGGAAGAATATATATATATATATATATTATATATTTTTTTTTTTACATATTTTTATTAAATATACATATTTTCAAATACGGTAATCCACGGGCTTTGCAATCGTTATTTAATTCATGATTCGTAACCAACTGTTCAGGCGCTGGCGCAGCTGACTTTGCTGAACATAATTTGAGTTCTGCTTTACCAGACACTCGTCGATTATGAAATCATCGCAAAGAAATATGTAAAAGAAATCAATAATATTTCAAAAACATGTGTCTGCCTAAGCGCAGCGTGTCACATTCCAGTATCTTTACCCCTCCAAAAAAGTGTTCTAAACTGTAAGGTGTATGAGGTTATAGAAAATCGACAAAATCGCTATTTATAAACATACTGTTAATTCTTCCCATTTCTACAGCTAAACAATACGTCTGTTTTTGGTTCGTATTGGAGAGTATAACGTGCCAGTATTGTTATGTACACTTAAGACCTGGCAAACACTCACCTGGGTAACCTTTGAGCTGTTCTGCGATTATGGGGCCCGGTATGAGGTGGATTCTGGCCAAATGTGTCCACTATTTTTCTTTTTCCACAGATCAGGTACAGAAAACTGCCTTAGTATTACGATGAAGCAGGGAAATGAGATCTTGTCTGCTGCCAGTAACGGAGCGCGTACGTAATGTGTACCGTCAAAGGCGTTAATGCTTGTGTTCACGAAGAAGTAGGCCGTTACTAGTGGTCGTTGTGGGTGTGGTTCAAAAATGGTTGCTCGCTTCAAGTTAAAAAGTGCTTGCCAGTAAGAAAAAATATTTATTTGAAACATTTTACGTAAGATGAAATGTTTTCCTTTCAAATGGCACTATTTTTAATTGTAAGAATTATACCCAAACGTTAATGAAAAATATAAAAAATAATATAATATCATGTATGTAACAAGTATAATTGCAGGCTAAGTGCCTGGTTTTCCACCTTAGTTAAACTTCAGTTTGTAAGAAACTTATTTTTAAATTTTTGTATTATTACCTACCTGTATTATAGCTGTGTTATTGTAATCATTGTCTTTTGATGTAATTTAAACTGGTTCCGACAAAAACACACATTTGCATTTGTGTTAATTTGTTAGTTAAAATTAGCCGGTGCAGTCTCCCTTCTCACTTCCGATCCCTTCCTGCACGGGCATGCCCGATATGGGGGTAGACATGGTGGCGTCATGGTTTGGTCTAATGAGAGGGATCCGTAAAAAGTGAAAGGCTGCAAGCACGCCGCTGGCGCAGATCAGCAGTAATCGATGTGCGCTACCGCCACTTGACCAGTAGGAGTGCAATCTTGGCCCTGACAGCACCCTGTGACAGTCAAGCCACAGGACAGTACAAAACCTTAGTCGTGACCGCTTGCATAGTGCAGTTTTGTTGTGCACTAGTGTAATTCTTCGTGGCGTTCAGTCAACCCCAGTGCTTTTGCCGTCACGCACCACCGCAGTTGCACCGTAGTTCCACCGCCTCGAGGCCTTAGAAGGGAGGCCGCTTGCAGACACCCCATGTAAGCCCGTTGTTGTTTTTATTTGTTATACCTTTTTCCCATAGCAGCTCATGCTCTTGTTGTGCCGGCTAACGCATTAAATTAGATTATTGCAAGTATATTTACCAAAACCCGCCACATGCCACATCCGCCATTTTCGCTTTTGAATATAACGAACTACGCATATATACTTTAGTTATTAGCACACCCAATAATTTGGGGTTATTATTCCCGGAATCGAACCAGGGCCAAACCATTTTGTGGTTACTTCGCTTCGGATTTGAATGTGCAATCTAGTCCGTCACCATTTTGTGGTCATAGGATGAACTCAGTCAGAACCCTATGGCCCCATCATATTTGTGACCCTTCGTTCCGGACTTAAATTAGCATCTATTAGCCCATCCATAAACTAATAATTTTAAATGTGTTTCGTATACTTGGAATTAGGCCCTGATGATCAGTAATGCACTAACTCCCTAAATATTTCAGAATAAAATTGTACTAGTTAGTTTTAAAATTTAAAATAGATGTTCGTCACAACATTATATAGTACTTCTGTATTGTGTGAATAGAAAATAAGAGTTTCATTAGTATATAACAACACACCTGTAGCCTGTAACCCTTGCTGTTTAAAATATGTTGTAGAAGCAACACGAAGCTATAACACATTAAATAAAACTGTTTTTATGCACCGTGTTTATTTTTATTTATTTTATATTCTCTATTTATTTTTTTTATTCCCTACGTGTAGTTTTTTTTAAATAGAATATTAACAATGCTATAAACGTTACTAATATTCCCCTTAACCACTCGTGGTAAGCTTAAATTGCTTGTGTTACGAGTGGTTCACGCCAGTAATCGAATGGCGGATTCGAACCCACGACCTTTTTGAGTTCGCGGTCCGCGCCCTGCCATTAGGCTACTGTCGCTTTTGCGCACGCAAGCACCCGCGTTTGCGTGGGGACTGCTGCATATACTAAAGCTGCAAAGAATATAAAATATAGTTGGATAGACGATTACATATACCACGTCAAACACCTACATTTATTCTCAAATAATAATCAAAATTCACATGCAGTGTCTTTTCTGAGGACTAAGATGGAATACCTTTTTTATTACGATGATTACGAGTAAAAAGGGTATTTTTTGTCAAAATATTGTAAAACATCCGATAATAACTTACATTCTCCAGGTATTGAGGATTTTGAAGATATGAGATGTGGAATGCGAGGATAGAATATGCCAACATAACCAAAATCGTGAGAAATGCTCTGAAATGAGAGTAAAATTCTGAAATATATTTCATTTTAGATCAATGTTGGTATATATAAGTTAATTTGCAATATTCACTAATATCGTCATCTCAATCACGGAATACGTAACCTAAGTTGGCAAAATATTGCCCTCGAAAACTGTTAGGCAAAAAATATATGAGTATATAAATTAAGGGGATATCTCAGGTCTCTAATATCAAATATCAGAGATTATAATAATATCTGATAATTCTGTGGTAATAATAGAGACGTTTTCTGTAATCACCACATTTGACAGTTAATTCGCAATAATATGTTATATGAAACAACACAAAGTGAATGTTGTTTACACTAACAATAAAAAAATTGGAAAATCCAAAAGTACATATTATACCAAAAGATCAACGGACGGGATAGTAAGTCAATAACCGCTCGTTTGCTTCTTGCAACCACAGTTGCAAAAACAGAATTCTTAACTTTGTTCTTTGCAACTGTGGTTGCAAAACGACGAAGTTCTTTTAATTGAATTTAGACCGTATTTTAAACGCACAGAGTCTAACTATTACATATTAAAACCAAAAACAAATATATAAGTCATAGATTTGGAACAAAATTACCAACCCCTTGGACGAAAAATATCGAAACTTTGTTAGTTAAAGGTGAGTGAAGTGACGCTTGAGTGGATTTAACGAGGTGATAAAATATGCCGTGAGTATTGAATTTTATTGATTTTTGCTAGTATTTATATACCAAATTAATGTCTTATTAGTGTTTTCTTGTATTAAAGTAATATTTTTGCAAATACTGTATGAAAAATGTGATAAAGTCGACTTTTAAAAATACTCAGAATGACGCGAATCTAAACATAAATTTCTATAGCTTACATTATCGTAATTATGTTGTATTCTTTAAATACGAAATAGTCGTAGTGGTATTTGAATATAATTATTCAATTTAAGTAATAAAGTTTTATAAATTGTTCATCATATTATAATATACGTTTTTATGTAATAACAGCCTAGATTGTAACTAACAAATGGCGATCGATTGCGCAATCCGTGAATTCTTCATCAGGTTTCACTAAATATCTTACTATGTATTCAAATATAACTCGTTTTATAATATAGATAAATATATCAAGTAATTCATTACGTTTAAAGATATAGTAAATAATCATACACTTATCGATCTTATTTTTTTGATAAACCCGATGTTTTACAAAGAGACGCTAAAATGGCTTGTACTTGTGATTTCAACACCTCTAAAATATTATTGTAATCATATTTTGATGGAATAACATACGTATTTTCTTTTGTTATTTCAATGGCTATTCATAAAATTTTTAAAATTTAACTTTAAACTGTGTAGATCCGAACAAAATTTAAATTTTAATTTATGGTAACCGCGGTTAACTATGACATCTGGACGTTGAACATCTCAGTCCTTCCCTTGACCATGGGTGCTGTAAAGCTCTCGAAACGTCGGGTATTTATAAAGTTAAATATACGCGATAAATTCCGTAAAAACTAGTATTATTTCAATATGTAGTGTTCACGTAAATATAAGAAAAAGAATTCAATGTTTTTCGCAAAAAATATAGACTAGATCACTCCTGGAATTGTTATCTATCTGTTCGTGAAGTTTCATTACAGTCGATTCAGCCATTCCAAAATAGCCCTGGGACAAACAGATAGATAAAAAAATTAAAAATGGTTATTCGCATCTTAGTTTCGTCATTACAGATACACAATTCAATTTTATCTACCTATTTGTATTAAAGAAGTTGTCCTGAGTGATTGACTCATCTAACAACGCACAGCTAAAACCATTACACGTCGAAGTCAAAATTTTAGACAGTACCTGCGTTTTATTACGTAGTCGTCCACTAAGAAATTTTAGGAAAATACAACCCCTGAATGATGAAATAGGGTGTTACAGTTTACAAAACACTTTTGATTTTACGAGTCGATTGACTGTTGGCTTAGTAAAGATACTCAGTAAATAAAATAAATAACCTCGAATTAAGCGATTTTTTAAATAACCGCTTTGGGTATTCAAATTTATATGGAGAATAATTTTATAATTTTAAAACTCTTGAATGAAAATAATGAAAGTGCAAAGTTCATTCGTAAAATATTATAGTAAGACGCACAGCTCAACTATTGAACGTAGAACAGGAAATTAGGGAATAGTTTCTTTTTAGTGACTTATTTTATGATAATACTCATATAGAACGGGAGTGCAGGTTGTTGGCTGTCCGATGGAATATAACGGATCGCAGGTTTGCAAGCTGTACTAAACAATACGCTTTAAAAAGCGTAGCCTCTTTTTAAAGCGTACTGTCAGTCTTTCTTACATGCAATCTGTGGGTGAACACCATCCTGAGTGAACTACGTTGGATGAATCTGCATACTGAAAATTAGATATGACATGACCTTGATTCGTATGTTTTATTTTATTTAATATATATATATATATATATATATATATATATATATATATATATTTTTCGTTAATTATAATTCTCTTTAATAAACTATTACCAAATATAGATAATTGATCTGAAACGGTATCGAGGAGCACCGCCTTCTGCATGTGAGCCCGGAGCGGTTACAGTCGCCTCAGATGACCCGAGAGGCTGACTAGGATTAGCCCATTCGCAGAGACGACTACAGGAATAATTTCGGCCGATAGACCACCCCACACGTCGGTCACCTCGTGAGCCAGGTCCAGATATTTTGTTCGCTTATTTGTTTCGGCTTTCACGAGGTTCTCGTCATACGGAACGGTAATGTCGACCAAAAATATCCTTGACTGTGCCCGGTCCATCAGCACAATATCAGGCTTATTCGCAAGAATAGTCCTGTCTGTGATGATGGCCCAGTCCTAGTAGAGCTTGGCGCGGTTATTTTCGTGCACGGCTTCCGGCAAGTACTTGTAATATGATACAATACGATTTATGGTCCACGAGACAGTATTCAGAGCGAGCTCCTGGTGTAAAATTCAGGCTACTAGGTTATGCCTGTGCACACGGCCCTGTTTCTCCTGTCTGCGTTGCAGCTGCTCTTCCAACCGATTTGCATGTTCCTTCTGTCGACGGGCCTGTTCCTGCAGCACCATCATCAGAGCACCAAATTTAGGTGCTGCAGACGTAGATGCTGCTGACGGGCCGGCCTTCGTGGCCAGCGGCTGGCCATTCGACGTCTGCAGCGTTGCAACACCAAATCAGCTCTAGTCAGTAAATACTCAGAGTTAGAAAGCGCCGAACAATCGGAGATGACATGCCTAAGTAACTCTCCGGGATGGCGACAAGCTCGACAGACGTCGACGGTGCCATCCTTTAGGATGTATCTCCGATAGTTGTTGGTCTTAATAACCTGATCTTGTATTGCACAGACAAAACCCTCGGTTTCCCCGAAGATGTCACCGAAACGTAGCCAGTTGAGGGAGGCGACTGTGTCTACGAAGAGCTTATGTAGAGCCCTGTAGTATCTCCCGGGAACTCTTTCTCCTTCCATACGGTCTCCCAGTCTTACGGTCCTCTATTGCTCGTTGGCTAGGGATAGAGGGGTAAGCCCTTTATCACTAGAAATTACGTCTGATCCGATCTCCCCAGGAAGTAATGACGGAGGCTTCACACTTCGCGATTATGCACGGTGAGCGCGATCAGGAAGCCACGCCCACCATGCTTTTGCAGCAAGTACAGCCTCATTACCGACGATCTCGGATGATGCATCCTATGGGACATCATGGTAGTGCGGACTTTTCTATCCAGGGCGTTAAGATCAGTTTAAGTCCACCGGAGTATGCCAAAAGTATACATGAGGACAGGCATGACCTAGCGGTTATATGCGTGTGTTTTATTCCATCCGGACAAAAGGCTGTTAAGCACTATGGTCAAGCGTGCATAAAACACGTCGCAAACTGACTGTTTCAAACTAGCCCCATCGATACCGATGTTCTGTGACATATCCAGGTATCCGTATGTTTCAGCCTCGGAAAGGGTCTTTAAGTTGACGGACATAGATAAGTCTATGCCCTCAAAGTTAACAACCCTTCCCCTGTCAACATGGAGGACCGCACACTTATCCGTTCCCAGCTCCTTTCCAATAGAATGTATAAATTCTCAAGTGATGTTTAGCAATTCCATAAGATGTGAGCGACTGGAGGCGAATAACTTGAGGTCATCCATATAGAAAAGGTGAGTCATTTTTGGACCTCCTTTTCGAAGCTGAAATCCCCTACCGAAACCCTCCAGTAAAGTACTGAGAGGGTTCAAAGAGAGGCAGAACCAAATTGGACTCAGACAGTTGCCCTGGAAGATACCCCTTCTTATCTTTATATGGCTTTCCGCAGCCATCATCCGCTCACCCAGATGACAAAGGACCGTACTCCACTGCCCCTATACACTGCTCGAGGAAATCTCTAACTGTACTCGTACAGTCAATCTTGTATAGATCGAGGACCTTTTTTGCCATGTATGAGGCACTGAGTCGAACGCCTTCCTGTAGTCTATCCAGACGGTGGACAAGTTCCGATTGTTGCGTTTCACCACTTTGCCAATAACCGCGTCAATGAGAGTGGTTCCTTGGTTCCACAACCACCACCCCGACATCCATTTTGAGCGCGTGACATCACCTGATTTAGCTTCAGGTGACGAGTAGTTCTCGCGCTCTAAATGGATTTCAGTGTCTTATATATGGTGGGTAGACACGTGATGGGGTAGTATTTGCTTGGGTCTGTGGTATCCTGACATTTAGGAACCAAGTGAGTGATTCCAGTACTGAAGAGGCTCGGGAGCGACTTCTGGTCGAGAGCCTCTTGAAACTGTCGGGCGAGCACAGTGTGACACACTATGAACCCCTTCCGCCATTAGTGATGCAGCCCGTCGAGTCCCGGACTTTTTCAGTTCGGGGCACTACGGACCGCCTCAGCCACGTCTTCCGGCGTTATGGTGACGGGGTCTATAGGCGTAAAATTACGCACCCTGGCTCTCCACAACTTCCACACAAGGGCCTCGGTATTATTTACGAGCTCTGACCACACACCACGCCAGGATGCGACAGTATAGGCCTGATCCGATACTGGGTCCGCTCCACCATTGGTCGTTCTAATTAGTTATAGAGCCACTTCTGATCACTCTGGAAGAAACGAATCTGGTTGAACCGCCTCGACTTCACGGTGTATCGACGAATCCGCTTTCGTCAATCAGCAATACTTTGCTTCAGGTCATCTATGCGTTCCGTTAGTTTCTGCGTGATATTCGGCTGGGATAAACTAATATTTGCCCCAGCAAACGCCATTCTAACGGTGCACACAATTCTTGGCCTATTATTATCCGATCTAGAGCTTATCAGCCCTTGCGATATGGTCATCAATTATTTTTCTCCAGGCTGGGATTTCGATACTTTGTCTAGTAGTCCAGCCGTGGTAAGTTTGGCGCTAACAGTACGGCAAACTGCCAGCGTGGTTCCAAAAAGAATTGAGCCCATCTCGAAAAGTTCCGGGCTGGCATTGGATTAGGAGCCCCCACGACAACCCGATTTCGCTTGATTAGGGGTATGCGGGAAGTCACCGTCGATTTTCGAGAGACGGACTGCACATTTCCGAAAACACCTCTTCCAATATGCTCCTCATTTTCTCTAGTTTGTGGGAGACTATTCCATCATTGGCTGAATCAACCACAACTGGAATATCCACGGCGGCATCCACATTTGCAGGTTGCTCTGCAAGTAGTGGTGCCGCTTTCCCAGCCCTAGCATTTTCATCCGACAAGGGAAAAGCCTCACGTCGTAGTCGTTCGAGTTCGGCGTCACCAAATATGTATGTTAGAGCGCAGGATGTACCCTAAAGTACGCTCGCAATGCGTTTGCGTTCATTATTTGCGACCAACGCATGCGACATGCTCCACCAGCAGCGGGTGCCGATTGCTGAGTTCGAGAAGACACAGCTGACACCAAGCCATCTGGTGGGGATGATGAATGCAGGGGGCTACTAGGTGGTCTTGGAGCGCCCGTGCTTGGTTGGCGGCCCGCATGCTGTCGCGTCCAGCGCCAGCTTCAGATGTGCCTTGGCGACCTCCAGGCAGCGGCTCTTTGTGCACTTTTTTATCCATCATCCATAAAACGGGCGTCAATTAACTAAAGACGCCCACGCCCGGCACTGTATCATGTGCGGCCATAAGCGCAAACGGGCCTTTGCACCCTTAATTCTGCCGAGACACCGCGCTCACACCTCTTGGCAAGGCGCTGACTGGCTGCGCTTACGTAATAGTTTTGTCATTTAACTTTTACGTCAGCAGGCGATGGGGGTCGTCAATTCTCTACGCCTTTTATTATTACGTACGTAATAAGAAAAGATTTTTGAAAATTCAACCCCTAAGATGTAGAAATAGGATGTAGCAGTTTGTATAATATTTTTATTTTACGGGATGATTGACTTGAAATTTACTGAAATAAGTAAATTAAACAACTGAACGAAACGACCCTTTACGGTGTGAAGGCAGTAATTTTGACAATCTAATTTTATATCCCCTTAAGGGGTAAAGTTAAAAAAATTCTTTTGATTAGTTTAAATTAGGAACTAAGTAAGATGTGTTCAAAGTTTACGTATACACCACTCTTAAAAGGGAAAATAAGAAATGAAAGCTATTATAAAATTGTAAACTATTTTAATACAGTATTTAATACATCAATCAATATATTCTTTATTAAACACCAATTCACATTGAAACAATTTTTTACAATGAATAGCTAAGAGAGAGGTGTACAGAAAGTAGGATTTAATAAAAAGACAGCCGTGGTAGCTTAGGGGCTAAAGGCTGTAAATTTCACAGTACGTGAACAATCCAGGTTCGATTCTCGCCGACACCAATGAAATTGTTAATTGCATTTTTCATTCACGTACTTGACGGTGAAGGAAAACATTGCGAGGAGACCAGCATGTCAACAAGAAAAAATATTTCTAAAACATGTGAAGTCTGCCAACACGCAATGGAGCAGCGCGACGGGCATTTCCTTGGCCTGGAACCTTCTCAGAAATGAGAGGACGTCTGTACCTAGCTGTGGGACGTATATAGGCTGTAACTTTAATAAAATAAATAATATTACTCATCATAAGCGATCTCATAAAGAGCGTGGGGGCATGATTGTTTGGACGTAATAACTAATTAGGCCGCAAGTAAACTCAACAAGGCAAAAAGCTATTAAAATTTTAGTAATGTGAGCAAAGTTTTGAAGTCGGTTTTTCTAGGAAAAAATTGTTGATGTTAAAAAATTTTAATTGAGTTTTTAACAATTTCGTAGTCATATTGTTTACATGTAAAGTTATTTTAATAAGTATCTCGTAAGTTTATCTTTTGTTTTTCATGACTTGGCTGGTACCGAGTCAAAAATTACTGTTTAAGTATGGTAAATATTTAAGTAATAATAATTGTAATGTTTCTTAAAAATTTCTTTTTATTTAAGCAATCAAAAATATTTTAAACATTTTAGTAGTGTGGGCAAAGTTTTGAAGTCAGTTTTTCTTAGGAAAAACTGTTGATGTTGAAAAATTCTGTTTCAGTTTTCAACAATTTCGTAGTCATATTTTATCTTTTCTCTTGTTTATGATATATAAAGTTGTAACGTTATTTACGTATATAAAGTTATTTTAATAGGTAACTCCTAAGTTTATCTTTTATTTTTCATGCATTTACTGGCATCGACTGCAAACATTTCTGGTTATGTATTGTAAATATTTAAGTAACAATAATTGTGATTTTTCTTATAAATTTCTGCTGCCCTTAGAAACCAAAAATATTATATTTAACTTTTTAGTAGGTAATGTGGGCAAAGTTTTAAGTCGGTTTTTTTGGAAAAATTACTTCATTTTTCAATTTTTAGTTTTAAGCTTACAGTATATGTAAACATAGCTTGCTTATGTACACTCTATATGTATATGTATATATAAGGTGTTAAGTATTATAGTTAGAATAATAATGTAGTCCAAGATATGACAAAATAAAAAACCATTTAAGAAAAAACCAAGGTTAAAAATTCAATAAGTATTCTAAAAAAGCAGTTTGCCCATAGTCTTTTACAATTGAGAGCTTACGCGAAATCCACCAGACGTAATTAAAATCTAGTACATCGTGCTGAGCGATTCAGTCTGATACACAAACGCTTATTAAAAGAAATGGGAGAGCAATATTTTGCATATTACGACCGTGATGCTCCGATCTTCAAGAAAACTGGTGACCCAATTGCACAATTTCTCGGTAAGCCCAAAGGAAAGGAGCATGAAATTGTGATTATAACTTTCTTATATATAAAAGGAAGAAATAAAATGCCAACTGTTTATTAATTTTACCTGACAGATCTCTTCTTGAAGTATAAAACTGAACAAATCGACATTTGTAGGACGTGGATTCAGCAATGCAACTGCAACTATAATTTATTAATTATAGTTTTATTGTACGCATAGGACTGCGTGTACTTGTACTTTCAACATCTGTGTATAGCTACTCCTTACCGGTACGTCGGTAGTCCGTGTTGCTTTATGTGATTAGCTTTACGTAACAATTTATAGAGCGCGATATCTAATAAAACCACAACCAAACGGATTCCCAGCCAAAGTTGAAGCTAGCCTATTTAAATATACCTTAAATAGTAACTTACTTCAATCCATTCAAAGGATTTAAAGACGTAATCCTACGGTTTCCGTTCTCATACTTATTTGTCAGTCGTTTCCAGCTCTCAGCTAGGGACCAACTTATTAAATATCGGTTAGCTGTAACAAATAATGGCATAGTGAAGATTTATAGTCAAAAACATCAAAACAATTTACGGAAACGTTAGCAGGTTTTTGTACTTTATGCCTATTGATTGTGTCTTAATTTTTTTATGAAATTTGTGATAATAAATTTAATAGTTTTCCTAGGTGAACTAATCAAACTGCAGCTATATTATTGTAGTAGCACAAATGGGTATACCAGGGTTACACAGAATACCAGGGTAAAATAGAAGCGTAATGCTACTGTATTTCTTATGGTAAATGTTGAGAACCGAAGACCCTTTTTATTGGAAACGGGGCTTTCTATCGTAGTCTTCAGGGGTGGCAACATATCTGCATTTTGATTATTAATCGAAGATAAATTTAGATATCTGAGGACCACAGCACTTACCAACAGGTGGACTGTGAGCTCGTTTGTCACTCTGATTCTATTAAAAATATATCAACCATAACTGATTGTGATTGAAATTTCCTTGCTTTTCCCCATGTGTCTCCGGGGAGGGGTCCGCGCGGGTTTGTTGCCCAATATCCTTTCAATTACATTACCTTATAATACTTGAAAAGTATCTACTTCATCATTAGAGCAGCTTCGCGCTGTACTAAACAGCGCAAATACAACGCGCAGGCTTCATCCGAGGTGTACTGACACCGTGTAGTGGCGGAGTACCATACTATATCTACTACCCTATGTCATCCTGAGGCGATCGTAAGAGGCGATTTATGGGGATGCTTGTGTTATGAAGTGAAATTTTGATAGACTGCAGTAGTAATGATAAAAATATGTAACAAAAGATGTTTTGTTAAGTCACTCTTATGAATAAACAATTCAATTTATTAAAAAAAAATTATTAACAAGAAATTTAGCCCACGACGCTAGAAATAAATACAAATGTGATTTTACCTAGTACTTTAAAATTCGCCCAACGTTTTAGGTTACACCAATTAAAATAATACGAGGCAATGTGCCATTGAGAATGTTTTTTGTTAAAATCACAAAAAAAAAAACGGAATACAATAGCGGTCTTACTCATAAAAATAAATGTTTTAAGTTACTCTCTCTCTCTCTCTCTCTCTCTATCTATCTTCACCAAACTGACAATAGAAAGAGACTGGTATAAAACAACTAACTATTTATTTAAGTAAATGATAATGAATGATAATGATCATCAGTTTTACCTAAGTCTATTATTTATGAATAGTTTAATAGCCATGTTACTCACGTTTGTGGTTAGGGTTGCGTGCGAAGTCGTAAATAGTTCCAATCACATTCATTAGTAATATGAGTCCGCAGAAGTAAATGAACGCTACGTCAAGACCATCGATTGGTCGCGATGGCGGTGTTTTGCTTGTCTTGCAGTAGTCGAGGGACGAAAGCTTTGCATCGAAGCCATAATGCGTTTGGGTAATGTTTTTGACGCACTTCACGAACTTTCTTTTTAGGGAAACCTCATCGACGTCTGAACATCTTGATGAAACGCAGTAGCCCCGGTGGATGCTTGTGTGATTGAAGCTGTAGCGTTCTTCAGAGAATTTCTGGAATAATGTGAGTCAGGTAAATACTCCTTCTTTGTTGTCTGTCCATAGCAGTCTGGACATGAGTCTCCTCCATTGAAGGGAGGAGACTCATGTCTAGACTTTTTAATTATAAGGAACAAACTTGGTGGTCGCAGTACCTAGAAATACTCAGGCCGGCGACGAGTAGCAGCGCCAAACGTGCGAGACGTGCTGGATCGTCAATCCGTCAGCCAAGCGTAACGATTAAGACAAATCTTTCTCACAATAGGTAGAAGCCCATGCTTAGCAATGAAAGTTTACTAATAGAATGAAGATGAATAATAAAATAAAAAATGCGTGAGTGTTTATATATAAATAAACACTCACGCCTGTCACACAGAGGGGTAGGCAGAGACTAAGGACTTCCATTTGGCACGATCCTGACATACCTCTTTCGCCTCCTTTACATCCATATATCTACGCATACATGCTCGTCGGTTAAGGGTACTTCTAACGTGGCCCATTTTCAAAATATCGCCAATTTGGTCGATAAACTTTTTCTAGGGCGTCCCTTCCCGACTCGGCCGATCACATCTGCCATATAAATTTGCTTTGTCACTCTTTCCTCATTCATTCTTTCTACATGACCAAACCACCGAAGCATTCCTTTCTTAATCCTGGTCACAACATCATCTTGCATACCACATTTATCTCTTGTCACGCAATTTCTCACCCTGTCATTCAAATTCAACCCTAGTATATTCCTTAAAGACCGCATTTCTACAGTATTTATTCCACTTTCGTGCTTCTTCTGCCACACCCAGCTTTCACTACCATACATTAAAGTAGGGACTAACACAGCATTATGAATTACCATACGTGCTTTTTTTGACACATTCTGGTTCTTCATAATAGAGTGTAGTGCCCCATTCACTCTATTCCCTGCATTTACTCGTCGTTCTATATCCCTATCATATCTACCATCCCTGCTAAATACACATCCCAAATACACAAACTCATCCACTTGCTCAATTAACTCTCCTTCTATTCTTATTTCACATACCGTTTTGCTTTCTTCTCTTTCAAAAACCATCACTTTCGTCTTACTTGCGTTCACTTTCATTCCCCTTTCTTTTAATTCCCAGTTCATTAATGTAACCACCATTTGCAACTCAGCCGCCGATGACGCAAATATGACTTGATCATCGGCGTACAGAAGGCATTTGATGGTTAACTCGCCCATTCTTAACCCACATTCTTCATATTTCAAAGTTTGCAAACATCTGTCCATAAATAGGTTGAACTGCCAAGGGGAAGCTACATAGCCCTGTCTGACACTCGCCTTTTTGGATGCCAAACCGGTCCGAGTAGACCCCATTGATCCTGATACAAGCACTAGAGTTCCTATAAAGAGACCCTAATGCCTGTATCAAACCAGCGCTCAACCCATATGAGTTCAGTGTTTGCCATAACACATTCCTGTCCACTCTATCATAAGCCTTTTCCAAGTCCATGAACGCACAAAAAACTTTCGGTTTTTGGCCAAAAGCTATATATATATATATATATATATATATATATATATATATATATATATATATATATATATATATATATATTATCGCATGTATATATGTGTTAGAGATAAATAAACATACATTAATTTTCTACAAATATTTAAGTTTATTATCGGCTTCCTTCCATAATTTGTTATTATTCACCCGAAAATTCACAAAATGTGAACTTTAATATGAATTTACAGTTTTATTTACTTTAAACGAAGAATATTTAATGTATTGAACAAAATACAGTGGAATCTCTATAACTCTATAACACTACGCGACAAACGTCTCGATACCATCCACACCATCTGGATGCTTGGCGGTCCACCACAGTACGTTCCAATAGGAGTTTTCTTCCGCGTACAACCTCTCTGTGGAATAGTTTACCACCGGCGATTTTTCCGGACCGATACGACCTGGGGACCTTCAAGAAAAGAGCTTACTCCTTTCTAAAGGGCCGGCAACGCACCTGCAATTCCCCTGGTGTTGCGGTTGATCATGGGCGGCGGTAGTCACTTAACATCAGGTGAGCCGCATGCTCGTTTGCCCCCTCTTCTATTAAAAAAAATTCGAATGTCAAGGGAAATGAAGAAATGATTGTTTAAGAGTGACCGGTTTTATAGACGATGAACAAATTACGTTATGTATATATTTTTTACTTTAAAATTATTGAAGTATTCATGATCTTTTAATTTAAACTATTTGCAGATTTTTATCAATTATTTTTTCAAGCTCATCCAAAGCCAAAATAAATACTGACGGCCAAGCTCCGCTAAAAGTAATTGTGTCCTGTGTCGACAAGAAACAAACAACGTACACAGCTGTGTCACTTAGAAAGTTTTATGAATGTATTCATTCATTGCACGTGTATAAGACAAAACCAATAGATTAGAAGCCCCGAACCCGAACATTCATTTTGGATTTTATTGCTATTATTTCGGGGAATTCCAAGTAAGACGTCATTATATTTCACTAACTACGACTTACGGAGTCTCCTTTTTGAAATTCGAGTTATAGAATATTAATATGTACTGTCTATACTTCGTAGGGAAATAACATTTTGTTCGAGTAACAAAGTCTAAATAATTCGAGTTACCGCGTAATTTAAGAGTTCAGCGGAAGGGAATGGCAATTTTTTTCGACTTACTGAGGATTTCGACTTAATGAGATTCGAGTTATAGAGATTCCACTGTATTAATTCATAAAATTGTGCAAAATTTAAATAAATTACAAAAAATAAACTGCTCTCTCTTGCTTATATCCCCCACTAAACTCCCGTTCCCCTCGTCTAATCACAATTTTCGTAACGCTTTTGTTACACGTTCGCCAGCTTACTTTCCAAATCAAGCGTGCGTAAAGAAGTTTTACTTCAAAAACTGTTGCAAAATAATTGTCAGTTTGAACATTTTCATTGTTCTTTTTTATCTCATAGAGCTACGCTGTAGTTTATTATGGTTGTAGCACGGATGGGTCAGCTTGACAGCGGAAGGGCCTCGGTCGCACTGAATATCAACGTAATAAAGCAACATAATACTAATCTGAGTGACAAAAAACGGAGGCCCTTTAAATAGTATCAAAGCATTAATTTATACATGTTTCAGTCCTATGATGTGAAAACGCATCTACATTCTGATTCTTTATCGAGGATAGAATGTGTCTATGAACAACAGCGTCAACTTACCACCAGGTAAACTGCGTACTTGTTTGTCACCCTTACTTCTATAAAAAAGGATTTGTCAATGAAAAAAGAAATACTGTTTTTTTTTTTAAAAAATTAAAGTGTACAATATCAAATGAAGCACACAAAGAAAAAAGGAATGCCAAATTCATAGCTCTTACTAAAACATATAGCTAGCTCTAGTGATAACAATTGTAAATTTTTGTCTTTTATTATTTTAATTAATACCAGGTGTATATTAAAGCAGGTGTGTCTGCGAAGTCAAAACCGATATACTTGCGCAGGTTTTGCAAGGTTCCGTTGACATGAGAAATTTTAAAATCAGCCTTTTGAAACCCATATGTTGATCGGCCCCGCATAACCTACACCACTACATGAGAATGCTGTGCTTGGTCTGACTCTTAAAGGTAACTGGCCCATCAGCTAATTTGGTTTTGAGCGAAAAAACTTATACAAGTAACACATTTTCAAAAATCAATTTTTACAAGTGATATATCTCTAAGTATATTTAGATCTCAGGTATTGAATCATTACTTGTGATCCACCGTGTAATGTTTAGATATGAGCGTCATAAACGAACAATCTAGCTAAATAATAATTGTGAGGAATCAATTCTAGATATTTTGTATCTGTATTTACTTAAGCATGATAAATACGTCCACCAATCCAAAATATGCCTTCCAAGAATGGATTAAATGAGATAAATTTAATTCTTTTTAATGTTTATATTTGCTCATTAAAATCTTTTATTTGTGCTTTTTTTATTATGTGTAACACTTCTTTTATTTATTCTGTTTTCAAATATGTACCCTAATATCTTTTTTCTTAATTATAGGAGTCTTCAACAGTAAGCAGCTACTCTTAGCATTTTAATCAAAGAAGAAAATTCATACCACATAGCATCCTGACAATCGACAGTATCTACTACTGCTTAGATTATATGTAGTAGTGTAAAAAGAAAGGGCATAGCATATCTTACGTTAGAACGAGATAGAATGGCTAGACTATACATACGTACACGCTATAGACCTATATCGGACTGACGTCAATCGTTAACGAAACAAATCCTACTTATTTTCGCGGTATCTTTGATTTCGAAGTGTTAATAAGTATTTAAAAGGTGTGATTACTCGTAAATATGGTAACGTTTGCAGTACCTGAATGCAATTCATCGAAGAAAGAAAATCCACAAAGTTGTACATTTCACACGTTAGCACAATTAAAATGTTTAGCACTCTAAATGCAATATTTTAGCACTGGTACAAATGTTTTATACACAAATGTATAAGGAAAAATATCACATTTTATTACGACAGTGCTCTAAATGCGTAAGAATTATAATATTTTTTTAACAAATTCGTGAATTGCTCCTATTTCTGATCTAATTTTTGTAAAGATTAACACTATCGATCTTATCGATAATATGTTTATAACAAGCAAAGGCATACATTTGGATGCAGCCTCTTTTAACTTCGTATTTTCTTTTAATTTACAATATTTAATTTTTGGCATTATAGTAAATACTTTAGCGAGATAAATTAAACTCTTATAATGTATCAGATGTCCAAGAAATACTGCGGTTAAACAAAATTGGTTAAAAATGATAAACAGAGAAGACTGGGCTCCCAAAAAATATAATTATGTAGCAAGCACTATATGTAGCAAGCACTGAACAAAAATATTTTTTCTCGTAGAAGTGCACAAAGTAAAGCTGCGTTCTGGTTTAATACCCACATTATTTATGCCCATGAGTAGTTTCTTAATTATATATATATTTACTGTACATATGTTCATTTCGTTGGCGCATGTTCAAATGTGTATAAATTGTTGTCGTCATCCTTGTATGTATAATTTTTTTAAATCCAAAGTAACAAAGGAACTTATAGTATAACTTGATGGAAACGGCTACTGAAGTACATGATCACCTAGAGTCAGCTTCAAACAAAGAAAGCTAAAATATGTTTTCACCCCTGAAGACTAAGATAAAATGCCTTACAACTTATAATCATACGGGCTCTAATGCGCAATTGGTAGCACTGCTGCCTAGCGGCAGAAATAGTAAAAAGGGTGGTTGAAACCTCATTTTATATATTTTAATCATAGATAAGTACATAATATATACAGTAATTATATTTGTTTATATGTTGTAATGAATCTGAAACGCAAAGCATCGTCATATGTCTACAGAGATATAGATAGCCCCAGAACACAGTGGCTCTACTGCAAACGTTTCTATTATAGACAATTCCCCGAGAAAGGAAAAATGAAGAAAATTATTGATATTCTTCGGATATCATTCGGAGACGGCTGGAAATGTAACAAAAAAACTGAAAAATATAAGAGCACAAAAAACGGGATAATAAAAAAGTTGTCTCTGTTGATAAAAAATCTAGAAATACTTCCTTCACCTTAAAATAACATTAGCATCGTAATAGTCTCTAATTCAAACTATTTGTTGCAGCTTCTCATCGAAAGGGTGATTAAATAAAAAATAAAAAAACAAACAGGTGTATGATACGCAACTAAAGACATTTGCTCTTAATTTACATTTTTATAGCCCTAGGACCTGCAATTAGATGAGAACAAAATTTGACCCGTGCCTACCATATCCTCGAAAACTACGAGTCTGTTACCAAAATGCAGGCTGTAAACCTGGCATCACTAAGAATGCCGCAGAAACCACAAAGGTTATAAGTAAAGAAAAAAGAATTGTTCATCGCCCTTACGTTCGACGAAATATCTATCCGTGAGCACATTAAATTTGACGGTCGTATATTTTCGTCATTTACTACAGTTGGTTAGAAATACTTTTGCAGAATACAAATTTTTTTGTCATCATAATAATATTATTATATGGGAATTTCTTGAAATTCTCTGCCAACTTCAACATGATGTCGGTTTGCATTTGAAAAATACGATAACTAAAAAACATGTCAATTTTGTAAATCGCAAAATGAATATACAGTTAGAAGCGTATCTGTTAAGTAATTCTGCTGCAATCAGCTTAGAGTTCTGCAAAGACGTATTAAAATTACCCATGTTTGAAAATCTCCAAGCGACAGCAGGTTTTATAAAGCATATAAACAGCATATTTGTCATTTATCTCTATATCTATCTATCTATCATATATCTAATCTAATGCATACTATATCACACCACTGCATTGTGTATTTTTAAAATCCTTTCTTCTAGGTTTGTAATTACAAATTTATAAAATGATAATCAATTTTCTTATTACGTTATCAGGATGGACCTTCTACCCAAGGTCTATGATAAGCAATTTCAGATGGAGCAATGCCACGAGAAGCGGAATCAGAGACTTAAAAGCTTTTATTGTCTTCTGACTGCACATTGAACCGGTGAGTACGATATATGTTTTTCACCTACTTAGGTAAAAGCTTAAGCACGCGAATACCATTTCTTAATCAGTCCAGGCCTTGAAATGATTTTTAGAAACTTCCAGTACTTCAGAAACTTCTATAAGTAATTTACTTAGTAATTCAAGTCTAGGCATAGATAATTGACTATTAGGAGCTACCTTAGACTTGCCAGTTACCACATTTATATTAACTTGCCCATCACCATCAATAACTCATGTCAATATATGCTAATAAAGATGCATTTGAAAATCCATGTAGTTCTTTTTTTAAAAAAAAAAAAGAATATTAGCAATGCTACAAACATTACTAATATTAATCTTAACTACTCGAGGTAAGCTTATATTGCTTGTGTTACGAGTGGTTCACGCCAGTATTCGAATGGCGGATTTGAACCCACGACCTTTTTGAGTTCGCGGTCCGTGACCTACCATAAGGCTACTGTCGCTTCAAAAGTTCTATAAGCATAATATTATTGTTTCACATTTCATTCAACGAGGTAACCCGAACTCGGTAAGTTTTAATAATAATTAATTTCTACGAGTAAGCCAGTAATTCAAAATAAAACTTACCGAGTCTAAACCAAATCTTTTGAATGAAAACTTTTGCACTGACTATACTTGGTTTTATTCATCCTAACGGATCACACTAAACGTGAAATATCAAATATAACCTTTATTTTAGTAACAGGAAATGATAACGATGGAAGTCAAAGTGCATTCAAACTCATAGTTTTTTCGATTCCAAGTTAGTCCCGAAATTTTGTTTATAGGCTCTTCCTTTAATTTAAAAAAATTCTTATTATAATTTTCTTCTTCTTGTTCTTCTGATTCTGTATAGTGTTCAATAATTTTTTTCAAGTAATGAATCTTCTGTACATCTTCCATAGAACTCTTATAAATGAGTGATCCCTGAAACTGATCCATTCGGAATATTGTCGTGAAAATGTCTTCTTAGGCAATTTTAAATTAAAAGATGACGTTGTAGGCTCATCATATTCAAGTCCAGGTTGTTCCAAAAGTTGATCTAATTGTTCTTTAATTTTTGCAATAAAATTAATATAAAAATTTCTGTTTCTTGAAAGTGATCATTTTCAATGTAGTCTGACGCTGATACATCTTGGTTACTTTTAATAATTACAGAATGATCACTTGAAATATCTGTCCATTTTTCTTCCACTTATTTTATTTTGATCTCAATATTACGTGCTGTTAGTAATTCTTTAGGACTTTTCTTATTTTAACTTTATTCAACTGATTTATAATGTATGTCTGAAGCTTTACAAATTTCATGTTTCAAATTAAATTTTATTATTGATTATAATTTTTCAACAAATTTGTCTAAGTCGATGTTATGTTGACATCCTATCATAACAAATTGCTTCAAAATTTTTCTGTGTTTGAAGGTGAGAAAAATTCTCACCTTTTTTGAAAATTGGGCATAGGTTCCCCGTATATTCGACATTTTAGCACTATGTTAATAACGCAGCAATGTACTTTTTTTCAATTTATTTAAAACAGCATTATGTACACCACTCTTTTGTTGTCCTTTTCTCACGTTTTCTGGGTGGTGTGTCGTTGCAATTGGGTCTTCTCACACTTCGAAGATCGTCTCGTCGATGTTCATGTTCCGTTGCTATCAGTGTTGTCTTCCAATTTAGTAAATTGAAGATGTATTCTCTACGACATTCCGACACCGTGTCCCGTAATCGTTAAAATGATTTAACAAAAGTCATCCTCAGCCTTAAGTATCCAACTCGCAGGAGCAATGTTAAATGCACAGAACTTTCCCAACCCCGTAACCACGAATTGGTGTTAGTAAACACAACTTCCTGAAAGATATACAACTTTCAATTATAAATAACGATTATTTATATTTGAAAGTTGTAAGCTATATAATGTTCTATCAGGCAAAACTTACATATATATTACAAATGAGACGATATAGTGAATAAAATATTAAATGTAAGAAAAATAATAAACAAGCAATCATTATTTAACGAAATCTTACTCACAAGAACAGACGAATTAATAAATTATGAATTAAAATAAATCAATATATTTATTTTACTTATTTCTTTCAAACTATCTTCATGAGTTTAACAATACTACTAACTACTATCTAACATCGAAGTATCTAGTCATAACATATTCAAAAAAGTCTGAGAAAGTATAGAGTACTTGCTAGGGTAGAGATAAACGCATACATTTATTAAGAATAATTTTTCAGTGCTGATTTTCCATGTTCGTGGTAAGAAAAGAAAAGATCATACAGAAAGCAGTAATAAAATACATCGATAACATGATGTGATGAAGACTTAGTAGTTTCAAGTTGCAACTTTATTTTTAATTTGTATGTCATGCCTTATAAAAGTTCTAAGTCTGCCTAGCGATGTGACGTCTGTGGCTGTAATTACAATTTTTATTTGAACAGTTACCTGTATAATATTAAACAAGCGGTTATTAGGCGGTGCTACAAGTTGGAAGCTACCGAGGCAGAAGGCACCGCGTCGATTCGCAAGGCATTTTTCGTAGTCGTCCAGCTGAAACAGTTGCGGCATCTGATGATACTGCTCATCTAAAAGATAAGAGTATTATATGAATAAAAAATTTAACGGTGTAAGAGGCCTTCGAAAGATTTATTTATTTTGATGCATAAACACTATATTATTTTAATAATTATTTTAATTTTTTTTTTCTTTAAAAAAAAACGTTACTACCTCCACGCTAGGATTTTCTCCTGCATCGTGAAGGCAGTTTACAAATATAAATTGCACAAGGACAAACATCCAAAACCGAAACAATTACTTGTAGGCCATACAAATACTTGTTCCGTCCCACGGGGCCGTCACTATATATTATTTTATACAATCGGTGTGAAAAAATTAGAAACATCATAGTAATAATCACCTCATTCCCAGGGGTTATTATCAATCATCTACTCTTTAGTTTCAGTATATACAATAATAATATAGTACAATTCGGTCAGAAAGGGATGCCTTAGGCGAAAATTTATCGACCAAATTGGCGATTTATTGAAAACGGGCCAAATTAGGAGTATCCTTAACCGACGAGCATGTATGCGTAGGTATATGGATGTGAAGGAGGCGAGAGAGGTGTGTCAGGATCGTGCCAAATGGAAGTCTGTAGTCTCTGCCTGCCCCTCTGGGAGTCAGGCGTGAGTGTTTATGTTATGTATGTTACTGAACAATTTTTGCTTAGAATTTTTTTAAACCATTTGATATAAGGCCTGCATATTTTCTGGGAACTTGTTATTATTGTAAAAGCGTATACATTACCCCATATAGGAATTACTGGCTCTTTGTAGTTGAGTAACTGGTAAAACCAACCTGTGCTTGTTCATAGTATTTCAGAATGTACATAATCATAATCATAATCATTACAGCCCTTCTCAAGTCCACTGCTAAACTTAGGCTTCCCCCAAGGAACGCCACAAAACACGCTCTTGAACCACCTGCATCTATCGACTTCCTGCATGTCTTACCAGGTCGTCACTCCTTGTAGAAAGGGGTCGCTCTACACTTCGCCAACCGGTACGAATCTGCCACTTGAGAACCTTTTTCCCCATCGGTTGTCGGTTCTTCGAGCTATTTGGCCGGCCCATTGCCACTTCAGCTCACTAATCCGTTAGGCTGTGTCTGTTACTCTGATTCTACTGCGGATATCCTCAACTCTAAGTTAATCAAGCCGAGAAATCTCGAGCATAGCCCTCTGCATGGGTCGCTGAGCGTCCTTGAGCTTCCTTATATAGCCAACAGTGGGGGACCACGTATCGGTCCCATAAGTCGTCACTGGCAAAACGCACTGATTGTACAGTGTTGTTTTCAGGTTTTGATGTATAGATAACGAAAAGATGTGTCATAATTTCTCGAACGCTGTCCAACCGAGTTGTACCCGCGTCGATTGGCTTCTCGGCCAAAATTTGACTTACCTAATCGGACTATTTGTCCCAGGTAAACGTTATCATCAACAAGTTCATGCTTAGTTCTCCCAACAACCACAAGTACAATAAGTGTGACATGGACATTACATATGATTGTTGTTTTGTCCATGTTCATCTTAAGACCTATCCGTTGGGAGACACTATTGAGGTTATTGAGCGTAGTGCTTAGGTCCTCCAGCGATTCTGCCATAAGGACTATATAGTCGGCAAATCGGAAGTTATGTGATCGCTATTGATGCTAATACCATATTTTTTCCAGTCTAGTAGCTTGATGACGTCTTCCAATGCAGCGGTGAAGAGTTTCGGGGATATAACGTCACCCTGTCTTACACCTCTCTGGACTTGGAAAGGTTTCGTACTATTGTTCTGTACTCGGAAAGCCATCGTAGCCCTGCTGTACAAACATTTCAGCAATTCGATATACCGACAGTCAACTTGGCATCGCAGAAGGGACTGTAGCACCGTCCAAATTTCGACGGAATCGAAGGCTTTCTTATTTCTTAGTTCGCATACGCTAGGCACCAAGGTTGTATAATTTGAGCAGTGACCTAAACTTAGTAGTCATGGCAGAAGTTTCAGAGATATTGATATTACAGTCTCCAAATAGGACGACAGATTTATTCTATTTATTAAGGCTAGGCAAATCTTACACCATTTTTTTTTCAAAACAAGCAAGCATGTAATATAAGGCTCTGTAAACACTGACAACAATGAGGAGCTTGAGCTCAACAAATGCCATTTCTACAGTTTGCTCAACAGAGAGACTCACAATATCTTTACGTCCCTTACTAATAATTTATAAGCTAATGTAAAGAAACCACCGCGTAATTTTTTTCTCTGTTAAACCATCTGACCACCTGCTGTTTACTGAAATTAAACATATTATAGTTATGGTTTTTTAACCAATGTTCAATTATACAATTTTAAATTTATTTTTTTACGTGGTAGAGCCATGCTGCAGCTATATTAATTGTATAGTTGTAGCACGAATGGGTCGGCTCGACCGGGGAAGGGCCAGGCTCTCACAGAACACCGGCGTCAAATAGCAGCTTAATGCTGCTGTGTTTCGTATGGTGAGTGTAGAGAACCGGAGACCCTTTTTACTGGAAAAGAGGCATTCCATCTTAGTCCTCAAGGTTGACAACGCATTTTCATTTTGATTCGCAAACGAGGATAGATGGAGATGTCTATGGGCCACAGAAACCACTTACCATCAGGTGGACTGTGTACTCGCTTGTCAGCCTTTTCCTATAAAAATACAAAAATATGTATGTTGTTACTATTTAAAAATAATTTAATATCTGCCCTGTATATTAATCTACCTATATAACATGCCCTGTATATTAAACTACACTTTTTATAACATCATAATCCGATGGGATGGTTGTTCGATACGAACGGAGAGGGATCAGGTGCAGGATCAACGGATTTACGTGATTTCCGAGACACGAGTTCGAAACACCGATAGCTTTCCCAGAAAAACTCAATAACTGATTTCGGCTCGACTCGGGATTCAAATCCAGGCCCTTATGATCAGCAAATTCGTTTATGACTACTAAACATTCATCTTCTAATAAAGTGTAAATAGATGAATAAATAAATTTCTACAATATTATGAAAATACATAACTTACCTGATAACTCCAACGCTTTCCCCGCTGCCAGTATCACAAACAAAAACCACAACACTTCCATCACAACAGTACGTTCAATGTTAGGGATTAAATGTCAAATATATAAATGGAGAGCCGTGCGGCTAGCCTCACAATATATACGTTCGCGTGAGCTACAAATATTTATTGTTAAAACTGTTCATTGTCAACTAGATATGATCTAGCGGTCAGCTTCTTGCTGAGACCGAAATTTTGATCAAAGTCTTTATTTGTGTAATTGTCATTTTATTGAATCTCGGCCATTAGGTGTATTAGGTAGGGCGATCTCTTTCTTCTCATCATCTTCTCGTCAGGATGTGTCGTTGAATTGTATCAAGTCGAGTCGTCTTAGATGGCAACCTCCACCGGAGATTCTTAATGTCCATGCTCCGTCGATACTATCGTCGCAACCGTAGCCAGGAATAGCGGGGTTGCCGTGGACTACGGGCCGTTACTTATGTCGTTGCTCTAGGGAATGAAGTTGTCAGGTTTGGCAAGAGGATTGGCAACCGCAGTTTTTTTATTGTAGTTTTGGTTTTTATCGGAACGATGCTGCTGCCCATATTTTGTCCTAGTTACCTCATGTCGTCTCTTAGGAAACCTACGGGAAAATATGAGATAGTGGATTTATTTTATAGAAGAGGGGGCAAACGAGCATACGGTTCACCTGATGTTAAGTGACTACCACCGCCCATGAACAACTGCAACACCTGGTGAATTGCAGATGCATTCTCGGCCTTTTAAAAAGGAGTAGGCTCTTTTCTTGCAGGTCCTTATGTCGTACCGGTTCGAGGAAGTATGTTGGGCGAGGACGACAACTTCTCTTAAATCGCACAGTGGATGACCACCAGCCATCTTGGTATCGATGGTATCGTGAGTTTTGTCGCAATCTTCGTGGTCACTTGGAAGGGAAGGCCAAATTGGCCTCTAAAAAGCTTGGCGTGCTCAGCAGAGCGGGACAGTATTTCATGCCGGCACACCGCCTGCAACTTTACAAGGCGCAGGTTCGGCCGCTCATGGAATACTGTTCCCATCTCTGGGGTGGGGCTCCCCAGTACCAGCTCCTTCCACTTGACCGCATCCAGCGCAGAGCGGCTCGAATCGTCGACGACCGAGTGCTTTCCGATCGGCTCGATTCACTGGCGCTGCGAAGAGATGTTGCATCTCTTTGCGTATTTTATCGCATCTATCACGGGGAGTGCTCTGAGGAATTGTTCGGATTAATCCCAGCCACCAAATTTCGTGAACGCACTACACGGCAAACGTCCCGATACCATCCACACCATCTGGATGCTTGGCGGTCCACCACTGTACGTTTCAAAAGGAGTATTCGCGTTCTTCCGCGTACAACTACTTCTCTGTGGAATAATTTACCACCGGCGATTTTTCCGGACCGATACGACCTGGGGATCTTCAAGAAAAGAGCTTACTCCTTTCTAAAGGGCCGGCAACGCACCTGCAATTCCC
Source organism: Parnassius apollo (assembly GCA_907164705.1). Lineage (NCBI taxonomy): Eukaryota > Metazoa > Arthropoda > Insecta > Lepidoptera > Papilionidae > Parnassius > Parnassius apollo. The sequence continues at coordinate 10,047,263 of CAJQZP010001449.1, read as the reverse complement.
CTGGTGTTGCGGTTGATCATGGGCGGCGGTAGTCACTTAACATCAGGTGAGCCACATGCTCGTTTGCCCCCCTCTTCATTGAAAAAAAATCTGCGATGGTGAAATTGTACGGCTGGAATTGTCCGAATAATTCCTCATAGCACTCTCCCTTAGTAAATGCGATAAAATAGCAAAGAGATGCAACAACTCTTACCAGTGCCAGTGAGTCAAGCCGATCGGAAAGAGCTCGGTCACCCATGATTCGAACTGATTAAATGGAAGGAGCTGGCACGAGTAGCCGCAGACCAGAGTTAGGAACAGTATTCCATGTGCAGCCGAACCTGCGCCTAGCAAAGTTGCAGGTGGTGTGCCGGGATGAAATACTGTCTGCTGAGCATGCCAAGCTTTTTAGAGGTCAATTTGGCGTTCTCTTCCAAGTGACCACGAAACTGCACATCACTCGATATGTCGACAACGAGAATTCCGATAATGGCTGAGGCAACAAGAGAAGTGCCTTGAAACTGAGGAGATACGACAAAGGCGTTCTTTTTAGCGGTATACGAGCAAACTTGTGTCTTTTGGAGAATGAACTAGACTAGATTTAGTAGCCCCCAGTCCGAAACTTTGTTCAAAAAAGTCTTGACCTCAGACACAAGTGTCCCGGTGCACTAGGACGTTTTCCTGAGAAATATTGGCACGGCCGGTGTATAAAGCTGACGTCCGCATAGCAGTGATTGTTACCGGTTTGCAACATGTTATTGATATACTGAAGAAACAGCGTTGGTGATAGCACGTAATGTGGTGAAACATCGGCGTTAATGGGCTTGTAATCGGAGTATGCACCGTCTACTACGACCTTGATGCTCCGATCTGCAAGAAAACTTTAAAACCTGTGCCAACTACAGGACACTTCGTCTTCAGCACAATAGGAGGGACGCCATCAAGCCCACTTGACTTGATGACATCCAGAGAAAGGAGAGCTCTGCACACCGAGCGTTGGGTAAACAACACATCCTTCATGGTGCACTCACACCGCGGGTTGGTCGGCAGTGTGTTCTCCGTCGTTAAGAGTCGAATTGGACGCAAAGAGAAAGACCAGCAGATCGGCTTTGTCCTTTGCGGCATAGGCCAGTGAGTCACTGTGCAGAGATGGGAGAGATGGCTGACAGAAGTTCGCTTGGAAAACCTTGGCGAGAGACCAGAATGCACGTGTTTCCGAAGGAAATCGAACTAGTTTCTCGCCAATTCTACCGATGTGCTCTGACTTTGCCTTGACAATGACACCGATAGGTACCACCGATGATAGAATTAAAAGCAACGCTGGGATTATCCAGCGAAAAGCAGACCCACCTCCAAGGGCAGGATGCAAAAAAGGATCGCATCCTGTCACAATCCGCTGTCCTACCATAACCAAACACGGCAGCGTTGTATATATATATATATATATATATATATATATATTATATATATATATATATATATATATATATATATATACCCAAAGCATTCCAGCTCATTTTCAAGATATGCTGGCAACCTTTTATTGTAAGGACATTCACGCTATTCTTGTTTATGAATCATTGCTTAAACCGTCAAGGAATGATAATGCTCTAGGCGGTGGTGGAGGTGTTGCTATATATCTTCGTACATATATCTCTTCCTCTGTGATTGATATGTCAGCACACATTTTTTTAGCGTTGGAGCTGAATAATACCAAAGTCCTGCTCGGGGTATACTATTGTCCTTCTTCACGTCTAAACTACTTTACTTCTCTAGAAATAATTCTTGAAAATATATCTTCCTTGTATTCACGTACAATTATTACGGGCGATTTTAATACCTGTCTCCTGAAACAAGAACCCCGTTCCGCTTCCCTTCAATTCATTGCAGATTCCACTAATCACTTTATTCTGCCTCTAAAGGTAACACATAATTTTTCTAATACTAGTCCGTCACTTCTTGACCTAATTTTTGTGTCTTCCACTGAACTAGTCTCTAACCCTGGTCAATGTTCAACTGATGATTTTTGTTATCATGATCTCATATTTCTTTCTTATAAAATACGTCTCCCTAAAATTAAGTCAAAGTTTCTTCTGTGACTCAATTTTGGTGTTATGAATATTAACAGTCTTCGCGAAGATGTCAAACATTGATTGGTCACCACTTTTCAATGCGGAAATGGTAGATAACAAAGTAGTTTTATTTACGGCTAACTTAACTAGTCTCTATGATAAACATGATCCAGTTCGTGCCGTCAAAATGAAATATCTTCCTTCACCGTGGTTTACGGAAGCAATTAAAATTTTATTAAATAAGAAAGCTGCAGCTAAGTCAATATATAAATGCAAAACTACAGACATAAACTGGGAAAAATAAGTTACTATCCGAAATCACTGTAACAAGTTGTGTAGGAATGCTCAACGTCATTATATCCATGAATCAGAACAGAATGATGATCCAGCTAAAGTCTGAAAAGGCGAACGGCACGTTTATATGGTAATTTCGTACCGCTACAAAAATTTTGTGTTTCGGGACATTTTTTGTTTTAATTGGTAGTTAGTAGGATAGATCAACAAAAATTGTGAAAAGTCAGAATGTGTCAAAAAAGGCACGTAGGGCAATTCACAATACTGTAGTAGTCCCTACTTTAACATATGGTAGTAAAAGTTGGGTGTGGCAGAAGAAGCACGAGAGTAGAATAAATGCAGTAGAAATGCGGTCGCTAAGGAGTATGTTAGGGCCGAATCTGAGTCACAGGGTGAGAAACTGTGTGATAAAAGAAGAGTGTGGTTTGCAAGATGATGCAGTCACCAGGATTAAGAAAGGAATGCTTCGGTGGTTTGGTCATGTAGAAAGAATGAATGCGGAAAGACTAACAAAGCAAATATATGTTGCAGAAGTGAATTGAAGAGTCGGAAAGGGACGTCCTAGGAGGAAGTTTGTCGACCAAATTGGCGATATACTAAAAATGGGCCAAATTAAGGGTACCCTTAACTGAAGAGCATGTATGCGTAGTTATATGGATGTGGAAGAGGCGAGAGAGGTATGTCAGGATCGTGCTAAATGGAAGTCTGTAGTCTCTGCCTACCCCTCTGGCTGACAGGCGTGAGTGTTTATGTTTATATGTTTTATCAACAAAAAATCTGATTTTCTATGTAGAAATCTTCTACATACATTTCAAACGACGCAGAAACCAACCGAAAGCATGCTCAACTATTGCAAGGACACGCACTCACACACACATATGCATTTAAAATCATATGCAACCAATAATCTGGTTTTAAATGCACATGCGTGCGTCAGGTATTGAAATTATACGTTATATTAAACAAAGAGAAGAAATATGTGTGCGTAAGTATATGTCAGAAGCTTAGCATTATTGCAGCGTCACTTGAAATGTTACGTAGATTAGTTACGTAATTAAGGTTTGAGATAGCAGATAATGTTGTTTTCTTATAATAATGAGTGACAAAAACATATTTATTTATTACATAATACATCTTACTAACAGATCAAACAGAATGCAATTGTGTCCTTATTCATTCCAAATTTAAAATTCTCAAAATACAATTTACTAAAAAAAAAACAATAAGAGCCGTGATAGCTCAGGGGCTTAGCTCTCGCTGCAAACGAGCACACAGTCTATTTGATGGTAAATGGTTGCTGTGTTCCATAGACATCTACAATTAACCACGACTACGAATTAAAATAGTGATGCGTTGTCACCCGTGAGGACTAAGATGAAATGTCCCATTTCCAGTAAAATGAGTCTCCAGTGTTATACACTCACCATACGGAACACAGCAGCGTTGAGCTGCGTTTTTGCGTTGCTGTTCTGTGAGAGCGTGGTCCTTCCCCGGTCGAGCCGACTCATTCATGCTACAACTATACTACTAATAAAGCTGCAGCATGGCTCTACCACGTAAGTATAAAAAGAAAGAGAAAATATATTTGAAAGACATATGAAGTCCACAAACAGGCATTAGGGCAGCGCGACAGAAAACTTGCCCTAAAAACCCTCTCAGAACTGAGAGAAGGCCTGTGCTCAGCAGAGGGACGTTTATATACAGAGCAAGAAAATTCTCCAATCAACAATTCTGACGTAAATGCTGGAAATTTATCGTCTCTAGGTTCAAACATCTACAAAGTTTTATTATAGCTGAGATGATGATGAGAAATCATTAAGAAGATAAAGACTCTAACGAAATGAAAACGCTGAGGACCAGACAATACCATTCGAATACCACTCGAATGTCGGGGTCATTTTGGCCAATATGGTGCATCTGTCGAGCACTTTCCGAATTACTAAGTAATACTTACTTAGTAATTCGGAAACATAATACAATAACAAGTATACTATGTATATATATATATATATATATATATATATATATATATATATATATATATATATACTAGAAGTATTAAAATCATATATCAATGGAAATTATTAATAATCGTGTTTATATATATTTTATATCATACATATGTTACAAATAGTTTGCTATCACTCGACGCCATATTATGGCGTTTTTCAGCTGATGCGCATATTATTTGAGACGCCAGAATATGGCATTTGGACAGACGAGGGGTTAAATTTAACGAGCTATTTATAATAAGGAGCTATTTATAATAATTTCCAATATTTAGTAGCGCAAATCCTCACAACAACAATTAAAATTCTAAAGTCAATAAGGATACCAAAAAAGTTGGCAGAATCTGACATAATATTATTGTATAAAAAAGGAGATCATGCTAATATTTTAAACTATCGTCCTATCACTTTACACCCAAGCCTCTACAAGTTTGCTGACGATATGGTCTATAATTTTTTTATAAGCAATTAAACAATAGTCCTATCTTTTTAACCCAGGACTTAATACAACGGCGTAGTATTTGAAAAAATAAAATGTACCTGTATAAATTCACACCTGCCGAAATATACCAGGATTTTTTTTTACAATCGAAGGAATTTAAATATGGCAGAAAAAGAAAACTTTACACATTAGTTTTGTATCGGTAAAATACATTATATCAAAAATGCAAAGGAGTGTCAAAGTTTTGATTTCAGGCCTTATATGTCTGGACTAGAGATAATAATCCTTATTAAATAATATTTTCTTAGTAATAATTTTAAGCTTTTTGATAGATTGGTCCTGCAGATTTTCTGGGATTTTGTTGTAAAAGCGTATATATACATAGAAGGAATTACTGATTTTAGAATCCAGTCAATGGTATAACTAACTTATGTTTGTTCTTAGTATTTACAAAATGTACATCACTATTTTTAACTGACTTCTAAAAACGGAGGTGGTTCTCAATTCAACGGTATTTTTATGTATGCTGCCTCAGAACTGTTTTCTAGGTGAAACGATTTTAATGTTTCCTTTTTATTTGAAAGCTGGTGCTTCTTATGTGGTGTCATATAAATTTGATTAAGATCAGATTAGTAGTTTTTGAGTTATCCTTAAAAATAAGTATTTAACTGACTTCGACCGTTGTACAAAATTTTTAATTTTACCACTTGTTAACAAAACTATTCAAAAATTTTCGTAAATTTACTGAGAGGCCAAAGTTAATATTTTTTTTAATTTTTATCTAAGAGACTCATTTGCACGTAGATTATCTTTCTTCTGCAGAACAAATATAGTAAATTGTTACAAATAATTATGTTCATATATTGTAAGTCTCAGAACTTAATATTGAAAAAAAAAATCACTGAACTAGGACAGGTATAGAATAACAGCCTAGTGCCATTTAGATACATAATTTCCGTGCTCGCGATCTTTACAGTTACAATTTTGAGCAATGATGATGTTGTGTCAAGTATTAAGAAAGGAATGCTTCGGTGGTTTGGTCATGTAGAAAGAATGAACGAGGGAAGAGTGATAAAGCAATTTTATATTGTAGATGTTAACAGCAGAGTCGGGAGACTCCCTAGAAGAAGGTTCATCCACCAAATTGGCGATATTTTAAAAATGGGCCCCATTAGGAGTACCTTTAACCGACGAGCGTGTATGCTTAAATATATGAATGTAAAGGAGGCGAGAGAGTTATGTCAGGATTGTGCCAAATTTATATTATACGTGGTAGAGTCATGCCTGTCTATGGGCCACAGCAACCACTTACCATCAGGTGGACTGTGTGCTCGTTTGTCACCCTTTCCTATATAAAAAAATGGAAATCCGTAGTCTATGCCTAACCCTCTGGGTGACAGGCGTGAGTGTTTATGTATTTTTATGTATTATGTACTTTCGAGCACGCAAATAACAAAATAAAGGTTACATATAAAAAGGAACAAGTTTGAGAGGAAAGAATTCAATAATACACTAACGTTAAATTATTGTCTCGTGTAGTCTCGATCTTGAACTTATGTTACTGTAGCACGTGACCACTCGGCAACGTGCATCATCTCTTGTTTGTGGAATTGCGTTGACGTATAATTGCTTTTGCAAATGAATTTAATCTAAACTGATTCATATAATTAAATACAAAACAACAATTGGTTTGGATAACCTTAACCTCAATATTAGTTCGCTAGGTATTATTAGCTGATGCTGTGACCCGTAGACACCTGCATCTCTACCTCGATTATAAATTAAAATTAGATGTAGCTCTTAGAACTAAAACGGAATATCTCGTTGCCAGTAAAAAAATATGTTTGTTAATATATTCTTTCCTGGTTTTTTATAACGTGTATTTTACGATAATAATTGTAAGATTTATTTAAGAATCAAAAATAAGATACAATAATAATAAGTTCTTTATTTCCAAGAGGTTGTACATCAAGATATTTGCTTAACATTTAATAAAGCTACATTGGTACATATACCTAAAAACATAGCATCTGCAGCCGAACTATGCATCAGTGCATCAGTTGTCAGCGCCATATCCCCGTCGTTAATTTAAATAAATATTAGGATGCAAGCAAAAATTAAATAACTAAATACTATCTAAAAATTTGTACATTCCGTTAACATAACCCAAGTACAATGAAGTTAATTGGTTCACATAATATTATGTTTATATACTATGCTACCATTTATTACTTATACCAAGGTACAAACAAGATAATAATTTATACTACTAATGTCGTTCCTGACTCGCATGTGTTCGATCTCTTAGAAAGATGTATTAAGTAATTAATTAATAAATAAGTTTCTCGTCAATCATTATTGAAACAAAGAAACATTATTCTGCCTATAACAGCCAGTATATACAACTAACACGTAGGTAGGTACGCAACTAAAACCATGTTGTTTGTGGTTGGTTGGTGCTTTTGCCATAATATAGAACAGTTTTAGATTGGTTTTTACGTCACACTAAATGTGTAGGAGTTTTATAGGTATAGAAAGACGGATTCTTTGTTGATCTTATGACCAAATACTCAAACGCTACTCAATTTTAAGATAAGTTAAGTCTCGTGGTGTCACAGTCACTTTGACTTAAAGTGATAGAGACAGCACGAGACTTACGACGTATTAAAATTGAGTTGTGTATTTGAGCAATAGGCTATTATTAAACGTTGCACAGCGTAGTCCTTTCTCAGACGAACTGATCTATGAAAATTTTTGTGCTAATATTAATACAAATGCAATTATTTACGCAATATTGAAATATTTATAATATTAAAAAAACTATAATTTAAAAAACTCAAATAATCATACAGTTCTTCTCTGCCGAGTCCGAGTCTTTTGCCGTAGTCTCTAAATATTCTACAAGGCTCTAAAACCAAAGAATATAGAGACAAAAGGCAAAAAGGAACCGTGATATGAAAACCTATCAGCACTTTTTAAATGTAACTATTTTTCTTTTTATGTTGAAATAATTTGTCCTGTTTTTATGTCATCGGGCTATAGTTTTAATTATAATAGTACATAGTTTGAATAAATTAGATTTATTTAATAGTTTTATTAACTCTTTCATTATCCCTGTGAATGAAGTTATCGCCACCGTGATGGTTCTATCAAAATTCATTTAAAATTTGTACAAACTAAATTATCGTAAAGTGATATATGGTTTTTTAAAAAGTCCCGATGGGTTTCTTGCTGGTTCTTCCCAGGACAGAGGTATTTTTCGAACCAATGTTAAATAAAAAAAAATCTTTCAATATTTTTTCCAAATAATTGCTTACAATCAAGTTTACAATTAACAACACAAGACAAATTAGAAATAGCTTGGTAGCGATCACCTTTCCCAGGGGTTATTATCATCCATAAATTCCTTAATATTATAATAACCCTTTTTATACAATCTTACGAGTAGTTTAATAAAATTTTTGAACTTTGCGTATGACACATTTTGTTTATTTTCTGGGATTTTGTTGTAAAAGCGTATAAATCGTCCCAAGAATGAATTACTGACTCGGTGGAGTCGAGTAACTGGTAAAGTAACGCCTGATTCTATCAATTATCTTAAAAAAATAACAAAACTACATCGTATTGCTGCCCAAAATGTTTGGTTTAATCAGCAGTGCAAACAACTTCATTTTATTCCTAATTATATCCAAATACGTTCTGGCACACATAGTCGAGCGGCCAGTGTTGCCATTTCCAAAGCTCATGGAAATGGCAACACTGGCCATAATATTTGGCTTAATGAGGAGTGTCGTCGTTGATTTTCCAATAGAGATAACTTAAAAACCCACCTTAAGGTATATTTAATTAAGCGGATGGTTGCGAATTAAATTTTAATATCATTATTATAATGAATTTCCGCAAAGTAACACCTGATTACTGCCTGTGTAGGGCGACCCCCCACTAGATGGAGTGACGACCTGGTAAGACATGCAGGAAGTCGATGGATGCAGGTGGCTCAGGACCGTGCTTTGTAGCATTACTTGGGGGAGGCCTATGTTCAGCAGTGGACTTGTGAAGGGCTGCAATGATGATGATAATGATGATGAATGCCTGATTCTACCAATTACAATTAGTCACATCAGAAGCAGACGTATTAAGCGATAGTTTTTAAGTAAGTTCAGAATCCCGAAAGAATTCCCGAAGAATTCCATCATACCGCGAATGAGGTGACGTTGGCATTTAGAGAAAAAGCTGGCGTATTCCCTGTAACGCCACTTTATTTGTGTGTTTATTTAAAACTGTTAGCAATAATATGGAAAATGTTTCTTAAATAAAAAGGTTCTTTTTTAAAGGTGCTTTTATCCCGAAAATAATACACAACTACTGACGGTGGCCTATGTAAGGGTGGGCGATGCGACGACGAACCGTTTACAAAGACGGTTTTTTGTTCTGTGACGATGAGACCGACTTGAAGACTGTTTGAACACAGGACTTTTACGACCTGGGTTCAAACAGTCGTTCATTGCACAAACCAGTCTTCGAATTATTTTTTTTAAATGGTGCGATTTTTTAATTTTAGGTCTATGAAAATATAGTAGAGAACGCAATGATTCAACTATTTCACTCGTCGCGTCGTCGTCCTTAAAGTTATTCGTTATATTGTAGTCTTTGGTTTCGCGTTCGTTTACAAACGTAGACAGAATTATAATAAACAGTCCTTACAATAAAAAGTGAACTTTTTGACAATGGAGTACAGTCGCTAATGTTAATGGTAATGCTAAGTCTGTCTCAACCAGCCCTAAGCCCGGAAAAGTATGAAGGGAAGTTCAGTAAAGTTAGGTAAAGTCAATCTATAAAGCGAATTATTTAGTAAACCATTCCATACATGTCTATTCGTTGAAAGCTGTAAGAATTCCATTACACACGACAAAAACGCAATTCCATTCCATGTTGATATCTTCTAAGAAAATTCATTGTTGGTTAAACTACCACAATCTAGTCATTGATTTAAGAAACAATTAATACTTTTTTATTTGTAGCTGCTCCGGAATCTTGCATTTTAGCTACTTTATGTAAATCAATCAAGATAGTGTGGCCGCCACAAAAAATTAAGCATTATTAATAATAATTCTAATTTTTTTTTTTTTTTTTTTTTTTTTTTTTTTTCCCCCCCTTTTTTTTTTTGTGGGGGGGCGGCAATTTGTGCGCCGCGCCCATTGGCTGCGCCAGTGTCTAAAGTCAGTCGTAATGATAGGTATAAATGAAATACTAAAAAGGAAATCATATTCTATTAAGCTAGTGCTTAGGTCTTCCAGCGATTCTGCTGTAAGAACTATATCGTCGGCAAATCGAAGGTGAGTGATGTACTCGCCATTGATGTTAATACAGTATCCTTTCCAGCCTAATAGCTTGAAAACGTCTTCCAATGCATCGGTGAAGAAAAAACATATCGGTGTTACTAAATTAATTTTGTCTTACAAAATAATAAATAATAAAAAATCCCTTCATAGTTCTAAATTCAAGTTAATGTATATTTGCTACATACATGAGGTTTATATTATAAGGAGTAATAGTAAAAAATAGAAGTTTAAAATTTGTTTCATTAGGCAACACTAAATCAAATTGAAAAAAAAATTAAGAAATATGTCCGCTGGATTGTACATTTGCTTCTTTCTTGTTTTTTCGTATTTTGAGTGTTTTAATGTAATTGCTTGTGTATAGCACAAAACAGAGGCTCAAGAATGTGTTTTAAGGTAGATTTTGTAATCGGTGCAGTGACAAATATAATAAAAGACTTATAAAATAATATATTAACTTCAATCCTGTAATTTTTATGATGGTTTGTAGTAAGTTACTTTCTACATTATGTGCAGACAAGATGGAATTGTATAACATCTCATGTTTTGGTGTTATTTTATTTTCAAAATATCATCTTGTTTAAAATTGTGAAATAAATATGTTGAACAATACTGAAAATCTTTCTTTTTGCCTAAGTCCTACAATTTATCGAGAGTATTTATGCCGATTTCTAAGTAACAAACAGTGTTTTTATTGTTATTTAAAAATCGACAAAATACTTAATAAAAATAACGATATGACAGGAGTAGTATAGAGATATATATAATATATATTAAAATATATATAGTTATGTATAGTTTTTTTATTCTTTTTTAATTTAAGGACTTACGTTATTTTTAACATGTCAGTCCCATTGTACCTTATAACTAAATAACACATTACAATTTCTTAATATGTATAGTTGAAGTAGTAGTTTTAATAAACTATCTTCCAGGCGGCGCTATTGCCGTGACAAATTTTTGCGTTAGAGATTCTTATCTATTTCCGTATATTATACACTCTTATCTATTCATGTTGGATAAATCTTCAAACCAGTTGCACCGACGACCGTTTTATGCAATCGTTTTCGTCGTTGGGGAAATGGTTATGTTTCGTAATAGGCCAAAAGTTGATTGATAATCATAACTTTTGGTAGACAGTAATGAATGGGGAAAAATGAATTCATTTGTAGGCAGAAGTAAGAAAACAAATTTTAATATTAAAATTTTAACTAGTTCTATTAGTACCTACACGATGATATATTAAAACCTTGAATTAAAAATTATTCTAAGGCTGCGGGTATTTTGCGAGGGCTTTGAGTCATAGCAATATCTTGCGGTTGAAATTTTGTTTACTGGCTTACGAAATGTCTTGTGTGTATTAAAAGTAAAGGTTTCCGTTAGCCGTACAGATGTTGTTGAACGTTGCGGTAGAAGCATTTAAATGATTTCATCATCAATGGTAGATTCTTAAACAAAAGTAAGGGCAACAAACGCGCGCACAGTTCACCTGATGGTAAGAGACGTCATCTACCGTCACACGTACGTCAATGGAGATGCATTGTCATCGCGTTGGATTAAGACCGAATGCCGTAGTAGACTATAAAAAACACTCGGTTTCTCGTCATTTAACATATTTATTGTTGGTGTACTGTTTGAACGTGCTTTTTGTCTGGTTAAGCCAACCTATAAGTGCTATAGCCTTAATATGCTGAAACATGGATCTACTACAGAATAATAATATAAACGTCTTGAAAATAAATGTGAAAGTTAAGTAAAATTTAATAATATCAGAAAAACCCGCATTTGACAAGCGGGCACACGGTCCACCTGATGGTAAGTGGTTGCTGTGGCCCATAGATATCTATATCCATCCTCGTTTACGAATCGAAATGAAGATGCCTTGTCAGCTTTGAGGACTAAGATGGAATGCCTCTTTTCTGGTAAAAAGGGTCTCCGGTTCTTAACACTCACCATAAGAAACACAGCAGCATTAAGCTGCTATTTGACGCTGCTATTCTGCGAGAGCGTGTTCCTTCCCCGGTCGAGCCGACCCATTCGTACTACAACTATACAATTAATATAGCTACAGCATGACTCTACCATGTAATAAATAAATTTGAAAAAAAAAACCTTAATAAATTAGTTGATAAAACGGCAGGTACAATGGTCGCTTCTACCTTTATTTTATTTTAATAGCATGTAATTAAAATAAGATTTACTGCAACTGGCAGACGTTTTCATGCTGTTTATAAGAGTTATTTATTCTTAATTACGATTATTGTGCTGTATGAGGTATATTGCCATGTGAGAAAGCTTAAGGTCGTTCAGTAGGCTATGAAAAGGACTATGCTAGGAGTTTCTCAGCGTGATAGACTTCTGGTTCTTCTACGGATCCGTTATCCGTAGAAGAACCAGAGTAACCGACATAGCCGGATCAGTAAGCGCAGTATTGGGTGCACTCCTACTAATTGGGGTGCCGACGTGATAAAACATGCTGGTAGTAGATGGATGAGGCGGACTTACGACTGTAATTTGTGGTAATTCATGTGGGAGGTTATTGTTCAACAGGAAGGGTTGTCATGAGGATATATAATAATTGTATTACATGTATGTATTAAATTATTTCTTGGTAAAATATTATCATAAAAAGTAAGGAAGCTGCGACCGTTGCTCAATTAATATTGCATAAATGTCTCTCTTTCTTTCTTTCTTTCTGTAAATTACTAAAAATGAAATCATTTCTTCGTGTCTGCCTTTATATTAAGTTAAAAGATCTTCTAAAAAAAGGTAAAGGTCTCTTAAACGGCTGTACTATTTTTGCTGCGATATAGCAATGCATGCACGGCTGTGTTCCGGTCTACGTAGGGTATGGGCTATAGTATAAGTAGTAAGTAGGGTTATAGAGAGCTAGGATTTATGACTCTTTTTTTGTCTAAGAGCCTGTCTGAATTTCAGCTGTCAAATAAAAGTATTGGTATGAAGGGTAAAGAGAGGCGATATAATTATAAGCGGCGCGAACGGCAAAGCAACAGGCGGGGCGATAATTCGCGCGGCGCGATTTGAGGGCCACGGGAAATCACGTTTGCCGCCGCGACCAGATAGGCCGATAGTGAAATGTCTTTATCAAAGTTATCTCGATATTGCTTAGAAAATAATTGTTTTTTGATTCAAGACATAATATTTGGAAGAGATTGCGGAGTACATGATTTGAATAGGAATTGGGTTCAAGATGGAGAATTCCACAACAAATGGAATGCATCTAGAAAAAAATTTCGAGTAAATACCAAAATGAGTGTCGAAACCTGCGATTATATTCTTGTTAATATTCAACCAAAATTGGAGATAAAAGTCAATGCGGATAGAATTTTAAGTTGTTTTTGTCGGCCCGGCATTTTTCGCGGCGAAAACAATTAAAATATTTTGTTCTCTATACTATTCGCCGGTTTTCGCCGCGTCTGCCGCCCGACTCCGTAACTTGCACCGTACTGATTCATACATTTGTTTAAGTCGCCCGCCGCGCCGCCAGTCGCCCGCGCTCGCTATGCGTGGCTTGATCCATACATTTCTATACAATTGTTTTAGTCGCTAGACGCCTCGCCGTTCGCACGAAAGTCCCGTGGCGAGCCTGTTAGCGTTCAGCGGCGACAACGTGCTGTAGCCTTCCTTGTTTGAAGTTGGCTGCAGGTGTGAATGAGCTCCAGTAGCCACTTACCATCAGCTCATTTGTCGCTTCAATTTTACGAAAAGAAGAGGCAGACGTTATTCATGAAAATATTTTGAAAGCAAACATTTTTTAAGTATTCTATTAAGGTTACCTCACGCTAAGATAAACATGTGCATTCAATTTTTTATTCGTGAGGAATTCACTTAATAATTACTTTTTCCCTACGCCAGCCAGCGTAGTGAGTGTAGGCAAATCTTCTGATTAGTACCAGCACTAAAGTAAAAAGCTTTATGATGTGTTGTGAAGTGATCTTGTTTAAACTTTAGGAACAAATAGCCTTGGTAAAATACTTGAAAATTAAGATGGAGGAAATAAAAAAATTAAATAAGTAATCATTAAGAAAAGTACCCACACAACATGAAAAGCATTGATTTATATATTACACTAGATCAGTAATAACCGCGCCAAAGCGTTACCACTGCACATATGGCCACAGCCATATTCCTAGCTAACGTCAGTTCAGTGTTCAATGTGACGCCGACAGAGTTAAGCCGCGACAAAAATGGGTAAATGCGTAGTGAAAAAATGCTATTCAAGGTCACAAAAACGTAATAAATCAAGCGGAATCACTTTTAACACATAATTTTTAGTTCTTGTTTTCATATAAACGTAAAAAACCTCAAATAATTAAATAAAATTATCGAATATTGCCATTTAGGTTCATAGTTGCCACTTTACCGCATTTGCGATTATCCTACATTAATATGAGACTATATAATTAATGGAGTAAGTTAATTTGTTACCTCTGATTTTAAATATTTTGGAAATAATAATAAAAACTACGTTTTAACTTTCATACGAAATAATTAATTATTCTTATTTTAGTTTATTCACGAATTATCTATTAAATATATTTTATTACCTACTTCTTTTATATTAATGATTTTTTATTAATTATAATTTCATATAAATTTTATGTTAATTATATTTTATTATCTAGTTTATATTGTTTGATTTATTAGTACAATAAAAATACTTATGTTTTATTTCATCATTATGTTTACTTCTATTCATCTGATAAGCTTTTTATCCTTTTTTTTCTAAGGGGACGCAATAAAGATTTTAAAATAAAAATATACTTTTTTAATATAAAGACAATTAACTGCACCTTAAAAAAAGTCATTTTTATTAAGTATTTTAGGTTAAATTTCATATAGTAAGCCACACCAACCCGCCATTGCATGTTTGTGTGTCATCTTTATCTAATCTCGCGAACGAAAATAGCGACGATATTGTTTTCGCAACTTGTGTAAGTGAGATAGATATATGTTTATTTAAAATTGTTATTAGTTTCAAAGCTACGTCGTCGCGTTTGGATAGTGGTTACACTTTTTTCGACGCGCGGTAACGTGGTTTGCTCCTCTAGTGTTGTATAACTCAATGATGAAAAGAGAGTGTTATCTTTATTTTAACCTATTTTTAAACTATTTTTACCACCTACAATTACATAACCATCAGGACAGTGCTTTGTTGCATTCCTTGAGGGAACTCTATGTTGAGCAGTGGACTTGTGAATGATATTACTTATTATTGAAATAGGGTACTTTACTTACTCATTTGAGATCGAAAGTATCCGTTCGAATAAAAAGAATTAGATATATTCATAAAATTATGGCAAGTCAAATAAAAGCTGCCTTTATATAAAAAGCTATACATGCCTATTGTCGCTAAAGATTACGGCTGAATCGAACTAAGGAAATATATAATATGTATAAAATATAATTACGAATCTTCCTAAATCATGTAAGATTTAGGAAATATTTGCGAGATAAGGCCACGCTACAGCTATATTATGGTTGTACCACGGGTAGACTGTATCTCGATATTTGCATTCCTTGAGATTTTTATTATAAGATTTAATGTGACTCTGGTCTCATTCTCGTGGTAACTTGCATTTTTTGAGCTTGATGAAACTCCACTTATTTGATATAAGATTAGATTGACACTTATTTTACCTACAATATTTATCTTTAGCCGATTGAGGTCATATCATCGAAACGACGGTTCACAGCTATACTAGGATCTGATAGGTGGCGTTATAGTTAATAATAATAATAATAATTTATAAGATTACTAAGTTATAAGATTCCGCGTTGCACCATTGGTAAGTATCTCAGTTTCCAAACCAACATGCATACCAGCTTGCAATAAATGAAACTAAAACATTTTATTTATAACTAGCTATACGCTATTAATAAGCTTATATATTATATATATATTATATTATATTATATATATATATAATCATTAAATATTGTATATATTATTAATTTAATATTTTTATAAATATTATTTTCTGTTTTTTTCATATTGCACGTTGCACCTATCCGTCAAAATATAAAATTTTAATGTCCTTTTATGTTCGGTTTCTCAGGCAGAAATCGCTCAAAGCGATATGACCACCGTGTGGCCGTGGAAGGAAAAGGGGAGATCTCCCGCCGGGCGATGTGCTCTGCCCGGGGAGCGGCCGACACTCCGTGTGATAGTTTTTTTTTTGCGCCCGAAGCAAATAAAGGGATACCCTATACGTAGGGAGGCGGAAAATGCATTACGCATACCACGATAGCCGGTCTATCGTGGTTATGAGGGACTCACATCCTACCGGGGACCTAAGTGATACCCTCTAAAAATCGCCTTTAGGGACAGGCAACTGGCTGATTTAGCTTTATTGTGCCTTATCGTGAGCGACCCTCTTTTGGGAAAAGAGGGCGCAGGCGGCTACGAGCCGCTGAGGGAGTGCCTACGAAGGAAAATTAATTGTGAATAATAATTTTAATTTAATTAGAGTTGGCCTGAGCCGCCAGGAGGCAGTTCAGGTCGTTTGATACTTTATTAGGCGGGTCCGAGTGAGAGTTTCTCGGCCTGCGGACTCGATAGCGAGAGGGAGGTGGGGCTGCATAAGTAGCTGCCTCACGAATTAAATGGTTTGAGTGAGACTCTGAGGCTTTGAAGAAGTTCTCAGAGAGTCTTTTCAGAAATTGTTGAATTGTGGGGAGCTCTAGGTCCCGATGAAGGTCGGCATTACGGACGTACCAAGGTGCGTTCGCAGCTCGACGACAGAAAAGGTTTTGAAATATTTGAAGTTCATTAATAATTTTAGGGTCGGCGTGGGCAAAAACGGGGCCCGCGTAGGACATGACTGGTCGTATACAGACCCTATAAAGGGTACGCTTGTTTCTAAGGGACATTTTACTGTGTCGGCCCAACATACTGTTGAGCCTACTCAAGTAAAAACGTGCGTGACGGGTTACTCTTTTGACGTGGGGCCTGAAAGTGAGCCTTGTGTCTAGAGTGACTCCTAAATATTTGGCAGTCGTATGCCAGGGGACAGGGGTCCCTAGCATACGTATGGTAGTGGAGTGTTTTTGAGACGGCGTCGTTTATAATCGAAGTGAACGGCGGAGCTCTTCTCCGGGTTCACATCGATGCGCTATTTTTTGAACCAAGCTCCTAGGTCGTCAACTAACTTTTGAATCTTGTTCCGTATGATGGGGTTGGGGGGGGGTTCTGGGGGGGGGGGGTGGTTGTGGTTGGAGCGCGGACGGGTTGGGGGGGGGGTGGGGGGGGGGGTGTCTTCGTGTTGGGGCGTTTGGGCCGATGAGACTATAAGATAAGGCCTGTGTGCCAGACTCTATCAAAGGCTTTAGCTATGTCGAAAAAGACCGCGATGGTCTTATAACGACGAGGATAAAAACCGCTGAGGATATATTCCACTAAACGGTGAACTTGTTGGGGACATGAGTTTTGCGCTCGGAAACCGAATTGATGGGGAATGATAAGAGGGTCACCGTCTGTGGGAAACAGATAGCGCCTCGTACGAGTTTGGATGACTCTTTCGAAGAGCTTGCCCATTGCCTTGAGGAGTCTAATGGGGCAATGGCTGGAGGGGAGGTTGAGAGGCTTGCCTGGCTTGGGAATACCAATCACAGTTGCCTCTTTCCACGTAGTGGGAAAGTAACTAAGGTTGAAGCAGGCGTTGAAGATAATAGATAAAAAGGTTAACACCTGCTCAGGAAAGTGTTTTAGGGCTTGGTTGGAGATGCCATCCGCGCCCGGAGCCTTTTTTGGGCTTAAGTCCTTTGATGAGGGATGAAATCTCATCATTGGACACAGAGATAGGTTCGGAGGCTGTAGGGGGTGAGTTCCGGCGGCGGACCTCATCCTCCACTGCCTGGACGTGTGAGGGGTCGACGGGTTGAGAGCTAGGAGAGCATTGTGCGGCAATGCTATCTGCAAAGCACTCTGCCTTTTCCTCGTCCTCGAAGGCAACCGTACCGTCGGGACGGGAGAGAGGGGGAGTGTGGGTGATAGTGTCTATGCGGAGGGCTCTAGCCATTTGGTACGCTGTATGAGATGGAGAGATATTCTCCATGAGTTTACTTTTTCGAGATCTCGAAATTCAGAGAGGTGGAAACGGAGTTCTCGTTGAACACGATTGACCGTGCGCCTATATTCGGGGGTGGGATATTTTGCTGCTCTCCGGAAGGCATCTTTTTTGGCTTTTAATAGGTTGCTAATATGTAGGGGAAGCCCACTATTGTTAGCAATAGGGACGACCCTTTCGTTCTCCTTAAGGGAGGATTTAATAAGGGTGGAGAGTGAATCGACCACGGTGTCGATTTTTTCGGGACTGTCTAAGTCCAACGGTAGGGAGATGGTAGAGTCCTGTGAGTCCAGAGCTTTAGCTTGGGACTCCTTGAAGCCCTTCCAATTAGTGAAGGTTTTCGTGTGTGTTGGGGGAGGTGGCTGATGGCCAAGAATGAGGGAGATGTGTGATAGTTCGGAGATGTTCTATATATACTGTTTATTATCCGGAATGTTGATAGCGTGATTTAGGCTTCGGTGTATTTCGCTTGTGGCGACGACGACAGCGCCGCTACATCACCCCCTGCTCAGACCGGCGGTCGATAGTGCAGTCTCGTTGTCGTTGAATGTGCAAGTGCCAGGAGATTGCCTTGTAGTCTGCGGTGAGTCGATAAGAAGGCAAGTAATCTGCGAGAGTGCGTGAAGCAGAGGCGAGCAGTAAGGCTCAGAGCCGTGCCGAACAGAGTATGGCGCAGAGAGTAGCTTGAAGGAACAGGAAGCATTATTATTCCAGTGCTGCGATGAACCTTGTGAAGCTAGATGGCTTGCAGGATATGAAGACTGCAGACGATATCTGCTCGGGAGCGAATGGGTGGGGTATTCTATGACGATGATGAAGCTTGAAGTTTCCGAAGGTTGTTTGTTTTCGTGTTCAGATCACGTCGGGTAATCACTACTGTGGCCGTTGAAATAAAAGGGGAGATCTCCCACCGGGCAAGGTGTTCTGCCGGGGAGCGTCTGACACTCCGCGTGATAGTTCGGAGATGTTCTATATATACTGTTTATTATTCGGAATGTTGATAGCGTGATTTAGGCTTCGGTGTATTTCGCTTGTGGCGACGACGACAGCGCCGCTACAACCGTTTGTAGTCGTAAGTTATTCGTTATTGTAATAACTTTGTTCAAATGCAATAAAGAGTTATCTATCTATCTATCTACTAGTTGTTTGAAGGCCAAAATTTTATTCACAAACTACAACACTGCTCCAAATTCAAAAGCAATATAAAATATTTCTCTATTATTTCTGCTCTATCTTTAATTTAGAAAATGAACGTCTCTTCCTAAAATTGCGAGGTTAGAAAAAATTTAGGAATGTTATGTTATTAAACTTTAAGAATGTCATATCGCAGTGTCATATCATTGGTAATGAGATAATATTGAATTTCGAAACTCAAATTATTTTAGGTATATTATGGAATCAAACCAATGCGTTTATATATTAAATTAAATTGGGTGGGTAGGTTTATAAATAATTGAGATTAAGCACAGACCCTATATAAATTGTATTAGTGTGCGCTACTTTTTAATGAGTTCGCAAATGTTATTTGACATGATGTTATCATTTTTTTGAATCCTTAGGTGATGGTAATTGCATTTTCTATATATAGTCGTAGCATTTAATGGAGTAGAATAATCGCACATAAAAGCTATTTTAATACCGTGGTCTCAGAAAGCAAAACATTTAAATACTCGATAACTTTTTCATTTTTATAGGTTATTTATGCAAGGATAGTATAATAAAGATTCCTCATAGCTATTATTATAATCTACAGATAATACTCGTAAAGAAATCGTATAATTATAATTTTATCCATCCGCAGTGAATTATATGACAAATTTACATTGCGAAATTCGCAACATTCGAGTACCTGCTGATTGCCAAAAGGCAGTTTATGCATCGTTCTAAAAAAGCACCGGTACATCAGGTTTTTGATAAAAATGTGATTAATTTTAAAGTTTTTTATTTTATTTTAATGACACTAATTTAAAAAGTAATAACCTACTACGAACAAAAACATAATAATATAATTTCCACATAACAGATTCTGAAGTTGGTGCTAAGCATGTTTATCTTTTTTTCTTCTTTTTTCATTTTTGCAGTCGAGTTAAAGTTTTTTTTTAAGTTTAGTTACTGTTTTCCTTTGAATAAACTAAGGAATATCTCAATTTCATATTTAAGTATTCAGCGGTGCCAAGTTGACTGTCGGTATATCGAAGTGCTGAAGTGTTTGTACAGTAGGGCTACGATGGCTATCCGAGTACAGAACCAGAGTTCGAAACCTATCCAACTGCAGAGAGGAGTAAGACAGGGTGATGTTATATCCCCGAAACTCTTCACCGCTGCGTTGGAAGACGTTTTCAAGCTACTGGACTGGAAAGGATACGGTATTAGCATCAATGGCGAGTGCATCACTCACCTTCGATTTGCCGACGATATTTTAGTCCTTATGTCCTTATGCAGAATCGCTGGAGAACCTTAGCACTATGCTCAATGACCTCAATGGTGTCTCCCAACGGATAGGTCTTAAGATGACCATGGACAAAACAAAGATCATGTTTAATGTCCATGTCACACCTATGTCAGTAGTTGTTGGCAGCACTATGCTCGAAGTTGTTGACGGGTACGTTTACCTGGGACAAATAGTCCGACTAGGTAAGTCCAACTTCGACCGAGAGGTCAATCCACGGATTCAACTCGGCTGGGCAGCGTTCGGGAAATTACGACACATCTCGTATACCTCAATCACTGAAAACTAAAGTGTACAACCACTGCATGTTGCCAGTGATGACTTACGGATCTGAGACGTGGTCCTTCACTGCTGGCCGTATGCGCACGCTCAAGATCGCTCAGCGAGCTATGGAGAGGGCTATGATCGGAGTTTCTCTGCGTGATAGACTCAGAAATGAGGTATCCGCAGTAAAACCAGAGTGACCGACATAGCCCAACGGATTAGTAAGCTGAAGTGGCAATGGGCCGGCCATATAGCTCGAAGAACCGATAATCGATGGGGAAGAAAGCTTTTCGAGTGGCAGCCTCGTACTGGTAGGCGTAGTATAGGGACCCCCCAGTAGATGGAGTGACGACCTGGTAAGACGTGCAGGAAGTCGATGAATGCAGATAGCTCAGGACCGTGCTTTGTGGCGTTACTTGGGGGAGGCCTATGTTCAGCCGTGGACTTGTGAAGGGCTGTAATGATGATGATGATGATGATGATAATGATGATATTTAAGTATTCAGTGCATATGTGTTTTATACGTCTTGTGCCTTCTATAGTTCGATCTTTTCAGGGACAAAAATTACATAACAGGCAGCTGTCGTATAGTGACGGCGTAACAGCATCCACTACCTCACATCTATCTCATAAATATATTTCTAAAGGGAAATGACTCAAAATAACAAATATATTTGGAAAATCCAAAAGTGCACACCTTGAACTGTCAATTTACTTTTATTGATTACTGAAACACGTATTCCGTTTAAAGCTTTAATAATAAAATAATAAAATTTATAAGAAAAAAGTAACGAACGGCACGATTCACAATAGTAAAATTCAAAATCTTCCTGACGATTAAACTCTAAAGTTAATAAAAAAATCAAAGTGATAAGTTCAGTATTTCGAAAGATTCTTATTCACATCCACGCCGAACAACTGAAGTTCAAATGAAATTATTTTCAATTAACTTTTTGTAATAACTTCTTTTTCTTATAACTACGTCAGAAGTATTAATTGAGATCTCCTCTTACTATTGGTGTACTTTTGCATTATACAAGTGCAATATAAAGCTGCTGGAAGTGATTTAAGCTGAGTGGATCGCGTTTTTTTGTTTTGGTGCCAAAAGAGCTCCACATGTCCTCCTCGCGTTCGATGCGTGCAAAAACTGCGGCTGCCAATATGCCTACCAACTGTGGCAACAATTGCAAATATCCCCCATTTATGGAAAACCTATGTTTAAGAATGTACCTTTTATAGGCTATAATGATGACGATGAGGTCCTTAAAATAGTTTCTTTAAAACGTAACCTCCACACTAGGATTTTCTCCAGTACTTACCTTCGGGGCAGTTTACACACATAAATTTCACACGGACAAAGATACAAACGCGGAATAATTAATTATACCGAGTCGTGGTAGCTCAGAGGGTTAGCGCTCGCTGTAAATTTCACAGTACGCGAGCAACCCGTGAGGAACATCGTGAGGAAACCTGCATGTCTGAGAAATAAGAAAAAAGAATATATTTCGAAGACATGTGAAGTTCGCAACGCACATTGGAGCAGCGCAGCGGTCACTTACTTGCCCTAAAATCCTCTCAGAAATGAGAGGAGGCCTGTGCCCAGCCGTAGGACGTACCTACATATGCTGTGACTTTAACTTTTAACTTATTATGATCTCGCGACCCTTGTCGCTACAATTCATTGTTTAAGCTGTCAAATGTTTAAGCTTTAAGAATTTTACAAATTGTGCATCAAAATAATTTGAGCAAATCCAGGCGACTGACAACTTTTTGTTAAAATGGACCAGCCATACTGTTCCAAATAACATACTGTCGATGGCGGTAAGCCCAATTAAGCGAAGTATAGGACGCTCCCTCCAATAGATGGAATAATAACATGGTGAGTAGAGAATAAATTCAGTTGATCCAGGTGGCTCAGGACCGTGCTTAGTGGCCTTGGATAAGGCTCACGTCCAACTTATAATACGGGCTGTATCACAAGCAGGCTTACTTGGTTGGGAACAGCTATACTTTAAGAAAATGATATTTTGAAAATAAATGCGTAATTTGAGAATTGTGCTGATTGCCCAAATTGTGATATTTTGAGAACAGCATAAAAGTAAAAAGTAAAGTTACAGCCTATACACGTCCCACTGCTGGGCACAGGCCTCCCGTCATTTATGAGAGGGTTTTAGGGCAAGAAAGTGTCCGCCGCGCTGCCCCAATGCGTGTTGACGAACTTCGCATATCTTCGAAATATATTCTTTTTTCTTATTTCTCAGACATGCAGGTTTCCTCACGATGTTTTCCTTCACCGTCGAGCACGTGGTAAATCAGAGAACAGCATACTTTAAAAAAATATATTTTGAATAAAATGCATACTTTAAGAACATCTTACTGAAGGAACTAAGATAAAATCCCATGTGAAGCTGTACACAAACTTCATAGTATTTTAAAAATAAATTGTCGTCGTACTTAGCATAATATTCCATTTTGCGTGTCCATAAATAGGAGTATATGACATGAAATTTTACGGTTACATCTCATGAGTTATTTTTCAAGGAGTAGCGTTTATTGTTATTATAACTTGAGATAATTTTATCGTAAAGTTAATTGATTAACGTTCTGTTGTAAGGGAGAATTTGTCAGATTTTTTTAACAGGGTTTTATTTTGTGTTGGACCAAAATTACACAAACTGGAGATAGTCAGTAATAATAGTTTCTAGTTATAAATACATTATTTATCATGCTGTTCGATGCTGAACATAGGCCTCCCCCATAGATTGTCTGATTGTCTCACATAGTTGCATGCAACATTTGCAATAGTTGCCACGCTTAGTATGCGATTTGGCAATCACAGATTTTTTGTTTTCTAGTTGCTCTTAGGACGTTGCTGCCCATCTTCTTTGTTTCCCTACGTCGTCTCTTACGACACACATAGGATGGTATAGGAGTTTTATATATATATATATATATATATATATATATATATATATATTTTAAAGTAAAGTAAAGTTACAGCCTATATACGTCCCACTGCTGGGCTCAGGCCTCCCCTCATTTCTGAGAGGGTTTAGGGCAAGGAAGTGTCCGCCGCGCTGCCCAAATGCGTGTTGACGAACTTCACATGTCTTCGAAATATTTTTTTTCTTATTCCTCAGACATGCAGGTTTCCTCACGATGTTTTCCTTCACCGCCGAGCACGTGGTAAATCAGCACTTATTGCAATTAACAATTTCATTGGTGCCGGCGGGGATCGAACACGGGTTACTCGCGTTCTGTTATATTTACAGCGAGCGTTAACCACTGAGCTACCACAGCTCTATATAGTTCTTTTTTTTATATATGGTTCACACCAAATGTAAAATACTCAGATGTGTGCCAGGTAGCAGAGTCAAAGGCGCCACGTCTATTGTTGCAATTTTTCTTCCGATCGTTTACCAGGTCGATGATGGCGATGAAGAAGTTTTAAAAGTTGTGGAGGCACGCTGCAGCAATATTATGATAGCAGCGTGAATGAGTCGGCTCGACTGAAGTAGAACCACGCCCTCGCAGAATACCAGCGTAAAATAGCAGCTTAATAGTGTTTCGAATGGTGAGTGTGGAGAACCGAAAACCCTTTTTACTGGAAATGAGGTATTCTATTTTAGTCTTCGGGGTTGACAACGCATCTGCATATTGATTATTAATCTATGATAAATTTAGAAGTCTTTGGCCCACAGCACCTAATTATAATCAGGTGGACTGTGTGCTCGTTTGTCATCTTTATTCTATAAAAAAGAAGAAGAATAACGCTTACGTAGGAAAGTAAGTAAAGACTTTGTAGTTATACACTGGAGCCAAAATCTTATTCGAATTACGAAAAATATTATCTTTAATATAAAATCATTCTGTCCGTGTACCTATATATGACTGAACTCATAAACGGCTGGACCGATTTTGATGAAATTTTGTATGTGTAATTAAAATGGTTCGAAAATGGTAAAGAATTACAACTTGACTCGGTAACGGGCGAAATCAACCGTGCGAAGCCTGAGCGGATCGCTATATCTTGTGAAATATGAGAGATAATGTGAAGACAAGATAAAGTTTTAAAAGGTAAGTGTGCGCAATTATATCCCAATTAAAATAGCACCTAAAATCATCATTCATCAAAAAAAAGTTGAAGACCGCTTAAGCCGAGTGACAGGACCGAACTGGTTTGATACCCCCGCCATCTGCGCATTGGGTCGCTTGCTGACTAGGCCCGTAGTGGGACCATAACGCACGGATAGGAAGTATAAATTCACAATAACATGAGGCTTACAGTGTTGCCAGTGGGAGCTGATATAGATTGGGATACCAGTGAAAATCTTATTTTTCCCCCGGAAGGTTAAAATTCATGTGATTCGGTCCTTCTATTTATTTTTTATTACTTTTATTTATTATTTAATTTTGATCAATTATAAATAAAAAAGTACTAAGCAATCAGGGGCTCTGATCATTATGCTACTTTATTACTATTACCTAGTGTAACAAAGTACATATTCGCGGGTCCGTGTATTTAGTCACAGCCACGATTTAAATAAATTAAATGAGTTAATTATTCAAATGTTATCAGATAGTGAAATCAGTGACAGCAAGAAGGTCTGAAACCTTCCGCTTTGACTTGATTTGTTTGATGGGTGCATACTCGACTCCGACAGCCTCAGTCGATGACGAAGTCAGTAATAAATGTAAACGATGTAAATGATACTCGTAGTATTTGCGTACGAAGAAATAAAACTTTTTTGTTATGCCAGTATTAAATTTATTATGATTAAAATTAAAATGCAGGTTGCAGGAAGAATCCATACACGTATAACTGCCGACATAAGTCGTGAGCACACTTTTTATTGGTCGATACGACGTTGACCACGCTGACGTTCAACGTGATTGGTTCATCAGTCGATTCTCGTCGTCTATTGGTTTCGAAAGTATCATTCGGCTTCCGTACACTTCAGAGCAATAATTTTAGTGATAACTTTTTTAATAAGTTTATTTTCGTTAATTGTTTTTGTCAGCTCGTTGTTAATTGTTGTTTGTGTATTCCTTGTTATTAATTGTTTTTGTTATTTCTTGTTTTTAATTATTTTTGTTGCTATAATTTGAGTGTTCAGATTTTGGTCTAAATGCAGTGAAGGAAGAATTCGGTGTTAAATAGACAATCCCGACAAATTATCTATTCAGTGTAGTTACATGAAAAAATTAGGTACTGCGAAAAACATCATAGACGTATATAAACAGCCTGCTGATTCGACTAATATCTCAGTAGCTACTGTACGGCGCACCGCAACACCAGATTTTATGAATGGCATATCACCTCTTCCTTCTTCTTAATAAAATAATCAATTCTAACCACCAGGTATACATTAAATACTTTATAGTAGATAATAAAATAACGGACATGAATATCTGCAACATTACTGTATCAAAGTAAAAGTCGGTGTGTTCGAGTAAACATTTTCATAAAAGTCGCCGAAAATATTAAATTACGAATTGAAATAATAAAGGTATCCAATAATTTTGCCCGACAGTGTACCTACCTCCCACCACAGTTTATCTGTGCTCACCACTCGTGTCGGCAACTATACCTCGATATTGCGGCGATATTGTAGCATGATAGCGGTGGAACAATCAATGTATAAGATCTGCAAATTCTGCAATCACCTAGCCTAGAAACCTTCGGTTCAGTAATTTTGCGATTTGTGTTTGCGAAATTAATTGCGATTTGTCGACTTTTTTAACCATAAATCACCTCATCGATTCTTCTACCGATAATATTGAAAACATCGTTTTTCTACGATAATAGTTTTAATACTATCGAAAACTTTATGATGTACGAGTATCTAGCTATTCCCATAATCGTCTCTTACCACACTCACGAAATTAAATGTTTTCAATGGAATACCTAAGTGCTACAATTGAGCACACAGTCCACTTAATGATATAATACAATAGAATAATTTTTATTCAATAGAGAATACAAGAACTTATTGAAAGTCATTTATGATTTTACCATTGGATCCGAAAAAAAAACCCTGAACTGGGAAGAACCATGAAGAAATGCAGCGAGATATATTTTAACATTAATTTACAATATAATATTTTGTAGAATTAACTACGAAAACATTTAAAACAGCATGGTAGCGATCGCCTTATTCCCGGGGGTTATAATCAATCATGTACTCTTTAGTAGTATAATAATTCTTTTTAAATAATTTTCGCTTAATAAAAATTTTTAACTTTTTGATAGATAGAGCCTGCATATTTTCTGTAGCTTAGTTGTAAAAGGCTTTGTTGCCCCATTAAGGAATCACAGGTACTTTTTGGTGTTGAGTCACTGGTGTAACTAGCTTATGCTTGTTCCTAGTATTTGCAGAATGTGCATCACTATTTTTGGTGGTGGTCTCTTGTCTATGGTTGAGTTGAGGATACTAGCTTTTTATATATGTTGAAAATATTAGCTTTTTATATGAAATGATTTCTATAATTATATACGAAACAACAATTGGTTTGGGTAGCCTTAACCTTAACATTAGTTAACTATTATTAGTTGACTCCATACCCATACCTATAGATACCTGCACCTCATCCTTGATTACAAATCAAATGCAGATGTAGCTCTGAGGACTAAAATGGAATAACTCGTTACCAGTAAAAAGAGGGTTTCGTTTAAATAGTTTTTTTTTAAGTTAAAGTTACAGCCTATATACGTCTCACATCTTGGCACAGGCCTCCTGTCACTTCTGAGAGTAACCATTGATAATTACTTTTAGGGCAAGGTATCACAGTGCCTGTTGGTGGACTTCACATGTCTTTGAAACAATTTTTTTAATTCTCAGACATGCGGGTTTCCCTACGATGTTTTTCTTCACCGCTGAGCACGTGGCAAATTAGCGCTTAAAACTGTAACTTAAAACAATTAACTATTACATCATTCAGGATCGAACCCGAGCTCGCGTACGGTAAAATTTACAGCTACCACGACTTTTATTGGTTTTTGGTCAAGTGTGTGTATTTTAAGAAAATAATTGTAACATTTATTTTGGAATAAGAAAAAAAATAAGAAAGAGGACACAATCGCATTATGTTCTATCTGTTAGAAAAATGTTTTAAATATGTAATAAACAAATCAATAAGTTTTTCGTTACTCATTCTTCAAAGAAAGCAACATTATTCTGCTATCTCAAACCTTACGAGTACGTACATTTCAAGTGACTTCACAACCATGCTAAGCCTCTGACACGCACTTACACATACGCTTTTTTTTCTTTGTTTATTTGGCCGAAAAAGTTTACTGAAGAACGCACGCAGGTTTTAAATACATATGCGTGCGACCTTCAACCAACCTGCAACCGCAAATGATTTTAGATGCATATGTGTGCGTTAGTGCGTGTTCTTACAATAATTCAGCATGCTTTTGGTTAAAGTTACAGCTTTTATACGTTCCACTGGTGGACACAGGTATGTATTTAAAACCCAACATGGTTTTAAATACATATGCGTGCGACCTTCAATCATCTTGCAACCGCAAATAATTTTAGATGCATATGTGTGCGTTAGTGCGTGTTCTTACAATAATTGAGCATGCTTTTGGTTAAAGTTACAGCCTTTATACGTCCCACTGGTGGACAAAGACCTTCTCTCATTTCTGAGACGGTTTTACGGCTAGGATGCTTTCGGTTGATTTTCGCATAATTTTAAATATATGTACGAGTGTTCAATTAACAAGGCACGTTCATTGTTTATTTGAAGCTGTTATTAAACGTTGCTCAATATTAATCATAAAAATTTTGCAATTACGAGGTGTCACATCAGAACGACCATATGCAGTATTTACAATTGAAGCTCTTTTATCTTCGTTATTCCTCTCTTGGGTCCAAAAATATTAATAAGTATATTTATCACTCAACTTTATATCCAACACCTGTATAATACAAACTCCTTTTTTATTTCCAAAGCCATTATCGTCTCTACTAAACGGCTATTTTATCTCTAACTCTGCTTTTAAATACGTGGTAGAGCCATGCTGCAGTTATATTAGTAGTATCGTTTTAGCACGAATGGGTCGGCTCGACCGGGGAAGTACCACGCTCTCACAGAATATCAGCGTCAAATAGTAGCTTAATGCTACTGTGTTCCATATGGTGAGTGTAGAGAACTGGAGACCCTTTTTACTAGAAACGAGGCATTCCATCTTAGTCCTCACGGGTGACAACGCATCTGCTTTTTGCAGCAACCACTTACCATCAGGTGGACGTGTGTGCTCATTTGTCACCCTATCCTATAAAAGAAATATATAAGAATCTGTGAGATTCATAGTCTTCATAGTTATTAAATAAAATTATGATACATCAGCATGAGCATGTTAAAGTTAAAATGGTACAATCTCAGGTATATTGATAAATCCTATAAACCTTCCATTTCATCAAGCTACTTTAAAAGCTACTGAAACACTCTCAAAGTCAGCAAAGTTAAATAAGCTACTAAGCTGGATTAGCTACTGAAACACCTGCTCAAAGTCAGCAAAGGCTATTCGAACAAGCGGAACGTCAGGCCGAATTAAGAGCCGCGGAAACACCTGATGAAACTCAACACAGACTCATAGAGCAAGCTGAACGTCAATCTAATATAAGGACACCTGAAACACCAGAACAGACACAGGCGCGAAGAGATGCAAATGCTCAGCTCCAAGCTGAACGTCGACAAAATTTTCAAAGTAACAATTGGTCGGTTTTTAATGACGCAGCATTCAATTATGACCCGTTGATTGATTATAAAAATCACAGGTTAGTTGTTATTGGACTGAGGCGTGTCGATTTTGCAGCGCTTTAAAATGGAAAGATGATTGAAAATTCTCTTTATAAAAAGACGTTTTGGTGCATTGTAATCTGTGAATTACAATGCACCAAAGCGTTTGAAGAAAATCAGCTGGTGAATTTTATGTTTTTTATCGCTCTCTTCCCTTCTTCTCTCGTCTTGCGTGGAAAATACAGATCCATACATTTTTTATCTTAATTTTGGTAAAAAGACATAATAACCCAGATATTCTGACCTTCTGTGTTCGTCCATCGTACCGTCGTCTGTCTTGTAGAATCATGGTGACGCCACCTAGCTGAATTTAATTTTGCAACATATACGATTTTCCCACGGGAATGATATGTTTTTTCGCTGAAAAAAGTAGCCTATGTCACTCTACAGCCACCGACCTATCCCCATACAAAAAATCATGCCATGCCGACACTCTGTTGCGACGTGAAAGAAGGATAAACTTGTGCAACATATTCGATTTTCCCACGGGAATGAGATGTTTTTTCGCGGAAAAAAGTAGCCTATGTCACTCTACAGCCACCGAACTATCCCCATAAAAAATCATGCCATGCCGACGATCTGTTGCGACGTGAAAGAAGGACAAACTTTTGCAACATATTTCTTTTGTCCCGGGAATGAGATGTTTTTCCGCGGAAAAAAGTAGCCTATGTCACTCTACAGCCACCGAACTATCCCCATACAAAAATCATGCCATGCCGACGCTCTGTTGCGACGTGAAAGAAGGACATACTTTTGCAACATATTTGATTTTCTCACGGGAATGAGATGTTTTTCCGCGGAAAAAAGTAGCCTATGTCACTCTACAGCCACCGAACTATCCCCATACAAAAAATCATGCCATGCCGACGCTCTGTTGCGACGTGAAAGAAGGACAAACTTTTGCAACATATTTATTTTCTCACGGGAATGAGATGTTTTTCCGCGGAAAAAAGTAACCTATGTCACTCTACAGCCACCGAACTATCCCCATACAAAAATCATGCCATGCCGACGCTCTGTTGCGACGTGAAAGAAGGACAAACTTTTGCAACATATTTATTTTCTCACGGGAATGAGATGTTTTTCCGCGGAAAAAAGTAACCTATGTCACTCTACAGCCACCGAACTATCCCCATACAAAAATCATGCCATGCCGACGCTCTGTTGCGACGTGAAAGAAGGACAAACTTTTGCAACATATTTTATTTTCTCACGGGAATGAGATGTTTTTTCGCGGAAAAAAGTAGCGTATGTTACTCTACAGCCACCGAACTATCCCCATACAAAAATCATGCCATGCCGACGCTCTGTTGCGACGTGAAAGAAGGACAAACTTTTGCAACATATTTATTTTCTCACGGGAATGAGATGTTTTTCCGCGGAAAAAAGTAACCTATGTCACTCTACAGCCACCGAACTATCCCCATACAAAAATCATGCCATGCCGACGCTCTGTTGCGACGTGAAAGAAGGACAAACTTTTGCAACATATTTATTTTCTCACGGGAATGAGATGCTTTTCCGCGGAAAAAAGTAACCTATGTCACTCTACAGCCACCGAACTTATCCCCATACAAAAATCATGCCATGCCGACGCTCTGTTGCGACGTGAAAGAAGGACAAACTTTTGCAACATATTTATTTTCTCACGGGAATGAGATGTTTTTCCGCGGAAAAAAGTAACCTATGTCACTCTACAGCCACCGAACTATCCCCATACAAAAATCATGCCATGCCGACGCTCTGTTGCGACGTGAAAGAAGGACAAACTTTTGCAACATATTTATTTTCTCACGGGAATGAGATGTTTTTCCGCGGAAAAAAGTAACCTATGTCACTCTACAGCCACCGAACTATCCCCATACAAAAATCATGCCATGCCGACGCTCTGTTGCGACGTGAAAGAAGGATAAACAAACAAACACACTTTCGCATTTATAATATTAGTATGGATATGAATATGGATATGACACAGAACTTATAATGTTGACATTAATAGTGTGAGTCCTTGTATGTGAGAGTGAGTTCCGGGTCGATATTACAAATGGGCCGACCTTAGGGCTCCATTCTCGGCTCTTTCTGTTTCTTGTATATTGATGACATACCTTACATAGTAGGGGATAACCATGATATGTTGCTGATGATACTTCATTATTTTCAAATTAAAATGATAATTACTAAAATATGACGAAGTAAATAATGCTATATATAAATTAATAAATTGATTTAACGTGAAATATTTTATGAAAATTTCTTATTTTGTGTATATTTTCAGTATTTTGTGTTATTAAAACTTAAAATATTTTAATTACAAAAGAGAAGTATAGGTATATGAGTAGGTACATCGACAATGAACCACATGTCAAATAAGTTCTGTAATTAGGTACTTCTGTAGTTAAGTTATTACTAATTCTTTTTTCACTACGGAAGTAGTAGTTAGTTTATGTGAAGATCTATACAATTTCGTGGTTACCATACCTACCTATATAACGAGCGTGGCAAGAAGAGGGTTGGTGAATTGTGTTAATTTAATAACAATACGAGTAAAATAACATAATGACAGGTTTACTGCAAATACACACAATTTTATATCAAATAACACAAACATTATATATTACGTAAACATTGGTGTATTAGTTGTTATAAAACATCATTCCCAACGTTCCCATTTATAATGGAGCTATATTTTAGCGATACTTAATTAACTGTGTGGTGTACAAAACAGTTTACAATGTATACTTATTATATAATATATTATAATCTTATGAAAATCTTACAAAGGTCGCTCGCTGTACTCTAAGTGGGGAGGTGCGACATATAGCGGACGGGAGCGTCACATTTCACACAGGCCCGTGACAGCTTAGTTCCAACTATTGTGTTTTGGCGCTACCGTCGCTATTTAATCTGTGTCCACGGACACCATTTTAAGATGCCATAATGTGTTAATGTCAAATCACTGTCGTATCTGTAGCTTGCTACATATTTATTTATCTATGATTTCACGCGAGTCTCAAGTTATTTTGCACGCGTTATACTTGCCTACTACTTAATTTAATTTATCTAAAACAAAGTTAGACGTATATTTATTTCGTTTTGTGTAAAATAGTAACTATAGTTAGTGTTAGTAATAAGTTGTATTAAGGAACCAGCGCCTTGAAAAACTGCATCATGGGCAACTCGATGAGAAGATGTAGCGGCAGGGATGTTACATATGTCATGAATAAAGTCAGTAACCAGAGTTCACCCTGCAAAAAACAAATAAAATATTATTTTATATTCATCTTCTTTATCACCAGTCGGCAATAGCCAACTGCTAGACGTTGGCCTCTTCTGTTTTCGGGAGGGTTTTCTTTTTTTTTTTTTTTATTTTTTTTTTTTTATTTTTTTTTATTTTAATTTGTTGTGTGTTTCGGGGTGTGCGGTTGCTGTTGTGGCTGGTTTTCTTTCGCAAGTGCAGTGGCATCTATATAGCTTAAAGAACTGACAATCAATAGGAAAGAAAGGTTATTAAGCAGCAGCCTCGTATCGGTAAGCAAATTATAGGGCCGCTTGCTACTAAATGGAGTGACGATCTTTTTTTATAGGACAGGGGGCAAACGAGCATAAGGCTCACCTGATGGTAAGTGATTATCGCCACCCATGAACACTGCAACTGGGGAATTGCAGATGCGTTGCCAAGCTTTTAAAAAGGTGTTGGCTCTTTTCTTGGAGGTCCCTGTTGTTCGGTCCCTGTGGTCCATGTTGTTCGAGGAAGAAAACTTCTTTTAAATCGCACGGTGGTGGACCGCCAGTCATCCAGATGTTATGGATGGTATCGCGAGTTTTATCGGGATGTGCGATGATGAAATTGTGGGGCTGGAATTAGTCCGAACAATTCCTCAGAAGACTCCCCGTAGTAGATGCGATAAAATACGCAAAAAGATGCTACATCTCTTCGCAGTGCCAGTGAGTCAAGCCGATCGAAAAAACCTCGGTCATCGATGATTCGAACAGCTCTGCGCTGGATGCGATCAAATGGAAAAGCTGCAAACGGGGAGCCCCGGCCCAGATATGGAAACAATATTCCATGTGCGGCCAAACCTGCGCCTTGTAAAGTTGCAGGCGGTGAGCCGGCATGAAAAACTGTCCCGCTCTGTTGAGCACGCCAAGCTTTTTGGAGGCCAATTTGGCCTTCTCTTCCAAGTGACCACGAAACCGCACGTCACTCGATATGTCGACGCCGAGAATTCCGATACTGGCTGAGGCTACAAGGGGAGCGCCTTGAATCTGAGGAGATGCGACGAAGGGGTTTTTTAAGCGGTAAACGTTCAAACATGTGTCTTCTGGGGATTAAACTGGACTAGATTTAGTCGCCCCCAGTCCGAGACTTTGTTCAACAAAGTTTCGACTTCAGACACAAGTTTGTCCCGGTACTCAGCGACGTTCATCAAACAAAATTTGACTCTACTGCCTCCGCCCATTTATGAGTTAGGTAACCCAGAAGATCACCAACCGAGCGACCGTAACGGAAACCATCCTGGCGGTCACTAATCAGCTAGTGATCTTCAAGGTTGCACATGAGCTGGCCGTTAGTAATGGATTCCATTATTGTGGCGAACAAGGATGTGATGGCGATAGGCCTATAGTTGGATGGATCAGAGCTGTTACCTGTTTTAGGGATCGGGTGCACGAGGGCTGTCTTCCATGATTTCGGGTCTACGCCGAGGAAGTAGGCGTACCGGAATACCGGTGTCAACTCCGGAGCACACGTCTTCAGCAAAGAGAGCAAAGAGAGAGCCCAGCAGATCGGCTTTGTCCTTTGCGGCATGAGCCAGTGAGTCGTCCTCCCTGTGCAGAGATGGGACAGATGGCTGACAGAAGTTCCCTTGGACGGCCTTGGCGAGAGACCAGAATGCACGTGTTCCCGAAGGAAGACGAACTAGTTTCTCGGACCTGGTGGCAGAATTATACTTCTTTTTAAGAGCACTGGTATTTACATACCGAGACGTCGATGCGCGAGCCCAGGCCTGGTTGCACTCCTTATGACGTAGTGCAATTTTGCAGCAGTGTACCCGCATGATGGGAACGAGAATCAATTCACAATTCAGCGTGGTGGGCGTTAAAATCACCAAGTATCACGATCTCTGTGGATGGGATCTGTTGTAGCACGGAGTCTGTAGCCATCTGGACGTGGTCGATGAGTCGGTCTGTTTCGGTATTACCGATATGGGAACTATAGAGGCACCCGTAGACGCGGATATGGTCGTCGCTGTCTACGCGCAGCCATAGGATGGAAAAGTCCTAGGCTTTAGGGCTGCCGAGGCGTCAAAAACCGATGTCCTCCCTGACATAGACGCAAACTCCAGCCCGGGGCACAAAAAAGTTCCTCTCCCCTCTTAGACTCCGTTCGTCAGTGTGGACGTGTTTCATTTTTAGTTATTAAACAAAATTTATTTAAAGTTAAAATTCATTTAATTTTACGCTAAATAATAGGACCACAGAAATCTTGTGGAGGTGTTGATATACTAGAAAGAGCCGGGTGAGTGAAATAAACATGCTTGTTTGCGCTTCCATTACTAATTATCGCGCTGTCATTGGCTTCCGTTAGCGACGCCTTCTTGCGCTGGAGCACTGCTTACGGAGGCGTGTCAACTTTGCATCGCACATCTCAACTTAATAGTCATCCGTCTTTCTCATCAAGTTGCCGACGGAAAGTTTAACTGCGCTTGCATTTAGGCCTACTCGCTATTCTTTTATGCATACGCCTAATTGATTCTAGCTTTACTCAACTTTTGCTTTACAAAAATTGAATTATGTCGCTAAAACGTACACCACCGAAGACTCCTCTTACAAATAAAACTAGTAGTTCTACGCTAGAAGTCACTCCTACACCAAAAACAGAACAGTCAATCTTAGAGACGAACTTATCTAATTTCGAAGATACTTTTGTTACTACTAGGCGAAAATATGATAATTTAGAGTTAAATCACTTCATGAGAGAAATGAAAGAGATGTTGTCAACCGCCGCCTCGCAAAATCAACAAAAAATATCATCCTTGGAGTCCAGCATTAAGGAAGTAATCTCTCAAAATTCTGGAATCATGGATTCGCTGAACTTTATATCACGTCAGTACGATGATTTAAATAATAAGTTCCATGCGCTATTAGCCGAGAGAAAAGAAGATCGTGCCTACATCCGCAAACTTGAAGATAAAATCTCGCACTAGAACACCTTTTGCATTCGACTAAAGTTGAATTAAAAAACATTCCCAAAAATGACCGCGAGACCAAAGCGAGGTATGCAGCATTGTTCAGAAAACCGCACAAAAGTTGGATGTGTTAGTACAGCTCAGTGATTTAAAAAACGTATATCGCACAACAAATAAAACCACCCACGCTTCGGCGATAGTTGCTGAATTCACATCAACCCTTGCAAAAGAAAAATTAATAAAAAACGCCCGTAGATTCAACAAAACGAATAACGGAACTTCTCTCAATACGTCACTCTGCACGCTATATTACTCAATAAAAACTAAATTATTGAACTTACAAAAGTGACTAGTAGTAAGTGTGATAATGTCTCTATTAGTCTTACTTCTATTGTTATTCAAAACTAATTTAATATTTTTAAATAATGTTTACCTATTCATGCCGTGTATAAAATGTAACTTGCTTTTAACTGTTCAGTATACTCACCTAATACTTATTTCACTTATTTACATAATACATTCAAACACAACACAACTCAATCACACACTCATTAATAGTAAGTACACTCACTCTTAATTGTTATACTTTTATTCAAAACTAATTTAATATTTTTAAATAATATTTATCTACTTTTGCCGCGTATAAAATGTAAATCACTTTTAAGTGTTCAGCATACTCACCTCATACACATTTCACATATTTACATAATACACTCGAACACGACACAACTCAACCACTCATTCATTAATATTAAACATACACTCTTAATAGTTATATTTTTAATCAAAACTAATTTAATATTTTCAAATATATTTACCTATACTTGCCGTTTATAAAATGTAAATCACTTTTAACTGCTCAGTATACTCACCTCACACTTATTCCACTCATTTACATAATACATTCAAACAAAACACAACTTAATCACTCACTCATTAATAGTAAACACACACTCTCAATTTTTATATTGTATATACGATCCATTAACTATAGCTTTAAAATTAACGGTACCACTTCAAGTAATTATTTTATACTGTTAGTTAAAGAATTTAAGTTAAAAGTACACTATGTAACGTCTTTAAATGAATTACAAATACTTTGTTATGGGCTATTACTTGTAGTGGTTACTTTACATATTTATTGCACACAATTTAACTTTTTGTACTCAATTACTAATATAATTAAAAGGCGATAACACAAAAAACTTAAGCGATGATATTGACCAATTTACTATATCAAACTCATCACTACTTTACGACCTGGATAATTTGTCTAGGTTAATATCTGATCAAAAACATAAGTTAAAAATAATGCATCAAAACATTAGAAGCATAACTCGCAACATAGATGAACTTAATGTTCTAATACATAGGTCAGCTTTAGAATGGGACTTAATTCTTCTTACAGAATGTTGGTTGCCATCCACTCACTATATTCCGATAATGGATGGCTATAACTATTGTAAAACACTTAATAATGCAACCCAAAATGAGGGTGTAGTGGTGTATTTCAAAAAAATCTTTGAATATAACCTGGCAGGAGCTGTCAATATCAGATTGTAATTGTATTCTTCTAAAAATAGGTAAGGATACCATAGTCCTTGTAATTTATAGACCAGCTGGATTTAAGGATCCTACAAATTTTATTGAATCGCTTAGTAGTACGCTTGATCAGTATTTACATTATAAAACCATAATTGTAATTGGCGATATGAATATAGATATTGTTATACATAGTAAGGACTCCTACTCTCCATATTACTTAAATAGTCTGGCATCTAAAGGTATGTTACCTGCCCACACCTTCCCTACCCATGGCAATACGTGTCTAGATCACGTCATATTGAAAACAAAACTTCGGTCAACCTGCTACGTTGCGGAGACTTCCATTACTGATCATGATACTCTTATATTTCTATTAGAGGCTACTCTAGATACACGTAGTTTTCCGCCAAAAATTAGAGAACGTGTAAATTACGATAATTTAGATAGTTACCTTCTCACTTTAGACTTTAAAAGTATTTATTCTATGGTAGATGTTGACTCAGCAGCTACATTCCTGTTAAAATCCCTAAGTAATGCTTTAAAAATGAATACTAAAACAATTAAAGTTTCTAATCGCAAAATTATTAAAAAGCCCTGGATTACCCCAGGTATTTTGAGATGCTTAAGAAATCGCGACAAATTACACCAAAAATGTAAAAAATATCCGCATGATGACGTAATCGTAATTACATACAAACGTTACTGTAATTATTGTAATGAACTACTTAAAAAACTGAAAAAAAGAAGATGAAAAAGCAGAATTAACAACAGCAGTTAAAACAAGCAATAAAAAACTTTTGAACACAATTAAAGCAGTCACAAATACGAATAAATTAAATAATAATGCTGATATATTGTTAAACAAATCTGACCGTAAAACTACACTTAATTATGTTAATTCATTTTTTGTAAATATAGGTAAATCTTTGGCGGAAAAACACCACGTTAATAAAAAAACTTGTAGCATTTTTCCTACAAACATATATCAACACTCCATGGTACTTATTGACACGGACGAACATGAAATAGAGACAATTATTTTAAATATGAAATCTGATTGTAGCGTAGGTAGAGATACCATTTCTACTTTATTTCTAAAAAGGTATAGACATTTACTAGTTCCTCCCATTACATATATATGTAACCTTTCCCTTAAAACTGGTAAATTCCCCAAGTGTTTCAAACTAGCTGAAATTCACCCTATTTACAAGAGCGGTGATGTGGGCTGTGTCAATAACTATAGACCCATTTCCATTCTTCCCACTATGTCAAAAATTCTTGAAAAAGTGATCAACAAGCGTTTGACTAATTACTTAGAGAAACATGATCTGTTATCACATTGCCAATATGGTTTTCGACCAAAACGTTCAACTCAGGATGCAGTTCATGAACTAACAGATTTCGTTGTTACAAACCTTGACCGTAAAAAGAAAGTAGTTGTTATATTCCTTGATCTAGCTAAAGCGTTTGATACAGTTTACGTCCCGCTCTTGTGAATAGGCTAGAAGATCTTGGAATAAGAAATACACAGCTGAAACTTTTCTCTGACTACTTAACGGATCGATATCAGATGGTAAGGATTGGTGGTTGCAACAGTGATGACCTTCCCATATCATATGGTGTACCACAGGGTAGTGTGCTTGGTCCCACGCTATTTCTTACATATATTAATACACTATGTAATCTAAAAATTCACAAAGGGAGGATCATTGCCTTTCCGGATGATACGGATCTTCTTTTCCAGGCAGATACATGATCTGAGGTATTTAACTTCGCACAAAATGGGTTTGATTTAATAACTAAATTGCTAAAATAATCTAAATTTACATTAAATATCGAAAAAACAGAATACATAGCATTTACTACCCAAAACATCAATGTATCTGAGTTAGAATACTTTCACATTACAGCTCACTGCTGCTCCCAAATTGAAAGCCCTTGCTCCTGTCCTACCCTGTCTAGAACGAATTGCATAAAATATCTTGGCGTAATGATAGGTAACACCCTAGGCTTTCACCTTCATATTGGCCTATTAAGTACAAGGATATGTAAGTTAATTTATATTTTTAAAAATCTACGTCGTGTTGCGTGTATGCAAAGACATATGGATGTAAAGGAGGTGGGAGAGGTAATTCAGGACCGTGCCAAATGGAAATCTGTATTCTGTGCCTACCCCTCTGGGTGACAGACATGAGTGTTTATGTTTATTATTATGTAGTCATCTCTAAGAGATTTGTATTTACTTTACTTACTTAGTTCAGCTGCCAATGATGCCACCCCGGCTAAAAAGGCGGTAAGATTTGTAAGATGAGTCTTACAAATCTAAAAAGAGTCTTCCTACGTAAATCCCGCACTAGTGATTTACCTCTCTCCCAAGGGTTTCTAAGTCATACTGTCGCGTTTCCTGCCATCGTCTCTAAGTATTCAGCGTATTAGGCTCTGAAGCCGTGGACTTATTAAGGCAAAAGCTCTTCGGAAAACATCGTTCAGAGAACTGTGACGGGACAATTCATCAGCTCTTTTCTTACATGAAAGTCACCACAAGGGTACTAATGATGTTGACAGATCCATCAAGTAACAAGCCGAGATTAATTGATGATAAAATATGTAACCAATAACTAATCTACTTTAATATTTTTATTATGTTTCATAGACCATTGACGATAATATGCATGGAAACAAGAAAAGCGGGCAATGCAACGCTAGAAAGATTTCTTATACCGGTATCTCTTAATTTAATAGATATTTATATTACTATATATTTGAAATATATTTAATAGGTTTAATAGATACAGTAGCTTGAGTTCAGGCGTATTTTTTTTAAAAATCTAAAGCTATTTAACTATCTAATTATAAAATTGTTAAAATGTACTTACCGTCAACTTTTTTTATAAATCCAAACATAGCTACGACAAGAAATAGGCAATACACTGGTCGTTCAAGTGCTGCGTACGCAGCTATGCCGATCGGTGAACTGATGTCCTTTACAAAGTATCCTGATAGAATCCAAATAAATATAGATGGTATGGAGCATCGATACAGGATACGGAAAATCTGGAAAAAGCAAATAAATATTAGTGGGGTGTTTTATCACCATACAAAATAAAAAAAGCTCTGTAACCTGTGCTACTAGATCTCAAAAATAAATGGCTGATGTAATATGACAATTCTTAAATATAGTAGACTAGCTTTTCGCATATGATCATATGCTTCATTTATACATTTTTATATGATTTTATAACAACTGTCATAATCGAAAGCATAAACTTTTTCCGTGCCCGATGCAAGCATCGCTTTTAGCGCTGTGTTGGACACAAATCCTGAGTGCGACATGTTTGCGGATGAATGGATGGTAATATTATCTGAATGCCTGAAGTTTTTTGAATGAGAAAAAATAACTAAACGAGTATGTTTTGTTTTAATGAAAGCAAAAAGCAATAAATAAATCGCCACGCACACGTGTCTCACTAATTATGAGATCGCATCGCTTCCTTTTGACATGTCAAACTTTAATATAAAATGTGGTAGAATTTAAAACAATATTTCATTTACCTTTCCACCATCTTATGGATGAAATTGTCAAAAATACTGAAACACGACTAGTGCCGCCTCGCAATTTACACATGTTCAACGTTGCCATAAATAATAATTTTTATTTCATTTTCAAACACATGTTTACATACAGGAACAAATATGATTACAATTAAAGGAAGTAACTTTAATAAAAATAATATGCAATAATAAAAATTAAAACTATGTGTAGTTAATAATGTAGAATCTACAAAAGAGAATTTGAAAACTGAAATTTATGATATTATCTACCTGCCTGAACTAGGTTGAGTACGTGTGTTTCAGATCATCACCTACACTTCGAATTTTATAATGTAGGACACAAGAATATTTAAATAATTAAACTATATTATATAATAAATAAAATAACTAAATAAAAATTATTTGTAACCTACTAATTAATACAAAACTATTTTATAATTTCTAACAACTTCTCTGTCTTCGTAATTTAATTTATTCAGAAATATTCCATTTCTTATAACTTACACTATATATGTTTAGTGACTAGTTGAGCTTGTTATCCAGAAATGGTCCTAAAAATATGTAAAATATGTTTACAAATGCGTGTTTGGTTTGAGGGTTTGCACAAACTAAGTACATTCTTCTCCTGTCCATGGATTTTAAATTAAATTGAAGTTCGGTATGCTGTTTTAATACGATGTTCAGAATAAACAACTGACTGACAGTTATTGCAACTACATGCCAGTAAAGTTGATGTGTAGGAAACATGAAAGGACGGCTACCTTTAGAACTGCTCTCTGAACACGTTCTAGAGAGAGCAATATTGTTTTAGAAGGACCACTCCAAGAAGTAATGCTATAAATGAGTATGGATTGACACAAAGATAAGTAGACCTGTCCTATTGATTTAAAATCAGCGATGTTATGGAGATATTTAAAAAATACAATTGACTCTCGTAAAATCTCCTGTGTATTTGCTTATACGAACGTAATCACCAACGTGAAACGTTGGTCCTTGACGTATCTTAGGCTTTTGAGACTTCTTGATGTTTGACGTATAAAAAAGATACTTGATGGCTTGATGTTTGACATAACTAAAATCGCATTTGATATCCTTATTCGCCTTAATCTGTCGGATGGTATCATAGTACCATCCTCTTATCTTTAAACGCATAAATATTTAAAAAGTGAAGTGTCGTTACACATTCTACCTAATCCCCCGTGTATATAAGGGTCCATTTTTTAATAATTATGCCATCTGTAGCTATGAATATACTACAGTTAAATCGAAACTCGAGGGACTCTTAAATATTACGAATTATCGAGTGTTCGAAATATCAAATGGTTCGAAATTTTGGGAGAAAATAAATAAAACTTCGAATTGTTAAGTGTTGATCAATTACTAATTATTAACTGCTATTCTTTAAACAATGACAAAAGTTTAGAGGTACATTATAATGTAAATTGATTAAATTAATCTTTCGAAAGAACTCTGTTATACTGGTTTGCTTCAAAGCACATTGCTGCTGCTCAGACTGCTCAGTAAGTATTTGCAAGAGAAAAAGTGCCTGAAATGCTTTTTCATTACTTTCGTTTTGTAGACAGAAGCTTTGTAAGCTCTTGCTTCCTTAACTGACACCTCTGCGAAAGGTTCTGATGTATCATGATGATAAAATTTCGGCATCGGTTAGTGAACATGAGACAGCAATATCTTTATCCACTTGAAAAATCAGAAAAACTCACACCGCTGATTTCAACTAGTGGTTCTATTGCTTGTTCTTCATTATCCATAATTATTAGAAGATTTTTCTGATCTTCACTCACAAAACCGGATTTTTGAAGCAGTAGAGAATCGTTAGGGGTGGTACCGCTCTCCATGCATTGTCAATCAGTAAAATAGCTGTCAAAACCGTGTCACAGTTAGCTGCAAGTCGAGAGATTCTAAAACGAGCACTAGATTTACTTACTGTTTCTTTCTCTCTGCAACATTGAATTATCGAGTGTTTGACGCCGATGAGTTCAAATTAACGAATCGTTTTGTTACGTAGCAATGACTTCTTCATTGGAATTACCAAGTGTATAAAAATGTATCGATTTAGTTCGAATTATAAAGAGATTTTGTAGGGAACTCAAATTATCGCAGGTTTGAATTAACGAGAGTCGACTGTATATATTAATTTACAAACTCTAGCACAAAGTAAATCGATGTGCTTGCTGAAATTAATTAAAACCTATTTTATATTGTCTGTTTTTGTTAATGCAG
This sequence comes from Parnassius apollo, assembly GCA_907164705.1. NCBI lineage: Eukaryota > Metazoa > Arthropoda > Insecta > Lepidoptera > Papilionidae > Parnassius > Parnassius apollo. The sequence goes on along the minus strand of CAJQZP010001449.1, from coordinate 10,003,988 downwards.
GGTATGCACATGCAGTGTCATAATACGCGCCACAGATATGAGCGTAAATATTTAGGTGTGTAGGTTTGCTATTATTTCTCATATAACAATAACATATATTGTCTTTTATACATAAGCACTCACGCCTGTCACCCAGAGGGGTAGGCAGAGACTACCGACTTCCATTTGGCACGATCCGGATACACCTCTCTCGCCTCTGTCACATCTATACACCTACGCATACATGCTCGTCGGTTAAGGGTACTCTTAATTTGGCCCCTTTTCAATGGATCGCCAATTTGGTCGACAAACTTTCGCCTAGAGTGTCCCTTACCGACTCTACCGTTCACTTTTGCCACATAAATTTGCTTTGTCACTCTTTCCGCATTCATTCTTTCTACATCACCAAACCACCGAAGAATTCCTTTCTTTATCCTCGTCACAATATCATCTTGCATACCACACTCTTCTCTTATCACATAATTTCTCACCCTGTCACTCAGATTCAGCCCTAACATACTCCTTAACAACTGCATTTCTACTGAGTTTGTTCTACTCTCGTGCTTCTTCTGCCATACCCAACTTTCACTACCATACGATATAGTAGGGACTAACACAGCATTGTGAATTGCCATACGTGACTTTTTTGACAGATTCTGACTTTCCATAATAGAATGTAGAGCCCCATTTACTATATTTCCTGCGTTCACTTGTCGTTCTATATCATTATCATATCTCCCATTCCTGCTAAATACGCATCCCAAATATACAAACTCATCTTCTTGCTCGAGCAATTCTCTTTCTATTCTTATTTCACATATCGTTTTACTTTCTTCTCTTTCAAAAATCATAACTTTCGTCTTACTTGCGTTCACTTTCATTCCACTTTCTTTTAATTACCAGTTCAATAATGTAACCATCATTTGCAACTCGGCCGCCGACGATGCAAATATAACTTGATCATCAGCGTACAAAAGGCATTAGATGGTTACCTCACTCATTCTTAACCCACATTCCTCAGCTTTCAAATTTTCAAACAACTGTCCATAAACACGTTAAACAGCCACCGGGAAGCCACACAGTCCTGTCTGACACCTTTATGGATGCAAACCAGTCTCCAAAGAGACTTCAATGCCTGTGTCAAACCAGCACTCAACCCAAATGAGTTTAGTGTTTCCCACAACAAATCCTTGTCCACTCTGTCATAAGCCTTTTTCAAGTCCATGAATGCACAAAAAACTTTTTGGTTTTTCCCAAAAACTTCTCCGCGATTATGCGCATGGAAAAGACTTGATCTGTACACCCAATTCCCTTTCTTAATCCTGCTTGCACTTCCTAAATTTTCCATCAGTTTTTTATAACTCTTTCAATTAATTACTAAGAAGGCTGATGAAACGGTAGTTTTTACAGTTCTGCTGCGACCCTATCACGGTTTTGCACCAGTCTTCTGGTACCCGCTTTAGTTCTCAGCATAAATTAAACAAGGTGTACAGCAGGCCTGCAACCACTTCCTCTCCAGCTCTTAGCATTTCGAGTGAAACTCTATGATATCCGGCTGCCTTACGTGCTTTCATGCTTTTCATTGCTTTCAATATTTCATCTATACTTGTATTTCTATATTCTCTCTGCTCTTCTTTCGAAGTTTCCATTTCATTTAATTTACACGTTTCCACACTCATAAACTCGCTTTCAAAATATTCCTTTCTTCTCTTTAAACTCAAAATTTCATCATTCAGAATACAGCCATTCTCGTCTCGTATAGCATTCAATCTAGGTTGTTTTGAATTTCTCCTGGCAGTTCTTACGAGTTTTCAGAACATTTTAATATTTGCCTAGAAGTTACCTGATATTCTTATCAGTTCTTTCTTGCTTTTTTCTTTCAACTACTTCTTTTATTCTATTATTTAGATATCTAAAGACTGCCTTTTATCTTTCTATATCATCATTCGTACCGCCAGAATTACCAACCTTGGTTGCTAGCAAATCTAGCCATGCTCACTTCTTTGCTTCAACTTCCATTCGTACCTCATCATCCCACTTTGACGTATTATTATTCTTTTCATTCGTTCTCTTACTAACATCATATACTTCGGTAGCTGCATCCACCAAACCTTTTTTAACATTGTGCCACACATTCTCCAAGTCTAACTCATTCATGCACAATTCATCAAAACTACTTATATTTTCGTTCATTCTACATTTGCACTTGTTTTTAATTTTTAATAGTTTTTGTACCTCATTTATATTTTTTACATTTAATACAAACTGTGTTTTAAAGTAATTCTGATAGATTAGTTAACTGTCGATCATAATTGCAATTGATTTTAGCTATTAAATTATTAAGTACCATTTCATTTCTATTTTCTTGTTTTGTTTTAATAATGCCTAACGCGTACATTTATAGCGCTCGTGAATACGGCAATATGTTAATGTACCTTGGAGAAGCTCATAAATCATATCATAGTCATAAATAATTTATTTGCAAGAAATATGGTTGGTACACACGATGTTAAAGTAATCAATAGCACGGGACATATTTTACCCTCATTACGGGCATGCAAAATCATAGTAAATTTACAACAAGTATTTGAATAAAATTACAATTATTAGAACTATTTGAATAACAATTTATAAGAACTATTTCAATTGCAATTATAATAATCTTTTAAATTTCAATTATTTGAATTACATGATTACAATTATATAAATTATTGAATTATTATTAATAATAGACTAAGTCACTAGAAATAAAAAGAAAGATCTGGTATCTTAGTGGGCACCAAATCGGCAAGTGCCATTATTCAAAAAGTCTTTAATAGTATAGAAACTCTCCTGGATTAACCATTTTCGCAAGGCACAACAGAACCTTTTATATGGCAGGTCAGTCATTCCTTTGGACAAAGAGTTATATATTAGAGGTGCCATATAAGCACAGATTTTTTAAACAGTTCTAGCTTAGGCGCAGGCATTTTTAAGGGACGTGGTTAATTTTTCGTTTAAATGTATTGTCGTTAGCGGTGAATAGATGACTGTGGTATTTAACAAATTTAGCTATATTGTAGATGTATATGCAGGGAACAGTTAGTAGATTATTTGATTTGAAGGTTTACATGATTCCGACCAATCCATGCCGTACAGAGTCCTAATGCATTTTTTCTGTGCTATAAACACCCTCGTGATGTGGCAGGAATTTCCCCAGACAACTATGCCATATCGTATAATGGAGCAAATGTAAGCGTGATATACCATAATAGAGGTATGTCTGCTTGTCACGTCTTTTACATTTCGATGTCCAAAAACAAACTTATTTATTTTTATGCATAAATTATTACTATGTTCTTTCCATGAAAGATGTGTATAGAGAATAATGCCTCAGAATTTTGCGGTGTTTATTTGTTGTATAACTGAATTATTGTAAGTAATATTCAATTCCATGTTTTTACTCTTATAAGTTTTGAAGTTAATTATTTTCGTTTTATCAATGTTTATTTTTAATTTGTTTGTGTTTAACCATTAGATAACATCTTCTAACGTTTTATATATTTCCATCTCATAGGTATTTATATTTTTACAGCCCATAATGATAGTTGTGTCGTCTGCAAATAAGATACAATCATGTGTAAGTGCACGTGGAAGGTCATTCACGTAAATAAGAAATAATAGGGGCCCTAAAGGGGCCTACCTTTTGGCACCCCGGTACAATTAATCCTTTGTTTTGAGTCAAACTTAACTATATTATTTGTTTCAGTATCAAATTTTGTAATCCTAGCGAATTGTTTCCTGTTTTTTAAATATGACTGAAACCATAACAATGAAGATCCCCTTATTCCACATTTCTCAAGTTTCGAGATGAGTATTGAATGATCAACAAAATCGAATGCTTTGCTAAAGAGCTCATGTTGGGATTTTATGGTTGATATTATTAACGATGCTGTTTATTAGGGTGAAGGTAGTTAATTGCGTTGATCGGTATTTCCTAAAACCAAATTGTTCCGGTGCCAAAATGTCATATTTATCTAGGGAGCTTACTATTCTTTTGAGCATAGTTTTTTCAAAGATTTTAGATAGGACTGGAGTTAAAGCAATAGGCCTATAATTATTTTTGTCAGATTTTGAGCCTTTCTTATGTAGCGGCTTTATTATCGACAACTTAAGTTTGTATGGAAAACATCCTTGTACGAAAGATAGATTTATAATGTGAGCCAAAGGTTTCGATATAAATAGAGCAATACGTTTCAATAAGTCGGAATTAATTTCGTCATACCCTGCCGACTTTGAATTTTTTAATGAAATTATTGTGTAAAAAAAACTTCATTAGGATCCGTGGGTTTTATAAAAATACTGAAATCGTTACTTTTAAAATTTGATGTGGGATACTTAACCTCATTATTGGCAGAAGCAGAACTAGTAGAGTTTTGAAATACATCAATGAAAAAATTATTAAATATTATGTTTGCTATGTCAGATCCACATGTAAATGTACTTCCATTGTCGACAATATTATCTACGAATGGTCCAGTCCTAGGAACAGTACCGTCATCATATCGTTTGACTACGTCCCAAGTTAGTTGCTTTACCTTTATTGCGATAGTTGGTTATTTACCTTTGGTTACAAAGCGATTGCGTGCTTTTTCTACATTTCCTTAACAATTTGGAATATTTTATATACGCTAATTTATTATTATTGCTTCTATTTAAGTAGTAGTTGTATCTTAGTGTTCTTTTGGTTCTGCAACTAATTTTAAGACCTTGCGTTATCCAAGATATTCCGCCGGCACTAAAACTATTTTTCCGTCTTATTATGGGAAAGCAAAGTGTAAAGAATAATGTTAATTCTTTGTGAAATTCATTAAAAGCCTCATTTGTATTGTTTAATCTATTAAATATTTCAGAAAAAGTTATACAGCTAATGCACTCTACAAATTTACTTAGGTTATTTTTGCTGTAGTCACGTGTAGTTGTGAAGTAATGTTTAGATATTTTTCTAATTGTTTGTATTACAAAGGATGTTGTCGATACATTTATCAATTCGTGTTGGTTCCTGAATATGACACTGGAGTCCGAAATTGGATATAAGTTCAAGGAACTGAGTACTTACGCTATTGTGAACCAGTATATCAATATTAAAATCGCCGCAAACAATTAATTTACGTTGTTTGTGTTTGTGGCGTAGTTTGGATAGCGCTTCATTGATTTTGTGAAAAATACATTTATATTGGAATTAGGAGTTCTATAAATACATATAATAATTAGTTTTATTTGTGGAATTTCTAGACCACAAATTTCAAAATGTTTTTCAATACATAGTTCATTAATCTCATGCAATTGCACGCCTTTGAAGTAATTTCGTAATAAAATACAAGAACATATATTTCTCTCCTTGCAATTGCCTAGAAAAAATGGTTGACACATGAAAGTCACTTAGTGCTAAAAATTGCTCCTCACCTTTAATTATAAAATGTTTAGTGAGACATACGGCAATAACACGTTTATTTGATTCATGTAGTTCATTGAGGGCTAATTCTAGATCGTCCATTTGACTTAGTGCACCTGCGATATTTGGTGCATAATACTGCACAATGAGTTATTTTTGCGCTTACTTACGAAAAAATTGCTCCTTGTCCTTATTAGTTAATACCGAAGAAATATTTACAGAATGATTATTATTTGTGATTACTGCGAAATAAAAGGGTACTGTGCCTTTACGAGATTTAAGTTTCGATGGCAAGATCGTTGTGGAGAGACTTTTGGAGTCTTGGAAAATATAGTGCTTTAAAATATTAAAGATGTTTTTCATGCCATGTCTATTTAATACTCCACTATGCTTATAAAACATTGTGTTGACGTATTTTAGATTTGAATTGGAATCAAATAATATTGCATAATTATATTTACATATATCTTGGTATAATAAGGTATTAATAGTCTTAACTCTTTAGTTATAACCATTGAATTTATAGGTAGGCAAACACAGTACTAGGTTAGTGTAGCTAATTGACATTAATGTTTCGCGTATACTTATAACTAGATCATAATAATTTGCAGTTGTCTCAAAGTCATGTTCTATAAAAATCAAACCGTAGTCCTGTTTATTGAAGTTGACAAGCTTGGTGTTAATATTATCGAGTAGCTGTTTAATTCCACAGTTTGTCGAAATATAATGGCATACATCATAATTAGGAAACGTATTTAGCGCCAAGGTGAGAATATTATTTACTGTGTTACTACTAATAATACAAAGCTTTGACTTGGACGATTAACTGCTATCTGACCGGGATTAAATGGGGAGTATGTGGTTACCTTTGGTTATAGTATGTTGTTTACCACTTTGGGCTTTATATATGAAGATGTGCCACAATTTTCATTCTCCCGTAGAGTATCCTTTAACGGACTGGTGGCGCCATCTATTGGTGGGTCGCTGGTTAACGTATTCTACCCAAGATCAATCAAACTCGTGTTGTCTTCGTCATCTAATGTCAGCCTCAAGTTTCTTGACATCCTCGTCCTGGGTTCTGGACAAATTCTATGATATATTTGTAATTTTTGTTTATTTAGAGCGCCTTTTAACGACAAGTTCTCTTCGCTTAGTTTTACTATTTCTAAATGTGCGCTTTCGACTTCGTTTCTAAGTAGTAATAATTCTTTCTTAAGGTCTTCTTTGTCACTATCATATCCAGTAGACAGGTCCAGTGAACTATGTCTTCTTATTTCTGAATTTGTAGATTCAAATGAGAGATCAAATGATTCGTTCAACAATGTTTATTGACGACGTATTGTAACATTTTCATCTGCCATTCTAATTCCTTGATAACGTATTATTGATATAATATTCGAAGATTCGGCAATCGTAAGATAGTAACGCCCCCTATCGTTAACGTATCGTGTTTGAACTTGAGGTTACCCGTCTGCGATAATTTGTAGTAAACAAGCGATGCCTCTACGCCACGGTGTTATTATGTGACTTGTTGAAATTAAGAAATAGATCCTACGTTTTCTTTAATGACCGTTAATTAACTTCAATTTGAATTTTGTTGACAATTTAACATTCACGATTATTTTCACAAAACGTCACTATTCTAGCAATAATTCATACATTGCTTAGTTCTGATGCTTATATTCACTATTTTAAAGACTTATATTCACTATTTGATATTGATCACTCAAATTTTAAGTTATATTTAGTTTTGTTTATGACTTTACGTGCTGAGTTAATGAAACGTTTTAAAGTCACTTCTTCTTGATATTTAGCTTAGACAACACTTGTACACCCGAATCGGCACTTCAGCTTCCTATTTCACTATAAACTACGAGTTATTACGAAATAAAACTATTTATAATTATTTTAATGTGTGGAGCACTTGTTTACGTAGCTAGTAGCGCCATCTCTCCCATATGATCATCTCGAAAATGCTTCGCGTACGTTACGAATTTACCGAGAGAAATTCCCGACCGCTTTACATCCAGCTGACTTTCGTCTGATAACAGCAGCATTTCAGCGAGTGTTGAAAAATCGGCCCATTGCTCCTGTAGCGGCAGGAGATGGAAGTCAAGCGGCTGTTCACTCAAAGAAGCGTATTTTAGATGTCGTTCGCCGGAATCCGAACCTAGATACACGAACCGAATCTAGATATCCGAACCCACATAATTCTTGCAGGATCAGAAACTTAAAATATCCAGTTATTATCAGGATGATTTACCGTAATTGCCACGTTTAGCAAAATCACTAACAAAACTGACTAAAAGAGAAACTCTTTAGTAAATATACTAATTAGGTGTATATCGGCATAGCAATAATTTCACTAACTTCCTTTGGTATTAGGTTATCTGATGTAAGTAATTGAAAATTAAGTGCACTGTGAGATTTTTATTTCTATTCTATAGAATAGTTCCTTCGCGATTTTGACGCCCAGCATGTTGAATGACTTGGTTCACGCTTAAGCAACCATGAGGGGAGATTTGTTCATGACCTTGCCTTGGCATATGGTCTGACACAACTGGTACTCCGCCTACGCGAATTTCAAATGTGGAGGATCACACATCTTTCCTGTTGGACTGTCTGTTGACTTCTCATCCGGACGGATATCCCGATGCCCCTCTTGGATCCTCGAACCATTGTCTAGTTCGAAGTGCGGTGCCACTCATGTAAACATCGCGGTTTCGTTCTGCAGGCTGCCGCCGTGTTTGACACCATAGGTCGGCTGATTGGGTTAGGATGCGGTCTTTTTTTGGATCCTACCATTGGGGACGGGTTTGCTTCTTCTCGGATGATCCCAGCGTTGTTGCTGATTCTTTCGCTGTTGTGGTACTTCAGCCTGTGCAGACGCGTCAATGTTTTGGGATGATAACACCAGCGCTTTAAAATAAAGTTTAATTCCGTCTCCAGGTTCTTCAAAAGAATCATTGCTGAGGCAAAGTCAGGGAACATTGGCAGAATTGGCGAGAAGCTAATTCGCCCTTCTTCGGCGCAAGAGTCCAGAATGCACGGATTATTCTGGTCTCTTGCCAAGGCTCTCCAAGGGAACTTCTGTCAACCATCTCTTTCATCTCTGAACAGAGAGGATGACTCACTGGCCCATGCCACAAAGGAGAAAGCCGATCTTTTAGGCTCTTTCTTTGCGTCGAACTCGACTCTAGATGACGGGGGAACACACGGTCGACCATCCCGCGATGTGAGTGCTCCATGCCGGATTATTTTAGCCGCTTTACACAGCGCTCGGTTCAAAATTCAAGTGGGCCCGATGGAGTCCTTCTCGTTAGAAAGTGCCTCCCAAAGACGTGTGCTCTAAAGTTGGCACCAATTAACGCGACTTTTTCAGTACTCCTACTTCCAAGGTGTAGTCCTGAATTCATGGAAGATAACTTTGATCAGCACCCGATCCCTAAAAAAGGCGACTTTTCAGATCCGTCCAACTACAAGCCCATGGTGATCACCTCCTTGTTCTCCAAAATAAAGGAATCCATTATAAACTGCCAGGTCATGAGGTCCTTTGAGAATCACCCCCTGATTAGTGATCTTCAATACGGTTTTCGTATGTAATTATTTTAGTCTACCTAACTCACAGATGGGTGGAGGCAATAGAGTCAAGAGCCAAGGGGGAGACATTGACCGTTAATTTAGACGTAGCAAATGCGTTCAATCGGGTTTGACATAAAGCGCATTTTTCAAAGCTTCCTTTCTATTCTATAATAGGCTTCCCGAGAAATAACTATTGGATCACCAATTTCTTACTGATTGGAGCAACAAGGTAAATAGTACACGGTGCATTCTCCGTTTACGAGCCTATTAATTCTGGTATTCTCCAAGGCTTGGCAACGCCAAAAAGAAGTCCTTTGTTGTATCTCTTCAATTTTAGGTTACTCCGCAATTGTCTTAGTATCGGAATTCTCGGCGTGGACATATCAAATGGTGTACAATTTCGTGCTCACTTGGAACAGAAGGCCAAATTAGCCTCTAAAAATTTTTGCATGATGAACAGTATTTCATGCCAGCACACCACTTGTAAATTTACACGGTGCAAGTTCGGCCTCAAATGGAATACTTTTCTCATCCCTGGGAGCATCAACAAAAGAGCTTACGCCTTTCTAAAAGGCCAGCAACGCATCTACAATTGGTGTTGTAGTTGTTAATGGGCGGCGGTAGTCACTTACCATCAGGTTAGCCGCATGCCCGCTTGCCCCCTCTTCTATAAAAAACTATTATCTTTATTTTGTTGTTTTTTTATTTTATTGTTTGTTATCGTAATTTTGGCGCCGGAGATATCAAAGTCTGAATACCTGTATTACAAAAAAAATAATTTATTCAATAATGTTGGATTCTTACCAAACTCTCTTCGGGCTTGAAATCGACCTGCTGCCAATAGTAAAGAAGGAAGGCTGCAATGAGTCCGATCAGTGAGGAAGGTAGGGTGCTTCATGGAGCTATATACATCAAGTTGAAAGAAGGCTCACCAGCCATCATATTTCGTATCTGTCTGTTAAGAAAAAAAAGTGTATTTAATTTCATAGCACGTTTGCGGCTTTCTTGCACTGTGATATAATCTATTTACACCAATCTGCACAGATGGAATTGGTCAAGTTTACAAAGTACTTTTTGTTTACCTACTGGAAAAGTTAAAAAGTTTAAGTTACAGCCTATATACGTCCCACTGCTGGGCACAGGCCTTCCCTAATTTCTGAGGGGGTTTTAGGGCAAGGAAGTGTCCGCCGCGCTGGCCCAACGCGTGTTGGCGAACTTCACATGTCTTCGAAATATTTTTTTTCTTATTCCTCAGACATGCAGGTTCCCTCACGATGTTTTCCTTCACCGCCGAGCATGTGGTAAATCAGCACTTAAATTGCAATTAACAATTTCATTGGTGCCGGCGGGGATCAAACCAACCCGGGTTACTAGCGTTCTGTTATATTTACAGCGAGCGTTAACCACCTACTGGAAGTTAATATTGAATTTAAGTACTACGTTTGCCGTATATTTGCGGCGTACGAAAATCTATAAGAATTTGTAAAGAAAGAATTATAAATATTTTATTTTAATACCACATTTGCCACGTGTTTGTAAATTGATAAAGATCTATTATCTTATTTTATCAAGTAGGTAGTGTAAGAGGTGACTGAGATAGAAATGTTATATCACGGTTGATTGTTAATCATTATCTTGGTAAAATTAAGGGAATGTAATATTTATAGCGGAATGTAATTATTATTATTATAATGGTGAAAGTCAGATAGCTAGTAATCTCCAAGTATCTTCAATATTTCCAAATACAGGCCTTGCCTGCCTGTAACAGGGCAAGTTATCAGAGTAAGTTAGTTAAGATAGTCATTTACTTCTGACATAACATAAAAAATACTCCTGTATATTCTACATGCTGGAAGTGTGTTTGTTTGTTCATTGTTTTTACAGTAATATAACGTGAATCAAAACAATGTTTATAAAGACAAAAACAATGTTTATTAATGATTAGTAATACAGCCAGGAATAGATATCAACTCATATTTAGTTGTAAGAAATAACGAAAATTATGCAAGCAGCTTGCCCCTAAAGCTTATTGAGAATGAAAATTATACATCGAAATAAACTTGGGTTCATTTCACTTGCTTTTAATTCCCGATGTTGCAAAACACCAGATACTTAAATTAAAAATAAGTAAAATTGAGCGCGATAAACCCGTAAAACTTGCTTTATTCAATATGTAGTGTTCGCGTAAATATATGAAAACAATACGAAAATTTATACATCCGTCACGGAGCAACGGTAACTTTTGATAATGTCGATTTACAACACGTACGAATTAACTTGAGACTCCGCTGGAATGCGACCCCCTTCCCGACGCCCCGCACCGCGTCCCGCGCTGGCCGTGCGCGCTCAGTACCGATAGCATTTTTGTTACGGATACGCGTCTCGACTCTAGTTCGATATTTTTGATAATTGTTTGTTGTTTGGTTTGGACTTTTGTTTGTTTTTGTTATACTTGAACGTTATTTTATCTGTTTGTTGTTAATTGCGTTGTTTTATTGTTAAGTTTGGACGTTGTGTTGTGCCGTTTTCTTGTGACGCTTAGGAGTTACTCCGCCTTTTTTATTTTTAAAAAAAGATGGGAGGAAAGACAATACATAGCCAAGCACGGACACTTGCCCTAAAAGTTTTAAAATTTTTCGAAGATGAAAAATCAAATAAAAAGTTTCTTATTCCTGTGGACCAAGATTTAAAGAGGGCTTGTGCAGCAACAGGCATATCAAAGGCAACACTACTAAGAATGAAAAACGAGGCGAAAAAAGTTGAATCAATTTCTCAAGACCAAAATGATGATGTCACAGTAGTATCGGAACCATGTACTTCTCAAGCAAGACCAGAACTTAAATTATCAACTCCAGGAAAAAAAAAGGAAACAGAGCTCAAAAAAAATTGAACTCGAAAATTTTGATCTGTGTGCTCTAAGAAACCTTGTCAACAGTTTCTATACAGTACGGAAAGAAATTCCAACATTGAAAAAGATTTTAACGGCTGCAAAAGCAGATCTAAATTTTCCAGGTACGTACCCATATTTATTGACATTTTTTATATGTATTATATATCATACTTTAGGTCATATCATATACAAGGTGACATTTAATTCAAGCATAATCTTGTTAGGGGTGCTAGAACTGGTAATTTGCAACAATTTTATGTATGGACACCCATATGCAAAAGTGAACCATTTCTGAGATATTTAATTTTAAATTATTTTTTGAAAAAATACCACGCGATAACTAAAAATTTAAAATAAAATCTTTATTTTACAGGTGAAAAAACCACGTTACAACGAATACTCGTTGACTACTTGGGGTACAAATTAAAAAAATGTAAGAACGCAAGACAAGTCTTAATACAAAAGCCAGACATTGCTGCCTGGAGAGCCCGTTATTTACGAAGGAAGAAAGAAAACAATGAACTTGGGGTGGACAAAAAACCCGTAACTTATTTAGACGAAACATGGATTCACTCCCACTATACCGTGCGCAAATGCTGGCAAAATAACAATGACGCAAGCATTGGAAAAAATGATAATCCAGGACAGCGGTGGATATTGGTGCACGCTGGCGGTGAAACCGGCTTTATCCCTGGTGCCGAATTGCTTTACAAATGCAAAAGTAATGCCGGGGACTACCATCACGAAATGGATAGTAAAAACTTTAAAAAGTGGTTGACAGAAAAACTAATCCCAAACTTACCACTCAACGCAGTCTGAAAAACCACCCGTGAGCTCGTCCCTGAAAGGTGAGATGCAGAGTTGGCTTCGGAAAAACAACATTCCTTTTGATGAAAAAATGACGAAACCGGAACTGTACCATATAATACTGCTCAATAAACCACCGAAAAAATATATAGTGGACGAACTCATGAGGGAGCAAGGACACGAAGTATTACTCCTGCCACCCTACCATTGTGATTTGAACCCTATCGAATATATATGGAACTTAATAAAACAAAGGGTGGCAGCTAAAAATGTTAACCAGTTTGAAAGGGAAATAGAGGGTTTGACAAGAGACGCAATAGAGTCTATAACGGCTTCCGATTGGAAGATAAAATTAACCATATCGAAAGATTAGAAAATGAATACTGGGAGAGTGATAGACTTGGAGAAATCCAACAGAGAGAATTAATTATATCCCTCGGAGGGGAAGAATCCAGCTCAGAGAGTGAAAGTGAGGACGATCTAGTGGACGGAATAGAACCGATCGTATACAGTGACAATGAATAATAAATATTATAATAAATTGAAGTGTAAGAATAATATGTATGCTCCTTTAGTTTAGTAAATAAGTACGCTACTATATAACCGTATGTATGCTGAGTTTGCACTATACCTTATATGCATTATTTTAGATTATTACCAGCGCATTCATTAAATAGTACGTAACTAATGTAGTCGTTTCCTTGAATAACACCCATTAGGAACCCCAACATTACATGGCGACCCTGCCAGGGGATTCTGCCAAGGGGATTGTTAGTTTTAGTATAGTTAACATAACTACTTAATAATATATTATAATGTGTCGGTCAACTGTGGAAAAAGAAGAGGTTTTCCTCAGCCAAAACGCGGCTGGAGGCAACAATGACGCCACGTTGAAAGAAATCGGAGGCCACGTGGAGCGGCTTAGCATTGTGACCTATATTGTTCTGGCCATTATTGGACTCGTAGCAGTTTATGTGGGCCTGCGGATGTACAGGAGCTGCCACCGCACATAGATCCAGCAGGAAATTGGGATGAGAGTACCATGCAGAGAATCAGATCATCCATCAGAGGGCGCACAGAAGGTAACCAGAATCAGTAATTAGAAGTGAATGCATAGTGAAAGTGAAAATAAGTGTTGTGGGTTGTTAATTTTTTCGTAAAAATAATAAATAGCAGTGAGTGAGCCAGTTATGCGGAATCATATTTCATAACGCTATAATTCTAAAGGTGCTAAAACCGCGCTCGGACATTCAGTAATAAGACACCAAACGGAAACAAAAGGCAACGTCGAACTTTTTTCTTCGCATTTATGTAGAATGTGTTACATTTGTGCAATTCTATTATTAGATTAAGAATATTATGATTGATATTTTGGAACAAAATTATGTCTGTTTAGTAGAAATACGTAATTATTTAGTAAAAAAAGGGACAAACTAGATATAAGGGTAATGTTATTTCAACTAGTTAGATCAAGCAAAAAGCGCATATGAAAACTGTTGTAAAACATATTTACTTATTGAAAAAAGTAAAGATATTAATTTGAAATCGGCAATAGATCTTTATCAGAAAATAAAACAAAAGTACGAGGAAATAGAAAAATTGTGTACTTTTCCCGTTACAGTAGATTTAGGCAAAATGGATTTTGACATAAAGGTGGCGTGTAGTTTGATTCCAGTAATGGACGGTGTAGAGGCCACCACTAAGCGCCTAATAGACTCAGTGGAGATGTATGCTGATACGCTGGACAACCCAGGTAAAGTATTATTAATTACTTTTGTTTTGAAAAGTCGGTTGAATGAAAATGCAAAATTACGAATTGCAAGCTCATACAAAACTATCCAAGAATTAATTGATGATATGAGAAAATATCTTTTACCCAAAAAATCATTTATGGCTATACAGACGAAGCTTCAGAATATTCAACAAGGCTCGAGATCCATTGAGGATTATAGTACGGAGGTAGAAAAGTTATTTACAGAGCTGACAATTACTCAGGCAGATGGAAAAGTGGAAGTATTCTCGATTTTAAAACCAATCAATGAAACTTTTTGCCATAAAACGTTTTTCAGATGGCCTGCGTAGCGCAAAAATGAGCACCATCATCTCAGCACGCGGCTTCAGCAGCTTGAAAGATGCCATACAAGCAGCAAAAGACGAGGAGTGCACGTCTTTCCAACCACCAAGTAACATTTTGTATGCATCTAAAAATGGACGTCACTCTGCACACAATATTAGACGTTCTCAAGGTCAAAGAGGAATTTACCGTAGTCAATATGGTAACAATTACCATCGTGGGCATAAATTTAATAACCACTACAATCAAGGACAAGGTTCTAGCGGAAATTCTAGAGCAAATTATCGTTCTTCATATAATAATCAACGAGGAAATAGAGGCTCTAGATATGTTAGGAACCGTGGACGAGGTCAAAACTCATTTCCAGTAGAAAAAGTAGCTGACACTCATCAATGCGATAAAGACGACAATGCAGGTACATCGAATCAGTTTTTTCGATCCTAAGCATTTTATATTATCATTACAAGGTGATGCGAAATATGTTACTTTTTATATTAAAAACATTAAATACTATTGGCTTATTGATACGGGTACAACATTGTCAATTATTAAAAATGAAGTACTGCCAAAAGATATCATTGTTAATAGAGATAATACTATAATAAATGGAATAGGTGGTCAGCGACGATCTCAAGGTTCTGTAAATTTAATATTAAAATACGAAAATACCACGTTTCAGCATAATTTTCTTGTTTTTATTCGCTACCACTAAAAGCAGACGGAATCATAGGCTTAGACTTTTTAGAAAAATTTAGTGCGAATATTGATTTAGGTTCAAATAATTTAACACTTTTTAACAGTAACAGTAACAGTATGAACATGATAGGATGAAAAATTCTATGATTATTCCAGCACGCTCGGAATCAATTCATTTTATTATTGTGAATGAGGATGTAACTGGAGAAGTAGTAGTATGCAGTAAAGAGTTAACGAAGGATGTCTTTATAGCAAACGCAATAACTACAGTTAGTAATAGTAGAATTCCCGTTAAAATACTTAATGTTAGTGACAAGGAAGTAAACTTGCCATCTTTCACACCCGATTTGAAAAGTTTGTATAATTATAATATTTGTCAATTTAATAAGACCAATATTGACGTTACCAGGGTTAAGTCTTTGCTATCTGAATTATATTTAAATTATTTAGACGGAGAAGAGAAACAATCAATTGAAGCAATTTGTGCAAAATATTCTGACATTTTTCATTTAAAAGGAGATAAGTTAACGACAACTAATATTTATGAGCAATCTATTGTTTTAAAACAAAACTCTACTCCAGTTTACGTCAAGCCTTATAGGTTACCACAGACACTAAAACCAGAAATAACTAAGCAAGTTGAGAATATGTTAGAAAATGATATAATCGAAGAGTCAAATAGTGAATGGTCCAGTCCAATACGAGTATTATTAGTACCTAAGAAAAGTAGCAAAGGTAATGAGAAAAAATGGCGTTTAGTTGTAGATTACAGAAAATTGAACGAGGTTATTTGTGACGACAAATTTCCTCTACCAAATATTAATGAAATTTTAGATACGCTTACTGGAGCCATTTATTTTACTCATCTTGACCTTCACCAAGGTTACTATCAGGTAAGTTTAGAGCCTAGTAGTCGTAAATTAACAGCTTTCACTACAAATACTGGTCAATATTGCATGAAGCGTTTACCAATGGGTTTAAAGATCAGCCCTAATGCCTTTAGTCGTATGATGTCTGTAGCGATGTCTGGTTTAACTTACGATAAATGTTTAGTATATCAGGACGATCTCATTGTATTTGGAAGAAATCTGTCTTCCCATAACAAAAATTTAATAACTGTCATGAAGAGATTGAGAAAAGTAAATTTAAAACTAAATCCTCAGAAATGTGAATTTTTAAAGAAAGAAATTCTTTATTTAGGACATTTGGTTACAGAAAAAGGTGTTTTACCAGATCCAGAAAAAACAAAAGTATTACGAAATTATCCTACTCCCAAAAATGCAGATGAAGTAAAACGGTTTGTAGCATTCTGCAACTATTATCGTAAATTTATAAGAAATTTTTCGGATATAGCAATATCTTTGAATAAGTTAAGTAGGAAAAATGAACCATTTATTTGGTTTGATGAATGTCAAAACGCTTTTGAATTTTTAAAAAATGCTTTAATATCATCACCAATTTTACAGTATCCCGATTTTTACAAAAATCATGAATTTATTTTACAAACAGACGCCTCGGGTACTGCTATTGGTTCTGTATTATGTAGTAAAGATCTCAGACCAGTTGCATATGCCAGTAGACCCTTGAATAAAGCAGAAAGAAACTATCCAACTATTCAAAAAGAACTTTTGGCAATAGTGTGGTCCGTTAAGTATTTCAGACCATACTTGTATGGAAACAAATTCACCATAATGACAGATCACAAACCATTAATATATCTTTTTGGTATGAAAGATCCGTCAAGTAGATTACTTAAATTTCGATTAACTTTAGAAGAATATAAGTTTAAAATAGTCTATGTGAAAGGAAGAGACAATGTTGTGGCAGATGCTTTATCGAGAGTTTGTATAACGTCTGATGAAATTAAAAGCATGAATGAACAAGTAATGGCTGTAATGACCAGAGCGCAAAAGAAAAAGCTGAATGAGTTAAGTAAGAGTAAGAATGACGATGAAAAGAAGGATCTTAATAAATCCATTAACAATTGGCCTGATCAACCAAGAGTTGTGGATATATTAAGAAAACCGTGTGATTCAGTAGAAACGTGTTTGATTGAAGGCAACAAATTAAAACAAATTAGAGATAATGGCTTGATAACTGAAGAATTTGAATGTTTTACGTTTATAGAGGGTAAAAGACACTATACATTAATCTTGATTTCAAGGCGCATTTCTCGCGAGCCGAATTTGTGCAGAAATTAAGCAATTTTTGTGAAAAGATACGTATCAATGAAGTGTGTATAATTAAAAGTAATGATAATATAGAATTTATCAAAAGTGTTTGTGATTAAATAACAACACTTAGTAATTGGTCCGGACCGCGAATATGCATATTACGAGGCGTAAAAAGAATAGATGACGACAACGAAAAGACACTTATTATGAATGACTTTCGTTTACTGCCATCCAGCGGTCATGTTGGAGTGCGCAGAATGATAAATACAATCAAAAGTCGATACTATTGGCCAAGTATCGACAAGGATGTCCAGGAATTTGTTAAAAAGTGTACAAAATGTCAGAAATATAAATATTTTCGTAACATAAAAGAACCGATGGAAATTACCACAACAGCTTCCTCGGCTTTTGAAAAGATATACTTAGATGTAGTGGGACCCTTAGATAGAGACGAAAATGGTAATTGTTATATATTGACTATGCAATGCGAGTTAACAAAATTTGTACAAGCTATTCCTTTGCAAAACAAAGAAACAGTGTCCATTGCAGATGCATTTGTTAGACAGTTCATATTAAGATTTGGTATTCCGGCGACAATAGCTACAGATCGAGGAACAGAATTTATTTCTGCAACCATGGAACAGGTTTGTAAAATACTTAATATAGAAAAATTATCTTCTACAGCCTATCACCATCAGTCGATTGGAGCTCTTGAAAATGCTCACAAAACTTTGGGTGTATTTTTAAGGATCCAGTGTGACAATCATACGGATACATGGAGCTATTGGTTACCATTTTGGTGCTTCAGTTTTAACAACACAGTCCATTCAGAAACAAATTACACGCCATATGAACTTGTTTTTGGAAAACTTTGTCAAATACCCGATAGCATAAGTAATACCGTAGAACCATTGTATAATATAGATAATTATCCATTACAATTAAAATACAGGTTACATTAGCTCATGAAGGTGCAAAGAAAAATTTGTTGATTAATAAGCATAAACGGAAAGAAATATATGATAAGTCTGTCAATTCTGCAAAATATGAGAAAAATGATTTGGTTTTAGTAAAAAATGAAGCACGTCGTAAATTAGATGCAATATTTAAAGGTCCCTATACAGTTATGGAAGATTTAGGTTGTAACGTAAAAATAATTAAAAATAATAAAATTGAATTAGTACATAAGAATAGGACTAGGCTTTTTTGTCAATAGATTTGAATGTAAGATTTAATTTTAGATAACATTGCAATATAATTATCATTATGATAAGGATAAACGTATGTACCATTTTATTTGTAATAAGTAACTTATGTCTATTAAACACTATTATTTTAAAAGATGATACTTCAAGTATCGGGTTTCCAGTATCGGAATCCTCGGCGTCGACATATCGAGTGACGTGCAGTTTCGTGGTCACTTGGAAGGGAAGGCCAAATTGGCCTCTAAAAAGCTTGGCGTGCTCAGCAGAGCGGGACAGTATTTCATGCCGGCACACCGCCTGCAACTTTACAAGGCGCAGGTTCGGCCGCTCATGGAATACTGTTCCCATCTCTGGGCTGGGGCTCCCCAGTACCAGCTCCTTCCACTTGACCGCATCCAGCGCAGAGCGGCTCGAATCGTCGACGACCGAGTGCTTTCCGATCGGCTCGATTCACTGGCGCTGCGAAGAGATGTTGCATCTCTTTGCGTATTTTATCGCATCTATCACGGGGAGTGCTCTGAGGAATTGATCGGATTAATCCCAGCCGCCAAATTTCGTGAAAGCACTACGCGGCAAACGTCCCGATACCATCCACACCATCTGGATGCTTGGGGGTCCACCACTGTACGTTTCAAAAGGAGTTTTCTTCCGCGTACAACCTCTCTGTGGAATAATTTACCACCGGTGATTTTTCCGGACCAATACGACCTGGGGACCTTCAAGAAAAGAGCTTACTCCTTTCTAAAGGGCCGGCAACGCACCTGCAATTCCCCTGGTGTTGCGGTTGATCATGGGCGGCGGTAGTCACTTAACATCAGGTGAGCCACATGCTCGTTTGCCCCCCTCTTCTATAAAAAAAAAGTAAATATCTAGTAAAAATTATGTAAAAAAAAAGAATGTACCTAATTCTTTTTTTTTCTATGTCCTCGGGAGGTGAAGTGTAAGAATAATATGTATGCTCCTTTAGTTTAGTAAGTAAGTACGCTACTTTATAACCGTATGTATGCTGAGTTTGCACTATACCTTATATGCATTATTTTAGATTATTACCAGCGCATTCATTAAATAGTACGTAACTAATGTAGTCGTTTCCTTGAATAACACCCATTAGGAACCCCAACATTACAAAATCCTTATTAATATTCCTTACTTCTATTCCTTGATTTTACATAGTTTGTGCTGTTCCGCTTATCCAAGATTGATTCACTTTCACCCTAAGGTTGCCTGGGAGAGATTGCTTTTTAGCAATAAGGTCGCCTGTTATGCTTTGTATTTTTATTGTGTACGAATCTGTAACACTTTTTATAGTGCAATAAAGTGTATAATAAATAAATTAATAATATTATAAATGAGAAAGTGTGTATGTTTATTTCTTTGTCCTTCCTTGACGCGTTAACTAAAAATAATATTATATATATTATAAAAAATAAATATTTAAAATATATAAAAATGGCAACAGTATATCACTTATTACTTCACCCCTTGCCAGAAAATTTTATTTTGTTTTTATTAATAATCTCATGCAAATCTCAAAAATTTCAAATAAAAAAATATTACGACGCATTATTTTGCACACCGTACATTGACAATTACGTCATCGGCCCAGGTCTCAAGTTAATTCGTACGAGTTATAGAGTGCAACTCTGCAAAATCCATTTTTTACGTTATTAAGTTTTGTCGAAAATTCTAAAGAGAAAATAAAAATACGCAATCTAGAAAAAGCAACTATTGTCAGTTCTGATTTAAAGTTGACGCGTGATGAGTTAAACAGTCAAATCCATGACTTTAAAAGTTCATCTAAATCGCCACTTTTACTGAATTTTCGATGCCGATAGTCGCCAGGTGTGCTCTTGCGGACTACTTACTTGGGTGTTGTTGATCTAAATAAAGTTTTTTGGAATTGTAATATTGCAGAAGTATGTATTTATATCGTTATTTTGTTTAAACTCCGTATTATTCAAAGAATAAGTTAATCTACAGTCTAAACAGATGGGAATTTGTCTGTAAAACAAATCACAGATTTATTGTACATGCGAGTAGTACGTATTGTGATTAATTATTGACTACATAACACTGTATTAGTGTTTTAATTAATATCTCGCTTTCTCATGTCTAAAAAAAGAGCCGTATGAGGTAGCTCAAGGTCACTCAGCGAGCTATGGAGAGGACTATGCTCGGGGTTTCTCTGTGTGATAAACTCAGACATGTCTTATGAAGCGTTGTAAAGATGATGACAATGACAATGTTGGATGATGATGACCAAGAATGACTTGTATAATGCAAGTAAAAAAAGAAGCCAGAACCATCTAAAACACAGATTTCTGATAATGGTCTGTGGTCGAAAATGTTGAACTTGAATACACAAATTTATCTGAAACATATCAGATAACATGAAACGACTTTAGCTCAAACAAACATTAAAATGTTGACAATATAACCGTATTAATTAGAACCGACTCTCGCCACCCGTATCAAATGAGGTAACATAGGGAGATTTTCTAGTATGCTCACACCGAATAATAAATACGCTGTCATTTTTTGATGTCATCCTGAATTAACCTGTACTCATAATGTAGAATAAAAACTTGAGAGGTGTCAAGGGACACCCGGATGGAACGAAGTTCCTTTATACACACACTTACACGTGTGTGTGTATAAAGGACACACACAACATTATATAATTATATATATATATATATATATATATATATATATATATATATATATATATATATATATATATATATATCTCGACTTCGTAAACACAACAGCGTATAGGTTATAACACGCACGGCTTGCTAAATACATACGCATTGATATTGTAATATTAAAATATAATTTGCTTTTAAATTTATTAAAGTTATGACGCGTACAATTGCTAAACACATAATAATGGAGAGATTATAACGCATATGACTTGGTAAAAATACATAAGCATTTATTATTGTCTGTATAAAATCTCTAATTACCTAACTCCATCAGCAATATCCGAAACGTGTGCAGAAACACTGTCAGGAGTCATTATTGTTATTATTTTTTATTATTTATTATGTACAAAAAACCTGTATAAACTCAACAAAAATAATGGTTGCGACACCACACTGTTCAATGCGAAATAGAAAGATGAAACGAAAATAACTGGCTTACTTTCTATGAGAGAGAGAGAGAGAGAGAGAGAGAGAGAGAGAAACACGCGCACGCCGCACGGCTTACAACTATAGCAAAAAGTGTCGTTACAACTTTTGGTCTAAATTTTTTCCGTCTAGCCCCCTTACGCAACGTGCGATAAGGAACTCGTTCGTTCCAAAAAGTTGAATTCAAAGAAAGCAAAGTTCTTTTCATTTTGTTTTATTTCAGTGTCCGCAAGGCTGATTCCCCATGTAAGTGAACATCCCTAAATTTGGAGCTGTTTTTAATTTGTTGTTCCTTTTTCCACAGCAGCTCATATTCCGTCGTACCGGCTAATGCATTAAATTAATTTTATGGCAGGTATATTTTCCAAAGTCCGCCATGTGCTACATCTGCTATTTTGTTTTGGTTCCTTATGAACCACGCTAATACAGTCCACTTGATCCTTCGCTCCGCAATGCATTTCACCATTCGTGCAACTATTACTTTTGGTCCAGTCGA
This sequence comes from Parnassius apollo, assembly GCA_907164705.1. Lineage (NCBI taxonomy): Eukaryota > Metazoa > Arthropoda > Insecta > Lepidoptera > Papilionidae > Parnassius > Parnassius apollo. The sequence continues at coordinate 9,981,517 of CAJQZP010001449.1, read as the reverse complement.
TCCGGATTCGAACAGGCAAACTACGGCCCAATCAAGACGAATTGCTGAACTGAAATTTGGACAATATACTTTGGTTGAGTCACGCCTAAGTCCCTAAGTAGATTTTAGTTTCACTTCGCACCTCTGGTGGTACTGGATGCTCTATTGTTACATTATATCGCCAAAATGCAATAGTTTTATCTTTTGATTTAATATTATTTAGTAGGACAGTAACATATCACTTACTAAATACCTGATTTATTGTTGTCTGGAATAGATTTAGCGCCGGGTCATAGTTATCTGCTCGTACATAATAAATATGCCGTTTAATTTTCTGTTCTCCACCGCTACTCCATTTTATTTTTGGTTTGATATTAATTACTGTACTGCAAAATAACAGTAAATGCAAATGAAATGCGACTTAAAGCCCCTTGCGCAAAAAGAGACACGTTGTTTTTCGTATGCAAAATATTTGTAATCATACAAATAACATTCATTTGGAATCCGTTCAGGAAACATTTTGTATGAAATAGAAACGTTGCGCTCAGATCGGTGGCGGGCGAACGGTGCGGGGGCGGGGTCGGCGGTCCGACGCACAGCGGATGAGGAAATAGAAATAGAAAGACTTTTTTATTCAATGTAGATTATAAAAATACTTGTTGAAAGTCACTTTTTTTAATTTACCACTGGTTCGCAAAAAAAACCTCTGTCCTGGGAAGAACCAGCAAGAAACCCAGCGGTACTATTTTTTTTAATAATAGCTTACAATCATGTTTACAATCAACAACACAAGACAAATTAGAAATAGCTTGGTAGCGATCACCCTTCCCAGGGGTTATTATCATCTATAAATTCCTTAATATTATAATAACCCTTTTTATACAAATTTAGTTTAATAACATTTTTGAACTTTGTGTATGACAAATTTTGTATATTTTCTGGGATTTTGTTGTAAAAGCGTATACATTTTCAAAATAGACTAGGTGGGGTTTACTGGACCCAAAAATCATTTATGTGATAATTTTAATGTCATAATGTTAGTCCTTTTCTACGCTACGCTGATATAAGCTACTCTAAATACTAATCCTGTGTAGACGAAGTCGCAGGCACCAGCTAGTTGCTAATATTTCGTGAACTTCAGCGTTTACACTTTGCCGGTGAGATTGCAAGGTTGCAATAAGGCAAGGTTTATAGTCGCGCTTTTTAACGCCTAAAACCATTTTTACAGAATGGGATTATTAGAGTGGGTTGTCGTTTATCTAACTCGCATTTAAGTTTCGCTCGACGACACCCTATTGTTTTACCGCGTAAGGATCATATTTTGTATTTGTTAGTCAGTTATCACCACAAATTGAACTGTCATGTTGGCCCTGAATTGTTGATGTCTATTTTGAACACAACTACTTTGAAACAGAACTACTGAATTCTTTCGTCTCGCAACTTAATTTGCAATCGGAGCATAGATGTATCTCTTGTTATCTATCGAGTTCGTCCTAGGCCGTTATTTCTAAAGGTTGCTTTATGCACACTGGAGATTCGCTGAATTAGGGAGTGGGTCTCAGATAATGCTACGAACTATGTCGGAGCAAAACGTATTTTATCGAATTTACACGGGTTTTTAACTTCTAAATACTATAATTCGAAGCGGATTGCTAGTTAAAAAAAACTAGCACCGGGTAGAAACTAAAAGAATAAAGCCATAATCGAATAATAACCAGCCTCATTTATTCGAATAATTAAAAATAAATATTGTTACGAGCTTAGGGTTCGTGAAAATAAAAACTGCCGATTGAATTACCAAAATTAACACTTTAATTACCGAACACCAATTAAAACTTAAAAGACACTAATAATTAATCAGACTAATTCACTTTATTTCGCACCGAAGCTTCGCTTGTATCGCCAAATTCAATACTGGCACGATCGCGGCTTTCAACGGCTTTAAATAGGGCTCTCCCACCGAAACATCCAGATCATTCCAACAAATTCGGGCCCCGACCGACCAGGCGCAGAAAGTTCGATTGTGGGGCTTTCTAGAAAGCTTAGATCCTCTGTTCGATGATAGATGGCTCTAGTGCCATCAACTGTGGCGCGCAACAATATTATTTATAGCGGCTTGACAATTCTGTAATATAATGTTTACGAGATATACACTTAGGTCATAAAAGGTTTCCTGTGTAAGTACTTACTTGGGATAACTGAGAAAGAGCACTGGTTTCAAGTTCCAGTTGTAGGCGATAGCAAAATTGGCAACGACTGCGCAAACAAAAAGGCAGCTTAGGACCTTGACAGCTCTGCGCGGTGACCGGCCCAAGGTGAGAGTCAGAAAGCCCGCCAATACATAAAGTTGCATGTCCGTCGCGAGAAACCTAGATTGAATCATTAGATCAATGCGACCATTTTAATTGTTAATACGGTAACTTAACCTTAAGACTAGATTTTCTTATGTTAATATTTTGATTTCATACAATTTAAATAAATAAATTAGAATTAATTTAACACAGAAAAATAGTATGGACTAAATTTATTAAAAAATATATTAATAATCAAGCGACGTGGCCTATGGCATGCGACCACTCAAAAAGGTCGTGGGTTCGAATCCGCCATTCGGCTACTGGCATGAAACACCCGTAACACAACGAATTTAAGCTTACCACGAGTGTTTAAAGGGGCTTTTAATAACGATTATAGCATTGTTAATATTCTTTTTTTAATTAAAAAAAAAGTTTAAAAAAATATTATGTATAATAGTTTATTATATGACCACAGTTTGATGTTGAAATACGTGTGTGTGTGTGTGTGTGTGTGTGTGTGTGTGTGTGTGTGTGTGTGTGTGTGTTCGTGTGTTTGTGTGTGTGTGTGTGTGTGTGTGTGTGTGTGTGTGTGTGTGTGTGTGTGTGTGTGTGTGTGTGTGTGTGATGTGTGTGGGTGCGTGTGTGCGCGCGTACGTGCGTGCGTGCGTGTGTGTGTGAACATTAAAAGTTGAAATGAATTTCCAAAAGAAAGGTTTCCAAGAAAACCGGATTTCCACAGTGTTTCATCGAACTTAGGTTTCCTATAAATTTTAACTAATTCGGACCAGTATATTTTGAGAAATCTCAAAACTAAAAATTTTGAAAAACTGTTTTTATTTGAAATAACTTTTAAGCGGCTTTACAGACCGATTTAAATTTTTTTTAAAATTGATTTTTTTTAAACTAATTCGATATTTACAATCAGGTTATAATTGAAATGCATTTAAATCAGAAGTGCCAGGGATGGCCTGCAGGGTCAACCAATTTGTTTAATTTAATATAGGGTCATCTTTCCTACCTATAAAAATACAAATAAATAAATTTAAAAAAATTAAATTGTTAATGATGTGTGTAGGTATAATTTTCTAATTAGTAACTTTCTAATAACAACAATTTGTATTGGTAAACAATAATAGACATGCCATCAAAACATAACATGTAAAAAAAACCAAGTCTTGCAACTCACTCTTAGGCCATCGCATGAAAACACGATATACCTCACAAGTAATACATATTATATTAGATTGTTTAGTGCGATTTCCAATTTATTCGATTTATTTAAAACATAAAAGATTTTTAATATTGATATTTTATTTTTTAAACGAGTTTTATGTTAGAAAACACGTATCTAGCCTGTACGAATAGATTTAACTAAAAAAATAATGTTTAGTAATTATGTTATGATGGAATAATTCAGCACTAACTAAAATTCCTTTTTTTTATAAAATAAGAGTAACAAAAGAGCGCACAGTCTATCTGATGGTAAGTGGGTGATGTGGCCTGAGGCTGAGGACTGACTTGTGAAGATTGAAGATGGATTGACTCGTTTCCATAAAATTGGTTCTCCGGTTTTCTGCACTCACCATATGAAATACAGCAGTATTAAGCGGATATTTCATGGTGGTATTGTGTTTATTGTGAGGGCGTAGTTCTTTCCCAATAGAGACGTCCCATTCGGGTTACATCGATAATATACCTACAGTATATCTCGACCACGTCCAGTATTATCAAAGTTATACTTATAAACATTATATTGATTCCTTATATTTGCGTAAACACTTTGAGTGAAACTAGTTATTTTTGAGAATTAAAAAAAAAGATAGCAGTGCTAAATAATTTACCATGTATGCATCAGGCACTTTTCGTTCGGTTCAAGGAAGTTGTTGATATACAGGAAATGCGCCCACCACTTGTCCCTGCAGTGTGCACACTCCCCCTCCACCAATGGTATCCATAGAGGGCCGTCGCTCATGTGGCGCCAGGAATTATATATATATATATATATATATATATATGTATATATATATATATATATATATCAACGTGTAAGGATTAAGAAGGAAATATAATGGCAGATCTCGAATGGCGAGTTTAAATTTACAATTTTCTGCCATAGGTATTTACTATTGTCGGATCTCTTTCATTAGGACATCCATAATTTATATCCGAACCATGGTAGCTTGTGGAAACTCTTCATGACTCGCCATACATTTGTAGTACCTGAAGAAACTAGTTTCGATTGCTGCCGCCGACAACGAATTTGTTAATATTTCAATTGTATATGCTGTATAACAACGTTCTTGGCAGTGTAGGTAAACCTCGCAAGGAAACCTATATACTTATATGTTGGAATAAAATAATTTAAGATAAATATGGAACGTATATACGGCTTAACTTGCCTTTTTTACTTTTTAATTATTTATCACACAACATCAACAGTTTAAGGCCTCGGCTGGACCTTTTCAACTTGCATAACTGGAAAGTTTATCCTGCTTCATTTGAAATTACATACCGACCGCACAGTAATTGCTGATCGGTATGAACTCCTGTAACTCATATTTGTAGTAGTAATGATAATATAAATAATAATTAAGAGTTGAACAAATCTAAAGCCATCCATCCATCCAAAAATCCATGTATTAATCATAAGCTGTGATCTAAGCGCATTCTGTGATAATTTTAGTAAGAAAACTAGGTCATTGTCATTAAATTATTTTTGTCACTAGTTGTTAAGTACAACTAAATAGGCGAAATTTCATTATTTAGACGTTCTTAAGTGTATGAAAATTGCTTTAAAAAACATTACATTTGTAATATTATAGTAAGATATAAAAATATTGCCAATTATATTTATACCACTTAATTGGCGGGTCGCCCGCGGGTTAAGCTGTTTGCGGGAGGGAGAGAGACGTACGGGCGTTACAGGGCAGTCAGGTGGGGACGGGTGGCAGGAAACATTTTTCATGTTTGGTAATTGATTATATATGTTACGGACGCCTGGAACAAAACGCACACGAGCTTAAAGTACCACGTTCAATGCCAAGATAAATCACCTTCAGATTATTGGTTAGAAAATTAGCAGGCAAGCGTACAAGACTCTCATTGTCTGTAAGTCAAATTATTAAAGATGGTAACTTTATCCGAAACAAGAACAAACAAAAGAAAAATTATTGCCAAATTCATCACCACATTCCGTGATTATCATGGATAACGCCGCTTATCACTGTATAAGTGGATAGAGAGCCCACGATGTTTGGCAACAAAAGCCGACATGCAGTCCTGGTTACAATGACATAACGTGGACATTAGTATTTCCTTAAAGAAATATAACTTATTCACATTGATCAAGCAACACAGATCTGAAAATGTTTATAAAATTGAGGAAGTGTTGAAGGCTGTGGGTCACGAAGTCTTACGACTTCCACCATACCACCCAGATCTGAACTCGATTAAGTTGGTATGGGAAGTTATCAAGAGAAAACTTGCAAGAAATGAATTTGATAGCAATTTGGATACCAAAAAAATTGCACTGGAGCAATTATTCCCTGGATTCTCTGTATAAAAATGAGAAAACTGTGATAGCCATATCCAGAAAATTCAAAACAAATATTGTCAACACATGATCAAATGATAATTTACAAGACAGTGCTGATTCATCAAGACAATTCAGTGAAGATAATTCAAGTAAGAATGATAGTAGCGAGGAAGAATAATATTTTTTTAAGATTATCATTATTATATACAATAAATAAATTAACTATTATATATAAAATAAATATTATGTTGCAAACCCATATTATATTTCAGCCCACAGTTGCTTAATCTAAAAAAATTACATAGAGAGATAAAGATAAATTTGTATTGTTTCGTATTGCATCCACGGAACATTATCGCGGGATCTATCTTGCGTTAATTAACTACGTCTTTCCCACCGTTGCCTACCTCTACACCGCGCGTGCGATCCGCCAAATAAGCGGTTTGTCTATAGTAACTGACCTTGCTATACGATTAAAGATGACACGTGGTAGTGAGCGAAGGGTAAGGCCCTTCTTTGGGTCTTTTTCACTGTTGATCAACAGGTTGTAGGCGAGGAGAAAACTGGACAGCATGATGAACGTCTGTATGATTACGTATCCGTTTTGAAACAGCGTGCTTAGCGGGAGTCGACTTGCCTGTTCGTTAATAAAATTGTAATTTTTATAAATCACTACGTGTATTATCATCTAAAACAACGTGTAATGAATTTTCAGTTAATATTTGCTGGTGGTGGGACTCCCTTCGATCAAGGAGTTGCCAGATACCGTGCCTGCATCGCTGTATTTCAGTCTGAAGGATAAGAGAGCCAGTATCACTACAGGTTTTGAGGCATTCAATCATAGTCCTCAGAAGTGATAATGCATTTGTAGTCTTCTTTCTTTGCAAATGTCTATGAGCTGCAGTAGCCACTTACCATTAGGTGGACTGTAGATTTGTTTTTCACTTCAAATTAGTACAATAATAGGTGGTAACACCAGCGCACACCCTTGCATTTTGTATTTGTTGATGTATTTGTTAGTTGAGTTGGCTGACATAATTCCCCTCTCTTCCGTTCCTTCCCCGCACGGGCTGCCTAGAAGGGGGGAGCTAAATACTGGTGGACGCAACTTTGGTCCTCCAATGAGGCGCGCTCCACCAGGTAGGAAGGGGAGATGGCGGAAGCCATAAAAAAACGCGCGCTGCCATCGTCATGGCAGTTCGTAATTTTCACCGTGCCTGCATAGCCGGCAAGAGAGAGGTCGCTCGCCGCTTTCTCTAGGTAAATGCCACGTCCGCCATTTTGTATTGGTTCCTTTTTTAACCATAGTATAGTTCACTTGATTGTTCGCACCGCCATTCCTTTGCTCTCTTTTCGCGCACCCAATAGGGATAGGAGAATAGTAAAAGCTTCCAGACGAAAGTTCTGCGACGTCAGTTTTTACCTTTTACGGCTATATTATACTACAAAAAGTTCCAACTATTGAAGATAATAATAATAAATAGTAATATAAACATTTTGAGCCACAGTAATCCAAGTACCTTGCGCTCGTTCTTTAACTCATGATTCGTAAACAACTGTTCAGGTGCTGGCGCAGCTGATTTTGTAGAACGCAATTTAAGGTCCTAAATTACCACTTGTCGATCAAGAAAACATCGCAAAGGAATCAATATATCAAATAAATTACAAAAAATTCTAAGACCTTTGTCCGCCCAAGAGCAGAGTGGCACATTCCAGTTTTTTTCCCTTCTCAAAGTAGTCTATTCAGCTCAAATCCATTTATATGTGGTTACTAAAGCTAAAGACAAAAAATTGCCTAATTTATAATTATTTCTTAATATAGTGTTTATATTAAACGTTTATGTGAATATAAGAAACCAGTATAAAGTTTATAAGCATAATTTGATAATACTGTACGTAGTGGCATGGCATTATGCAACTATATTGTGGAGCTGTACTGCTATGAAATACGAATGGGTCGGCTCAACTGGAGAAGAACCACGCTCTCATAATAAACACAATACCAGCGTGAAATAGCTGCTTAATACTGCTATATTGTATGGTGAGTGTGGAGACCCTTTTCATTGGAAACAAGATAATCCATCTTAGTTTAGTCAGCCACAAGCCACATCACCCACTTGCCATCGGGTGGTCTGTGCACTCGTTTCAAAATATTGTAAAAAAAAAAAACAGAAAATAACTTACGTTCTCCATGAACTGAGGATTTTGGATATATGAACTGTGCAATGCGAACATTGCATGTGCCAGGATAATGGTAATCATAAAAAATGCTCTGAAATGAGAGTAAAATTCTTAAACATACTACTTTATTTTGATCAATGTTGATGTTATGGCATATTAACTAATATCCTCATCGCCTCGTAGCGTAGGTAAAAAAATTACATGTACTTCCTAAATTAGCAAAATATTCTTCTCAAAAATTATTGGGCCCTAAATACATGAGTATATAAGGGGATATATGGCAAATGTTTTTGAATCTGTTGTTTGCCCCTCAATACAAAGCCATTTTCAGCAATACGTCCGCGTACATCAGCATGGCTTTTTTTAAATCGAAATCCACAGGCACAAACTTAGTCACACTTGTCGAAGGAATTGCTAAAGCTCTAGATAAACAGGAGGAAGTAGACGCTGTGTACACAGACTTCAGCAAAGCCTTCGACAAAATATCCCACTTACTTCTTATAGACAAACTTGCTGCCTATGGATTTACAGGAAATTTTGCCAACTGGATTAATTCATATCTAACGAATAGACGTTTCTTCGTTGTTGGTAAAGGCTATAAGTCTGAAGCTCACAAGATAACTTCAGGAATTCCTCAAGGATCCCATTTGGGGCCAATTCCTTTTAACGTATATATCAACGATATGCCCAATAGTTTCCTTTCATCAACGCCCTATCTATTCGCAGATGATTTGAAAATTGGCAGACTATTAAGTCCCAAGTTGATGTTCTCTTCTTACAACATGATTTAAATAGGTTATACAATTGGTGCTGTACAAATGGAATGGAATTAAATATAGATAAATGCTTTTTTATTAATTTTACACGCAAACATAGTAAAACTAAATCCAAATATTATATTGATGGCAAACCATTAAAAGAAGTGAAGAATTAAGGACCTGGGAATAATTGATACTTTTTATGGCTTTAGAGTGTAAGATTGGCCTATGCCACGCACATATTAAGAATAGAACGGGTCCAAAAACGCTTTTTATAGCATCTATCTCACATCTCCAAAGTTTCAAAGAAAAAGTTATCCTATCATGAAAACCTCAAACATTTTAAAATGTCCTCGTTGAATAAAAGAAGGACCCTTTTGGACCTAATATTCATTTATAAAATTTTTAATAATCAAATTGACTGCCCTCAGCTTCTAAAACTTTTTAATTTCACGATCCCCTTCAGGGTTCCAAGGAAACCTGTTTTAGGAAAACATTCACCAGTTCCTCGTCTGTGTAACGCATTAAATACGTGGTTTATTAAGGATTCCAAGGATGTTTTCACTCTTAAACTTAACCAGTTTCGTGCACATTTGTTAATCATCAAAAATCCCAGATTAATTACACCTATCTTTTACCTGTTATAACTAGTTTAAAATTAACCTTATATCAAAGTAAAAGGTACTTATGTCATATGTTAAAATAGCACGTTGTGTTTACCTGTAACTGATTGTGCATTTACCTCATAATAGTTTATTACAAAGTAACTAAGTTTCTGTAATGTAACAGTCGTTGGTAGACCAAATAAATAAATAAATATCTCAGGTCTCTAATATCTAGGACGTAATATCAATATATACCTGTATAATCCAGTGATAATAATAGGATTATTACAGCCCCATCACAAGTCCACCGCTGCACAAGGCCTCCTTCAAGGAATGCCACAAAACACGGTTCTGAGCCACATGTATTCATTAACTTCCTGCATGTCTTACAGGTCGTCACTCTATATAGTCGGGGTGCCCTAAACTTCGCTAACTGATACGACGCTATCACTCGAGAAACTTTTTTATCGGTTGTCGGTTCCTCGAGCTGAATGGTCAGCCCATTGCCACTTCAGCTTACTAAGCCGTTGGGCTTTGATGATCATTCTGGTTCTATTGCGGATATCCTTATTTCTAAGTTTATCACGCAGAGAAACCCCAAGCATAGCCCTCTCCATAGCTCGCTGAGCGACTTTGAGCGTCCTCATATGGCCAGCATTGAAGGACCACGTCTCAGATCCATAAGTTATCACTGGCAACACGCGCTGGTTGTATAATCTCGTTTTCAAGTTTTGAGGTATATTGACCAGAAGATGTGTCGTAATTTCGCAACCGCTGCTCAGCCGAGTTGAAACCGTCGATTGAACTCTCGGTCGAAGTTGGACTTACCTAGTCGAATTGTCCCAAATAAACCCTCGTCAACAACTTCAAACTTAGTGCTCCCAACAAATACCGGCATAGGTGTGACATGGATGTTACATAAGATCTTTTTTTCCATGTTCATCGTAAGACCTATCTATTAGGAGACACATAGTGCTTAGGTCCTCCAGCGATAATTCCATAAGGACTATACCGTTGGAAAATCGAAGGTGAGTGATGCACTCGCCATTTATGTTAATACCGTATCCTTTCCAGTCCGGTGGCTCGAAAACGTTTTCCAATGCAGCGGTAAAGAGTTACGGGGATATAACATTGTCTCGAAAACGTTTTCCAATGCAGCGGTAAAGAGTTACGGGGATATAACATCATCCTGTCTTACACCTCTCTGCAGTTGGATGGGATAGGGTGCATTACAGAAATTACGAAATAATAAATGCTACCAATTAAAAAAAATAATCTTTATCAATGACATGGTACGCAAAAATCGTAACAGTTATTTATAACAGTGTTATTTTCATTGCAAATAACGATTCAAAATGATAATCAATAAATTAACCTTCATTCTTTAAATGTATATGCTACAGTATTTTTTTTATTTTTTATTAATAATAATGTGCTCCAGACTAAATTCCGGTCACGGCGGCCAGCCTTACAGCGCAGGACAGGATTACAGTGTCCAAGTATATGTGCAAACAGAGGTGCAATTTCTGTTCCCTCACTCTCATAATCCGATGGGACGGTAATCCGACACGAATGGAGAGGAGTCACGTGCAGGAGTAACGGCTTTACGTGCTTTCTGAGGCACGGGGGTAAGACAACGCTAACTTTCTGACCCCGGGCAGCTATTGAGAATTTCTTTACGGAAAAGCTCAATAAGTGATTTTTTTGTCAGAATATGAAGAAAATGTGGCTAATAAAAGTTCATGTCTAAGGAAACAGAGTTCGTGTCTAAGAAGTAACAGAGACCAGAATATACGTTTCTCGCCAATTCTGCCGATGAGCTTTGACTTTGCCTTGGCAATGACTCTTTTAAAGGTCTTTGAGACTGAATTATACTTATCTTTAAGATAATTGGTGTTTGCGTCCGAGACGTTGATGTTGATCAGCCCAGGCCCGGTAGCACTCCTGCTTATAGAAATATTTTTTTATAAAATAAGAGCGTAGTCCTTCACCGGTCGAGCCGACCCATTCGTGCTACAACCATAATATAGATGCATCGTGGCTCTACCACGTTTTAAAAGAGTGAGCATGGTTATGGCCTATAAATCTGCCTCCGACAGGCATACTGAAGATGATGGAATAAAAAGTTCCAGTTCCTGAAGAACCACATCAGCGACAAAATTAACAACAACGTTGAGATCTGCCGGCGAAAAGCAAACCCGCCCCCAAGGGTAGGGTCCATAAAAAGCCGGCATCCTGTCCCAACCGTCTGACCTACAGTGCCAAACAAGGTGGCAACCTACAGAACGCAACCGCGATGAGAGCGTGATTGGCATCGTACATCAGATCAGGCAATGGTCCGAATAGCCAAGAGGGACATTGATAGAGACCTGATATCCGTCCGGATGAGAGATCAGAGGAAATTTTTATGATTGTTTTTACCAATTTAAGTTACTTAATTTAATATATACATAGCTTAATATGTTAGAAGTATATCTTTTTCTAACCATTAACCTATAAAATTAAAAATAAAATAGCTTTATTATTTTTCTATAAATATTTTAAAATTACTATGAAACTACGCATTTTGATCTATTCAAATTAGACAGAAAACTGATGTAAAATCTCTTTGGTTAAACTGTTTGTATCAGGCTGGTTTTAATATCAATACACATATGACATTAAAAAAATAAAAACGAAACGTAAAAAATACTTTCCCGTCATTTTCCAATTGTTATTCTGTCTGAGTGAGTCTAACGAAAAGATTCGATACATTATGACAAAAAAGGGAAAAATTCGACTCAAGTCGCGAAAAATGTTTATGTACCTAATGCAGTGTAAGTATGAGAAGCACGAAGCTCGTTCAAGCTTTTTCAGTTACCCTTTGGCAAATTGTACAAAAGACCGATGAGTACAATCTGCCACTTTACCTTGTATATGTGGACTATGAGAAAGTCTTTGATTCCGTCGAAATTTGGGCAGTGCTGCAGTCCTTTCAATCTGGACTGGCCTGGTCTGGTTGACAGTCGGTATATCGAAGTGCTGGAGTATTTGTACAGTAGGGCTATGATGGCCATTCGAGTACTGAACCAGAGAACCTGTAAAACAGGGTGAAGTAATATATCCGGAACTCTTCAGCGCTACATTAGAAGACGTTTTCATGCTTCGGGACTGAAAAGGATTCGGTATTAACGTCAATGGCGAGTACATCACTCAACTCCGATTTGCCGACGATAAAGTCTTTATGGCAGAATCGCTGGAGAACCTAAGCACTATGCTTAATGAAATTAAATTATTTAAAATGGATTGAAATGAATAAAATAAATGAGATGATGAGATGAATGAGATGAATGGAATGAATAAGATGAATGAGAAGAGTGAGATGAATGATATGAACGTGATGAATGTGATGAATATTATGGATGAAAAAACCTCTGTCCTGGGAAGAACCAGCAAGAAACCCAGCGGGACTTTTTTTAAACATATTTCACTTTACAATAATTTATTTTGTACAATTTTTGAATCAACTTTTATAGAACTAGCATGCTGGTAATCACTTCATTCCCAGGGGTTATTTTCATTTATATACGAGTGTTTTTGATACTATAATAACCCTTTTTGTACATTTTTTCTTTGATTAAACATTTTTACTTGTTTAATCTCAATTTTTGTACATTTTCTTGTATTTTGATGTAAAAGCGTTTGTTGGTGTAAAAACATTGAAGAATTACTAATTCTGTGGAGTCTAGTAAATAGTATTGTTTAGTTGTTAAATAAATATCCTAATTATTGTAGATTAAACTAATATCAATTAGTTGTAAACAGATAGCTTTATAGTTTCCAACCACATTTAACACGGTATACAGTACAAATATATTAGTTCTAAAAACTCAATAGATGGCGCTACCCTTGAGAATCGCGCAACCATTTGGTTTGTCCAGATCCATAAGTTAAAAATGTTATCGAAATAAATTGTCCTTTTCGTCAACTGAATGTTGCTGTTTTATTCATGGCACTCGGAGCCGGATGCAGAGTGAAGTTAACCAGTGAACCTAGCGGTTTGCGATTTTTACGGAGTTGAGCAGCAGACGGAACTTAGGAAAGCAAGTTTGTATGGGCGTAAAACTATAAGTACATTTATATCTGTATTAGAAAGAGAAGTTTGAAATTGAAAATAAATTGAAACTTAGAGAAAAACGTTTAGAAAAATTACGCCCATACTGGACATAGAAAAAATAACTTGCTCACTTCCTTACAACGAGGCTTGTAAAAAAAATCTTTCGAATTTCAATGAAATAAAAGTAACAATTGAAAGCAAAATAAGATCTTATTCAGATATGTACAACGGAATGGAAAAAGCCAGAATCGATTTTAAGAAATCTCCAAAAGATAGGCTAACTTCAAACTACATGGAAACTAGAATTGGCATTTTGACTGGACCATGGGAAACATTTAACAAAGTACATGAACAACTTATTAATGAAGATAGTGATGCTGATTATGCAGAATTAGATTACTTTATCGAAGACTTTTACACCAAAACAGAAGAATTATACGTAGATTACAAAACAGAATTAAAAGCAAGCTTGGAAAAATGCACTTGCGTACCAACCAAAACTCAGGACGCGTTGCGCAGCAATGAAGAGCAAATTAGTGTGCAGCTTCCAAAGATTTCTATTCCTAGTTTCTCCGGAAAGTACTCAGAGTTGACCACGTTTCGTGACCTCTTCTTATCACTCGCTCACAATAATAATTCGTTACAAAAGGTGCAAAAACTTCATTACCTAAAAAGCTATTTAACCGGTGAAGCGAAACAACTATTGCGAAATCTACCAATAACAAGTGACAATTAATCAGTGTGTTAGCATCTTTTGGAGGAAAGATTTAAAAATAAGAAATATGTAACTAACTGTATTTTAAAAAGGTTTTTTTAGCCAAAAATATATTGTTCATGAAAATTCAAGTGCTCTTAAAGAAATGTTTGTTGCAAACTATAGTATATACTATATATTAATACGATCTAGTTTCGGGTAGTAGAGCGAGAAGAGCTTTCTAGAAAATGCCATGCTGGAACTTTCCACCTACAGCGCCATCTAGTATCGAATAGAAGAACTATCCTTTCAGGAAAAGTCCACACTCGAACTTTCGGATCGGATACCGGTACTTGCTGGAATATTCTAGATGTTTTAGTGGAAGAGGCCTATATAAAGCAGTTTTTAGCCGCGACCGGGGCAGTATTGAATTGGCGATACAAGCGAAGCTTCGGAGTGAAATAAAGTGAAGTAAAGTGATCGGTGAGGTTAATTAGTAGTGTGTTTTAAGCTTTAATTGGTGTTCGGCAATTAAAGTGTCTATTTTGGTAATTCAATCGGCAGTTTTTATTGTCACGAACCTTAAGCTCGTAACAATTGGTGTCAGAAGTGGGTTATCCCACTTCTGACACCAATTGTTACGAGCTCATTCCGATTTTACCGAAGGACGACACGGAGGGTGTTATTACTGGAAGTCAATGCCAGCAGGAGATAGAACGACGATTTGGTGGTGTAACGCCGCAGACGTCTGAGCGCCAGCCATCGACCAAGGAGGCCGGCCCGTCAGCACCTCCTACGTCTGTAGCACCTGACTTATGTGCTCTGATGGTGATACTGCAGGAGCAAGTTCGCCGACAGGAGGAACAGGTCCGTCGGTTGGAAGAGCAGCTGCGGGGTGGACAGGAGGAACAGGCCCACCGGCAGGAGGAACAGGCCCACCGGCGGGAGGACCAGGCCCATCGTTTAGAAGAGTAGCTCAAACGCGATAAGGAAGAGCAGATGTTCCTCATGAAAGACCTTCACGTTACCTTTGGAAAAGAGATAAGGGAGGTGAAGGATAAGGTTGCACAACATGACAACCGCCTCTCGGAAGCTGAAACCCAAATCCACCAAGTGAAGAAAACGCTGGACGTACTCAAACTTGGGGACGGAATTACAGTACCCGTAGTAGCTACAACACCTTCGCTACGTGGATTCAAAGTCCATTCGACGGAACTTCTTCATGGTCGGCCTACAAAATTCAGTTCGAGGCTGTCATGCAAGCGAACGGCTGCTATAAAAGTCAGGTCATGACTGCACTCACACTTTATTAAAAAATAATTAAAATTAAATTTACTTAGGTATATTTGAAAGATAACGCCATCTTTTTGTAAATTTGACGTGGCAGATTCTCTTTTTGCAGCGAAAAACTGAACAATAGCCTTTTTTGTAGAACTAAAATTCAGCTGCGCAACTAGATTGTATAGTGAGCAATGAGACTACAACTAGTTTCATTGTCCACACAGGACCGTTTGGACTTGTAATTTGACAAAAGGGAAACGCCAGCGTATGGCTACTTCCCTCCAGTCCGTCGGTGGTCCGTGTTCTTCTATGTGCTCGGCAGACGGTGTCTAATCAGAACCACAATCAAACGGACTCCTAGGCAAAGAAGAAGCTTTACTTAGAATCGAACTGTATAATATAACCTGTTAGCTCGCGAGGCCACGCGTAATATGACACTCCCGTTCGCTCGCGACCTTTTTGGCGGGAAAATTTGCAAATTAGCAAATTTTTTGCTATATTGCAAATTTTGCTATATTTTCACTTTGAGACAATATTTATGGATAAAACTTACAGGAATTCTTGTTGAATGTATAAACTATTGAATAAAATTATTTTGGTTGTTAGAAATTATAATAAAATTCATAAATTACCCTTTATAGCATAAGTAGTAGTATATACTTCACTTTTAGTGCCAAAATTACTACTAATTTGAATTCTACACTTTTGTTTTTGGAGAAATTTATATGAAAATGTTTGGAAACATGTATATTTTTATGTTTTATGTGTTTCCATTCGTTACTCATACCAAAATATTAAAATATTATAAAAATTAAAAAAAAAAAATAATATTTTATCTGTATGACATTTCGAACAATATTTCTAAAATATGTTTGTGTGAATTTGAAATAAATACAACGTCATGTTATTTGAAATATATACGAAAACTATTTTTACTTACATTTTACACTGAAAATAAATGAGAATTTGAAAAATAACACATTTATAACTCACCTGCCAAAACGGGCTTTCCGGAATTTGAAGTACTTTTGGCAATTTACTTTTCACTTTTTATACCACAAATTACATATCTACGTGTTTACTATATTACAAGGAATATAAAAAAGTATAATACTTTCGTTTTTAGTCCAGACACAAATATAAAATTCTATAAAAAAGATGGAGCCCCTTCAACAATGTGACACGTGGAACGCCGGAAGTTCAGAGTGATTTCTTTTTTTTTTTCTAAGAAACATTGCCAGGTTATGGTTTAAAATAAAAGAGCATATCTTTGTCTTTGATACTATTATCTATTGCATAGTGTCTTTGGTTTTGTTTTAATTAAAAAAATTATTTTTCAAAGGGTAGTACTTGTGGTACACATGTGTATCTTGATCGAGCGAGCGTACGATGTTTATGTTTGGTACACATGTGTATGCTCATCGAGTCTACGGGAATATACCTCAAATGATAACTTACTTTATTCCATTAATAGGATTTAAAGACGTAAGCCTAGGGTTTCCACTTTCATACGAATTTGCCAGTCGTTTCCAGCTCTCAACTAAGGACCAAGTTATCAAATATCGGTTAGCTGTAACAAAAAAAGATGTTTAGTATAGACATAGGTAGGATTTCTGTAGTAAAAATTTAGATCAAAACAGTTTAGAACGATGTAAGCAGGTTATTTACCTTTATGTCTTCTGATTATGGCTTACTTTTTTAACAAAATTGTGATAGTAAATTGGGTAGAGTTATCCAAAGTGAACTAACTACGATACCATCCGTTAGCAAGTTTTTACGTGGTAGAGCCATGCAGCAGCTATATTATTTTTGTAGCACAAATGGATCAGATCAACTGGAATAAGTCCACGTTCTTACAGAAGACCAGCGTAAAATAGCAGCTTAATATTGCTGTAATTCGTGTGGTGAGAACCGGAGGCTCTTTTTAATTGAAACGGGGCATTCTATTGTAGTCCTCAAGGGTTACAACGCTTCTGCTTTTTTCTAAATCAAAGATAAATGTATATTTTTAAGGACCACAGCACTTACCACCAGGTGGACTGTGAGCTCGTTTGTGCACCTATTCTATAAAAAAGCAATCAACCATTACTTTATAACAAATAATTCCGACATGCAGACGGCTCCTTGGCGCAGCGGCTTAGCTATGAGTTGCAGCGCTGGGAGTGTGGGTTCAAATCCCACACGGAACAAGTATTTTTATGGCCTATAAAATAATTGTTCCGGGTCTGCTCTAAATGCCTTCACGATACAGGAGAATGTTCCAGTGTGGAGTTAACGTTTATATTTTTAAATCTACTTCATTATGGGAGTATCGTCGTGCTGTGTACCCACTGCTAACTAAACTGGCTTTGTCCGAGGTGAGCTGACCCCATGTAGTGACTGAATAAGAATATCTGCTTCCTATACTTGTGTGTCATAAGGGGCATTCTATGGAAATGCCTGCATTCGACAGTGGTATTCTGATAGGCTATAAAAGTTATGATAATCTACTATAGTTTTTCTAACTATTAACAAATAGTTGTTTTGTTGAGAAATTCTTATTGGTAAACATTTTTTTAAATTCACAAAAAAATTAAACTACAATACTAGAGGTAAATACAAATGTGATGAAACCTAGTACTTTAAAATCTGCCCAGCGTTTTAGTTTACAGTTGGCCTGACAGAAACACATAATCTTTCTTCTGAATTTTGTGAATTTACTACTAATTCAAATAATTTATTTAAAATAATTACTAATTCAAATAACGAGACATAATGTGCCATTCGCAATGTATTTTGATAAAATCACAGAAAACGGAACACATTAGTGGTCTTACTCATAAAAATTCTTTAAGTTTATGTTCTCTCTCTCTCTCTCTCTTCACTGAATGACGATAGAAAGTATGTAAACAGTTAATACATAACTTAAATAAGCTTTAGTCAACAATTACCCTACTAATTTAATTATCAATCTATTATTTATGAATAACTTAATGACCATGTTACTCACGTTTGTGGTCAGGGTTGCGTGCGAAGTCGTAAATAGTTCCAATCACATTCATTAGTAATATGAGTCCGCTGAAATAAATGAACGCTACGTCAAGACCATCGATTGGTCGCGATGGCGGTGTTTTACTTGTCTTGCAGTAGTCGAGAGACGAAAGTTTTGCATCGAAGCCGTGATGCGTTTGTGTAATGTTTTTGACGCACTTCACAAACTTTCTTCTTAGGGAAACCTCCTCAACGTCTGAACATCTTGATGAAACGCAGTAGCCCCGGTGGATACGTGTGTGATTGAAGTTGTAGCGTTCTTCAGAGATTTTCTGAAATATTGTGAGTCAGCTAAATACTCCTTCATCGTTGTCTGTTCGTAGCAGTCTGGACATGAGTCTCTTCCTTTAAAGGGAAGATTTGCCACAAGAGATATGCTTTTTTACGTAGTACCACAGAATAAATAATAGTACAAGAATATAAGGATCACTCTCTGAATTGCTAACTTGCGAGTTTAAACCTAGTTATAACGTAACTAATGTACATAATACATTACAGGCCTCGGAAAAGACCTTCGTGAAATTAGCCTACCAATTAAATCGTCGAAAAAGAAAATGCGGCGCACGTATTAAATCAAAATGCACCTTACTTTCGCGTGCGAGTGATTCTTTCACTTAGCCCGTTACACGTGTTTGTTAAGGCCGCTCCTACTGTAGGGTTAGGTGTTGTGAGAAAACAAATAGAATCCTTTGATATTAGTTGGTAGTACAATACACCGAGGTTTTGTGTAATGCATGCAATGTACTAGTAATTTTCTGATAATAAGAACATTAGTGTTCAATGTGAGAAAGGTCAATATGCAACATCTTGAAAAAGCAAGATTATATCGATATAAACGTCTTTGAAACTTATATATAATTCCGCTACTACTATCTGTTTCACATTTTTATGCTATTTACAAAAATGTGACACGTGACGGTATTATTAATGAAAAAATGGCAATAAGAAGTGCTAGTATTTTCAATATCTTTCTTTCATCGACCAAGTGTTCAACCAATTCAAGTATATGTATGCTGATCTTGCAGTAGGCAGTAACTAGTACTGGGAGGTCTACTTACACTGAACGATTATTAAAATCGAAAACTGTCAAGCTGTGGTTGGGTCGCTAGTCAAATAATTGATCTATAATTGGAGCCAGTACCTAGGTAGGTAATTACAGTAGAATCCCGATTATTCGGATCAAATAAAACCAGGGGTATTCCGTACAGTCGAAAATCCGGTTAATCGATTTCAAAGTAAAATCAAACGATATTTAAATTTTAATCAATTTTTATTATGTAATGGATTTCAAATAAGTCGTTTAGACAAAAGAATATAAAAATGACGAGTTACAACGATAATGAAGTACATCATATGTAAGTTTTTGATTGGAAGTTACTTGTTATTGATCTTTGACGTAGTGAATCACATATTTTCATTGCAGCCAAGTCCCTGATGCGCTTTAGTTGTAACAACTGTATGGGATCCGATTCGTCCTGTCTTTCAAACCAATTAAAATCAACATCTAGAGCTTCAAAAGCTTCGGCGTGAGATGGTACTTGACATACATCCCCAGTTTAAGTATCTTCTTCATTTTCTCTCTCGTTACTTTTCAAATCGTCAATGATTTCTTCATCGGTTAATATTTGGAATCCAGGGTCTCCACTATTACAGTTCAGCCACTTCTTGATATTTTCTTCATCATACCCTTCACAGACACTAAGAATTTTCATTACTTCTGTTATTTCTTTAAAATCGTCGTGTTGTATAATTGAAGAAAATTATGGATTTAATTTCAATAATTTATTCCATTCCATTTTTAATGTTAGCGATTCTACAGAATTCACGCTGCTACAGGCATAAAACAATAATCTATTAGATTAATTTCCTTAAAAACTTTAACATCGTTTCTATTTCACTGTTGTCTGCTGACAAAAGACGACGCAGTAGCTGATTTCCCTATAAACGCTTTAAAGTTTCAATGACACTTCGGTCCAGAGGTTGCAATATCGATGTTACGTTAGGGGGCAAAAACTTAACTTTTAACTTCCCATTTTCTCGACTTAGTGTTTCAGAGGACAGGTGCGTTGGTGCATTATCTAACAAGAATAATACATCGCCCTCTTTTCTTCTCAGGGATAAATGTTTTTCATCATTCCTATTTTAGTGTATATTACTGACACCTTCTCTTGTAGGGGATAATCATGATATAGTATTATTTGCTGATGATATTTCCTTGATTTTTAAACATAAACATCAATCATTTAAATGTGACGAAATAAATAATGCTATATCGAAATTAGTGCATTGGTTTAACGTTAATAATCTACATATAAACTAAATGTATTAAACATATAACATAACATAAACACTCACGCCTGTCACCCAGAGGGGTAGGCAGAGACTACAGACTTCAATTTGGCACGATCCTGACACACCTCTCTCGCCTCCTTCACATCCATACACCTACGCATACATGCTCGTCGGTTAAGGGTACTCCTAATTTGGCCCGTTTTCTATAAATCGCCAATTTGGTCGATAAATTTTCGCCTAGGACGTCCATTTCCGACTCTGCCATTCACTTCTGCAACATAAATTTTCTTTGTCACTCTTTCTTCATTCATTCTTTCCACATGACCAAACCACCGAAGCATTCCTTTCTTAATCCTGGTCACAACATCATTTTGCAAACCACACTCTTCTCTTATTACACAATTTCTTACCCTGTCGTTCAGATTCAGCCTTAACATGCTCCTTAAGGACCGCATTTCTACTGCGTTGATTCTACTCTCGTGCTTCTTCTGCCACACCCAACTTTCACTACCATACGTTAAAGTAGGGACCAACACAGCATTGTGAATTGCCATACGTGCCTTTTTTGACACATTTTGACTCTTCACAATAGAGTGCAGGGCCCCATTTACTCTATTTCCCGCATTCACTCGTCGTTCTATATCCTTATCATATCTCCCATCCCTGCTAAATACGCAGCCCAAATATACAAACTCATCTACTTGCTCGATCAACTCCCCTTCTATTCTTATTTCACAAATCGTTTTACTTTCTTCTCTTTCAAAAACCATAACCTTCGTCTTACTTGCGTTCACTTTCATACCCCTTTCTTTTAATGATCTGTTCATTAATGTAACCATCATTTGAAACTCGGCCGCCGACGACGCAAGGATAACTTGATCATCGGCGTACAAAAGGCATTTGACGGTTAACTCACCCATTCTTAATCCGCATTCTTCAACTTACAAATTTTGCATACAACTGTCCATAAATAGGTTGAACAGCCACGGGGAAACCACACAGCCCTCTCTGACACCTTTATGGATGTCAAACCAGTCCGAATACACCCCGTTGATTCTAACACAAGCACTAGAGTCCCTATAAAGAGACTCCATTGCCTGTATCAAGCCAGCGCTCAACCCAAATGAGTTCAGTGTTTGCCATAGCACATCCCTATCCACTCTGTCATAGGCCTTTTCCAAGTCCATGAACGCACAAAAAACCTTTTGGTTTTTGGCCAAAAACTTCTCCGCGATCATGCGCATGGAAAAGACTTGATCTGTACATCCCATTCCCTTTCTGAATCCCGCTTGCACATCCCAAATTTTTCCACCAGTTTCTTTCATGACCCTTTCAATCAGTACCTTAGCATACAGTTTTCCCACAATGCTAAGAAGGCTGATGCCACGGTAGTTTTTACAGTCCTGCTGCGAACCTTTTCCCTTATATACTGGGACTATCACGGCTTTGCACCAGTCTACCAGTACCCGCTTCAGTTCCCAGCATAAATTAAACAAGGCGTGCAGCAAGCCTGCCACGACTTCCTCTCCAGCCCCTAGCATTTCGAGTGAAACTCTATCATATCCGGCAGCCTTACCTGATTTCATGCTTTTCATTGCTTTCCTTATTTCATCTACACTTATCTAGCTACCTCTTTCCTCTTCTTTCGGAGTTTCTACTTCACTTAGTACACACGTTCGTCTCCTCACTCATAAACACGCTTTCAAAATATTCCTTCCATCTCTTTAAACTCAAAAACTTCATCTTTCAGAATATAGTCATTCTCGTCTCTTATAACATTCATCATAGGCTGTTTTGAATGTCCCCTGGCAGTTCTTACAAGTTTCCAAAACATTTGAATATTTGCCTGGAAGTTATCCGATATTCTTCTATCATTCTTATCCGTTCTTTCTTGGTTTTTTCTTTCAACTACTTCTTTTACTCTCTTATTAAGATGTTTAAAGACTGCCTTTTTTCTTTCAATATCATCATTCGTACCACTAGAATTACCAGCCTTTGTTGCTAGTAAATCTAGCCATTCTCTCTTCTTTGCTTCAACTTCCATACGTATCTCATCATCCCACCATAACGTATTATTTTTCCTTTCATTCTTACTCTTACTAACACCATATACTTCGGTAGCTGCGTCCACTAAACCTTTCTTTACGTTTTGCCATACATTCTCCAAGTCTAACTCCTTCATACATAATTCATCCAAACCACTTATATTTTCTTTCAGTCTACATTTGAACTTGTTTCTCTCACCTTCATCTTGTAACCTTTCTGTTCTAATACGCTGTAACGCAGTGGTAGACACAGATGATCGATGGCGCCAACGCCTGAATAGACCATTAATTCGGCATAAAACCAAATAATGATCCGTTCCTACGTTAGAACCCCGGTAAACCCTTGTATCTACCACTGCGCCCCTCAATCTTTCATCCACAATTATGAAATCTATCATGCTTCTATCTTCACCTCTTTCCCAAGTATACATGTGAATCCTCTTGTGGCGAAAGCAAGTGTTCGTCACAAAAAAGATTCTTTTCCATACATACGGTGAGGAGACTTTCACCATTCTCATTTATACTTTCATCACCAAACGTTCCCAATATCCTTTCATAACCAAGCCTCCTCACCCCAACCCTTCCATTAAAATCTCCTAGCATATTAATATTTTCATTTCCCTTACACTTCATTAACACCATCCTTACCATTTCCCAAAACTGCTCTCGGATATAAGTGGGCTTAGACATGTCTGGGGCGTAGACCCCTAACACAAACAACTTCTTTAAGCCCACTTTCATTCGTATCCATAGCAGTCTTGGGCTTACACATTCATACTCTTTCACACATTGGCCCATTCTTTCTGAAAGGATGATACCTACCCCCTGGCATGCCCGCTCGATCTCGTCTACACCAGACCAGTATGCGGTATACATGCCATGTGCAGTGACATCCTTCCCCTTCCTTTTCGTCTCATTTACACATAACACATCTATTCCTCTATCATACATCATATCGCATACTTCATCCATTTCATCATTCATTGCCCCACATACATTCAACGTAGCCAGACGGGCCTCTGCAATCCACTTTTCGCCTCTCCGGGAGACAGAACGTGACGGGTGGCGAACCTCGTCGCCGGTTTTCCTCCCGGAGATAAATAAATGTATTAAATATACAACAACAAATGTTAATAATCTGAATTCCAATTTTTTTTTAAATGGGAAAGAACTGAGTCCTTTTGAATCCTTTGTGTTTTTTTTGGCGTCAAGAGTGATTCTCGACGCTAAGCTTCATTGGGGCCCCCATATATCCAAAATAGCAAGCGGACTATGCTCTGCAGCTTATGCTGTAAAAAAGATTAGAGATCTCACTAGTGTCGAGACAGCTACATTAGTTTATTTTACTTATTTCCATAGCATAATGTCATATATAATTTTGCTATGGGGGAGTACGGCTGATTTAGAAACTAATTTTTTTTGTAAAAGAGGGCCATAAGCCCTATTTACCACCTTACACCGAGAGAGTCTCTAAAGAAAAAATTAAAGAAATAAATATATCAACTTTGGCCTCTCGGTATACCTATGAAAATTTGATGTATGTTCACAAAAATAAAGATAGTTTTAGTAAAAAAGTGATATACTCTCTGTAAACACTAGGTACAAACACAAGCTAGTTTACCAGTTTCATAGTTGATAATAACCATGGGAATGAGGTGGTCGCTTCCAAGCTGTTTGTAACATAAATTTTGTAAATATTTTGTGACCATTGACAATATAAAATTTATTTAAAAAAAGTACCGCTGGGTTTATTTGCTGGTTCTTCCCAGGAATGAGATTTTTTTCGACCCAGTAGTAAAGTAAAAAGTTGACTTTCAATAACAATTACCTGTAATATATATTAACCCATCAGTCCCCTTAAAATTCTCAGGCAGTCGTATGCGCCTGGCAAATCCCGAGCGGTTGCAAGGGACCGCACCCACCCGCAGCACTTAAAATCATTAAAACATATATTTGGAGACTACTTTTCTATGAAGAAATTTGGCATTATAAAATCTATACAAAATTCTCTATATAAAAGTTAGGCGTTAGTTCATTACAAAAAGACTATTGTATTTTGATAACAAAAAAAAAACAAACCAAGCGAATGTCAGCAGCGTGAAAATCACAATTATTTCAATATATATTACTCGAAATTATTTACGTAAAAAGATAAATTATTTCACACAAAAATTTTCAAAAAAACACTACACTAAAACACTAATATAACACTAGAAAAATCCAAAAATCAACACAATAACATTCCCTCGAAATTGGCGTACGAAATGAACATAGATTTTAAATAAATATCCATAGCATAACTATTTTTTATTGCACTAGAGGATAGAAAATTTCATATTGATTCTATAATGCGTATCTTTTTCATAGAAAAGTAGTTTCCAAATATAAGTTTTAATGATTTAAAGTGCTGTGGGAGTGCGTGGTCGAATTCGACCGCTTGAATTTTGGCGGAATAGCGCCGTGGTCGAATTCTACCGCATAGGGGTTGAAGGGTTAAATAAAAATTATCCTATACTATTCTATTTCATTCTATTCTATTTATACCAAGTAAGTAAGTAAAAGTAAGAAACATTGCGGGTTTTTTGATGTATCAATAAGTAGCTATGTTATCTGTTCTATTCTGTTCTGTTCTGTCCTGTCCTGTCTTGTCCTTTCCTGTCCTGTCCTGTCCTGTCCTGTCCTGTCCTGCCCTGCCCTGCCCTGTCCCGCTCTGTCCTGACCTGTCCTGTCCGGTCCTGTCCTGTCCTGTCCCATCCTATCTTGTCCTATCTTATCCTACCCAATCCAATCCTATCCTATTCTATCCTATCCTATTCTATCCTATCCTATGCTATCCTATTCCATCCTCTTATATTCTGTTCTATTCTATTGTGTTCTATTCTGTTCTGTTCTGTTCTATTCTATTCTGTTCTGTTCTATTCTATATTATTTTGTTCCATTCCATTCTATTCCATTCTATTCATACCAAGTAAGAAAAATATCAGTGTTCATCCACGCTTTTTGTTAGTTACAGTAAGTTAAGGAATTTTAATATTTTTGAACATTGCGGCAGGTGCGTGCCTAAATACTTATAAGAGAAATATACTTTTTAGGTAACGTAAGGCACGCATCAGCTCGAGCGCGCGAGTGACAACCTCACTGAATTAGTCTCTTGTAGGCGGCCGCGTAACGAAGGTATATTTTCATGCCTAAAGCGCGGAGTGAGACAGGCCTGGTAGTACCTAGACCTAAAAATACCTAGGCCAACGTCGAGTAGCAACGTCAAAGATGCGAGAAGTCTGGTACTGCAATCGTCAATCTGCTTGCCAAGCGAGACGATTAAGACAAATCCACCCCACAAAGAAAAAATCCCCTACTCAGTAGTGGACTTTTAGGGGCTAAAGATGAAGAAGAATATGTCCATCGACTTTGAGCAAGGAGACATATAGTTTATCGAATGAGATATCGCATCGGCACGGCATACTTAATAATATGATGGCCTCCAGACCAAAGACTCAACAGAGACTATCCATTTGCGCAGGAAAGGATTAAGCTAAACAAGTGTAAGTGTAAGTTCACCTTCTTTCAGTTTTGACTCCAGGCTACCACTGAAAAACTCATGGCAGATAATCTCAATAACTAATATTATTGCGCGATCCCGATATTTAAATCCGGTACCACATGATTTGATATTACGACCTCTTAGCTAGCTAGTAGTCACATTAATATAATAATATATCATAATCATTTGTGTGATATTTAAACAAAATATATGACAACTAAATTACGGATCCTGTATATTTGTGCAAAAGTACTCGTTGGTTTTCGAAACTGAAAACAAAGGTGGCGTTTCCTTAGGTTTTATCGTCATGTCAAACTGCGCTGCTGTACCGAATTATCACTAAATAAGTCAGCTCGACCACGCTCTTGCAATGCCAGCGCAAAATAGCAGCATATGCTACGTATGGCAAGTGTAGAGAACCGGAGATCTCATACACGAGACATTCCATCTCAGGGCTAAACATAGAAATTGCACATGGACGAACACCCTACTCGTGGGCCCACGAGCTAGATTTCCACATAGATCAAGTTTTTGTTCTGTATAAACTGTAAATTTCGGGGTTGGGCAATCAAGCAAAAAATCGAAATTACAAAAATTATTTGTCACATCACATCACCAGCGCTTAAAAGCAATAGGCCATCCCATCTTCCACTTACACTTCAGAATCTGTTATGTTGAAATATTTTATTCCTTTTAGTTATTTGAAATTAAAGAAATGGAAAAATATATCATTCATAGGGGAGATATTTGCCGTAGGTGACAAGCTGGGTTTTAATGATTCAGTAGTTATTCTGAAGATGCTGCTGCCCATCTCCGGGGTTGTTTCTCTTTTTCATGGAATGAGGATTTGGATTCATTCGATATGGGCACTGGTATGACACTACGGGGTCACGTGCCTTCCCTTCCTGCGTGCGCCATAAGTAATAGACTATTTTCAGTGTCCATATATCGAGAAGAAATGATAAAATCGTCTGCATATCAGCAAGAAACATGCCAACTTTCTTTTTTACATTATTATTAAAAGGCAAGGCTTATTAAAGTAGGTAGGTATTATTAAGAACCGTAGCGAAGCGTTTAACAGCCACGCTGCGAGTTCAAATAACGTATGGAATACGGTATCTATATGGCCTTTTTTCGTGAAGAAATCCTCATGAATACCTTCCGCTACGGTAGGTTTTTGCCGGACTCCTACCGACTAAAACCCCACGGTGGTCACCGTCATCGTTTATGAGGGGTCCTGGGATTTACGTTCGAAACTCAACAGCGGCCTTTCTCTCGTTTTGCTTTATTAATCCATATACTCCCAGCGCCCCATTTAAGTTGCACTTATTTATTTATTTAAACGTTATTAAACCTTACATTAAGTACAGGATCAAAAGGCGGACTTAATGCTAAAAACATTCTCTGCCAGTCAACTTTAGGGCAGTGATAGAACTACGAAGGCGGTTGCAAAGAAATTAAATAAAAATATACAAAATTATATATATATATATATATATATATATATTATATATATATATATATAATGTGTAAAGATACATAATATACTGATGAAACTAATATAGGAATATAGGTACACAGATTACAACTATAATGATGACGGAGCTTAGCAGTTATAAAGCAATTTTAGAAAATGAGCCGATACAGGTTTTCTAAATTTTTCAGGCAGGTCATTCCATAGGCACGCGTCTTGGACAGCAAACGATGAGAATATGAAACTCGAACGGTGAAGGGGTATATAAAGAGAGAGAGATTCTCCGATGAACGAAGCTGTCTGTCATGAGTGTCGCGCAGGAACTGAAACTTATGTTTCGGATAATTCGGATAATGGTTATCAAATAAAACAGAAAAAACTGTGTTAAGTATCCTAATGTGTCTTCGCTGACGAATCGGAAGCGGATATTCTTATTTATAAGTTTATCACGCAGAGAAACCTCGAGTATAGCCCACTCCATAGCTCGCTGAGCAACCTTGAGCATCATCGTCAAAAAATCGTGGTGCTGCTGCCGATCCCTTTGGCATGCCACCCGGGCCTATGCCCCGCCCCCTTCCCACGCGATGCCAAGGGATAGAGGTTTTGCTAGCTTACAAAAGCGCGCAACGTCAAGCGCGTACATTTTATACAATACTATGCAAGTAGTAAGAGTTTAATTCAAACTGCCACTATTGATCTTTTCTAATGATTTTAAGTGCTGATTTTCTATGTGTAGTTGTGAAGGAAAACATCATATTTCTCAGACATGCAGCGAAACTATATATCTGAGAAATATGATAAATAAAATACATCAAGAACATGAGACGAAAACCCAGTAATTTTAGGTTTTAACTTTGTTTTGAATTTTTAAGCCATGTCTACGTTAAGTTCTAAGTCTGCCAAGCAGTGTGACGTACTCGTAATTAGGTTGCAATAATCATTTTTACTGTAAGATAGTTACCTGTATAACATTAAATAAGCGGTTATTAGGCGGTGCTACAAGGTTGAAGCTACCAAGGCAGAAAGCACCACGTCCATTCGCAAGGCACTTCTCGTAGTCATCCAGCTGAAACAGCTGTGGCATCTGATGATATTGCTGATCTAAAAGATAAGAGCATTTAAAAATAATTATTATATAATTTGGCAGTGTAAGAAGCCTCCGAAAGATTTATTTATTTTGATACATAAAAAGGGCAAAACACGACATAAATAAAAATTGTATATTATGATCAAACTCATCGTTTAAAATATGAGCATACTAATATAAAGTTAAACATAACATGTTAGTTAAAGTTTAAGGTTACGGTCTATATACGCGTCCCATTGCTGGGCACAGCCCTCCTATAATTTTTCTGAGAGGATTTTAGGGCAAAGAAGTGTCCGCCGCGCTGCCCCAATGCGTGTTGGCGAACTTCACATATCTTCGAAATATTTTTTTTTTCTCAGACATGCACGTTTCCTCACGATGTTTTCTTTCGGCTGTGAAAGCACGTGGTAAATCAGTACTTGCAATTAACAATTTCGTTGGTACCAGAGCGGATCGAACCCGGGTTACTCGCGTAATGACTTTACAGCGAGCGCTAACCATCTGAGCCACCAAGGCAACAGAACATGTGCAATTAAATAATTATTTTTCTATGCTGTGTAGTTACGACGTAGGAGAATCCACTACCCATATTAATATTGTCCCCCAGACCGAATTATGGTCACGGTGGACAGTATCAACGCAGTCAGTCTGTCAGTATCAAAAAACCTTGGCGTGCTCAGCAGAGCGGGACAGTATTTCATGCCGGCACACCGCCTGCAACTTTACAAGGCGCAGGTTCGGCCGCACATGGAATTCTGTCCCCATCTCTGGTAAAGCGGAAATTTCATAAAAGAGTTTAAACATTGGGAACAGCTCAAAGATTCCTTAAGGACACATTTTAGTGAACATAAACACTATGTTCATATTCTAACCGAATTACAAGAGATCAAGCAAAGTCCACACGATAATGTCAACCAATTCGCATTCCATATAAAAACCTGTCTTTCACAATTATTAACAGAAATATCTTTATGTAATACTAAAGCAAAAGAATTACCAGGTCATACATACATTTAGCCATCTCGGAAGAACGTATTCCACAAAGCCTATAATAAACGACCACAGCCAGAAGCAAAATATGAAAACAAACCTGGGCAAAATTTCGTTAAACCATTTAATTCTAAACGAACAATTTATCAAAAATTCTCACAGTAACCTAATTTTAACCAAGAGAGCCCTCCTAACGCCTTCTGCCGATATTGTAAGACGGCGGAGCAATATATTATGGCCGGTAAAAACGAGAATATTCCATTAACCGATTCAAGAATCGAAATAATCTGTCAACCTCCCAATTCTATAGATTGTATTAAGTATCAACTTTATCGCGTGTCTCAAATCATACAGGCGTATATGCATTGAGATTTTTAATGCCACTGTTTTCTACTTTAAGCAATACGTAACCTCAATTTTTCTTGTATTAATTATATTAATTACTTTTTGAATAAATTACAAAATATTATTTGTCATAAGCTAGAGAGTCCGAAATAATCTATTTTTATTTTTATTTTTTTTTATTTTATTTATTAGGTTTACCAGTAGTTGTAACAATAATACATCAATGAGTATTTAACAATAACATGTACAGCCAAATGCACATTTAATTAAGGTAAACATCACATGCACAAAATATTAAGGGTACATCACAATAAATGAGAAAAAGAAGAGAAAAAAGGAAACAATAACAGCACAGTATATAAATGAACATAACAATTACTTAATTATAACTCGACTATGGTTTTTTGCAAGTGTTTGCGAAACGTATTCAGACTTGTAGCATGGATATCTATGTTTTTACCATAACAGTTTAGAAGTCTGCTTGCTCTAGGGACAAATGAACTTGAGCCCAAAACTGTTGTGCGCAATGGTGGAATTAATGGTAATATTTTAGTCCTAGGTAATTTCCGTGGTAGATTGAATCTAAATTTTTTCATTTGTACAATAAGACGAGATCAAGCATTATACGACGGTTTTCCAAGGTAGTGTACTTAAAGTGTTTCAATCTGTTTTTGTAGGAAAACCCTTTTTTACATTTATTGGCTGAGTAGGCTAGGTGCCAAAGATATCCCTTCTGAATCCGTTCCAACCTTAAAGAGGGACATGCATAGTGTGGTCGCCATACTACACTGCAGTATTCCAGAATACTCAGGACAAAAGAGTTGTACAGGAGCCTTTTTGTTTGCAACCTCCGAAACTGCTTGCCCATTCTAATAATAAATCCAAGCATGTTTGAAGCTCTTTTTATAATACTCTCTAAGTGGGCAGCAAAGTTTAACTTTCTGTCAACTATCACACCAAGATCTCTTATATGTTCAGCTTCCTGTAATTTTATACCATTAATAAAATAAGCAGAGTCTAAAGTTTTCTGTTTTCGGGCAAATTTGAAAACATTTGCACATTTAGCTGCATGCCATTCCGTTCACACCAACGACTTAGACTATTTATATCCTCTTGTAATAATATGGAATCCTGTGTTGTTTTTATTACTCGTAGTAACTTCAAGTCATCGGCGTACAAGTACGGGGCAGAATACAAGATGCAATCAACAACGTCATTAACCAAAATGTTAAACAAAATAGGACCCAGGTTTGAACCCTGTGGTACTTCCGAATCTATGTCATATTCCTTAGAATTAAAACCAATTACCACTACAAAGAATTTGCGCTTATTCAGATATGAATCAAACCAGTTTAACAAGGTTTCATTAATACTATAAATTGACAACTTCTTAATCAATATTTTGTGCGGCACCTTATCAAAGGCTTTGCTGAGATCTGTATAAATTACGTCTATTTCCTGGCTGGCGTCAATGGCTTCCGTTAGAGTCTCAACAAAGGAAACCAAATTTGTGGCAGTTGATCTAATTTCAAAAAAACATGTTGATGGACCGTGATAAATGGTTTCACGTAAGCGGAAATATATGGACAGATCAAAATTTCGAAGACCTTAGATATCGTGGAAAGGATTGAAATTGGTCTATAATTTATAATCAACTCACTATCACCAGACTTAAAAACTGGAACCACCTTTGCGATTTTCCACTCCCTGGGAAATATGCCCTTTGCTAAAAATGTATTGTATATAAAGCAGAGAGGTACAGCAATACTTAAGGCACAATTTCTCAGGAAACAGGGTGGAATACCGTCGGGTCCAGCGCCTTTATCTACGTCCAGGGACTTCAGAGCGCGAACCACTGCTTCTTGATGAAAATAGGGACCACCGAATGATGAACTACTACTAGCAGTACCTTCGAGAACTGATGAGTTATGAGTTGGTGATAATGTTGCTTTGGTATAAACTTCGGCAAAATGACTAGCAAAAAAGATTACAAATCCTTGGCCCATCATTTGCAATCATATCTCCATTCGTCGTACTGGTTGGGTATGAACTACAGCCACTACGTTTACTTTTGACAAAAGACCAGAATGCTTTTGTATTTCTAGATATTCTATCCTCAACGTTATAAGGGTATGCATTGTAACAGGTAGTACCAAGTTTTTGACACCGTTTAGACAAAATACTCAACACAATCTTATCTAAAGGATTTCTATACTTTTTGTGTCTTTTTAGAATCTTGTTCTTTTCGCTAAGTATGCGGATTAAACTGTTACTGAACCATGGCGGATACTTACCGTGGTTGAATATTCTTTTTTGAGGCACAAATTTCGATATAATATGTCTGATCAAGACATAAAAATGTTCAACTATATGATTTAAATTTTTGTACTGAGAAAATTTCGACCATATAGGCGTATAATAAATGTAACAGCAATATTATTTCATATTGGGGCAGATTTAACGTATAACAAAGACGTATGCACATACCACCGTCGATGTTCACATTTTCCTGAGGATATTTAGTCATCACAGCAGATATATGTACATACGTCTACATATTTTAGTATTACTGTGTCAAGATTTCGTCAAAACACCGACACATAGCCATGTCAACAACACCCAATATAAAAACTCAGAGTCAGTAATTAAAACAAGTCCCGGAAAATATACAAGGTCACTGTATAACCAAGTTTAAAAAATTTAACAAACAAAAAAATGGTTATTATAATATAAATGAAAACTTGTTTGATAATAACCCTGGTAAAGAGGCGATCGCTTCTAAGCTATTTCGTGAATAGGTTTTGTGCAGCATAAGCACAAACTATTGTATATTGTATATATATTGAAAAAAGTACCGCTGGGTATCGTGCTATTTCTACCTGGGTCAAGGGCCTTTTCCGAACTACTGGCAAAATTAAGAAATGAATTATTTACTTGTAATCAATATTGAATAAAATTATTCCATTCTAAAAGTTCCAATGATGTTTCATTAATCTCACATTTGACACCAATGTCAGTATAAAATAACCAATTAAATACCATTTTAAGAGTTTTTTAGTTCAAAGTAGAGAACTTACACCACTTTATACACTAATCCCCTATGTGCAGCCATTGTTAAGACCTAATATATAAGAAACACAAACTACTATATCCAATACAAATAATAAAACATTACAAGAAACAGTAAGAAACTCTGATAATGATGATTCTATGGCATATCCTAATTACTTTCCTTCAAATGTTGAAAGTCAGCCTTCCTCAATGTCTCCAACTATCTTATATTCAACCGTCTCCACCAAACACAATGGACAACACACATGTATTTAAAAAAAGTAACTGAATCAGTAGACTTCATTAGTGAAAGTCAACAAGAAGAGGCTGATTCTATAAGTTATGTTTACAACATTAGATAATAACAAGTATTCTATATGCAAGATTTCATACAAAGAATTGATACTGGCAAAAATATAGATATTCACAACCCGAGAGAAGGCTAATGCTGATATCATACATAAGTTTGAGTAGTTATCCGAAGAAGAACAGAAAGAGAATCAGGAAGAGTATGGAATAACATATGAAATTAAGGTTGATTATCATTTAGAATTGAAAAAATTTAAGGTAATGCAAGTTATCTCTATTGGTGACACGCTAAAACCCACAGATGGCACGCTTTTAAAATGAGCAAACGTTAGATCCATCTAAATGAGGAAAGATGTTCCGTTGTGTTTTTTCTATGCTCTTATTGGAAACATTTATTTTGTTTTATAATGTTTTCGAAAATTTGTTATGCGTGGTTTTTATGACTATAAGTTTCCTTTAAAGATTTAAATTTTTTTCTATGAAAATCTCATGTGATCTATCTGATCTCAAAACATTTTTGTTTAATTTCAAATAAATCAGTTTTTTCGGATTATGAATAAAATTTAATTTTTACAAGTTTCCTTTGAGATTTGTGATTTTATGTCATTTAAAATAATTATATAATATATTTAGAATTTTGACGGACTTTTACCGATTCGCCGTCTTGCCAAATAGACGTAACGACCAAAAACAAGTGTTATAGAGGAAATAACTTAAAATCAATCATCCCATAGTAACTGAAATGAAAATATATGGCTACAAGCAAAACCACAACGAGCTGTCTAAATTACAAGAAAAGTTATTAAGTTTTCTGTATCTCCTGAAAAGTAAGGGTTTTGTGGATACGCCTCTATGGTTTGAGACCCGCGATATGAAACAAATATCCTGAGCACAGGCATAATTACAATTCCTAATGGTTGTATTGGATTTTGTAAAAGCACTACATTATTGCCTATATATAATGGTTTAAATATTACTTCACCTATAAATTATGTGCCTGATTATAACCTTATCAATGACACTTGTTTTAATATTAATACGTTCAATCATGTTGTAGAAAATGTGTCTCCTATTAAGTTACAAAATGTAGATTTAGACTTATTTAATTCAAAAAATAAAATAATAATTGATTCTTTATTATGTGATTTATAACAATAGAAAATAAACCTCACATTATTAAATATGGGACACATTATTCTATCATTATTATTATCATTTATATCCTAATTTTGTTGTATTTTGGATATTTGGATTTTAAGCTTTTCCGTCGATCCCGTAACATCAGTCTTACACATAAAAATAGTAGTAGCACTCCTAAAGTGAAATTTATAAAAACTTCACCTCAACCTCATTTAAAATTTGTACAGCCTGAAATTGAACGAAATAGTCATTCTAAATTCGATAATGTTGCACCGCTTAGAACCCAAATTTAAAGTCATTATTATTTAATTAGTATCTAGAAATTTTATGTTATCATCCCTAAAATCTCTTCTTAAGTTTTATAGCATTGTTAATATTCTTTTTTAACAAAAAAGGGGAGATGTTATATTCTGTATTTGTTAGCCTTAGTGCTGCACTGCCCCTTAATAATGTTGCCTTAGCCTTAAGGTTCAGTGAGTATTGCAGTGGAGCAGTTTGGCGACTTCATTCTGTTTCCATTTTCAAACCTGCTTGGTTCTCTACGGACCTAAATTAAATTCAAATCAATTTCTAATATATAATCTTTTTATATTGTAATTAAATTTCAATGTTTAAATAACGTTTTTTTTTTAAACTAATTAGCCCATCTCCGTATAACAGCACGACAAACGGCTTCACATGTTTTAAGAGGCACGCGGGTTGAAATACGACCCTTCCTAGCTTCTCCCTTCCTAACTTCCTAGCCCTAGTAGTACGTCAGGTACCTAGATAGAGATAAAAATCTCAGAATGCACTGGATTTTCTATCATCTACAGGAGATAACATGACATCAAAAGAAGTTTGTGAAATTATTGTTATGCCGGTAAACACCTAATATATAACTAAAGCGCTTTTGTTTGAATCAAAGTTATGTTTACATAGTATCCAGCATAAGCGTTTAATCACTGATTTTGCTACACGTGGCAGTCCAAGGCAAATTTTAGATTTTATTTATTTAGTAATCACCATTCTCCCAACGCATGTGTGGCCGTACAAGGAAAAGAGGAGATCTCCCCTTTTGAGAGCCCGGGGAGCGTCCAACGATAGTTCAGAGCTATTCTATATATACTGTTTTTGATTCGGAACTTTGATAGCGCGATTTAGGCTTCGATGTGTTTCGCATGTGGCGCGACGATAGTGACCCCTACCGTCGGGCCCCTGCTCAGACCGAAGGTCTGATAGTGCAGTTCGATTCGGTGTCCGGCAGTCCGGTGCGTCCTTAATGCCGCTGGGGAATGCATGCTGTGTAAATGTGTAATGTATGCTGTACTACGCACTGGCAAGTGATGCCGGTGAGAACGATGTGCCGCAGCAAGTGCCAGAAGTCTGCCTTATAAATCTGCGGTGAGTCGAGATAAAGACAAGTTGGACTGGTTTGCAGGAACTGAGGACTGCAGAAGACAATTCTCAGTAGTGAATGGTCGGGGTTCTTGAGGATAATGATGAAGGCTTGAAGGTTGTAGTTTCTGATGGTTGTAGGTTGCGTATTCATGTCATGTCGAGTGGTCACCACTGTGGCCGTAGAAGGAAAAGGGGAGATCTCCCGCCGGACAAGGTGTTCTGCCTGGGGAGTGGCCAACGCTCCGTGTGATAGTTCGGAGCTATTCCATATATACTGTTTTTGATTCGGAACATTGATAGCGCGATTTATACTTCGATGTTTTTCGCTTGTTGCGCGACGCCGCCACACATGTTTAGGCCAAAACTCTGAGAGATATGATTTGGGAGCTCTCATTTGTAGATTCATTAATATGACCTAACTAAAATTATATTTTTATCTCACAAATATCCTATACTTTAATAATGATAAAATACATTTTCGTTATAATATGCCTTTCACGTAAAGAAAATAATCAACATAATTCAACTAACAACCGAAAGAACTTCGATACAAGCCCCAATATCTCCGAAGTTCTACATAATTTTCGCGTAAAATTTATACCAAAATAATCATCAACATTTGCTTATTCTATATTATGATTTGTATTTTTGAAATTGTTTCTATTATTTTTTAATTAATTAAATAAAACTACCGTATATTTCACTACATCGACCATCTTCGTTCGCTACCGCGCAAGCACTTGTCGAAGTTGGACCTGTGTCATTTGATTTCGCGCGCTCCATCGCATTTTAATACTGTCGTAGCGTGCGTCGATTGCCGTGGCGCTGCTATTTTGTGACGTGCTAGAGCATAGTCAACTACGTTCGCAGTTTTTAATCGTTGGAAGTATTTACTTTCGTACAATATATTTCAATTAGAATAAAGTTCGCACATTATTATTATACTAGATAGTTAACTCATTATAGTTATTTTGATTGTAGCTGAGCTTTCTTACCTGTCGGAATAGGTAAAAATAAATACAAGTATCAATATATCACTAAACGTAGAAAAAGAAATATCCTACCTCTGGAGAAACAATAATGGATGGGAACAAGGATGGACGACAAATTTTGGATTTTGAGTATGTAACCCAAGTTCCAAGCGTTTTATAAAAAGTCTTTACCACATGAAATTATTGAGTCGAGATAAGCTCGGTCAATGTCGTTGCGGCAAATATTTTTTATAATAAAAAATATGGTAATTGACTGTAAGTACCGACTTAAAGAATATTAGTAACAGTTGGTTGTTTTATTCAAAACGGGTTGCAACCGTACTTTTTTACCTATTTATTTACTATTTATATATAACATATGGTAGTGAAAGTTGGGTGTGGCAGAAGAAGCACGAGAGTAGAATAAATGCAGTAGAAATGCGGTCGCTAAGGAGTATGTTAGGGCTGAATCTGAGTAACAGGGTGAGAAACTGTGTGATAAAAGAAGAGTGTGGTTTGCAAGATGATGCAGTGACCAGGATTAAGAAATGAATGCTTCGGTGGTTTGGTCATGTAAAAATAATGAATGCGGAAAGACTGACAAAGCAAATACATGTTGCAGAAGTGAATGGAAGAGTCTGAAAGGGACGTCCTAGGCGGAAGTTTGCCGACCAAATTGGCGATATACTAAAAATGGGCCAAATTAAGAGTACCCTTAATCGACGAGCATGTATGCGTAGGTATATGGATGTGGAAGAGGCGAGAGAGGTATGTCAGGATCGTGCAAAATGGAAGTCTGTAGTCTCTGCCTACCCCTCTGGGTGACAGGCGTGAGTGTTTATGTTATATGTTATTTATACCACTATGCTACCGTTATTAGATATAATCGATTTTTAACCAACATCTATTAACAATCGATTACTGCGTAAAAATTAATTACTTATTTCAACACTATGTTTCATAAATAATGAAAAATATATAAAATAGATTATACTAAATTAATTAGATAACATAAAAATGACACACAAAAAATTTTCTATCCACTGAACTCCATCCTAAGAAAACTTGTATAAGGGAAGATCAAGATTATTTAGTCGCTATGCTCACAGTATCATAGTGCGAGCGAGGGAATAGATACGAAATAAAGTATCGCTTTCGTAGGTCGTCGCCTGCTTGGTGCGTAAAATACCCAAATTTGCGTAACGCCGAAATGTTAGAGGACTCTTAAACGTAGAGAATAATCATAATTTCTGACTGGAAAAGAATGAATGTATATTCTTGTATTAACCTAGAATCATGTATTACATACTACTTGGTTATGTAATACGATATTAATAGAGGTATAAATAAACAATTATGGCTTTTATGCACTTTGTTTATATTAAATATTTGATTAAAGATAAGATATTCCAATGTATTAGACAAAGACAGTTTAATGTTAGAATCGTAGACAGAGAAACCTACGGACAAATTGAAGCCTTCTTTCGCATTCGTACACGAAAAAGATAGATTTATGCATACGTCTTGCATAAAAATGAGACAGAGCGGTGTAACTGTTTGTCCCTTTCTCCTTTACGGTTTTTTTGTTTAGCAAACTACACTTTGCTAAACAACTTTGACAGTTCGTAGCGATATAAGGAGTTTACAAGTTGGTTTAAGTGAGAAAAAAGTGTTTTGTGAGCTTAATATTGGTGAATCTTGTTCAGTTCATTTCTTAAAACAATTAAAATTTTTATCTAAATATGTTAAGAAGTCATAAAGATTATTGTATAACCTAAAACTAGGTTATCGTCCTTTCTCACTCGAGGCCACGTTAATCAGGTTTCTCTGTCTACGGTTAGAATGAAAAGGTGTATATTTGTAGACACAGACAGGTATAATTGTTAGAAAGAGATAGCGAGAACCTATTATATATTACCCAGGGTCCCGTAAGGCTCGATGCAGCGACTTGCAAGGGTGATTAGCATCATCGCAAGTCAAGGGTGAATCATTTTATAAGTATATTAAAAATATTAATTTATTAAAAGGAGACGGTCCATTTCAGGCCCAGTCTATGTACACTATACGATTAAAAATAAATCAGGGATTTTATCACAAATAAAATAAGAAAATAATTCAAACTATCCCAAGTTTTGATGGTTTTACAAGATGGTGCCATTCCAGTCATAAAAAATACGCGGATATTTGTCATATATCATTTCTAACAAGTAACTTGACTCATGAATTAATGTAGGTAGCGTGATATTTTTATTTATTCCGAGCTTGGTCGTAACTTTGTGAACTCGTGAATAATTCTATTGTATTTCTGGTCGATTTATTAAGCGATTTGGTTTTGGTTTAGTGATAACGATAATACAGCACTTCAGAATTCAAATATCCAGCAACAAATGGATCTACAACCTCATGTCATTTGACAGCTAAAGCCAATTATCCGACATAGTGTTGCATTTTTTGGTGAGAATAAAATATTAATACCACTGAAATAAAGGCAAATTCGTGAATTTTAATGACAAAAAGTGATTTAATATTTTATTTTAATTTATTTCCTTACTAATACAAGACTAGGTCTACGCTTCATACAATTTTGGACTGTCTCCTTTGTCATTTTTTTTTGAGTTTTCTTAAATAAATATAATAGCTACTTTCAATTGTTTTAGCCAGATGCTGTATCGATATAAAATAATGGAAATGTCAATAGGACTTTAGTTTAACAATAAAATATTGAGATAATGTAAAAATTAAATGTACTTAGTATTAAAAGTGCGTTTATGCTTAAGAATTTGAATAAGTTTTGATTCTCGCATTAAACTATTAAATTGTTTAAGATAGATGAAAATAATGGTAAGAGCTGTAGGTACTATTAAAACTATATTTAACGTTTTAAGATATAATAAAGTATATATTTAGAGTTTTTAAGGTCTATGACTACACAAAATTCGTTGTAAATTGTGATATTATGTCTTGTTTTATTAATGTTTTATTTATATAATGTTTATGTTTTATCGTTTTTATGATGTGTTTAAATTTGTTCTTTTTGGAAAATATAAATGTCATGTATGTTTAAATGGAAAATAAAGTCATGATGAAAATTAGGGAAATGTGATAACGAAAATTATGCGCGAAATAGGAGGCTTTTTGCGCCTTGCTCACTTCACGGTGCAGCTTGGTAGTACTTAAGAAAATCGATTAATTTGCAATTTGTTGGGGACCAGCCACATACAGTTCTAAGGTATAATCAATAAAGAAAAACAGAAAAGTAAAGTGTAAGTAAAAGTGAAAGTTATCACATTTCCTAGGAACAGTTATAAGTAATTGCTGTTTTATTTACCAGTGTCGATCCTATATGTTAGGGAATTAAAGAAGATATACAGTCCACTAAGTTCATGTCTGACGTCTAAACCGGGACCAAGCGCTGGACCTGTAATCTCAGGCGTCAAACACTTTTTCTTTTGAGAAAGAGTGATTTGTGTTTCTGAGTTAAACGTCTTATCAGGGATCACGCCCACCGCGTTGCTTCCCGAAACTAACGAGGTGTGGCATAGGTAAGGGGGCCAGTACTTGGTGGATCGTTGTTAGGCGTGAGACGAAGAAATACACTCGCTTCCTTCTAAGTGTGTGTGCGTGTGCGTGTGTATTTAAGTGTAAGTGTAAACCTTCTGTCAGCTCTACGACATGGCCTTCATGGTCGGGATGATTATAAAGTGTCAGTGTTTTGTGTACACAAGTAAATGCTTTATGTAAACAACAACAACGAGTATGCGTCTTCTCGGGTAAATGTTTTTGCTTCTAAGGACTCAGGTTCAAACCTCAATTATTTACATTTTTATTTGTTATTGTTTTTACTGACTTACAATTTTTTTCAATTATTTTAAATCAGCTTGTTGGTAGTATAAGACACTTAATAAAATGTATTACACATCACCTAATGATGTATATAATGATGTTTGTGGCGTGTACCTATAAATGTTTCTTCCTTTCTTTTTCTTCTTTCCTAAAATAAAGTGTAGGAACGATTAACGCCTACCAATTTGCATTCTGCAACTTTGCAGCAAGGTCCATTTTGTAACAAACCTGAGTGATAAACAATAATATAATGTCTACCAACAACCATGATTGTGGATGCTGTAGGGATGACTCTGACATGAAAGACTACATTCAGAACCTAAAATGTTCAAAGAAGTTTCATATGGCCAGTCACAACTTTCCCTCTGTAATGAAACCTATCAAATGCAAATTGAAATTAAAATTTATTCATTGCCAGATTGTAGTTCATAATATAATAATACACAATGATGTTATTTCTCCTATTCCTAGTAATCCTATTTCCTGGTGAGTTCTCCACATGAAATTGCCCTCCGTGGACCAGCCTGCGACATAAATTGGCAATATTGACAATACACCGGTGCGATTTAACCCTAATGTCATGGTTTGGGCTTCTAAAAGACAAGACATAGACAGAATTCTCAGTCACTAGCTCTGTGTACGCCATATCTGTCACCCCCTTTGCAAATGTCAATGCTAAAACTTTTTATTGATAACTTTAACCATGTTCTCGAACTCTTTAATTCACTTGTACTTGACGACTTGAATTTTCCGACCTTAGACTGAAATTTGGTCGGGGGTACATCTTATAACTTATTATCACTATACCAGTCTTTCATAGATTTTGACAATGTAAATAATGTTACGAGCTTGAGGTTCGTGACAATAAAAATTGCCGATAAAATTACCTAAATTAACACTTTAATTTACTTTACACAAATTAAAACTTAAAACACTAATAATTAAACACACTAATTCACTTAATTCCGCTCCGAAGCTACGCTTGTGTCGCCAATTCCAATACTGCCTCGATCGCATCTTGCAACGCCTATTTATATAAATTAGCAAAGAAGCATCCGGAATATTCAAGTAAATGCGCGCAAAGGGACGAGTGTGCGAGTGTAGATTTTCTAGAAACTTAGTTCTTCGGATGGCGCTGTCGGTTGAGAAATTTGGGACGTCATTTTCTGCAAAGCTCCCCTCGCTCTCGTTCCTGACACTAGATGGCGCTAGTTGACTTATTCACGCAACAATAATTTAACACGTCATAGCTCTATAACAAACAGTATGGGTATAACTCTAGATTTAGTCTTGGCCAATGTGCCATCTTGCATGGTTGCTGAGGCCGTAGACCTTTTGTGTTCTCTTGACCCGCTACATCTATTTCTCTTTATAGAGCTCTCTCCACTAGAGAGATCAAACTTACAGTCCAATGCTCTGAGTAGATTTAATTTCTATAAAGAAGATCACGCTGCTGTTTATGAATATTTTTCTGACGTTGATTGGAAGTCTCTTTTTAATGGACACATTGATGTAAATAAGAAACTTGAATTTGTACCGAAGTTTGTACCAATCTTCAAACCAAAAACTAATAAATATCCTTTCTTGTTTAGCAAGGAATTTATTTATCGCCTGCGAGAGAAAAATAGGATTATACTAAGGTACAAAAATACAGCATTTCCTTAGACAGGATATCATATCGTCTGCTGACTGAGAACTGCAATAAATTAGCTTCAGAATACTGTAATGAATATATTCGTAAAATTGAGGATGGGATATTGACGAACCCGAAACTATTCTGGTCTGGTATTAAAACCAAACGTGGTGGTTCTGGAACATATTATCCCATAATGACAGACGGTGGTAATACGGTGATACAAAATGGTAATGACATATGCAACAGCTTTGCATCTTTCTTAATCTCTACTACATCCAATCTTGATGTCTTCTGTGACATAAATACTGACGAAAATATATATTTGGTACATTAGACAAAAGTATGCTTACTTTAAAAAATTTATAAAAATTTGCTTCGGATTATTCCTACGTTATTGTATATATATATATAATATATATATATATATATATATATATATATATATATATATATAGATATATAGATATATATATTATTTATTACACCAAAGATTTTGTACAAAAGGCGAGCTTAATGCTATATGGCATTCTCTACCAGCTAACTTTGGGTAGAACAGAGAGGGCAGTAAATTTGTCATGATCACATTCAATTCAAATATGTACATGCTACACATACATAAAATATATATACATATATACACATATATATTTTATACACATACACATATAAATAATATAACTAATACACATATATAAATAAATACACATATTTATACATATATATCTCAATAAATGTATATACAAATAACTATAAACATATAAAGTAAGTGGACTTTTGTTGGTTACGGATATGTTCGTATAGTTTTCTTTTAAAAAAGTTTTGGCAGGTATTATTCGCAAGTCAACAGGCAACTTGTTCCAGAGGGAGATGGAAGTTACTGTGAAATAATTTGACATAAACCCAGAATGGTGGAGAGGAGTAGACAGAAATAAATTGTGCGAAGTTCGGAGATTGAGAGAATGAGTGTCACTACGGAATAGAAATCTTTCTTTTAGATAAAGGGGTGAGGAAGAATCATTAAGAATTGAAAATAGAGTGGACAGCATTCGAAAATCTATGCGCTGGCGTATTAGTCAACCACTTTAACTGGGAGTGAAATTCTGATACGTGATCATATTTGCGCAGGCAAAAGATGATTCGTATGCAGTTGTTAAGTAACCTTTCTAACCTGCTGAGCAGCTCCTGAGAGATATTAGAGAGACAAACATCGGCATAGTCAAATAATGGAAGAATTAGAAATTGGATGAGCAGAAGCTTAGTTGAAGGGGGCAGAAAGAACTTAAGACGATAGAAGGAACGAAGTATGCCTGTGACTTTACGACAAATCTCTGACTGTAAACTCCAACTAAGGGTCGGGTCAATAATTAAACCCAGATCCTTGACACTAGTGCGGAAAGGAATTAAACAATTTTCGTAACGAAGGGATGGTAGATCAGGTATGTTAAGTTGTAACACCAATCAACGACTACCAATGATGATAGCCTGGCATTTACTGGGATTTACCGTTATACCAAAGCGCTGTGACCGGTCTGAAACGGTTGTAAGTATGATTAATATCAATGAGACCGAGGATTTTGTCTGAAGATCGTCAGCATAGAGGTGGTAAGAACATTGAAGGTGGGTAGTAAGAAGATTGATAGACAACGAAAACAAGAGAGGAGAAAGAATGCCGCCTTGCGGTACAGATCGCACCAGTCGGAAAAATCCTGACCAGACCGAACAGCCTGCTGGCGACCGCGAAGATAAAAGAAAAACCAGTTCAGTATTAGCGAGGAGAAGTTCAGGCGTGAAAGTAATCCAAGGAGTAAGTCGTGATAGACACAATTAAATGCGTTTGAAAAGTCAATAAGGACCAAAACAGTCAAACATGACCTCTCCATGCCCTCTCTAAAATCTTCTATAACTTGAAGTAACGCTGTGGTGTTACTATGTAAGCCTGATATGTACTAAGGTAGCTGCATTTCGAAATGAAAGAGGTGACTTGTTTGGGTGCCAATGATTAAAGGGCTTTGTAAAGAAACGGAAGTATAGAAATAGGTCTAAAAT
This sequence comes from Parnassius apollo, assembly GCA_907164705.1. NCBI lineage: Eukaryota > Metazoa > Arthropoda > Insecta > Lepidoptera > Papilionidae > Parnassius > Parnassius apollo. The sequence continues at coordinate 9,936,914 of CAJQZP010001449.1, read as the reverse complement.
GGGAAGGTATGGATGGATTTGGTTGACTAAGTTGACGTCTGGCACTAGCGCCATCTAGTGGTCGGGTAATAGAGCGAGGAGAGCTTTGCAGAAAATGACATGACTAATCTTTCAACCAACAGCGCCATCTAGTATCGAATTGAAGAAATAAGCTTTCTAGAAGCCCTACACTCGAACTTTCGGCGCCTGGTCGGTGCCGCGTATTTACTTGAATATTCTGGATGTTTTGGTGAAAAAGGTGTATTTAAAGGCTCTGCAATACGCGATCGGGGCATTATTTAATTTGGCGAGACAAGCGCAGCTTCGGAGCGAAATAAAGTGAATCAGTGTGATTAATTATTAGTGTTTTAAATTTTAATTGGTGTAAAGAAAATTAAAGTGTAAATTTTGGTAATTTAATCGGCAGTTTTTATTGTCACGAACCCTAAGCTCGTAAAAGTACTTTAGCAAGAGGCAAGATAAAAGCTTTTAGCCATAACTTGGGGAAAACACCAGTAGAGAGTGAGAAATTGATAATGTGAGTGAGAACTGGAGTAATAATATCGAGTATGAGAAGTATCATAGATCTACTCACCTCATCATAGCCGGTTGCAGAAGATTTTATTAAAAGTATGGCTTTTCTAGTATCATTGTCAGTCATTGAACTGAAGTCGAAAGAATTACATGATAACAAAGGCATGGAATTAAGTTCCTGGTGAGTCGTAGCTTTGGTGAACAAATGCAGACGTGATGCAGAAGAGAAGTGTATGTTCAAGTCATTGAGTAAAATGTTAGGGATTAGAGAATTGGAATGTGATTTTCCAAATCCCAGGGAATTAAGGAACTTCCATATATCTGCAGAAGAGGAGTTTAAAATACTGTTGTGGAAGTAGCGGCGTTTGGCAGTTCTTACCACCTGATTACAGCGGTTTCGTGCTCGCTTATAGTGTTGAAAGGTGAAACTGTTCCGATTATTTTTAAAAATGTGAAAAGCTCGATCTCTTCTTCTCATTGCTCTACGCACTTCATCAGTTATCCACGGTGTAGGAGGTCGACGTAACCTGACTGCTCGAACTGACGCGTGCCTATCGAATAGGTCGAGAATTCGGGTGTTCAAATGAGCAATTTTGTCTTCAATATTATTTGCATCCAGCAAGGGGCCCCATTCTTTATTCTTGGCATCGCGATGTAGTCGATTGGTGTCAATTTTATTGAAATTGCGTAGGTACACAATCACTGGCTTTGGCTTGGGAGGCTTTAATTTATACGACATAACCAAAAGATCGTATCGAGAAAACGCGGGAACAGGCAGTTGATCATGATATAAAACATGATCCGCTGAACTAGTGTAAATGATGTTTAACCATGAATCTTCGGTATCCACGTTGTGGTGAGTTGGACCAGATGGTAGAATATAGAGATCTGCCGAGTCCATGATGGCTTTAAGTTTGCGAATCTGAGGGGAATCCTTTAGCATGTTGGTGATTTCACCCATTATTATAATATGTTTGGTAACAGTGCTGATGGAGTCGATTACCGATTCAATATGGGAAAAATAATCAGTTCAAGGAAGGCAGTAAACAACTCCGAGCATGACCCTCAAACCCTTAATTTTTACTTCTAGAAATAGGTACTCAGCAGATCCTCTATATTCTGATTGTGATATTGCAATAACATTATATGCATATTCCGATCGCAAATAAATGGATACGCCACCCCCACCCTTGCCAGTGCGATCAGAACGTATAAGGACAAATCCAGGAAGGCCGTACAACGTGGAGGATAGGGAGGGTTTTAGCCAGGACTCTGAGATAAGTAGGGCATGGATGTATGGTGAGGAAAATGTGTCAAGTAGATCTGAATAATGGGCAGGGATGCTTTACGCATTTATATGGCATATATTTAAACAATTTGTAGAGGCAAATTGCGTGTGCAAATAACAATGATTTCAAAAGGAAGGATAGGCCCATCTAAATATTTTACTCATAACTTTTTCATACAAGAAAAAATAGCGCATTTGTCATAATACAAACGTCATATCAAAACACGACGTAACCAGGATCGGATTTCGTAGTATAATTATCCTAATTGTACCATTATTTCATAGTTTGTAGTATATAATATCGTAATAGTACAAAGCAAAAATACCAAAATTTTACCTACAGGTCTACTTGTATTACTATTGGGTCCTTTTAAATTTTAATATTAACCTTACGACTACGATATCGAGAATTTTTGTATTGTACATCATTACCGCGTTTTTTTTTAAATAAAATTAGAATTAACTCCCTTTCTGGTCAACTGGTGGATGCATTTATGTTGCATCTTGATACAACTAAAATGAGGGGCTACCACGTTAAAAACTCTATGCTCCAGAAGCAATCAGTTTTTTGAATTTCAAAATATTTTATGAATCAGATTTTTAGATTCAATTAAGCAAATATGATTTCGTTTGTACTCTTTTCGTTTTACCCTTATTGAATATTAAAAAAATATTTTGTACTAATATTCAACATTTAGCTTACACTAAGGTCTTTAGACAAAAATTAAACAGAAATAAATATAAAACCGTCGAAACATACATAAAACGAAACGTATAGATAAACTAGACGCGTGACGCCAAAATCCCGGCACATGGGAAAAAAGAAACATGGAACGTCAAACGTGATATAATTTTTTTTAAATAGTATAATTTTATTTTCCATGTACAATATTTTTGAGGGCCTGAATCCAACCCTGGCCTAATCTTGGTAACGTAACTAAACTAACTGTAAAATAAAACTTTGAAAACGCGTTTATATAATAATTTAAACGTAACAAAATTAATATAAGGTTATTTATCGATGATAAGATATCCCATTTTTTTTTAAATCTTTGTATCGTAATTTTTGCATTCTTTTACCACGCATCTAGACATATTTATGACAGGCAAATCTGTCCTGCGCGCGCACTACTGTCGACCGATTCGCGTTGGCCCTAAACTGTAATTTTAGGGCCAGCGCACTGGTCCGTTTTAGTTGTTCGGTCGGCCCGGTCCTTACGCTAGTAATATATAAGTCAATGGCCAATAATTACCCATATTATGAATAAAAGAATCGTCTGCGGCTGAGGTGATGTGAAGAGAAGAACATGCAGAATAAAATGAGTCTTCATCCGATGACATTTAATCTATTATTAATAATAACAGTATAAAATAAATATATATGGTATAGGTAATAATAATGTTGTATAATAAATATGTTTGCGTCGTTATTAGTAAGCTGTAGTGGCAATGGGCCGGCCATATAGCTCGAAGAACCGACAACCGTTGGGGAAAAAAGGTTCTCGAGTGGCAGCCTCATACCGGTAGGCGAAGTGTAGGGTGACCCCCCCCCCCCCTACACTGGGCTGTAATGATGATGATGATGATGATAATAAATATGTATATATGTATTAAATTTTATATATATATATATATATATATATATATATATATATATATATATATATATATATACTATATTTATAAATATAAATATTAAAATAATGAAACTATTATGAAATATAAAAAGTTAATTAATCACTATTTGTTTTACCTGCCGGTCTGCCTTAAAAATTATTAATCAAGTTTACATATAAAAAAGAATATTAGCACAAATATTTTAAACAGTCCAATGAAATAGCAATGACGGTCTTACTCATATTTCACTTGGTCAAATTAAAAGATAATTAATGTTGCGCTCATCTTCTATACAACAAAGGACAATAGAAAGAGACATAATATATTATAATGTTAATGACTAACTTAAGTAAGCGATAAACAATGATTATAAGTAAGGCCGTGATCATTTACCATTTTACATTCATATAAGACACAAGAGTATATTATACACTTAGTTTAAAATATATGAATAATTATGAAAAGATTAATCTGAGAATAAACGCTACAATTGAATACAATCTATTGGTCAAAACACGGAAATTGTATGACAAATGAAGTGAAGACATAGCTTAAAAGCCAAGAATCCAGGCCAATGTCCTTGGCCTTGGGAAGACCTTGGCTATTAGTTTGGACATATCGAACGAAGTCCAGTCCGTGACCATGGTTGCTAGAAAGCACCCGAAACTTCGGGTATTAAAAATAAAATAAATAAAACGTGATAAAATCCGTAAAAGTAGTTTTAATCAATATACAGAAATTAATCAATCATAAAGTGGTAAATAACTCTTTCCTGATCATAGAAATGTTTATATTATGTAGTTATTTTACTCATGCTAAAATTCTTGGACACGTCTGATCATAACTTTTTGTCAGTTCTTACATCAAGAGTCAGTTGTCGGTAGGTCGATTTTTCCCATTCGTTATTTTTTATTTTTGTACCGAGCGCCACTATCTTCGGAAATGGTAAGTAAAACGGCAACTTACTTATATCAGGTAATGAAGAGTCCAAACAGTATTTTAATCACGTAAGAATCATTCCGATAGGGTAAACAGTACCATTTATATGATTTTTTTTCAAAATTTCAGACTAATTAGACTTTGATTGACGTCCACATTATCCTCGTCACATACTTCCTATTGAACGCATTTAAAAGCGAATAGTAAAACATTTGGTGTTCTCACTCTTCTGGTATATATTATTGAACCCCTACAAGGATGTACTAGAGTTCCTTACGACGCAGAGCTTGGACAGCAACAGGGATCTACTTGACCTATCCTTCTTTTTCAGGATTATGAGATATCGTTATCATTTTGCTGCACTCCTAATAAAATTTAATGTTAAAGTTCCGACATGAATGTCTCGTTAGGCCACTGCACTTTTCTCTAGTCCGTTTCGCAAAACAATTCTGGAAACAAATTCCAAGATTTCCCAACTTGATAACAAGTACGATGGGTCAATAGATGTACATGTTATGTCTCTAGCTAAGGCAACAGTAAACGAAACATTATTTAAGTAACTAGATGTTAGTCATTTTTAATACTCCTAATACAATTTTGTTCCATTCCAAGTTTTTATTTTTTATGTATTTATAATTACTAGGTACTTATATTATAGTTGTAGCACGAATGGTTCGGCTCGATCGGCGCAGAATCACGCTCTAAAAGAATACGAGCGTAAAATATTAGCGTAATGCAGCTGTGTTTTGTGTGGTAAGTGTAGATAACCGGAGAACCTTTTTACTGGAATCGAAGCATTCTTAGTCCTCAGCGGTGACAATGCATTTGTATTTTGATCCTTAATTCACATTTTGTCACAGCATCCACTTACCATCAGTTATACTGTTTCTCACCCAATGCTATAAAAATGCGGTGTATACCTTTAATTAATTCTGATAAGATAAATTTGTATCTAAGTTAATGTGTGCTTACTATTTCTGAATTGTTGCAACAATCGTTGGTGTACTTAAATAAATAAATAAATAAACATCGCTAACTTCCTACCCAGGACCTCATAATCAGCGACCATGCTTACGACCACTAGACCAACGAAATAGTCAATCGAATCTGCCTTCTATATCCATTTTTTATAAATAAATAAGTGAATGATAAGTAAATTCTTAATCTAACTTACTTTTTAACTCCAGCGCTTTCCCCGCTGCCAGTATCACAAACAAAAACCACAGCACTCCCATCACAGCAATTAATGTTAAGTACTTCTAAACGTCGAATAAGCAAATGGAGAGCCGTGCGGCCAGCCTCACAATTTATACGTAAAATTAAATCTTACTTGTATTACTTCTCAGCTATAACTGCTCATTGTTACGACTAAATGTTAATTATTAATTAGATATAATCTAGTGGTCAGGATCTTCAGGATCAAAGTCTAATTTGTGTGATTATAATTTTATTAAATCTCGGGTTTTCCTGATTAATTTTCCCGAATTAAGTATTCCTGAGTGTTAGGTATGGTGATATCTTCATTCAGCTTCATCATCTTCACGTGTATGCGTTTAATGGGACCAGGTCGAGTCGTCTTGGGTTTCAACCAAAACACCTCCGGAGGTTCTTAACATCCCCTGCCCCGCCGTTATTATGGTCGTCACCGTAGCCAGAAATAGCTGGGTCTCTGGAGACTGGGGGCCGTTTCTTTGTGTCGTTGCATATGAAAGGACGTTTTGATAGTTACCACGTTTAGCAAGCGGGTTCGCAACTGCAGTTTTTTATTGTAGTTTTGCTGTTATCAGGAAAATACTCCTCCTGCCCATCTCCTGTCTCAGTTTCCCTCAGCCTCCTTACGCCGCCACTAGACAATCTCGTGCGCAGACTCAACGACTTCCAACTTTGCAACCAATCCGTTTTTGAAAAGGCTTTAGTACCATAAACCACACACATACCCTTAGGAAAATCGCACAGAAGACCGAAGAGTACATTCTTACACTTTGTCACACTGCATTGCTTGCGTATATGGACTATGAAAATGTCTTTTAAATCCGTCGAAAGGGCGGTGTTACATTCGCTTTTTCTTAATAATAATAAACATTTATTTCGTTCACTTTTTACACAGTTACATTTGTTTCATAAATAGTTTTAGAAGAAGTTTTGAGTTGTTGTGGGAGACAGGAGCCCAAACTAGGTTACGCTTTGCTATGGGTCTCTTGGCCCCTCTCTTGACTTTTTTTACACACAATTCGATGATAATGTACTTAGACATGAACTGAGCGTTGCATGTGGAGATCGAATCTAAGATTTCTAAAGTATAATTAACAATATAAGGCACATTGAATACATATTACATGCAATATGTTTTAAATTAGGAGATTTTAATGAAACGGTTGGGGTGAAAACGCTTGGTTATAAACAGTGGCGGCGCTAGGCGTCGGCGACGTCGGCGACCGCCGACCGCCGCCTCGCGCTTGAGGGGGGCCTCGCAAAATTTTTTTATTATTTAAAATTTAGTTATTCATTATTATTTATTTTAATATCATACACTTGCGCGATTTAAGTGAGTGTGTTTCTCGTTTTTTGCGATGAACACTTTACGGGCAGAATCGTCTGGCAACACTATGAAAGTTTAACAACTTCGTGCGCGAGACGGGGAATACCCGTGTCGTTTTTTTATTTCTTCTGCGAGCGAAACGTAAACAATCATTCCTTTTGTGAATGCAACGCAACACTCGCAGACTAGACTCGCAAGGACAAAATTTCTTTTTATTGTGTTGTAAAGTCAACCAGTAACCCGGTGGTAATTTAGTGGATAAAAGTGTTAATTTATATTATGATTTCGTTCATACTTCGAAGGTTATAAGATAAGGTAAGTCAATATGAACTTTTATATTATATATTATTTTTATCGAGTTTTTCTATTTTTGCGCCTAGATCTAGATTACTTTGTATTAAAAGAACTCCGCACTAGCATAGTATAAAGAGGGGAAGTAGGCTATCTCCGCCCAATCCGCGATACAATTGCCTACTGTCTTAGGGCTGCGACTATTAGCTATATTTTAAATCAGTGCCTATAAATTGGTAAGGGTCAGGAAGTTGTATTTATATCCATGAGAGGTTAGCGTTAATTATGTTACACGTTGTATACTAATCAGTTTTTTGTTTTTTTTTTATCGGCAATAATGTGTTTTTTTACACATAAATGACCATTAAGTGTTTATTTTTAATTCATACAAACACAAATAATGCAAACATGTCTATTGAATCACACAATACGTTCTCCTGCGATTATCACACATATTTCATTCATTTAGCGGTGCTGAAAAGCCGTGATACGCGAATCTCGTGCAATGTTAGCCCCGACTGGCGCACCTCGAATTGAGTCGAGATTTTGTTAAGTGTGCGTGTGGCGACGCATAGGTACTACGGCGCATGAAGCCGCGCGCGGTTCGTTTGTATGAAGATAACTTACTTGCCGTCTTTATACTTTGGCATTAGAATCTAGTGTTGTTTGAGTACAAAATAACGTAAATAAATAATTTTGATCAGTTTTCTATTAAAAGCATTTGCGTAAGTATCTATAGTTTTTTTTATAATTTGCTGCACAAAAAACATTGAACTACAGATCGATAGATCTCGTATCGCATTATTATTAACTTTAACGATACTGGGCCTATTTTAAAAGTTGGTATCGAATTAAATAATTGTTTAATTTCAATTTTTTATTTTTATTTTTAGGTCATCATGTCTGAAAGACCAAGTAGAGACAGAGATAAAGGGAGGAAATGGGAATCCGGAGCATTAAAAAGAAAAAGAAAGGTTGAAGCTGTTATATCCAACCAAACTCTAAGTTCCAGCATGTTGAAATTTCTCAAGAAACCGTCTTCGAGTGTCACTGCTTCAGAGTCATCTGATGAAACTTTAGTTTCTGAGCCAGTATCAGAGTCAAATGAATCTTTTTTTGGAAGTTCTGATACAGTTTTACCTGCAACATCGAGCGAACCTACTACGATCCAAATGTCGGAACCCAATATAGAGTTACAAAGTAAAACGTTGTGTGACTCAGAAAATCAAGTGGAAGGAGTTCATTTAAGAAAGTCATTTATAGACTTAGATCCAGGAAAATGGGTATTTCCAGTATTATGGCCAGGAATATGGGGATTCGCGGCGTCATGACCTAATTCAAAACGGACCCAATCAAGATCTAGAGAAATCTGATGACAGTTATCCAAAAGACGCAAATAAAAGACATTTTTCTAAATTTCATTTCACTCGAAAATTAAGTAACGGCGAAACGCAACATCGCCGATGGTTAGTTTACTCCATTTTTCAAGATAAAGTTTATTGCTTTCCATGTAGACTTTTTTCAAATTTGCAGACACAGATGGTAAACGAAGGATGGACTGGAAAGATTTGAGTCGGATATTGCAAAGACATGAACAAAGTCAAGGACACATGGTATGCATGATTAAATGGATGGAATTCTATAAAGGAATCAAACACGGAAAAACAATAGATACAGATAATGAGAAATCTATTAATGAATCGCAAAAGTACTGGTATAATTTGTTTGAAAGAATGATTGATATCATAAACTACCTAGCGTCACACAATTTGGCATTTAGGCATCGAGAATCCCAAAAATGAATTTTACGCGTTAAAAACCTTACGCAACAGACCAGAGCTTACGATTATCCGCGCAGGGCCATTACAATTTTAAAATACAACAACTTTTGTCGGATGAAAGTACATACCGTAAGGTCAAAACAGACCCTACAACTAATACTCTATCTACTTAAGAAATACTCCGAGAAATTGAATCTAGACGTCAATTCGATGATACCTTCGTGTGCAAAACCTCCCAAGTTGTATGGGTTACCGAAAATACACAAACCTAACGCTCCGTTACGTCCAACAGTGAGTCAAATCGATTCGCCAACTTACAGATTGGCTCAACACTTAGCCAAAATATTATCACCACTCAGAGGACACACAAGAGCACATACTAAGGATTCATACCATTTTGTCAGTGAGATAAAAGACCTACGTCTTGCTGACAATGCAACCATGGTCAGTTTTGATGTTCAATCTCTATTTACATGCCTACCTGTTGAAGACTGCATCTCAATTATAACTAGGAAACTAGATGAAAATAACATGCCACCAGAATATGCAATACTACTAAGACATTGCCTTACATCTGGCTATCTATTGTGGAAGGAAGAGTTTTACAAGCAAGTAGATGGTGTTGCGATGGGCTTACCTGTATCTCCCATTGTCGCCATATGTTCATGGAAGACTTTGAGGAGAAAGCCCTCCTTACTGCACCTGTCACCCCAAGGTTCTACAAGCGGTACGTAGACGATACTTTCACAATTTTACCATCAGACAAAGTAACTGCATTTTTAGAACATCTTAATTCCATAAACTCTAAAATTCATTTTACTATGGAGTTAGAGGCAAATAATTCCTTAGCTTTCCTAGATGTGTTAGTCATCCGAAATCCTAACAACACCATAGGCATACTGTGTATAGAAAAAAGACCCTTATAAACCGAAAAATGGTAAATGGTGAATCTCATCATCATCCTTCACAGTTAGCTACCGTGGGCAAATCTTTGTTACAGAGAGCACGAGGGATCTGTGACAGCAAACACCTGGCCGCTGAGCTTCAGCATGTCAAGCAGGTTCTGCACGACAACAAGCTTCGGGTCCCGCGCCTCCGTCACAGTGATCGAGTGAAGCCGGCCACAGTCGAGCGTGTGCTTGCTGTACGAGTACTTCCATATGTCAGAGGTGTCACAGACAAGATTGGCTACATCTTGAAGCGAGTTTCTATTAGAACATTCTACAAGCCGCCGAATAAGATTAGTCAGTTCTTACCATCCGTCAAGTGTCACATTCCTCTACAAGATGCAGGAGTGTACAAGCTTGATTGTGATTGTGGTCTCTCATATATAGGGTAAACAAAGAGATCGATTAGAACCCCCGTAAAAGAACACATAGCTGACGTGAAGCATCAACGTTCCGGTAAGTCTGCAGTTTGCGATCATATCCGAGATGGCCCCAACCATTATATCAGATTTGATAGACCACAAATTCTCGCGAAAGAACATCGATTCCTACCAAGGATGATACTACTATGACTAGTGAAGTGATGAGGCTATTGAAATTAAAAAACATCCTAATTTCAATAGAGAAGGAGGCTGGGTGCTACCACCTGCTTGGGATCCTATAATTAATATAATTATAACTAAACCCAAGCATACCACTGCAAGACTTCAAAACACAGTTAGTTCATTCTGCGTAGATCGGACCAAAGACAATAATTAAAAAAAGCTGAAGGTACTCCGGGTTTGACATCGGGACGTCAGTCACCTCAGTTCCCCGTGATCATGGGTGCTGGAAAGCACCCGAAACGTCGGGTATTAAAAATAAAATAAATAAACGCGATAAAATCCGTAAAAGTAGTTTTAATCAATGTACAGTGTTCGCGTAAATATAAGAAATCATTTTTAAAAACAAATGCACTAGACTCTATCAACGACGCGACACAACTCATTCAATACATTTTAGAGAATTATTTGGAAGAAATATATCCAAATGTTTTTATAGCAATTAGAATCATGCTCACAGTTCCCATCAGTACAGCTTCCGCTGAGAGAAGCTTCTCAAAGTTAAAATTGATTAAGACCTTCTTGAGAAGCACGATGAGTTATATCAATTGAAGCTGAAATAGCGTCTGGTATTAGCTATGATGTAATCCTGAAAAAGTTCAGTGAGGCCAAAAGCCGAAAAGTTCGTTTATTTTAACTTCTATTTATGTAAGTTTTGTCATCATTTGATAAGCAATAAAAAAACTTAATTATTAACAATAAAATGTTTAATAAAATTTGTTGATAATATTATTTTAACTATAATTCGGTTTACGTAATTTAATATTTTCTTGATTGGGAAAAAAGGAGGCCTTGCGAACCTAATTTCGCCGAAGTCCACGGGAGATCTAGCGCCGCCACTGGTTATAAAAGGATATTGGGAACGTTTGGTGATGAAAGTATAAATGAGAATGGTGAGAGCTTCCTCACCGTATGTATGGAAAAGAATCTTTTTGCGACGAAAACTTTCATTCGCCACAAGAGGATTCACATGTATACTTGGGAAAGAAGTGATGGTAGATTTCACAATTGTAGATGAAATAATGAGAAGTGCAGTGGTAGATACAAGGCTTTATTGGGGGTCTAACTTAGCAACTGATCATTATTTGGTTTTATGCCAAATTAAGAGGCGTTGACGACATCTGTGTCTACCACTACGTTACAGCGTATTAGAACAGAAAGGTTACTAGATGAAGGTGAAAAAAGAAGTACAAATGTAGACTGAAAGAAAATATAAGTGGCTTGGATGAACTATGTATGAATGAGTTAGACTTGGAATATGTATGGCAAAATCTTAAGAAAGGTTTAGTGGATGCAGCTACCAAAGTATGTGATGTTAGTAAGAGAACAAATGAAAGGAAAAATAATATGTTGTTGTGGGATTATAACGTACGTATGGAAGTTGAAGCAAAGAAGAAAGCACGGATAGATCTAATAGCAACAAAGGCTATTAATTCTGGCGGTACGAATGATTATATTGAAAGAAACAAGAGAGTAAAAGAAGCAGTTGAAAGGAAAAAGCAAGAAAGAACGGATAATAATGATAGAAGAATAACGGATAACTTTCAGGCAAATATTAAAAATGTTTTGAAAACTCGTAAGAACTGCCAGGGGACATTCAAAATAGCCTGTAATAAATGCTATAAGAGAGGAGAATGGCTATATTCTTAATGATGAAGTTTTGTGTTTAAAGAGATTTTTTTTTGCGGATGGAAAATCATCTAATGAAACCTTTCGCTCTGGGTGGAGCGTAAGGGAGTGTCATACTTTTACTGACTAAAAACCATCCGTGTTCCTTCAGTGCCCTTACGTTCCGGAGCCGCGGTATCTCTTTCGAACAGCCCGCAGCCCCGGCAGGCGTCGGCCCTTGCGGGCCCCTTCACGCTGCTGACAGCTCTTTGAGGCGCGCGTGGAACAAAACGCGCCGTCGACACGGCCTGTCGTCGTTAGACGGACGGACGGCGAGCTACCCATTGCTCGCCGTCCACAGGCCCGCGCCTACGGTGGCCGGGGGGCCACGACGTAACCCCCGATGCCCGGGGCGTCTCCCGCGGCGGCCGGGGCGGAAAGCTGCTGCTCTCGCCGTCTCCCGCTCCGCCACCTCCTTCGCTAGCATCACTGCTTCGCAGAAGGTGGTGACGGCATCCCATTCCGTCTCGCTCCGGACCATGGCTTCGACCAGGGCCGGACGCGAGAGGTCGCCGCCGCCTATCGCCGCTACGAGGACACGGCGGTGCTCTGCCCAAGCAGGGCACACCTCCACGGTGTGTTCCACCGTGTCCTCCGGTCCATCCTCGCAGTGGGAGCACCCGGGCGTTTCCTCCCGCCCGATTCGGTGCAGGAACCTCCCGAACACACCGTGTCCGGTGAGGACCTGCGTCAGGCGGAAGGTGAGGATGCCGTGGCGTCTCTCAAGCCACTCCTCAAAGAGGGGTCTTATCGCCGCTATAGTGGCGTGCCCAGCACGGGGTTGCGACAGTCGCTGTCTCCATGTCGCCATGAGATCGTGCCGGAAGTCTGTCCGCTGCGCGACAACTTGCCGCGGCAGCGGGGTTTCCCCACGGCACAGTGCCTCCGCGCGCCATTCGTGAAGGCGCGCGAGGACTATCGCCTCCAGATCCCACGGCGGCAATCCGGCAAGGAGGCTCGCCGCCTCGCGGGAGATCGTGCGGTAGCCGCGAACCATTTTCACGGCAATCACCCTTTGGGGCGCGTTCAGGTGGTGGACGGTAAGCCGTGCCAAACCACGCGTCCACACCGGGGCCCCGTAAAGGGCCATGGACCGCACGATCCCCGCGTAGAGCATCCGGCAGGAGGCGTTTGGCCCTCCCAGGTTCGGCAGGAGCCGCCTGAAGGCAGCCCCGGTCCGTTCCAGTTTGGGAGCCAAACGTCGGAAGTGCTCAACGAAGTTGCATCGGCCTTGGAGGACGAGTCCTAGGTACTTCAGCGTCGACTCGACGCCGATGGATACCCCTCCTACCATCACTGAGGATCCCGGTGGTGGCCTGTTCCGAGGACCATGGAAGTGCATGGCCTCGGACTTGTGCAGAGCCACCTCGAGACCCAGTTGCCGAATCCTCTCAACGACTATCGCAACCCCGCGTGTCATAGTTTCCGCCGCCGCCTCGTACGACCCCCCCTTGTGCCAGTACCAGCGTGTCGTCAGCGTAGCAAACTACGCTGACGCCGGTAGGGAGGTCGGCGCGCAGCACCCAGTCGTAACCGATGTTCCACAGAGGTGGCCCCAGAACCGAACCCTGTGTGATACCGCACGACATCTCTCGCCGGTTCCACTCACCGTTGCGACCGGGGTAGATGACGGCCCTGTCCGTCAGGTAGTCCCCGACTATACGACGGAGATAGGTCGGCACCCGGTGATACCGGAGTGCCTCCCTAATGCAGCTCCAGGGCATGGAGTTGAAGGCGTTAGCGATGTCGAGAGACACCGCCAAGACAACCCCCCTCTGGCCACTGCATCCCCAGTCGTGAGGGCTCTCACGCGCATGATGGCGTCCACCGTGGAGCGCCTCTTGCGGAAACCAAACTGGTGTTCCGCAAGATCCGGCCACGTCCCCGCAAGGTGCTCGGCGAGGCGCTTTGCAATGACTCTTTCAAAGAGCTTGGCCACCTCGTCGAGCAGCACCACGGGCCGGTATGCGGACGGAGAGTCCGCAGGGCGCCCCCGGCTTCCGAATGAGGACCAGCTTCCCCGTCTAGGCAACCACCAACGAAGCGGGAATTGGCCTCTCTCCAAGCATGCGCTTAGGAGCCCCTCCAGTCGGGGCCCGAGAGCCTCCGAGGCCAGGACCCAGGCTTTAACAGGCAAGCCATCGGGTCCTGGGGCGGTATTCCTGGCCTTGAGCCTACGTACCGCCACTCTCAGGTCTACCCCGGTCCCTTCCGGGATGTCGTCGTCGTCGTCCTGGTGGTCCGCTTCCGGCACCGCAGGTGGCGGAGCCATAGGCGGGGGCGGATGTTCCCCTCGCGTAGGGAACAGAGCGCTCACCACGTCCTCCACGATCTGAGGCCGGAGACTTTGCGTCAGCGGGGGGCCCGGAGTTTATCCCGCACCATCTTGTAGGGGCGCCCCCCACGGATCTCTGTTGAGAGTCTCCAGCATCTCCTCACGGGCCCGATCCCGGGCCCGCAGGACAGCCTTCCGGAGGGCGGTCTTCGCCGCTCTGTATCCCTCGTACAGCTCCGCCTCAATGGCTGCCGCATTCGGTGGACGAATGCGGAGCCTGCGATGCCTGGGGTACAGGTGCCGCGCGGCGACACACGCCTCGCGCAGAGACGTCAGCTCACGCGACCACCAATACACCTGACGCCGGGCGCTTCCTGGCCGGACGCGGGGCATTGCCACGTCACATATCTCGGTCATGGCCTCCTGGAACCACCCTGCCTCATCATTGAGCTTCCAGGAGGAGCTCCCGGTCCAGCTGCTTCAGCGCCCAACGCGGACCACTCGGGGCCTGTTGGACTGGCGCGCTCGAGGGCTGGGTGGAGACATCAAACCGGATGTACCGGTGGTCGGAGTAGGTCTCCACCCCCTCCATGACACGCCAGTCAATGGCACGCGGCGACAGAGCGGGGCTAGCGAACGAGATGTCCACCACCGACTCGCCCCGCGTCCGCACACACGTGGGGACAGAACCCCGATTTAGGACGACCAGGCCTGTCTCCAGAGCCCAGTCTTCCACCATCCTACCCCGCACATCTGTACGACGAGAACCCCAAGCCAAGTTCTTGGCATTGAAGTCCCCGAGGACAAGTACGGGGAGGGGATAACTTCCGACGACGACTGCTCTCAGCTCTGCAAGAGAGTTATGGAGCTCGGCAGGAGAGCGGTTCGGAGAGAAGTACACCCCCACAACAACGAACTCTCCGAACCGTGCTGCTACGCACCCCTGACCCCTCCTGACACCTTCAAGGGTCGGGGTACCGGCGGCGGCCGAAGAGATGATGGCCACTGAGCCGTTAAGGTCCACCACCCAGTCCTCCCTAGGCCAGACAAAATACGGCTCAGCGACCACAGCGATGTTAATCGACCACTGGGCCATGCTCTGGAGCAACAGATCCTGAGCGCAGGCGCAGTGGTTGATATTCGCCTGGAGGAAGCTTAATGGGGCCGTTATAGGCATTCCATTTCAGCTTCCTCCACGGGGGGGCCACTCTGCGGGCATCGGTGTCGCGGCGGCGGCGGTGGCGACAGTGACAGCGGTGGCAGTGGCAGTTGCGGCTGCAGCGGAGGCCACAGAGGCGGTGGCAGCTTTGGCCCCTACCCTACCCGCGGCCTTGGCCTTGGAGGGTGGCACGCAGGCCTTGCTTCCGGCCCGGTGATCGGCTGGCTTGCCGGTCGCCGCACATGCATCACAGTGCGGCGTGGCGCAGCAGGTCGCCGATATGTGTCCGGGCTGACAGCAGCGGAAGCAAAGGCCACTGCGGTCAACCTCCGAGGCGCATCTCACTGATACGTGGTGCCACACGAGACAGCGATAGCACCTCAGAGGTCTGGGCTCCAGCAGCTTAACCTGCGCTGAGACCCAGCCCACCAGAAGCCTTCGGCCCTCCACTATGGTTTTGGTCGCCGTAACAGGGCAGCGCACCGTGGCGGCATGCATACCCTGTTGGTCCGGGCGTATGGCGCCTGACCTGACCTGGTCAGTAGTGCACCCCCCGGACCTGGCGACGGCGGCCACCAACTCCTCCTCCGATACCGAGTCGTCCAGACCCATGATGCGCAGGTCTGCGCATCTGACGGGCCTGGACACTCGGGCCTCGTCCGCGTCCAGAGACGCTCTGAGCTTCGCAGCCAGAGCGTCCGCGGTCGCGCCACTGGATTCCCCGGGGACCTCCAGCATACGGGCCCCCGTCTGGGTGACTTTGAGCCGGCGGCCCCCCGGTGATCCCGAGCGCCCCGAGATCCACCGCCTCCTTCGCCTTCGCGAGCAGATCGCGGTAGGTAACGCCCTTCTTTTCCGCGTCCGGCTGTAGTGTAATCACTACAGCTGCGGTCTTCGGGGCGCGGAGCCTAGCCGCGATCTTGCGCGCCCTGAACTGGCGCTGCCGCTCCTGCTCTTTAACCTTTTTGGCTGCCTTCTACCCCTTCTTTTTGTCCCCGACCACCTGCCAACCGGCTTCAGCCGCGGGAGGTGTAGGGAGCTGGGGGGGCGGTGACGGCGGCGGCAGCTGGCTTGCCGCTGGCTATGGCACATTCGCCGCAGGCACTGGGGCTGGTGCATCCACCACCTGTGCTGCCGCCTTGCCCTTTTTCGCCTTCGTCTTGCCTCTCTTTCCCGTCGCCGGCTTAGCCGGAGCCGGTTCAGCTGGTACCGGTTTTGCCGGAGGCGGCTTTTCAGGGGGGAGGGGCAACTGCAGCCCCGCCCGAGGGCTGGCTGGACGGCCCCGGCCTGGATGCGGTAGCCGTGGCCGCCGCGTACGTTGCCGGCCTCGCCGCCGTCTTGTTTGCCCCTAGGGGGGGGGGGCGCAGGACGATGCCCTCCAGCATGGAGAACCGGTGCTGGAAGGCAGCCAGCTCCTGCCGGACCAGGTTCAGAACCTGGTTCTCCACCGGCACGGGCTGGCTTGGGCGCTCCGTCTGGGGCGCCGCGCGAGAGGCAGGCTCACGTAGACTGGCCAGGTCTGCGCGGAGCTGCTCGTTCTCCTTCTGGAGAGTCTCCATGGCAGACGTCATACGGGCCACGTCCGCCCGCAGCTTCGCCACCTCATCCGCATTAGGCCCGGCCCCAACAAAGTTGGCCTCCGCAGCCGCCATGATGGAGGCGGAGGCCCCGGGATTGGCCTTGAACTTTGAAGAGGGCTTTTGCTTGTAGGCCACGACCTTGATCGCGGCCTCCACCTCCTTTACGAATCTGGCCTTACGCTCCACCTCGGAGCCGCCAGTCGCACTCGTCTCTTCGCCTGATACCCGAGCCGTATCGCCCGGGTGGCGCCCATCCTCGGCAAGCTTTGCCGCTCGTTCGGCCATCTGATTGTCAGAGAGCCCCCTCCCCTTGCCTCTCAGCCCGCCCCGCCTGTTGGTGTGGATATTCCGGGCCGAAACCTCCTCTTCACCGGATGACGGCCCCTGGTCGCCATCCCGCCTGGACCGCTTGCGGAAGAACTTACTGGTTTCCGCGGTCCCAGGCCCCACGCACCCACGTGGAGGACTTCTGACTTCGCACCCCGTGTTTAAAGAGATGAAAGGAATATTTTAAAAGCATGTTTATGAGTGAGGAGATGACATATGAACTAATTGAAACAAAAACTCCGAAAGAAGAGGAAAGAGGTAGCGACATAAGTATAGATGAAATAATGAAAGCAATGAAAAGCATGAAAGCAGGTAAGGCAAGGTAAGGCAGCCGGATATGATAGAGTTTCACTCGAAATGCTAAGAGCTGTAGAGGAGGTGGTGGCAGACCTGCTGCACACCTTGTTTAATTTATGCGAAATGAAGTTATATTATGGGAAATGAAGTGGGTACCAGCAGACTGGTGCAAAGCCGTGATAGTGCCAATATATAAAGAAAAGAGTCACAGCGGGTCTGTAAACACTATTGGTATCAGCCTTCTTAGCATTGTGGGAAAACTGTGTGCTAAGGTACTAATTCAAAGGATCATCAAAGAAACTGATGCAAAAATTTGGGTTGTGCAAGCGGGATTTAGAAAGATAATGGGGTATACAAATCAAGTATTTTCCATGCGCATGATCACGAAGAAGTTTTTGGCCAAAAACCAAAAGATTTTTTGTGCTTTCATGGACTTGGAAAAGGCCTATGACAGTGGACAGGGATGTGCTATGGCAAACACTGACAGGCATTTAAGTCTTTTTATGGGGACTCTACTCGGACTGGTTTAGCATCCATTAAGGTGTTTGAAAGTTAAAGAATGCGGATTAACAGTGGGTGAGTTAACCCTCAAATGCCTTTGGTACGCCGATGATCAAGTTATTCTTGCGTCGTCGGCGGCGGAGTTGCAAATGATGGTAATAGCGATGAACAGATCATTAAAAGAAAGAGGTATGAAAGTGAACGCAGGTAAGACAAAAGTTATGGTTTTTGAAAGAGAAGAAAGTAAAACGATATGTGAAATAAGAATAGAAGGGGAGTTGATCGAGCAAGTAGATGAGGTTGTATATCTGAGACGCGAATTTAGCAATGATGAGAGATATGATATGGACAGAACGACAGACTGAAGAAGCACGAGAGAAGAATAAACGCAGTATAAATGCGGTCGTTAAGGAGTAGATATATTATGGTTGAATCTGAATTACAGGGTGAGAAATTGTGTGATAAGAGAAGAGTGTGGTTTGCAAGATGATGTTGTTACCAGGATTAAGAAAGGAATGCTTCGGTGGTTTGGTCCTGGTGATTGAATGAATGAGAAAAGTGTGACAAAGCAAATTTATGTTGCAGAAGTGAACGGCAGAGTTGGAAAGGGATGTCCTAGGCGAAAGGTTATCGACCTAATTGGCGATATTTTGAAAACGGGCGAAACTATTAGTACATAACCGACGAGCATGTATGCGTAGACATAAGAATGTGTGTGTGGAGAGGTGTGTCAGGATTGTGCCAAATGGAAGTCTATAGTCTCTGTCTACCTCTCTGTGTGACAGGCGTGAGTGTTTATCTTATGTTTTAAATTAAAGTATACAATCAAAATAATATATAAAAGCATATACGTAACGCATAAACATATGAATAAACATGTGTGTGTGTGTGTGTGTGTGAGAGAGAGAGAGAGAGAGAGATAGAGAGAGTATGTGTTTCTATCTCACCGCTTTTACAACGAAAGCCAATCTGTAAAATTTTTCTTTACCGCGTGCCTGATAGGTGTGTAAAGCGGGGACAGCGGCCGTGGTTGCTTGCGGTGTGACGCGGCAGGACTAAACTGGTTCGTAACACCCCCCTCATGCGAACGATACAAATACCAAATTTTGTAGCTGAGAAGTTGGACTTATTTTCGTGTTCACGGAGTGAGTTCGCATAAGTGACATTATTTACAATATGTTATTCTGAAATTGTATTATACAGTTAATTGTAATGTGTTGTTATTTAAATTAATTATTATGTGTTGTAATTATTACTTTTTGAATTGACACGCTACATTTATCGATTTCAGTTTTCCTTGTAATGGTAGTTAGTAGGAAATATAAATAAATAAATAATAACTTCCGTATTGTAAGCACGTTAGCTTTACTGAATAAACTGGTAGTTGAGAAAAATTTTTTGTTTATAAACAACTTTTAAATTTTTCATCTGTTGATCTCTGTCCAATTAAAGCATGTGTGCTTTATTAGTACCTCCCCAAACAGTAATACCGTAGGTTAATATAGATTGCCATAAGGATATATATGCAGGTTTTAGCTATGCCTAATTTGTGACATGTCTTAAGTTTTTAAAAATGTAAGTAAGTTTTCTGACTCTTCGAGATAAATTTCTTATTTGTGCTTTGAATTTAAGATTATTATTATTTTTTTTAGAATTTAAGAGTATTATACCTAAGTATCTAATTTATTTAAAGCAGTTGCAGTTTGAACTCGGAAATTAAAAACATGAATGAGCTATAATTTTATAATAATAATATAATTGGGTAATTTTCGAATCGAAAACGTAATATATTTAGTTTTATCGACATTAAGAGCCTGTCCAGAAAGCGCGTTTTACGCGCGTATCCACTCGCGCGTAGGCACTCGCGCGTTCTCGAGATACTAGAGCTACATACATGCCGTCCAGATGCTCTCGCGCGTTACCTCACACGCGCGTAAAACGCTTGCAATGAGCGGGACTCTCGACTCGCTCGTTTTACGCGCGTGCGCCGCGCGAGTCGAGATACTCCGGCGCCATTGCTGCGTCCAGTACTACGCGCGTGTCCGTGGCGAGTGGACGTATTTGGTTCAAAATGGAGCGTGATAACTTTGACACGGAACTTTTTATTGACGAAATTGAGAAAAGGGTAGCTATATGGGATATGGAATCATCAGATTATTCTAATAGAATCATTAAACGTAGGAACTGGGAAGAAATAGTAGAAATTTTTTGTGAAGCTGGTGATTCCGAGGAGAAAAAAAAACTTTAGGTAAGTAAATAATATTTTATTAAATAATAATATTCCTTGCACATATTTTACATTAATAAACTATATCATTTTATCTTGCCAAGGGAGTTTGTCTTCGTTAACAAAATAATCAGCAAATCTATCTCTTGTATTCAATGATCTCGCATTAGGCCTCACTGCCTCAGTGTTCAAATTAATCAGAGATGTTTCGTAAAGAGTGTGATCATACCTGTAGCCATCCCTTAACCTTACGTAGTTATGGAGAACACAACAAGCCTTAATGATATTTTCTGCAAATTCTATGTCTACATTCAACGGTCTATGAAATATTCTCCATTTATTTACTAAGATGCCAAAGCAACATTCAATGTAACGCCGGGCTCTGGATAAGCGATAGTTGAAAATTCTTTTTTTAGTTGTTAGAGATTTACCGCAATAAGGGCGCATTATATTTTCAGACAGACTAAACGCCTCATCTCCTACTATGACATGAGGTAAGGGGGGTTGTATCTGTTTGCGATATTGGCTTTGGATCTGGGATATCTAAAGTTTTCTCGACAAGTTTTTTATATAAAATAGAGTCTCTAAAAATTGTGGAGTCATTACTTTTTCCATATGCGCCTATGTCCACTGCAATAAAACAATAATTTGCATCGCATACGGCCAACAAAACAGTTGAAAAGTAACTCTTATAGTTATAAAAAAGAGATCCAGAATCATTAGGTTTTATAATACGGATGTGCTTGCCGTCAATGGCGCCGATGCAATTTGGAAAATTTGTGTATTTTTGAAATTGTTTCGAAATTTCTTTCCATTCAGCCTTCGTTGGTTCTCTCATTACTATATTTTGCAGTTTGTTCCATATGACGTAACAGGTTTTCTGTACTATTTCGATAACTGTAGACTTTCCTAATCTGTAGGCATAATGCAGGTCCGCAAAATAACATCCTGTAGCCAAATATCTGAAAAGAAAGTTACATAAGAATTATTATTTTATTCTAATCTTTTTATTGTTTACAGGTACTTTATTGCAGAAGAAGTGGAAAGGGTTGCGTGATGGCTTTGTAAGAGAAATGAAGAAGAAGAAAACCACACCGTCTGGATCAGGAGCCTCCGGCAAAGCCAAATATATTTATTTTGAACGTTTGATGTTCCTCGAAAGATCGACACGGAATAAAAGAACTGAGAGCAACATCAACACCGCGTCTATTGCAGCTGAAGAACAAGAGTTTTCGGGCGATGGGGAAGATGTAATGAGACCTCCACGTAGTCAGGCGAAAAAAGAAGAAAAACCTAAATGCGGCCGACGAAGAATTTCTCTCCATCATAAAAACAAATTTAGCATCTGGAAATCAGCCACAGACATCAAACCAAATGGAGTCAGATGATGACAAACTATTTTGTTTGTCCTTACACAAAGAGCTTCTTAAAGTACCAGAGGAAAACAGACTTCAAACAAAAATTGAATTAATGAAAGTACTTCAAGCTCAACAAGCTCTGTGTCTTAAACCTGCAGCTGCTCGTTCCGACTACCAACCTTCGACACAATGTCATTACCAAACAGGAATGACACAACGTGGACAGACAGATTATTTTGGAGAAACAGGATATACCGCAACAGACCCTTCAACATCTTCGTTTCCACCTGCAACCTTTTCGACTTACAATCGAGGTTATTGCACTGCGTCACGACCACCAAAGACGTCTAGCTACAAAAACCCATCACCGGCATCTACACAAGATTCCAATGAATCTGAATTAATGGAACTATACGATAATTAAATTAAATGTTAAGTACCTACCTATATTATATAAGAATGATTCCTAATTTTTGTTAATTTTGTTCAAATTCTTTATTTTTGTTAATTGGGTCTTAGTTTATAATTACTAAAGCAATAAAAAATATTACCTCAAAGTAATCACGAGTTTTTCTTCTGCAGAAACAGTATCCCGTACCACATAATTTTGACATGGAGTCAAATCTTCTTTGATAATTTCTAGTAAATCATCAAACGATGCTACTGACATCCGAAAGTAGTTGAAAAACTTTTCACTATATTCTCTGAGTTTTGGGTATAAAGTTATATACATACTATGCGTCATTCTGTCACGTAGAATGGGATGCACGTTAAATCGTCGACTTTCTCTTCGTTTACAACGTCTCCATCGACGGTATGCAAGCCACAACACAACCGCTGTAGCCGAGTCCATGTTTATAACTGACCAAATCCGTCTCATCTCATGCGCGCGCGTAAGAACGCGCGTGATTTCGCCGCATCTGGACGCAATACAAATCAAAACGCGCGAGTGGATACGCGCGTAAAACGCGCTTTCTGGACAGGCTATAAGTGAAAGTGAACTTCTTGTGCAATATTAAAAACATCTTCCCACGAATTCCCATAAAAAGTTAGTGCAGTATCATCGGCATACGATATTATTTTACAATTTTTTTTTATATTTAAGTTACTAGGTTCATTAATGTAGCATAAAAACAGCATTGGGCCAAGTATACTGTCTTGTGGGATGCCGTAGCTAATGGGTTGTTTATCGCTTACTATGTTACCTATCCAAATTCTCTGTGTTCGATTATTATGTAAATAATCTATAAGAAGTAGTAACCGTTTATCCCTTATGTATAATATCTTTTCTAGTTTTTCCTGGCATAAAAGGTAGGTTAGTAACATTTAAGAGCCAACATTCAGAGAGAATTATAATGTCACAAGCTAATTCTATTCTTCCCAATAAAGCATAGGTATCAATTATTATAATTTTTATTTATACTCCTAATGTTTTGTTGTAAAATTTTTAGGTATAAATTAAGGTGTAGTATAACATTTTTGCAATGTTCAAGTTCGTATACTTCAAGTTTTGTTATTTCATAGTCATCTTTACTATTAATAATATTTAAGTCCTAATTCATTATGATAAAAAGTTCCACAAACAAGTTTTTTAATATTTTACAAAATACCATTTTTAGTTTTATATATGAAGAGTTTTCATGTCCTTTTCTACGTTCTTTTTATACAGGAGAGGTAGCAAACGAGCATACGGTTAACCTGATGTTAAATGACTACCACCGCCCATGGACAACTGCAAAACCAGGGGAATTGCAGATGCGTTGCCGGCCTTTTATAAAGGAGTAAAAGGAAAAATCTTCGGTGGGAAACTATTCCTCAGAGAGGTCGGAAGTAAATTCCAAGTGAAACCTACAGTGGTGGACCGCCAAGCATCTAGATGGCGTGGATGGTACCGGGAGGTTTGCCGCGTAGTGCGTTCATGAAATTTGGCGGCTGGGATTAATCCGAACAATTCCTCAGAGCACTGCACGTCGTAGATGCGAAAGAAAATGCAAAAACATGCAACATATCTTCGTAGCGCAAGGGAATCGAGCCGATAGGTAAGCACTCAGTTGTAGTTGATTCGAGCCGCTCTACACTGGGTGCGGTCATGTGGAATGAGCTGGCACTTGGAAGCCCCAGCCTAGAGATGCCAGATGATAAAAATAGTCTTATATATGTACACCTTAAAATATTTTTGATAACTATATATTCAACTGTACTTCCATATCTAGTGAATTAATAATAATATATGTATGTAATAATAATATATGTAAAATTTAAAAACATTAAAAATAATTTAGTTAAATTAAGTTATGTTAAACGAACTAAAAGTATTTTGCAACAAAAACTTAAAGAATCAGTACAATTACGTAAATAATTTGATGATTGTTTAATAATTTTAAATAAAGAGATAGAAAGTAAACTAATTAAAAGTAAAGCATTAACCCCTCAATTCCAAGCTAAAATGATTGACACCGCTAGCTCACTTCGCGTAACGCGGCGTCGCTAAAAATAACCTAACCTTGAATATGTTGTACATTTATTTTCTATAAAATTAATTACAAATTTCAATGTAATACTTGTTTCTCTTTATTTATTATGTTATATTAGTAGTTTTAGTGCTTTTACTTCATTAAAAATATATTTTAATTGTATTTTTATAGTAAAAAATGTACTTACTCAGCGCAGAACAGCAGCGTAATTTCCACAATTATTTCTATATATTACTCGAAATTGTTTAATGTCCATGTCATACCTATGCTGGTAGTTGTTGGGAGCACTATGCTCGAAGTTGTTGACGAGTACGTTTACCTGGGACAAATAGTAGGACTAGGTAAGTCCAACTTCGACCGAGAGGTAAATCGACGGATTCAACTCGGCTGGGCAGCGTTCGGGAAGTTACGACACATCTTCTCGTCAGGTATACCTCAATCTCTGAAAACTAAAGTGTACAACCAGTGCGTGTTGCCAGTGATGACTTACGGATCAGAGACGTGGTCCTTCACTGCTGGCCGTATGAGGACGCTCAAGGTCGCTCAGCGAGCTATGGAGAGGGCTATGCTCGGAGTTTCTCTGCGTGATAGACTCAGAAATGAGGATATCCGCAGTAAAGCCAGAGTGACCGACATAGCCCAACGGATTAGTAAGCTGAAGTGGCAATGGGCCGGCCATATAGCTCGAAGAACCGATAACCGATGGGGAAGAAAGGTTCTCAAGTGGCAGCGTCGTACCGGTAGGCGTAGTGTAGGGCGACCCCCCACTAGATGGAGTGACGACCTGGTAAGATATGCAGGATGTCGATGGATGCAGGTGGCTCAGGACCGTGCTTTGTGGCATTATTTGGGGGAGGCCTATGTTCAGCAGTGGACTTGTGAAGGGCTGTGATGATGATTACTCGCAATTATTTACGTAAAAAGATAAATTGTGTTCACACAAAAACTTTTGTAACAATTTTATAGTAAAACACTATAGTAAACACTAATAAAACATTAGAAAAATCCAAAAATCAACACAATAACACGCCACACGAACTAGGCGTACCAAATGAAGTAGAATATAAATAAAAAAAACATAGACTAACTACGTTTTATTGCATAAGAGGATAGGAAATTTCTCATTGAGCCTATAATGCCAAACTTCTTCATAGACAAGTAGTCTCTAAATATAAGTTTTATGGTTTAAAGTGCTGCGGGTGGGTGTGGTCGGATCCGACCACTTGGAATTTAACGGAATATCGCCGTGGTTGGATGCGACCACGTGCATATTGTGAGATTAATTGAAATACAATCATATTGCGATTTAATTAAGGGTTTATATGTATTTATTTATTTTATTTTATTTTATTTGGAAGACCAACAACTAACATAATTACGATAGATAGTACTAATAACAACAGTAAGCCAATTAAATATCCTCACTAATGGATACAAAGGTGAATTTACAACAATGATAAACACGATTTAACACTTGAAAGTGTCCAATACAACATATTTTGCCAAATGAGGGCTAAACTTGTATTATACATATAAAAGACAATCAACTCATACTTAGGACAGTCAATAACACTACAAGCTATTTTTAACAGAAAAAACACAAATACAAAAGTAAATCTTACTTAGAGCTACCAAAAAAATGCATTACTAAGTATGCGCCTAGCTGACGCAGCTGAGTTCGACTTGATTTGTTTCACTAGTTAAACAAATCGAAGTCGAACTCATTGGCTAGCTTATTGAAATTATTGCTCGCCTGCCATATAAATGTATTTTGCCTATAATTTGTAGATGCAAACGTGAGACTTAAAATTTTGTTTTATCTAAGAGGTTTGGTAGAACAGCTAACATGTAGTTGAGATAAAAGCTCAGGACAGTCAATAGTACTACAAGCTATTTTAACAGAAAAGTGAGGTC
Source organism: Parnassius apollo (assembly GCA_907164705.1). NCBI lineage: Eukaryota > Metazoa > Arthropoda > Insecta > Lepidoptera > Papilionidae > Parnassius > Parnassius apollo. Next base: position 9,910,617 of record CAJQZP010001449.1, on the reverse strand, counting down.
AGCAATCTCACGACGCATAGCAAGAGGAAGAAGGTGATGTTTTTACAATAACTAATATAATTATAAGAGGTATAGCGATAGTCATTGGTTCTATAACAGAGGTAACGCATAAACTTACTTTGGACATTTTCAAGTCGGGTAATATATGTTGCAAACCTGGAGTTCCAGATTTGAGATGCGTACTCCAAATTACTTCTTACAAGAGAACAATATAGGATCTTTAGAGTTTTAGCTTTAGTGAAGTCCCTAGAGCTACGCATCAAAAATCCAAGAGCTTTCGTGGATTTGGTTATAATGCTTCCTAAGTGAACGTCAAATATCAATTTGGAATCATGAAGAACACCGAGATCTCTAACAATGGAATCCCTTTTAAGATTTTCACCTTTCAATTTATAGTTAAAGACAATCGGTTTATATTTGCGACTATAGGATATAAAGCTATATTTCGAAGGGTTCAAATCTAAGAAGTTTAGGTGGCAATAACACTCTAGATTTGACATATCTTCTTGTAGAGCCTCAGCATCCTCGATTGATGTTATTTTCAGAAATAGCTTCATATCATCGGCAAAACATAATAAGCGAGCTTTCTTCAGGTAGTAGGTAATGTCATTGATAAAAATAACAAATAATAACGGAGCAGTGAGCCCTGTGGCACCCCACTTGGAACAGTTACCCATACTGATATGTAGTTGCTGACGACAACAGCTTGTGATCGATTATTTATATAAGACGTAAGACACCTAAGCAGATCGCCGTTTATACCGATCTTGGACAGTTTCAGCAATAGCAAATTATGATGTATATTTTCAAAGGCTTTACTATAATCGGTATAAACGACATCTACCTGGTGGCGATTGTCCATTGCCTCAGTCAAAAATGCATTAAAGAGTGCAAGATTTGAAACAGTGGAGTCTCTTAAAAAGTGGTGATTAATGTTTTAGAGCCGCGTATAATTGATTATATATAATTCGTTCAAACACTTTAGATACAATACATAACTTGGAAATCGGTCGATAATTAGTAACTTCGGTCTTGAAACCCTTTTTATGGACAGGCGTGATAAATGCACGCTTCCAGATAGTAGGAATAATACCTGTACGAATAGACTTTTTAAACAAAATAGTCAAAGGAACACAAATTGTATGCGCACACAGATAATAAGAAAGTGAGCTGGAATGTTATCGGGACCAGCAGATTTCGTTGGATCCAACCTTTTAAGCAGGTTTTTGACCGTATTTTCGTTTATATCAACTGAGGTGATATCAACACTCGACTGAGGCAACACTAGAGAATCATTATATTTATTTTCAGACAGCTGAGTATTAGTATCACCCGAAACCAAAAAAATTTAACGAAAATAGTTTGAAAAAGCATTACAGATAAGTTCACCAGAGTTCATTACAGAACCTTCAAAGGGCATTGCCCATTTTCGGCCATGGAACGCCCAACAATGTGCATTTGTTAAAAAATTATATCTTTATTTATGGTTATTAATCGCGGTATTCATTTATCCTCAAACAATGGGAATATTTTTGCACAAATTAAAAGTACCAAAAAGATAATAACAAAAATTAGGTAAATCATTATGTCATTAGTTTTTGAATAAAAAAAAAGTGTTGCCAATCACAAAACACATTTAAAAAATCGATTCTCTTTTTCGATCGATTATTTACGGTGTCATCATTACAGTGCTAATATAATTTTTAAATAATTATTATGTTATGATAATTAAACAAGCGAATTACTAGCTGATTTCCAATGAATTCTTTAGAGAGTAACAATACGCTACGGCACAATTTAACTGTTAATCTTAACCGATCTTCTTTGAAAACAGATAAGAACTGTTATTCTTATCTGTTTTCAAATAAGATCGGTTAAGTTATTCTTATCTGTTTATAACAATACATTTAAAATAGAATCATGTTATGATAACGAAACAAGTTGGTTTCCAGCTGATTTACCATGAATCCTTTAACCTTTTGAGCACCAAAGTCGCCTATACTTGACCAACACCTGCGGGCCCTGTGCGCCAACGACGTCTATAGTTGACAAAAAACCCAGCTCTCAAAAATATGAAATATAGATATTGGAAAATTATTACAGGTATTTTAATTCTACACTCCTCAAAATAGGAATAACCCAGCAACATGTGAGTATAAAATACAAGACTTCTAGAGCCACAAGTACTAAGAAACATTGAACTAATAAAAATGGATTTTTATCTAAGCAAATACTATGTCCAGCACGCCAAAGTCGTCTATGGTTGACCGCTAGTGTCAAACGCGGGAGGCATAGATTTCTTGAAAACTATACAAAATTCAGCTCAATGGTGTTTTTTTTTTCTATTATTATTGATATTTGAATAAAATTAAAGGTTAGAAACATAAAACTATAATTAGCTACATGAATAAAAAAATGTTACGAGATCATCTTCACATAATAAATCTAATATCTCAACTCTAGCGCATCTTTAGCGCGTCATCGAAAATCAGTTCATTGGGCACCGTGATCAAGAATAGACGACACCCTGATATGACGTCATAAGTGATTACCGAGAAAAGTAGAGCAATGCAACATGAACGATTCCTCAGAACTCATTCGGATTTTGGAAAGCATCGATGATGATGAATTTTGATTTTTGAGAGCAATTTTTCATTTTGTGTTGTGCCATTTTCTTTCTCAGTCTCAAAATCATCTAGCAGCATCAGCATCATATCAAATCCCCATTGTCATAAGAGTGTAAGACTTTTCTTCTGTGCTTCACTTGGCCTACGCCTTCCCCGACACATAAAATATTATGAATCGATGTCTGTATATTTCGGTTAGATCGATTTTGAAATCGATATACAACATTCGAAGAATGTTTCAAAAAGGAAGGTCAGCTACGCCGTTGTCGTCCAGTCGTGACAGTGTCGTCATTAGGATGGAGAGTGGTGCTGTGGTTTACTACTATTTTATTGTTATTGTTTGTTTTTTTATGTTTATATGTACAAAGTACATATATAAAAAGAGTGGAAGACAGCACAAGATTAAATAAAACATACAGTTTATAAAGAGTCATTTATAGCATAAAAAACCAACAAAAACAAGTTATTTTACGTTATCGATATATCAACTCTTGGCAACACTATTTTGTTTTGGCGCTTTGGTGTACAGGACACGGTAATGCGTTTTTGGCGTGGCGCTCAAACGGTTAAAGCTTAACAAAACGCTACTGCACAATTTAACTGTTCTTAAAAATACATTTCAAATAGCGTTTAAATAAATAAAGGAAAATATATTTTAAAAAGTGTGCAGAACTTAAAGCGCCTCAAAGATTGTTTTTTTAACGATATTATAAATCGAATAAAAATCGATATCTTTTCATCGATTTTATGTCAGTTAAGTGGCAACATCGAGTCTGACAGCTAGGTCCTGTCATTAGATCGAAATCACAATTCACAATTCAGTTCACAACTATATCTATACCTATATAAATAGTCACATGTAGAATTCATTTGCGTGTTATTTTGTTTGTTTTTATTTTTGTGAATTTGTTATCGAAGTAAAGAACAAGCCTTATAAATGGACTCTGACATTTTTTCCCACCCTACTGATCACGGCCTGAACATGGACCCCGCACCCGCTTCCTTCAATAACCCCTGCACGAACTTGGACTCGATATCCACTGTTAACAATGATCCCAGCTTCCACGCCGGCCAGACTTCTTCCCAGCCCTCGGTAACTCATTCAAGAGGACATTTTCGCTCTGTAAATTGTTTAAATATAGCGAAAACACGAAGGCATTTGTTGGAAATTCCAGAACTGCGAAATCTTATACAAGAATAGGTTCGACCACAGCAGGTAAATAGTTACAATCATGATTGTGTCATGTCTTCCTTTTCTTCATTCTACAATTGCAGCAATGCTTATTAACTGAGTTGTCATAATTATATCAATTGATATAATAATTATGGCTTCTTTAGTAGGTACAAGTTTCGAGTGATAGTGTAGTATGCCACGCATGTTAGACTGCAGCCTGGAATCAAATACGATATCCAACTAGCGAACAGGAAAATTCACCAATTATTAGTCATGGACATGTATGTATCAGCTGTGGCAAGTCACTTTTGAGAATAAGATCACACACATTGTTTGGGTCTGATTCTCCACGTGAGGAACTCATAAGGAATGAAATTGCCCATCAAATTGCACCACGTGAGGTACGTGTTTTTTAATTTATTAAGTGTGTGTGCTCATATCTGATAGTGATACATGTTTTTACTTTGATTAATTTTGTAACGCCAGAATATCGCGTATCGCAAAGTTCTCAAAATATTGAAATTAACCCTAATAACGATAATAATGAAAACAACTTAAGTATATTTAGTTGCAAATATAGTAATTGTGTTGAATTAGCAATAAGTGGTATCAAATGTAGATGGCTCGTAGATACCGGCGCTTCCTTATGTGTGATTAAATATGACACGCTTAGTAAACTAAACATTTCATTACAAAAGAAACCGATTACAATAAACCGAATTGGAGGCAAATTACGAACTGTGGGATTTGTTTATTTAACATTGTCTGTTAACGGACTGAAATTTAATAATAAGTTTCATGTTATAAAGCAGTTGCCGTGTGAAACTTCTGGAATTTTAAGTATATATAAATTGTAGCATATATAATTCTTACGTAAGTTTAATTGTAGCATAAATTTTGAATTGAATAATATTACACTGCATATTATGAAATGAATGAATTAGGAACTTTACCATTGCATATGGGTATTTTGGGAAATAATAATTATTTGAATATAGTATACCTCCGAGATGCGAGAATTTATTTTATATCAATGCGAGTATAAAAGAAGATTGTATTGTCTTTCCGAAAGAGTTATGCGAGGGAGTTTTTCTGTCTGGTGCAATTGTCAAAGCGAATAACGGGAAAATACCAAAAAAATATTAAATACACGGGAGAATCAGGTCAATCATAGTTATTTTAGGCCTGAAACCGATAGTTTATATAATTATTCAATTTGTAAGTTTGATAAAAGTCTAATTTATCCCGAACGTGTTCATAAAATGTTAAATTTACTAAATTTGGATCATTTAAATAAAGAGGAAAAATCTTCTACTATACATATTTGTGCAAAATTTTCCGACCTATTTTTATTGCCAGGAGATCAATTAATAACTTGTAACTTATATGAACATAATATACAGTTAAAACCTGATATTGATCCAGTGTATGTAAAATAGTATCGATTACCCTATTCTCAGAGGAACGAAATAGAAACACAAGTCCAAAATATGTTATAAGACGGAATTATTGAACCAGCTTGTAGTGAGTGGTCAAGTACTGTACTTCTTGTACACAAAAAGCCAGAAAGTGTTGAGGACAGGAGCTGGCGCTTGGTTATCGATTTTCGGAAATTGAACAACTGTACTGTAGATGACAAGTTTCCGTTACCCAATATTACAGACATATTAGATTCTTTATCAGGGGCAATCTATTTTACCCACCTTGATCTCAATCAAGCTTTTTACCAATTAAGCCTTAATCCGTATAGTAGAAGATATACGGTTTTCACTACACCCTCTGGTCAATATCAAATGACCAGAATGCTAATGGGCTTAAAGACAAACCCAAATTTCTTTTCTCGTGCTATTACAATATCCATGGCTGGTTTAAATTACGAAAAAACACTCACTTATTTAGACGACCTCATTTGTTTTGGCAGAAACTTAGATAACCATAATAAAAATTTAAAATAGAAATATTATCGCGCGTAAGAAAAGTAAACTTAAAGTTAAGCCCGAAAAAATGTGTTTTTCTAAAAAGAGAACTTCTTTATCTTGGCCACGTTGTTTCTTCCAAAGGTATTAAGCTTGACCCATAAAAGATATCGGTATTACAAAATTACCAAATTCCTCAAAATACCAACGATGTAAAAAGACTAGTAGCGTTTGCAAATTACTATCGAAAATTTATACCAAATTTTCCTGAAATCGTTTAACTCTAAACAATTTTTGTGGCAAATATGTTAAATTTCATTGGAATAAAAACTAAACTATCTTCTTCAACGCTTAAAAATGCTTTAACGGCTCCTCCCATACTTCAGTATCCAAATTTTGACCATTATTTTAAAAACTGACGCGTCTGGTTTTGCTATATGCTCCGTTTTATGTAATCATGACGGACAATCGGTTGCATATGCTAGCCGCACATTAAATAATGCCGAGAAAAACTATCCTACTATCGAAAAGGAATTATTATCGACGGTATGGGCAGTAAAGTACTTTCGACCTTATTTATATGGACGCGAATTCATTATTGAAACTGATCATAAGCATATATTTATTCAAGATGACAAATCCGTCAAGTAGACTTACGAAGTTTAGGTTATTGCTTAAGGAGTATAAGTTTATTATCATGTATGTAAGGAGAGCTGACAATGCAGATGCTTTGTCATGCATCCAAATCTCGAGTGAGTGAAGATTTGAAAGAAATGAATGAAAATGTCATATCTGTTCTAACAAGAGCGCAAAGAAAGCGAATAAATAAAAAAAATTGCTCAAGATAAGCGTCAATCCTACGGCGGATAAGGTTACCACCAACGTTTGGACTGATCACCCAAAAGTCGTGGAAACACTTAAATAACCGAAGGATTGCACTGAATTATTATTTTTAGACGAAAAAGAATGGAAAAAGATAGACAGAGTGAAAGAAAAGTTCTATTTTAATTCTAAGTTATTTTGTTTTGTCTCACCAAAGTCAACAATTTATGTAAATCCTTCTTTCCGTTCATATTGTGCACGAGCCTTTGTTGCCTTTGTTGAGTTGTATCGCTTTTGTAATAAGCGAAAAATAGATCGTCTGTATATTATACAAAATAATAATAACAATATATTAATTAAGGAGATAACTCGTATTATAAATTAGACACCAAATAGTCCCTGACCGCGAATATTAATTTTAAATGGTGTCCATAAAGTCGGCGATCATGAGACAAAACGTATAATATTAAACGACTATCATTTATTGCCAACTAGCGTTCACGCCGGTATAAGGCGAATGATAAACAATATAAAAAAAGATTGTTTTGGCCTGGGTTAGAGAAGGATGTTACTAATTATGTAAACCGATGTGACAAGTGTTTGCGACATAAGCACTCAAATAAGCAAATAAAATAACCAATGGTTATAACCGATACGGGATATTCAGCTTTTGAGAGTTTATTTAGATTTAGTAGGGTCCTTATGTAAAGATAGTGATAATAATGTTCATATACTCACACTACTAAGTAAGTATGTTGAAGCCTATCCGCTTAAACATAAGGATACTATTTCAGTGGCATCGGCTTTTATCAATAATTTTATTTTGAGACAAAATTTGTTTCAACCGTCATGAAAGATGTGTGCCGTATTCTCAAAATTCAACAGGTAACGTCAACAGCATATCATGACCAATCCATAGGTTCCTTAGAAAACAGCCACAAAAATCTGATGTCATTTCTCAGAATTCAAACAGGTAATGAACCACATAACTGGAGCACTTGGTGTTCTGTTTGTAATAACACTGTACACACGGAAACTAAGTACACTCCATATGAGCTTGTTTTCGGAAGCTTTGCCGTTTGCCAACTAATTACTAACTAATTTAACTTATAACCCATAATTATGATTATCCACAACAACTTATATATAGACTTCAAAAATCGCAATATGATGCAAGAAATAATTGAATTTTAAGCAAACAAAGTTAGTAAACAAAGTATGATTTCTATACAAATCCAATTAAATATAGTGTCGGTAATATGATTCTCCCTAAGATTGAACAATGTGTAAGCATTTTAATATTTTAAAATAATGAACACCTTTTTTATTTTTTTCATACACCAAGTTATGTTACATTTCAAAAAAAAAATTTTGTATGAATTATTTTTCTCTTTTTTGCCGATGGGCGTGTAGTGTGTGCTTATATATATGTAGGATAGAATAAGAGAGAGTTGGTATTAAATCTACCGCCTAGACTACTGGACGTTTTATTTATTCCCCGAACCACCCAACATTACAATTCTGATACTGGCTGAGGCAACAAGGGGAGTGCCTTGAAACTGAGGAGATACGACAAACGGACTCTTTTTAGCGGTTAACGCGCAGACTTGTGTATTCTTAGGGTTATACTGGACTAGATTTAGTCGCCCCTAATCCGAGACTTTATTCAGCAAGGACTCGACTTCAGACACAGGTTTGTCCCGGTACTTAGAGAGATCCCGGTTTTGGGATTTTCCCGAGAAATATTGGCACAGCAGGTGTCAGAGCATCACCAGTGCTGTCATCCGCATAGCAATGAATGTAGCAGCGGTGTATGTAGCGGTTTGCAACGTATCATTGATATGCAGTAGAAACAGCGTCGGTGATAGCACGCAGTCTCGTGGAATGCCAGCATTAATAGGCTTGTAATTGGAGCATACATCGTCTACAATGATCTTGATGCTCCGATCTGCGAGAAAGCTGATGATTCAATTTCACAATATCTCGGGAAGCCCATTAGAAGGGAGCTTCGAAAGAAGCGCTTTGTGCCAAACCCGATCCAAGGCCTTCGCAATGTCCAAACTAATGGCCAATGCCTCCTCTGTGGACTCTACTGTCTCCGCCCATCGATGAGTCAGGTAGACCAGAAGATCACCAGCTGATCGATAACGACAAAAGCCGTATTGGCGTCCACTAACCAGCTTGTGATCCTCACGGTACCCCGTGAGCTGGCAGCCTATAATGGATTCCATTATTTTGAAAAACAAGGAAGTGATAGCGATAAGCTTGCAATTATTTCTTAAAAGTACGCAAACCCTACACAATAAAAAAAAATATATTTTACGTATTTAATCGCGTTTAATAACTATTTTAACTTATTTTTAATTTGCTACGTTTCGGGTGCTTTACAGAACCCATAGTCACGGGGGGACTGAAATGGTTGACATCCCAATGTCATAGTTAGCCCGGCTACCTTCAGATTTTGAATATTAATTTTTGTTCCGATCTACGCAGAACGAGCTTACACTATCTTGAAGTCTTGCAGTGGTCATGCTTGGGCTTAAGTTTAATTTTTTTAATTATAGGATCCAAAGCAAATGGCAGCACCCATCCATCTCTATTGAAAGTAGGATGTTTTTTAACTTCAATAGCCTCGCGTATCAATCTTGGTAGAAGTCGGTGTTCTTTTGCGAGGATTTCTTGTTAATCAAATCTGATGTAATGGTGGGGACGATCTTGAACATGTTCACAGACTGCAGACTTCCCGGAGCATCGGTGGTTCACGTCAGCTATATGTTACTTCACGCGGGTTTTTTATAGATCTTTTACAAATATTGCCTTATATACCTAAGGGATTGTCATGTTAACAATAGTTGCCACGTTTGGCAGGCGATTCAGCAACCGCAGTTATTTTTTATTGTTAATGGCGAGACGTTACTGGTCATCTCTGGGTTATGTCTGTCTGTCGCTTCGTACGACTCACACGGGACGCTGTGAGGTAGTTAATGTTCTCCCCGCCACTATATGGGGACTGACTAATATGAAATAAAAGCAACTGTGCGCAAATGAAAATTTAATCTGAGATCTTACGTTCTATTTGGAAGTACCTATAGAACACATTCATAACTCGTAAAAATGTACCTACGATCATCGGCAAACGTTGCAATTCGTTACGTAAAGCACTAGGTTAAATATTCACAAATGAATAAAGGTGATGTTTTTGCAAGGCAAAATGGATAAATGTCAAGCGATCATTTATATGCTAAAATATAATTACATTACAATATAATAAAAAATACTTTGTATATCAATGCACGCTTCTTCTAAAGAAGCACGAGAGTAGAATAAATGCTGTAGAAATGCGGTCTTTAAGGAGTATTCTAGGGTTAAATCTGAATGACAGAGTGAGAAATTGCGTGATAAGAGATAAATGTGGTATGCAAGATGATGTTGTGACCAGGATTAAGAAAGGAATGCTTCGGTGGTTTGGTCATGTAGAAAGAATGAATGCGGAAAGACTGACAAAGCAAATATATGTTGCAGAAGTGAATGGAAGAGTCGGAAAGGGACGTCCTAGGTGGAAGTTTGTCGACCAAATTGGCGATATACTAAGAATGGGCCAAATTAAGAGTACCCTTAACCGACGAGCATGTATGTGTAGGTATATGGATGTGGAAGAGCCGAGAAAGGTATGTCAGGATCGTGCTAAATGGATGTCTGTAGTCTCTGCCTACCCCTCTGAGTAACAGGTGTGAGTGTTTATGTATGTATCAATGCACGCAATAATAGCAGGTCACTTTGCTTTACAACGAGACGTGCGTATTTTTAAATCATTTTATTTAAGAGTGCTTAAGGCGAACTGGCTGATGACTTACGACCTTGCATGGAATGTAGACTTTCAGTCTCGTAAGCGGAATTTTTGATAAGCATCAAGATTCGTTATTTATTTTTTGCATAAAATGGCGATTAAAATTGCTTTTTATGAGAGTCGGATTTTGTATAAAATATAATTAGAATTTTTCGTAAATTCAAATAATTTTTAAAACATAGGTACTTACATTTTGATAATTATCCTTATTATTATAACGAAAATCAATATCAATTTTACAATTATTTTTATTCCCTATAATTGCCTTCTGTACGTCCTTACATTGATATACATATGGCAGCAATACTCCGTGCACGACCGGACTTGTGCTTTATATAAAATAAGCATCTGTCTCGGCGTAAAGTATCGCCGCACCTTTGCTCTCGGCTCTCTTTAGGACTCCTAGCTTCATTGCAGATGCTTTGGCCTTGAATTCAATGAACCGTCCGAAATCCAGATTTGAGGATATTTCGACCCCCAATAACTGGAGGCGGTCGGTGTATTCCAGTGATATTTTTCGGAAAGAAGGAGCCAAGTTGAGCTGGCTCCTTTTTGCAGTGAAGAGACACGCTTGTGTTTTGGAGGCGTTCAATCTCACAAGGTTAGCAACGCCTTATTCGGAGACTGCCTCTAGTGTGAGAATCACACGCTTTAACATAGCTTCTCTTTCGAACTGAATTTGATCTCGACTGGCCGAGGACTTAGTTGGTATCTCTCCACAACTATGCTCTCAACTACGTACCCATAGATATCGGGCATAAGCAAATCATTAATATGCAGCAGGAAGAGAGTTGCGGAGAGTCAGACCCCTGAGGAACTGACTAACGCCGGTGGTTAGTCGTCACAGGATCGGATGAGCAGCCATCGACGACGACCCTGAGGGACCATTCACTCAGAAAGTCCTTTACCCAGCTAATAATCTCAGGGGATAAGACGTACGCTGGAATCTTAGCAATAAGGCTAGCATGACAAACTCTGTCAAAGGCCTTTGAGACATCAAGGGAAAGAGCAAGTGCTTCCCCACTGTTCTCGAGTGCCTCGTCCAATACGTTGTGACATACGCTAGAATGTCCCCAGATGACCGATTTCGGCGAAACCCGTATTGGCGGTCACTAAAGAGGTCATTCTGTTCTAGGTATGCAGCGGGCGGGTAAGCGGGCATTTAATATACGCTCCATAATATTGCAGAGTATGAAGGTAATTGAGATTGGCCCATAATTGGCAGGGTCGGCACGGCTACCTTTTTTGAAACTGGCTGCACGTTCGCCAGCTTCCAGGATTTTGGCTCTATTCCAGTCCTAAATGAAAGGCGGAACAAGCGTGTCAACACAGGAGACAACTCAGGTGCATAAGCCTTTAGAACTATAGCTTGTGTACCATCTGGTCCTCCAGCTTTATTTACGTCTAGACACCGCAAGGTTTTGAGAACCTCCTTATATGTAATATGAACCTCTGACATATAATGGGATCACCATTATAGCCCTTCACAAGTCCACTGCTGAACATAGGCCTCCCCCAAGTAATGCCACCAAGCACGGTCCTGAGCCACCTGCATCCATCGACTTTCTGCATATCTTACCAGGTCGTCACTCCATCTAGTGGGGGGGTCGCCCTACACTACGCCTACCGGTACGAGTCTGCCACTCGAGAACATTTCTTCTCCATTGGTTATCGGTTCTTCGAGCTATATGGCCGGCCCATTGCCACTTCAGCTTACTAATCCGTTGAGCTATGTCGGTCACTCTGGTTTTACTGTGAATATCCTCGTTTCTGAGTCTATCACGCAGAGTTTCTCTGCGTGATAGACTCAGAAACGAGGATAGCCCTCTTCATAGCTCGCTGAACGACCTAGAGCGTCCTCTTACGGCCAGCAGTGAAGGACCACGTCTCAGATCCGTAAGTCATCACTGGCAATACGCACTGGCTGTACAGTCTAGTTTTCAGAGATTGAGGTATACCTGACGAGAAGATGTGTCGTAATTTCCCGAACGCTGCCCAGCCGAGTTGAATCCATCGATTGACCACTCGGTCGAAGTTGGTCTTACCTAGTCGGACTATTTGTCCCAGGAAAACGTACTCGTCAACAACTTCGAGCATAGTGCTACCAACAACTATTGGCATAGGTGACATGGACATTGAACATGATCTTTGTTTTGTCCATGTTCATCTTAAGACCTATCCGTTGGAAGACACCATTGAGATCATTGAGCATAGCGCTTAGGTCCTCCAGCGATTCTGCCATAAGGACTATATCGTCGGCAAATCGAAGGTGAGTGATGTACTCGCCATTGATGTTAATACCGTATCCATTCCAGTCTTGAAAACGTCTTCCAATGCAGCGGTGAAGAGTTTCGGGGATTAAACGTCACCCTGTCTTACACCTCTCTGCAGTTGGATAGGTTTCGAAATCTGGTTCTGTACTCGGATAGCCATCGTAGCCCTACTGTTCAAACACTTCAGCACTTCGATATACTGACAGTCAACTTGGCACCGCTGAAGGGACTGTAGCACCGCCCAAATTTCGACGGAATCAAAGGCTTTCTCATAGTCCACATACGCCAGGCAAAGTGGTAGATTGTACTCTTCGATCTTCTGTACAATCTGCCGCAGGGTGTATATGTGGTCTATAGGTACTGAAGCCTTTTCGGAAACCGGCTTTTTCGGGAGGCTGGAGGTCGTCGAGTCTTCGTGCGAGACGATTCGTAATGACTCTCGAAAACAGCTCGTAGACGCGGCTCGGAAGGGAGATCGGTCCGTAGTTCTTCAAGAGAGCGTTGTCGCCTTTCTTAAAGAACAAGACCACCACACTTCTGCTCCACGCCTCCGGAGTAGTGCCACCATGGAGGACGGAATCGAAGAGATTCTGAATGACTTCAAGTACCGGTGTTCCACCCGTTTTCAGAAGCTCCGCTGTAATTCCATCCTCGCCTGGGGCCCTGCCGTTTTTAAGATGCTGGAGAGCCATTCTAATCTCGCTCAGACTGACGTCCGGGATATCATCGGAATAGTGTCGGATAAGACTTGCTCTTGGATCGTTACTCACACTTGCGTGTGGCTCCAACGATGATGTGTACAGCTGTCCATAGAACCTCTCAATCTCACCCAAAATCTTAGGTGTCCCGGAAACGATGCTGCCACACTCAGTCTTCAGCTTTGACAGTTGGCTCTTTCTGGTAGACGGATCTCTGGCAAATTCTTTGGAGCCCTGGTTCCGTTTGATCGCTTCTTTAATACGAGCAGTATTAAAGTTACGTAAGTCTCGCCGCATGCATTTGGAGATCTGTCTGTTCAGTTGCCTGTATGCTTTCAAATCTGTTGACGATTGCAGCCTCATGTCTCGTCTAATAGCCATGAGATTAAGAGTGTGATCGGAGAGTTTTTGTGTTCTTCTGCGTCGGAATTTGCAGAACTTAGCTCCGACCGCATGGAGAGTTTCCACGAGCTTGTCTTTCATATCGTCCACTGCATTGCAATCTTCTAGGCACTGAAACGGTTACGTAACTCGAGCTGAAAGGTTTCGGGATTCTGGATTAGAGCACGAGGGGGACGGAGCGTTGACTTCATTAGACGAGACCTCTCCAACTTAACGTTTAGGTTCAGTGTGCCTCTAACCATTCGGTGATCGCTGCCAGTTTTCACCCTTGCGATCACTGAGACATCACTGAACAGTTGGTGTTGAAGTCAATCTCATTTTTTGTCGAACCGTCGGGGCTCGACCAGGTCCACTTTCAGTAGGGCCGCTTCTGGAAGAAAGAATTCATCATAAAAAGTCCCTCTTTCTCCATGAAGTCGGCCAGCTGCTGCGCCCTTGGGTACCGTTGCCCTATCCTAAATTTCCCTTCCTTCAGCTCACCGTTCTTTATTGTGCCCAGTTTTGCGTTGAAGTCTCCCATTAACACCGTATAGTGAGTTTTGGAGGAATGCATCCTCCTCATCGGGATGTTCAGACGTTGGCGCGTAAATCTGTATGACCTTCAGCGAATACCGTTTGGTGACTCTGAGTATAAGGTACGCAACCTTCGTCGATACACTCTCAATCTTTAAAACATTCTTAACGAGAGTCTTGTGGACGATAAATCCAACACCTCCTTGGGACAGATGGTCGCCCTCCCTGTGATAGAACAAGTTGCCGGATTCGAGAATCTCCGTGTCCTCCCCCTCTCTTCGGACCTCGGATAATCCTATAATATTCCAGTGCAACTTGTCTATCTCTTCTTCCAGCTCCAGGATCTTCTCATCAGTCCCCAGGGTGCGTGCGTTAAATGTTGGCAGCTTGAGTCGTCGTAGGTGGCAATCGAACCTCCACCGGAGATTCTTAGCACCCCCCGCCCCGCCGTTATCATGGTCGCCACTGTAGCCAGGAATAGCGAGGCCGCCGGGGACTGAGGGCCGTCTATTTGTGTAATTCTTAACGGGGGGTATATTGCCATAGTTGCAACGCTTGGCGAGCGGGTTGGCAACCGCAGTTTTTTGTTGTACAGTTGCTGTTATCAGGAAGATGCTGCTGCCCATCTCCTGCTGGTTTCCCTCTGTCGCCTTTTGCGACAGCCACGGGAAGATATGGGGTAGAGGATATTCTTTACCACCACTACACGGTAAAGTGGTCCTGCAGTGAGGTAATTTAGGTATAATGTTGTTGCCAATGTTCAGACGTGAATTATAGGCAAATAGAGATGCGAATAAGTCCGCTTTCTCTTCAGCCGTATGCGGCAGTGTGTCATCCGTTTTCACCAGCGTATGCAGTGAAGGCCGACAGAAGTTTGTCTCGACCGCTTTGCCAAGAGACCAAAAAGCTCTAGTGCCAGATGGTCCGGCAGAGAGTTTTGCGCCAATATGTTTAATGCGATCGAGACTGGTTTTCCGTAATGTTTTTTTGTAGGACTTGGTGGTCTGGTTGAAAGTCTTCTTCTTAAAGCAGACATCCGAAGCTTTGTTGTTTCGAGCGGCGACCCAGGACAGGTTTTTTCTTTTATAGACATTTAGATAGCAAACGAGCAGTCGGTTTACTTGATATTAAGTGACTACCGCAGCCCATGAACAAACGCAAAACAAGGGAATTGCAGCTGCGTTGCCGGCTTTTTAGAAGGGAGTAAGCTCTTTTCTTGGAGGTCCCTAGGTCATATCCGTCCGGAAAAATCGCCGGTTGTAAATTATTCCGCGGAGAGGTCGAACTCAGAAGAAAACTGCTAGTGAAACGTACATTGGTGGACCGCCAAGCATCCAGATGGTGTGGATGGTATCGGGAGGTTTGCCGCGTAGTGTGTTCATGAAATTTGGCGGCTGGGATAAATCCAAACAATTCCTCAGAGCACTCCTCGTGATAGATGCGATAAAATACGCAAAGAGATGCAACATCTCTTCGCAGCGCCAGTGAATCTAGCCGATCGGAAAGCACTCGGTCGTCAACGATTCGAGCCAATCTACGCTTGATGCGGTCAAGTGGAAAGAGCTGGTACTGGGGAGCCCCAGACCAGAGATGGGAACAGTATTCCATTTGCGGACAAACCTGCAACTTTTAAAGTTACAGGCGGTGTGCCGGCGTGAAATATTGTCCTGCCCTGCTGAGCACGTCAAGCTTTTTTAGAAGCCAATTTGGCATTCTCTTCCAAGTGACCACGAAACTGCACGTCACTCGATATGTCAACACCGAGGATTCCGATACTGGTTGAAACAACAAGGGGAGTGCCTTAAAACTGAGGAGAGACGACGAAGGGGGTTTTTAAGCGGTAAACGCGCAAACTTGTGTCTTCTGGGGATTAAACTGGACTAGATTTAGCCACCTCCAGTCCGAGACTTTGTTCAACAAAGTTTCGAGTTCAGACACAAGTTTGTCCCGGTACTCGGAGACGTTTTCCTGAGAAATATTGGCACAGCAGGTGTACAGAGCATCACCAATGCTGTCATCTGCCTAGCAATGAATTTTGCAGGTTTGCAACATATCATTGATATGCAGAAGAAACAGCGTTGGTGATAGCACCCAGCCTTGTGGAACACCAGCATTAATAAGCTTGTTACCGGAGCTTGCACTGTCTACAAAGACCTTGGTGCTCCGATCTGCAAGAAAGCTGGTGATCCAATTGCACAATTTTTCGGGAAGCCCATAGGAAGAGAGCTTCGAAAGAAGCGCTTTGTGCCAAACCCGATCGAAGGCCTTCGCAATGTCCAAGGTAACGGCCAATGCCTCCCCCTTGGACTCTACTGCCGCCGCTCATCTATGAGTCAGGTAGACCAGAAGTAGCTGGACTGGTCTGAGCGGTCGCCTTTTTTAAGGACCGGGTGGACGAAAGCCGTCTTCCACGATTTTGGGACTACGCCTAGAGAGTAGGAATACCGGAAAAGACGTGTTAAGACCGGTGCCAAATCTGGAGCACACGTTCCCAGCACAATTGGGGGATACCGTCAGGCCCACTCGACTTGTGGATGTCCAGGGATAGGAGTGCTTTGCGGACCAACCGCTGTGTAAACCGCACCTCCGGTATGGAGCACTCACACCGCGGGATGGTCGGCAGCGTACTCCCCCCGTCATCGAGAGTCGAGTTAGACGCAAAGAAAGAGCCTACCAGATCGGCTTTCTTCTTTGCGGCATGGGCCAGTGAGTCGTCCTTCCTGTGCAGAGATGGAAGAGATGGCTGACAGAACCGCTCACTGAAAAAACAAACTCGAGATGGTAGTGGACAGCGTTTAGGTTAGAATGAAATTCCCTGATATTGCAGAAATTCATTGATAGCGTGGCAGGGAACGCCTTGGTCTTGTTGTTCAGTTTTCCCCGAGCAGTTGTTGTCTGAGCGGAATTTTGCGCTCCTCCCCTCCCCCAGAATACGCGGGGCAGCCTGAGCGCCCACGCTCAGGAGTGGAGTAACTTGGTCGTGGATGTTCAGCTAGGGATTCTCCAGGGGTGCTGGTACCATCCTAGGTTTTCTACCCCAGGATAGCTTTTTACTTAATTCCACTACCATGTTAAAGGAGGGGGGTATAGGGCCTCCTGCCCCCTACACTCCCCAGACGAAACGCGTTCCACTTCACGCCGGTATTCTGTGAGGTCATGGTACCACCCCGGTTTGAGCCGGCCCATACGTGTAATAGCAAAGCTGCCGCGTGGCTCTACCACTGTTAAAAGGTACGCTAAATGCTTGCTTTTTCAGCTTGAGCACATTCAGCGTTGAGCCATAGCCGGCCTATTTTTTTTTATTTTTTTATTTTTTTTGGAACACCAACAGCATATAAACGTTACATGAATACAAATTGGTCATTTCGACAAAGCCATTTACAGGTATTCGCATATGGTTATTTAAATGTAAAGAGGCCATGACAACAGTAACAATAAACAAGTAAATCCCCGAAGTTGAGGAGTGTTTTTAAAATTTGAGAGTATTTAAGAATTTGTTGCACCCACGGCGCGGGGGGCCAAAGAATTCCAACGCAAACAATCTACTTACATTATGAGGCTTGGTACGGAATAGTTCTAATTCGCCGTTATTTATTGACAATTTGTTAAAAAAGTTACTCGCACGAATAATAAATGAATTGCGGCGGTAGTTAGTATTGACTCTAGGAATAGCCAGTGACTGAGTACGTCTAGTTGGTAATCTACGCCGAACCCAGATGCTTACCTTTTCCAGCAAAGCAGGGCAATCAATGATGCCTCCGACAATTTTTAATAGATACGTAATATCGAAGAGTTGCCGTCTTTTTTCTAAAGGTAATAAGTGGTATCTATTGCATCTCGTTTCATAACCATGGTCCAATTGCTTACACTTGTATTGTAGATATCTCAAGAACCTTTTTTATATGGACTCAATACGGGAAGTATACACGTTATATTGTGGATTCCAGACCACAGAGGCATACTCAAGGATACTGCGCACATAAGCACAATAAAGTACTTTAATCGGTTTAATAGATTTAAATTCATATGTAGACCTTATAATGAAACCAAGAGATTTGGAGGCCTTTTTCACTACGTAATCAATGTGCTTATCAAATAAGAGTTTAGAATCTTGAATGAGACCCAGGTCTTTCATAGATGTAACTTTGTTAAGTGACTTATTATTGATTTTATATTGATAATTTATAGGGTTAAATTTACGAGAAAAGGTCATAGCAAAACACTTGGAAACATTCAAATCAAGCTTATTTTGAGTACAGTGTTGCACAAAATTATTCAGATCGGACTGAAGGCGATCACAGTCACCAGAGCTGTTAGTGGCCATAAAGATCTTAGTGTCGTCTGCGTATAATAAGACTCTGGCATGTTTGAAACATAACGCAATGTCGTTTATGAATATAACAAAAAAGCAAAGGCCCTAATAAAGAGCCTTGAGGTACGCCAGAAGGAATTGTTATCCACGCAGAAGTAAAACCATTTAATGCAACCGCCTGGGATCTATTACTGATGTAAGAAGAAAACCATCTAAATAAATTACCATGTATACCGGCTTTGTACAATTTCTCAAGGAGCAGTAAGTGATCTATACGATCAAAAGCTTTACTAAAATCAGTAAAAATACAATCGACCTGTAGCCCTGAATCCATTTGTGAAGAGGTGTATTCATTAAAAACTAAAAGGTTTGATACAGTCGACCTCTGCCTTAAAAAGCCATGTTGTTCAGGAGTAAAAGAAGACTGCAGTGTAGCATATATCTGTCGGTAGACAACTTTCTCAAATATTTTGGCAAATATACACAACTTAGATATAGGCCTATAATTTTTTACATTAGAACGGTCACCGCTTTTATGGACGGGCGTTACAAATGCTGATTTCCAGGTCATTGGCACTATACCTTCTTTTAAAGAACGCTTGAAAATAATACATAGAGGCGTAACCAAGCTATCTACGCACTGCCTTATAAAAAAAGGTGTTATACTATCAGGCCCAGCGCCTTTATTCATGTTAGTAGTTTTCAGCAATATTTCAACCTCCTTCGGATTTATATTTATGTCACCAATACTAAAATTATCTTGGCACTGATTATCAAGATTAGGTGTACGGCTATTAGCTTCGGGAACGAGAAAAGTTGATTGAAAGTATTCTGAAAATAAATTACACACCGATTGTCCAGTATCACCAGACTGGTCCTCGTATGTCATAACAGATGGTAGTGCCTGGGAGGGCCCTTTCAGCGACTTTGTGTAAGACCAAAAAAGACGTGGGTTATTTACTACCGAGTTTTCTACTTTACTTATGTATGACTGATAACACTCACTTTCTAATTTTATGGCTCTTTCTCTCAGAAATGAGTATGTTTCGTAATCGTACCGGTTATCATATTTTTTATATTTTTTAAAATATTTGAATTTTTCTTTTAAAACCTTTTTAGGCGGGTGTACCAATAGGAAATGATACTACAGATAATTTTGTGAGGTATAAATTCGTCACGAAGATCGGTCAGAATACGATAAAAATTATGAACACTGTCGTCAATAGAACCGCTCGATAACAAGACATTCCAATCTGTTTTCGACAAGTTGGAATTAATTTCTACATAATTTCCTTCTTTGTAATTGAAAACGGTTCTCTTATTGACAGTCAGAAAACTAGGTATGTCTAAATTTAATTCGATGCAAATTGATCTATGGTGTAAATCCTCCGAGACAAGGGGGTGGTCACTAGGTAGTACATTTACATGGTTATTGCAAAAGACAAGATCCAGTAGCCTATCGTTGCTATTTCGTATGTTATTGTATTGGTTGAGATTACATTCATTAATTATGTCCAAAAAATTTACCTGACTTTCGTTTAAAACTCCTATTGGCCCTAATTGACCGCTTTCCATTAAGACCCAGCTGATATTTGGCATATTAAAATCTCCCAAGACCATAAACAGGTCGTTGGGTGCAGAGTGAAAGTTATCCCCAAGCTTACTCGCAAAGTTATCGAGTTGTGTATTCATTGAATAGCCGCCTCCCTCCTTACATAAATAAATAGTGCAAATGTGTAATGCGAGAAGGCCGGCTTTGGTGCGGAGTGTCACGGAGACCCAAATATCTTCGGCGGAGGAGTACCAAGCCGGGCGACCGGTGGCGGCGAGCTCGCGGCGCACGGCCACCAGCACGCCGCCGCCGTACCGCTGCCCGGTAAAGCGGTAGTCGCGGTCACGACGCCACACTATATACCGTTCATCAAAAAGTTCACTATCACTAATGCCATCTAATAGCCAAGTCTCCGTTATTGATATGATATCAAAGCTGCTTAAGGCCACATTTCTCTTAAATAAGCTTGTTTTAGTGCGTAGTCCCCGAGCATTTTGATAAAAAATATTAATAGCGAATTTTAGAGTACACAATCGTTACATTATATATAAAATTGGTTCTGATTTTGGTCTGGAATTCACAACAATCACCACTGCAAAGCGACATTGTTTTGCGAAAGCGAGTTGCAAGTAGAGCAATCAACAAAACGACGGCAAAAGCAAAGTTAAATAAGCGAGAACGGTAGTATCTCGTAGATATCGACAACACGTAAACATTGAGTAACATTTTAAAAGCAAAATATGAGGTAAAAATAATATGTTCCACCAGTACATGCGGGGTGCAGAGAAATTCTACCTCTAAGTACATACAGTTACGATAGCTATTAACAGAAGTGAATGCGTGTAGGGAGTAATAGCGATAAGCAATACAAAAGAGTCAGGGCATCCCGCGTCCCGGGCGCAACAATCACAATATTTACGCGAGTTGAAATAGTATAATCTTGAGCAATATGTCGTACAAGCATTTAGTAAATTGAAATATACACACTTTATGAATTTTATGAAAATTTTAGAAGATCTTTTTCTGATTTTATGCGGAACGTCGGTGATGTGTCGGATTTTCGGGCCAGAATCTTGCAATGTTTTATCCACACATATTTGAAGTTTTTTGTTTTCGCCAGATCCTTCGCCTTCTTAAGAAGAGCTTTATTAAATAGCGTGAGATGGTCGTTGACGTAAACATGGCCTTCATCGGCGTATCCCAGTTGGGAAACTTTGAGTTCCTTATGTTTACGCGCAGCTGCTACAAACTCTTCCTTGCAGTAACGATTGTTGAGCGCCATGATTATGGACTTTTGAGACTCTGCTTTGAGGCTGGGAACTCGGGCAATATAATTGATGTCTTCTTTACGTATAGAGCACTGGATAACTTTACTGATATTATCCACAATATCGTATAAGTTCTCGGACTTTTTCACTGGAATCCCTTTTATTTCCACATTATTGGCCCGCGCCCATTGTTCCTTATCCTGTAGATCTTCTTTGAACTTTTTAAGGTCAGCTCCCAAAATGTGGATCAAATTGGTGTGTTCCTCAACTTGCGAAATTCTGGATTCCAGGGACTTCACCGTCACCGACAACTGGCTTGCAGTTTGGTGAGCAAATTCAACTGAGCTCTTAAGATTCGATATTTCAAGCTTAATGATCTTTACATCTTCAATAAGTGACGCCAAGGGTACAAGTTGCTGCGTAATATTCACTAGGGTAGCCTGCATTTCTTCCAATCGCACTGCTATCCCAGGATTATTATAAGATGTTGATGCAGGAGACTGGGCATTTTTGCAGTAATATAGCGCCAGGTGGATCTTCTTTCCCCAAGTTTACGAAAATTGGTCTCTGTAATACCAGCACAGGCGAAGTCAAACTGGCGTTTACATAAATTACATAAAGGTCCATCAGACACTTTATTCCCACAACGTGTACAAGAGAACATTTCCGCTTTAGATTATTAAACTTAGTAAAGCGGCCCCAGAGTTGACTGTCACTGGCGTAGGATTTACTGGTAAACAATCGAGCGCGTGCACTTTTACCGCGTTCCGACGAGCGCGTATACCCTTTACCCGTATACCCTTTACCGCGTTCTGACGATGACTATGCTACCCCTGGAAGCCGGATAGGATGCAAAAAAGTGTCGCATCTCATCCCAATCAGCTGACTTGTATCGTCATATTCATCGAACACCTTGGGACTCACAATCAGGTGGAGAATATGATGCTGCAGATTTTACCAGACAGTGGTCAGATGTACCCAAAAGGGAGGTTACCTGTACTTCATACCTGTTTGGTTCGGTAGTCAGCAGAAGGTCCAAGCAATTGGCTGTGTAACCGTCTATATCGGGTACTCTAGTCGCTTCCTTCCCAGCTGAGAAAGACCTAGCATCAAGGCAAAATTTCACGCTTCTCTTCCAGATTCCCGATAAAGACCAGCTGTGACTAATGGCCACATCAGCAGCATCACTAAAGTGATCAAATAATCTTGTTGTCTCCTGTTCACCGCTGTGCGATCGACAGACACAGGCATATAGAATTTTTTCAATACCTGTTTCTACCATTACCCAGATTGTCGAAAAAGTGTGGTCTTTAAGGTGGCGGAGACGCTGGAAGCAGATATCATTGCGGACGTACACACAGACACCGGCACGTAGATGGAATTGGTGCTTCAAGGAGAATCCAGCATAATCAAGGTACGCCGCATTCAGTGGACATCCAATTTGGGTCTCCGTCAAGAAAAGTGGGTGCGGCTTTTCAGTCCCAAGATGGTGATGGACTGCGCTGAGATTAGAATGCAATTCTCGAATATTAGTAAGGTGCACTTTTAGTGAGAGGACGTGCAACCGCTGTTTAGCCATACTTTTCTTTTTTTGACACATATTAGAGTTAAGAGTGAATATGGATGGAGAATGGAGTACATCTTTTTTGCCACATTTAAAACAAAAAATAACTCTTTCAGTAGGACTTGATGTTATGAGTATCAAGGCGACAATGGTAACAAAATTTAGATTTTTCCACAGAAAATGTTTCATTTATATTCGCGAATGATTTATAAGTATAAGATCTGTCGCTATTATAATATTTCGGTAAATTTTTATTTGATGTTTGGTAGGCAAATTCAAGTGCCAATGTCTTGGAACTTATTGTAATTGGTTCTTTAAAATTATCTGAACGAGCTTTAACTTGTTCATAGTTACGACAAATAGATTTAAGATGAGTAATGGGATCTACATTAGGACAATTAGCAAGAATATTTGCGGAGCATGGACGGATAATGTGTAGGAAAATTTCAAGTTGGTCTTTGTCACTCATAGGAGTACTTAATCAAGAAAACATAGCTTGCATTACAACCATATAAATCACGATATTTTTAGGTTCACCTTGCGTACGGTTACGAATCTTGGTAATCATTCCGTAGTCGTAGTCATGAACATCAGAGTTCATTCGAAGACGAGTAACTAGATCATTAAATTTACTAATGTTATCTTTTACCAACCGATGTCAGTGAAGAGCATCATCTACAAATATTTCAAAAATGGATAATAACAGTCTATAGTTAGATACATTTCCATCGATACAAAATTCCTAGTCTTTGAATAAATGAGCGAACGCAAATTTTACTATCGTATTTAAGTTTTGCTATATCCAAGGACAAAGCACAATCACAGCTCACAGAAATATTTAAGTTTTCTAAATTTGAGGAAACTGTTACAACATCAGATGAGCTATTATCTAAATTTTTAGAATTTTCTGATTTCGTTATTTTATTAAAATAATTAGATTATTCTTCAAAAGTTTAAGTCACATATTTTAATTTTGAGATAGGTTCAGAACTTTCAGGTTGTTCTACGCGACGTATTCGATGATAAATGAGATTTAGTAAAGAACGCGTACAATCTGTACGTAGACTATCTTTCTGATTGGAATGAGTGTGTTTGGTAGCACTTTTAAGTGCAACGAGCATACTCTACTCCATGTCTTGGTGCATTAACGCTATGATACGTGTAGTTTTTTCTATTAGCGTCTCAGTAGCTCAGTAGCGTGCTACTATGATACTGTAGGGGAAGAGAGCAAAGTGGACTGTATATTTATTTATTCTTTTACACGCTAGGGATTACTATTGCAATGAAATGAATTTAAACTATTGAACTACCTAAAGCTGTGACATCTGTCTGAATACTAAGGGTTGAGTTGAAATTAAAATATTAAAAGGTAAATGACTATATTTAAACTATTTACAATAATTATTTGTGCGGCAGTTATCACTAAACCTAACAGGGATCTTGAGGGCTCGTTTCCTGCTTGTTCGTTCCGATGTGGCCGCTTGATTTCGTTTGAATGCCGAAGCCGCGCCAGAGGCGCTTCTTATATTGGCATCTATCGGTGTGTCGTAGGCACCGAGTTGGTGAGAGCGTTTGTCCTTGTGAGGCCCTTGTTCTAATGCGGGGCGCGGGGAACGTGTCGCGTCGCTAGCCTCGCCGTCCGCAACAGATATGTTGGTGTTAATTTTAGTTAACAATAATACTAGTTTTATTACCAAATTCGATAGAGATCTTGAGGGGGTGTTGTGAGGGTACGCCAGCCGTATGATAATTGGATTAATGCTTTTTGCTACTTGTGGTATTGCGTCTTGAGATAGATCTGATCTGATTCGACGTATCTTGTGATTCGGGTTGATGGAGGTATGCGGGTGGCGATGTCTGCTGGGATTGTGTGGGGCTCTTGCGATGGTGTAAGCTCGACGATAGTCGTGTTGATGCTAATTGCGTTTTACAGCACTGCATCTCTGCGATGGTTGTTTGACGGGTAGCTATTCTCAATGGCGCTGTCTGCGTCTTGGTTTGACTCACACCTAAGTAGCTTTGTCCAAGTTAGGTCCTTTAATTACGGGGCTGCAGACTGTCTGATCTCCATTAACTTTTATATAACAACGTAATAACACCTCTCTGTAATCTTTTTTTGAATGATTGAAAACAACTTGTTGGTAGATGAGACAAACCCGATTAAAAAATGTAATTATACTCAACGTAAGTGACACAAATCCTTTCTGATGGCAAATGATTACTATTATCTTATAACTGCCATTTGGCTATATCTGTCATTGTATTGGCTGGTGGAGCATATGTGTCGACCTCATGCAGATGGTAGCTGGAGGAAGAGACTCTCACGGCTACGGCCGAAAGCCGCACAACGTGGATCTCCATTCTCTTGAGGTGAGCGGTAGACTCACGACACGTTCTGCGGCTAGTAGCCGTGCTGATCGTGAAATCGGTGGTGATGCCATACACTTACATTACGTCTGCAGGAACCTCAGTCTATCAGATGGTAGCGCTCACAGATAGCTTTTTATGACCAGTGTGCTTATTTGACTAAACCATGGGACGTACAATCACTGTGGCTGGATTTGATCGTAATTGGTATGGCATTTATAAGCATTGACATGCGCGACTTCGCTCGATGTTTGTGCTTACGCACTACCACGGGGACAAGCCCTCTTCTACTGGTCCCCAGTTATTTTGCTGTGAACAACGATTCAGTTCCCAACTTAACGGATCTTTCGGGGGGAGCAAGTTAGTCAGTTGGCGCATACCGCACATGGCATATGTGTTTTAAATGTGGGAGAGCGAAGCCTTGTGTCGGGTATTTTTATTTAAATATTGTGAGTCTTTTAGTAGCCTTTTGTAGTTATTATTTTAAACCTGAAACAAGTGAAATAGGGACGATTTAAAGTTCTTAACCTTTCTCGATCCCTGTGAACCCCGTTCACAAAGGAACCGGGTTCACTTAACTTAAAATAATATAAGATACTACCAACGACTTTCAATTGCTTCAGTAAATATTCATTCTTCCAAAGGGCACCTAAAATTAGTAAGTCACTAAGCACTACACAACGTAAAATTAAGACGATTATCACGTCACAAGTACTGTAAACTAACTAACTAATACTCTGCACACTATCAACTTGACAATAAAAAACATAATAGAAAAAATAAAGTACCTAGATAGATACTTAGTCCCTAGAACATATAGTGCTTTTGCCAAAAGACAATTTTTTTACCTTGCGCCAGTACTATCAATAAATTTAATAAAGTTTGTATTACTAAAAGCTACAACAACCATCAAATCAAAATAAAATTATTAATTGTCCTCAAACTTATGACTATGACGCTACTGAATGTCTATGTAATTGTAATTTTTTATTGTTCTCATATTATTTGTTATTATAAGTATAAATCATTAATAATGCAGGCAATCATACAAATTTCAAAATATAAAATTTTCACAGTAAAATAGTAAAAACACACTCTCACCACACATAAAATCATTTACGCACACACACGCACACGCACGCGCACGCACACGCACACGCAAACGCACGCGCACGCGCACGCGCACGCGCGCGCACGCATACACACACACACGAACACACACACACACACACACACACACACAAACACGGCGCGCACGCACGTACGTAGGTTTATATATATATATATATATATATATATATATATATATATATTTTGTAATTTAGGAAGGAACTAGCTCCTACTACTCTGTTAACCTTTTACAGAAGGTAGGATGACATTGTGTATAAATTCGTTTTTGTTGCAATAAAGATTTTTCAATTTTCAATAATACTATACACGGCCTAGAACTAAACCTTTAGAAAGATCATTTGCAAAGACCGTAACATTTTTGTTTATTCTGGGCATGTATATAGTTATAGTCTGATAGAATAGGGAAAATAACACATAATAAGAGATTCGTTATATAAATTAAACCAACTTTCTTTCTGGGAGACGGAGAGCAAGTGAAGTGAATTTATTCCAGAACATAATTGTCATACAATTGTAAAATAGTTCTTAATAACACAATAGATGGCATTACTGGTATTTTGATTACTCACACTTCCACTTATCAAAATAAGATAGATGCCCACAATATGTTACCTCATCTAAATAAAACAAAATAATTATATTGTTTTTACATCCTCTATTCCTAATAGCTGCAAAAAATGATAATACGTATTACCCTTAAGCGAACAGGTCTGCTGGCATTTTAGCTGTTTCCAAATATCTTAGTTCAATAATTTTATCAGTGATACAGTCTTTACAAAAATGGTATCAAATATCAATATGTTTGGTTCTCTTGTCAAAACTACTACTTGAAGACAGCCTAAGTGCACCCTGGTTATCATTACATATAGTTTTTTTATAGAAGAGGGGGTAAACGAGCATGCGGCTCACCTGATGTTAAGTGACTACCGCCGCCCATGATCAACCGCAAAACCAGGGGAATTGCAGGTGCGTTTCTGGCCCTTTAGAAAGGAGTAAGCTCTTTTCTTGAAGGTCCCCAGGTTGTATTGGTCCGAAAAAATCACCGGTGGTAAACTATTCCACAGAGAGGTTGTACGCGGAAGAAAACTCCTTTTGAAACGTACAGTGGTGGACCACCAAGCATCCAGATGGTGTGGATGGTATCGGGATGTTTGCCGCGTAGTGTGTTCAATAAATTTGGAGGCTGGGATTAATCCGAACAATTCCTCAGAGCACTCCCCATGGTATATTCGAAAGAAAATGCAAAGAGATGCAACATCTCTTCGCAGCACCAGTGAATCGAGCCAATCGGAAAGCATTTGGTTGTCGACGATTCGAGCCGCTCTGCGCTGGATGCGGTCAAGTGGAAGGAGCAGGTACTGGGGAGCCCCAGCCCAGAGATGGGAACAGTATTCCATGTGCGGCCGAACCTGCGCCTTATTGTATAGGACTCATTAATAATTTTCTTTGACAAGTTATGCAAATAAATTGCTTCCCTGCAAGCATATGCTATGCCCATATATTCAGATTCTGTGCTTGAGAGAGCAACCGTTTTATGTTTTTAGCCCCCCATGACACTATACTACCAGCTAATTTGAAACACATACTTGTGTAAGACCACTTGTCAATAATATTGTTTCTTTAATCTGCATCAACATACCCTTCTAATTTATCATTACCATATCTAGTATATTTTAACCGATAATATGTAGTTTTTTTTAATATTTTAAAATTCTTTTTGCGTAAGCCCAAGTTACATTATCATAGCAATTGTAAATTGACTAAGTAAACTTACTGAATTTGCTATATCAGGCCTGGTTTATATTACCACATACATGAGCCCACCTAGTAGTTTCTGATAAGGTATTTGACTATCACAATTTTAATTTCCTAAATTAATATTCAGTTTAGACTCTAAAGATGTATCAGCTAGCTTACAATTCGTCATGTTGAATCTTTTCAATAACTGATTAATATAATTATCTTGGCTCAATGTAACAGTGCCGCTAATTTTATCAATATTTACAGTCATGCATAAACAATTTTTTACTTGTCCTAAATCTTTTAATTTGAACTTTGAAGACAATACCTTTTTTAAACTATTACATTCAATATCAACCTTTGTAAACAAACACAAAGAAATCATCAACATACAATGTTATTATTGTTCTCCTTTTATCTTTAATTTTAGTGTACAAACATGGTTCTAGCTTGGGGTGTTTATAACCATTGCCAAAAATACATACATCAACTTTCTTGTACTAGGCTCTTGAAGATTGCTTTAAACCATAAATAGCTTCATGCAGTTTAAGTACTTTATTATTATAGTTATTTTGAGAATTTGATAAGCATTCTGGTATTTCCATATAAATTGTCTCCTCAAGGTCCCTATTCAAGAATGCTGTAGTGACATCAAGATGTGTAACATCTAAACCAAGTTTTACAGATAATGCAAACAGTAATCTCAAAGTCGAATGCCTTACTATAGGCGAAAAGATCTCTGAATAGTCCACGTTTTACTTCTGCTTATAGCCCTAGACTACTAAACGGACACGGTAGCGAACACTATTATCACTCTTCATCTTTTTACGCAACACCCACTTACACATCATTACAGTCAAATCTACTTTGGCATATCTACTAGCTCCCATGCATGATTGTCCGTCCGCAAAACATTTAAGTTCTTCTTTCACTGCCTGTAACTACTGTCCCTTTTCTACTCCTTGTAGCGCTTCTTCCAGACATAATCCATTAGCATCATCAAACACTTCCTCTGGAATACACATATTTGACATTCCATACCTTTCTGGTTTCATTCTGATTCTGCTGGGTCTGACGTGCTGCTCCGGTGAGACATAAGCATCTTCATACTCACTAGGAACATAAGTATCATCTGAGTTCTCTGATGTTTCAAGCAGTGTATCCTCATCTATAGTTATTTCGTTTGTACTTGGTCTGTCCTTGACTATTTGTATCCCCCACTAAACATGATTTTTCAATAATTGGTTTACTGGCAAGAGTCTTCTCAGCTTCCATGACTACGACATCTCTGCTTGTTGCCACACGTTTTGTTCTAAGGTTCGGTAACCTTTAATATCATCTGGATAACCCACCAGTATGTGCTCCTCTGAATTTCTGTCCCATTTCTGGCGCTTCTCTTTAGCCATATGAACCATGACCTTGCTTTCAAATATTCGCAAGTGATTTACGTCTGGTTTGCGTCCAGTCCAGACTTCATAAGGAGTCTTTTCATTCAATGCAGGAAGAACAGTATGATTTTGTAAATAAACAGTAGTGTTTGCAGCCTCTGCCCAGAACTCTTTTCCTATGTTTGCATCAAATAATAAACATCTGGCTTTCTCTACAATTGTTCGATTATTCCATTCTCACAAACCATTTTGTTCAGGGGTATACGGGTTACTCCTTTGGTGAATGATACCTTCTTTCTTGAGAAATAGTCAAATTCTTTGTTACAATATTCACATCCATTATCGCTTCTCAATATGTTTATTTTTTTTTATTAGTTTGTTTCTCAACTTATGCTTTAAACTCTGAAAAACATCGGAGTACTTCACTTTTATGTTTAATAAAATACACATGTATCATTTGACTAAAGTCATCTATAAATAATATGAAGTACCTGGAACCTGCTAGTGATTCATACTCCATATGTATATATATACATATACTCATATGTCAGTGTGAACTAAATGCATTAATTCTTTGCTTCTTGAACCTTCATTTGTGGACGGCAAACGACACTGTTTACCCTCAGAGCAAATTGTGCATGACATCTTGTTAATATCAATTTTTCTTGGAGTTCCATTCTTTTTACAGCACTTGTAATTTTATTTAGGTACGAGTATTTACCGTTAACATTGCCCAATCGGCAATGCCAAGTGATCCCTGAGGCAGACAAATTGGCCACCACAATATCAGGTACTATCAACTTGTATACTCCATTATTCAACACAGCTGTGGCCACCAATTCAATATTTCTATTGTATACTTCACAGCCATTTGTCGTAAACTGAACTGTATTACCGGATTTTATTAACTGGATCACTGACAATTGGTTGGTAGTAAATCCTGGAGCGCATCCACACATCCTGGACTAATATTTCACATTCACATTTATCGGTTTTTGTTAAAATGGTCACATCTCCGGAACATAATTCTTGCAACCTCTCGCTGTTAGCAACACATATATCCTTCATTTTGATATATAGCATTCTCAATGCACTGTTCATTAGCTGTTAGGTGCATGGTCGCGCCTGAATCAATGTACCAGTCATATTTGTTGAATTTACTACTCAGAAACACTGCACTAAACGCATTACTGTAAAATCTTGCCAAATGGTATACAATGAATACCAAAAATCTAAATCTATAAATTCAGAAAAACCTTAAAAAGAGCGGAATCTATTTCATATAAATCAGTTATTTATAGTGTAGATTATGACATGACAACCAAAACAAAAATTATTTATGTACAAAATAATAAAATATTGTAAAACAATAAATGTTTAATCTTTAAACCACGTTTAAATATTAGTCATCTTATTGAAAATAAAACAATTAGCTCAGTACGTTCTTTTACCTAAATTTAGGTATGGATCCAGATCTTCAAAAAGAATTTCAGCGGAAGTTGAAGCTTCGCCAATGTCTGCAGTTCCCATCTTTGGTTTGCCTTTACCCACTTGGTTGAGAATATCTTCAGGAATATCATACGCTGCGCAATTCTTTTTTTTTTTATCCCTAACACATTTATAATCAGAAGAATGGAATTTAAAAGTTTTATCTGATAGCTTGTTTCGCAGTTTGCTTTTAACTACATTCATAGCACCAAATATGCGTTCAAATTCTGCATTTGAATGCGGTAGTGATACTATTATTATTGGAAAATTACATAAATCTTCGAATATGTTTACTCCTGCTGCATTTTTGTATGATGAAACAGATGAAAGTGAATGAACGACATTGAATTGTTAGTTTATGTTCGGGAATTCCCGTAAAATTATATTACATATACAGATTCCAAAATTGGACATAAGATAAATGACTTATTTGAAATGAATTACTATATAAAAAAATCGCCATCTCAAAAGTTCTAATGTCGCTAGAAGTCGCTTAATAATTATTTCTCGATAAAAAGATTTTTTTATCCGCTTAACATTCAACAAATCCGCGAGATCTAGCGAGAAAATCGCTAAAACGGCAACACTGTCAGTAATCTATGGGTAGCCGGTAGCATTTGTTGTTGTTTTTTTATTCACTCGAGAGAGCACGCAAAGGAACTAAGCCATACAGCCTTGTCTTTTTTTATTTGAATATTATATAGAATTTTGAAGTGTAAAGGCCGGAACCAAGTCTTATTTTTCTTCTTTCCATCTCTTCAAAATCCATAAAGGCCGAAGCCAAGTCTTATTTTCTTTAATTCTTCATATTTTCAAAAACCACAAAGGCTAAAGCCAAGTCTTCTTTATATTATAATCTTTATAGGTTTCAATCTATATAGATTTATCAGTCCAGTTTCAAGGTTCCCTCGCTTTTTTTTTCTTTTCTTCATAATATGCTGATGCGTCACATTGCGAAGCCCTTAGAAGATTTTGGCGACAGCTCAACAGCCACTCAAGTTCATAAGGCGCCCAAGCGATCAAAATAACTCGAGGTTTATATCGACATCAAAGCACTTTTTTCGTCGTTTTCTCTAATAGTTCACACGCGCAGACAATTAATTAACAAAATCACATCACTTTTATGAATTAAAATCCACTTCAAACCATTATTCAAGCGACAAAACAGGAGCGACATTCCTTCGTCGGCCAAGTTCCCGCCAAAATCCCCGGAAGCATTTGACTTTGACATGACTTTTAGCCCGGTCCCGTACATACGGAATTCCGTTTCGGAATTCCGAAACGGAACGAACGGGTCGGCCACACACAAACAGAATCCCGTTTTGCCTACAAAATTCCGTACGGAAAAATAGCGCAAGTGAGTGGCGGGTCATTGATTTTATATGGACTTGCTGCGTTCGGAATCCCGAATCAGAATTCCGAAAAGGAATATCGGAACGGAATTCTGTATGTGCCATTGTAGTTTGTTTTCGCTGCTTTACGCTCGTTCGATTGGCATCTCTTAAAGTTGTTCAAAACGACTATAAATCAATAGCACGCTACAGACTATAAACCGTAGACAGAGAAACCTATAGACTAATGATTAGCGTGGCCTCGAGTGAGAAAGAACGATAACGTAGTTTTAGGTTATACAACAATCTTTATGACTTTTAAACATATTTAGATAAAATTTTAACGTATATTTATATAGTTCTGTAAAGAAAATTTAAAATAACAATTGAATTTTATACGTAATACCAGATAAAATGTACTATATTTACGAGTGAAATGATATACCGGTGAGTTTACGTTCACTATCACTTTTACATCCTAAGACACTACATCTAAACATCTTTAAAGTTTTTAATTGTTCTAAGAACTGAACTGAACAAGATTCACCAATCTTAAGCTCACAAAACACTTTTTTTCTCACTTAAACCAACTTGTAAACTCCTTAGGTCGCTACGAACTGTCAAAGCTGTTTAGCAAAGTGTAGTTTGTTAAACGAAAAAACCGGCTCGGAGAAAGGGACAAACAATCACACCGCTCTATCTCATTTCTAGGCAAGATGCATGCATAAATCTATCTTTTACGCACGCGAATGCGAAAGACGGCGTCAAATTGTCTATAGGTTTCTCTGTCTACGCTATGAACTATAAATTACTAGCGTGCTATTAAATACGCTATATTATAGCGCGCTATTTATAAGAAAGCGTGTAGGAGGCCGGCAAGCGCGTTAACTTTTGCAGCATGCTATACCTAGTGGCACGTGACATTACATGTCGTTCATTGAATAGATCACGTGTTATATAAGAACATTACGAGTATTTCCTAATCAGTCGCATTTTAGACTAAAGTAAAATAAAGCAGTAAAGAAAAATCAACGAACGCATTTTCATACTTTACTGGCTTACTACTTTCTATAATCTTAAAAATATTTTTAAAGCACTATTAAATATATTGTACTATTTAAAACGAAATAAAATAAATTATTTTTTATTATAATTGATGTAAACGTTATTTTAACCTTAATATAAATTATAAATGAAATAAGTGTGTATTTAAAAGTTTATTGATTGTAATTATTAAAAAAAAACTATTTACTTACACTATTATATACATTTTTGTATCTATATATTATTTACATTTAAAATAATTAGTTAGGCTTCTTATAGCAGACAACTGTGTCCTTCGATCACGTATGAATATACAGTGTACACTAACTAAACAACGCCTAACACTAAATTAGGTCGCGCGCGATGAATAGCGTGCCACTAGATCAAATTTGCGTCACAAATCCTCTCCCAACAGCGCTGCTGCTAGAACTAGTTGCCTCTATACTTAAGGCGCTACCTCCAGCGAACGACCTTGAGCATTTGGTCTGTCGACGCTCGCTACAATATATCGGGTAAGAAATCGCCAAAAGACGCCACCTACTGCTACGAAAGTAGTATTATTTTTTCGACATCAATGAACTATTCTATGGAAATAGACACGGCGTACAATGATAAATGTATTTTAATTTTCTTTATTCGTTATATTAGTTGCATTATATTAGAATTATGTATTCTAATATATTATCTAATTAATAAAAATGACTATTTTGATTATTTTTAACTATATACTATACTGCTAATATTGAATTAGCGTTTTATAGTGTAAATTATAATATTTGTCGAAATATTAATTATGGATTCGAACTTTTCATGCTAATGGTGCTTCATTTTTGTTATTTTCATTTACTTACATATTGAAAATATACTTGAATAGTAGTTATTATTATTTTATTTAGCCATTGAATTTTAGGATATGTTTTATCTTGAGGTCAAATATAATTTTGAGGAGCAATAGTTGTTACCTACTAATCTTTATAATAATCCTTATTTAGGAACAATATTAGTAAATTGAGTTTGAGGGAGATTTACTGTTTATAATGCTACATTTATTATTTTAATATTTACCTACTGGGTAGGTAATTATTAAAATAATAAATATAGCATTAGTAACTAAACAGATATTTTTTTTTAAATTTTTAAAATTAAAATTTTCGTATTTTTAAAAATTACTAAAAAAAAGGGTTTGAAATAATAGATTTTCTCACAAAAGAAGGGAACTTGAAAAAAAAAGGGAAAAAAAGCGGGACCAAAGCCAAGACGCGAACCACGGAACTCCGATATCACGACCGACCGACATACCACCTGAGCTATAACGACCGTTAACGATTAGTCGAAATTTACCTTCTTATATTGTAGCAGTTTTTTTATTGCCTGAAAACATGGACAAAAGGACATTTTCTAAAAATAAATCCAAGCGTCCGTCGCTAAAATCGTTGGAGCCGTATAATTTTCTCATCTCGTTCGGTTATATAAATATATATTAATGACATAAATATCAATAAAATAAAATAAATACAAAATAATAATAATAATAATAAAAATAATAAACACTCACGCCTGTCACCCAGAGGGGTAGGCAGAGACTACAGACTTCCATTTGGCACGATCCTGACACACCTCTCTCGCCTCCTTCACATCCATACACCTCCGCATACATGCTCGTCGGTTAAGGGTACTCCTAATTTGGCCCGTTTTCAATAAATCGCCAATTTGGTCGATAAATTTTCGCCTAGGACGTCCCTTTCCGACTCTGCCATTCACTTCTGCAACATAAATTTTCTTTGTCACTCTTTCCTCATTCATTCTTTCCACATGACCAAACCACCGAAGCATTCCTTTCTTAATCCTGGTCACAACATCATCTTGCAAACCACACTCTTCTCTTATTACACAATTTCTTACCCTGTCATTAAGATTCAGCCCTAACATACTCCTTAACGACCGCATTTCTACTGCGTTCATTCTACTCTCGTGCTTCTTCTGCCACACCCAACTTTCACTACCATATGTTAAAGTAGGGACCAACACAGCATTGTGAATTGCCATACGTGCCTTTTTCGACACATTTTGACTCTTCACTATAGAGTGCAGGGCCCCATTTACTCTATTTCCCGCATTCACTCGTCGTTCTATATCCTTATCATATCTCCCATCCCTGCTAAATACGCAGCCCAAATATACAAACTCGTCTACTTGCTCGATCAACTCCCCTTCTATTCTTATTTCACAAATCGTTTTACTTTCTTCTCTTTCAAAAACCATAACCTTCGTCTTACTTGCGTTCACTTTCATACCCCTTTCTTTTAATGATCTGTTCATTAATGTAACCATCATTTGCAACTCGGCCGCCGACGACGCAAGTATAACTTGATCATCGGCGTACAAAAGGCATTTGACGGTTAACTCACCCATTCTTAATCCGCATTCTTCAACTTTCAAATTTTGCAAACAACTGTCCATAAATAGGTTGAACAGCCACGGGGAAGCTACACAGCCCTGTCTGACACCTTTATGGATGTCAAACCAGTCCGAGTAGATCCCGTTGATCCTAACACAAGCACTAGAGTCCCTATAAAGGGACTCCAATGCCCGTATCAAGCCAGCGCTCAACCCAAATGAGTTCAGTGTTTGCCATAGCACATCCCTATTCACTCTGTCATAGGCCTTTTCCAAGTCCATGAACGCACAAAAAACCTTTTG
This sequence comes from Parnassius apollo, assembly GCA_907164705.1. Lineage (NCBI taxonomy): Eukaryota > Metazoa > Arthropoda > Insecta > Lepidoptera > Papilionidae > Parnassius > Parnassius apollo. The sequence goes on along the minus strand of CAJQZP010001449.1, from coordinate 9,874,460 downwards.
GTTTTTGGCCAAAAACTTCTCCGCGATCATGCGCATGGAAAAGACTTGATCTGTACATCCCATTCCCTTTCTAAATCCTGCTTGCACATCCCAAATTTTTCCATCAGTTTCTTTCATGACCCTTTCAATCAGTACCTTAGCATACAGTTTTCCCACAATGCTAAGAAGGCTGATGCCACGGTAGTTTTTACAGTCCTGCTGCGACCCTTTTCCCTTATATACTGGGACTATCACGGCTTTGCACCAGTCTACCGGTACCCGCTTCAGTTCCCAGCATAAATTAAACAAGGTGTGCAGCAGGCCTGCCACCACTTCCTCTCCAGCCCTTAGCATTTCGAGTGAAACTCTATCATATCCGGCAGCCTTACCTGCTTTCATGCTTTTCATTGCTTTCATTATTTCACCTACACTAATCTCGCTACCTCTTTCCTCTTCCTTCGGAATTTCTACTTCACTTAGTACACACGTTGTCTCCTCACTCATAAACACGCTTTCAAAATATTCCTTCCATCTCTTTAAACTCAAAACTTCATCATTCAGAATATAGCCATTCTCGTCTCTTATAGCATTCATCATAGGCTGTTTTGAATGTCCCCTGGCAGTTCTTACAAGTTTCCAGAACATTTTAATATTTGCCTGGAAATTATCCGATATTCTTCTATCATTCTTATCCGTTCTTTCTTGCTTTTTTCTTTCAACTACTTCTTTTACTCTCTTATTAAGATGTCTAAAGACTGCCTTTTTTCTTTCAATATCATCATTCGTACCGCTAGAATTACCAGCCTTTGTTGCTAGTAAATCTAGCCATGCTCTCTTCTTTGCTTCAACTTCCATACGTACCTCATCATCCCACCATAACGTATTATTTTTCCTTTCATTCTTTCTCTTACTAACACCACATACTTCGGTAGCTGCATCCACTAAACCTTTCTTTACATTTTGCCATACATTCTCCAAGTCTAACTCCTTCATACATAATTCATCCAAACCACTTATATTTTCTTTCAGTCTACATTTGAACTTCTTTTTCTCACCTTCATCTTGTAACCTTTCTGTTCTAATACGCTGTAACGCAGTGGTAGACACAGATGACCGATGGCGCCAACGCCTGAATAGACCATTAATTCGGCATAGAACCAAATAATGATCCGTTCCTACGTTAGAACCCCGGTAAACCCTTGTATCTACAACTGCGCCCCTCAATCTTTCATCCACAATTATTAAATCTATCATGCTTCTATCGTCACCTCTTTCCCAAGTATACATGTGAATCCTCTTGTGGCGAAAGCAAGTGTTCGTCACAAAAAGATTCTTTTCCATACATACGGTGAGGAGACTTTCACCATTCTCATTTATACTTTCATCACCAAACGTTCCCAATATCCTTTCATAACCAAGCCTCCTCACCCCAACCCTTCCATTAAAATCTCCTAGCATAATAATATTTTCATTTCCCTTACACTCCATTAACACCATCCTTACCATTTCCCAAAACTGCTCTCGGATATAAGTGGGCTTAGACATGTCTGGGGCGTAGACCCCTAACACAAACAACTTCTTTAAGCCCACTTTCATTCGTATCCACAGCAGTCTTGGGCTTACACATTCATACTCTTTCACACATTGGCCCATTCTTTCTGAAAGGATGATACCTACTCCCTGGCATGCCCGCTCGATCTCGTCTACACCAGACCAGTATGCGGTATACATGCCATGTGTAGTGACATCCTTTCCCTTCCTTTTCGTCTCATTTACACATAACACATCTATTCCTCTATCATTCATCATATCGCATACTTCATCCATTTTATCATTCATTGCCCCACATACATTCAACGTAGCCAGACGGACCTCTGCAATCCACTTTTCGCCTCTCCGGGAGACAGAACGTGACGGGTGGCGAACCTCGTCGCCGGTTCTCCTCCCGGAGATTCTTCGCACCCCTGCCCCATTAAAGGGGCGCCGGGAACTCGGGGCCATTTCTATTATATTGTTCCTCATGGTGCGGATAAAGGGTGGTATATTTTACGCCTCTACCAGGGCGTGGAGCCGAGTCTGTGCTATCGGCTTGTCGCTCATTCAGCACCACCCGGGGGCACGTGTAGGGTGGGCCTAGGAATAGGTGGTCAGAGCTTACGGACGCGAGCGACTTATCCCCCTATTATAAATACAAAATAATATTATATTATTATTGTTATTATCGCACACTGACTCGCCACAACTTCCGTCCAAGGGCCCTCGCTGTGGTTTATGGGGTCTGACCACAGGCCGCGCCAGAATGCTACAGTGTCGGCCTGATTCGGTGCTGGGCCCGTTCCACTTACCATTTAGATTTATAGAGCCTCTTCTGATCACTCTGGAAGAGACGATTCTGGTTAAACCGTGTCGACCTCTCGGTATATCGCCGAATCCGCTTTCCCCAAACAGCGATTCTCTGCTTCAGGTCGTCTATGCGCTCCGTCAGTTTTTGCATTATATCCGGCAGGGACAAACTAATATTTGTCCCAGCAAATCCCATCCTGACGGTGCGCATAATCCTTGGCCTGTTATTGCCTGACCTGAAGAATATCGGTCTGCCGATGAGGGCCCTATCCTTTGCGATACGTTCTTCAATTCTTATTCTCCAGGCTGGGATAGCGCTACTTTGTCCAGTAGTGCGTCCAGCCGTGGAAAATTTGGCGCCTATAATACGGCACACTGCCAGTGCGGCACCAAAAAGAATTGAGTCCGTCTCGCAAAGGTCCCGGCTGGCTTCCAAATAGGTCACCAGCATTGGGTTCAGAGCCCTCACCACAGCCCGATTCCGCTTTGCTTAGGGCTATGTGGGGAAGTCGCGGTCGATTTTCGAGAGGCGTACTGCGCGTTTCCACAATCGCCTCTTCCAATGTACTCCTCATATGCTCTAATTCCAGTTCCTGGGCGACTGTTCCATCATCGTTTGAATCAACCACAACTGGAGTATGCACGGCGGCATTCACGTTTGCGGGTTGCTCTGCAATTTGTGGCGCCGCATCCTCAGCCGTAGCATTTTCATCCGATGAGGGAACAGCCTCACGTCGTAGTCGTTCAAGTTCGGCGACATCAAATATATTTGAGCGCAAGATATACCGAACCCGGTCTGCCAGGTTTTGCTCTGAGACGGTTAAAGATGGCTCCAGCTCAGCAAAAAGACGATGCATCCTAGCCCGATACGCCAAACATCCAACTTCTCCCCGTTTCGCCCTAAAATGCGCCCGCAATGCGTTAATATTCATTTCGGTTGTCCATCGCATGCGGCGTACTCCACCAGTGGCGGGTGCCGATTGCTAGGCCCGCGAAGACCCTGCCGACACCAAGCCAGCTGGTGGGGATGATGGATGCGAGGGGCTGATGGGTGGTCGTGCAGCACCTCTCGCTCGGCTGGCGGTTCGCATGCTGTCGCGTCCAGCGCCAGCTCCAGACGCGCCCTGGCGACCTCCAGGCAGCGGCCCTTTGCGCGTTTTTGCATATTCCATCATCCAAATATAAAAAATGATATTATATTATTACTGTTATTATTATTATTATAAGTTGTGGTTCGGTGAAGCTGCAACCTAATGGACCATGATCCGATATTTTTATGAAAAGAAGTGGCTGACGTCAATTATTATTATTCTTATTATTTTTTCATAACTGCCTTTTTCAACCTCACAAGATATTTGTAACTGCAAAAAAAGAAAACTACCTATAAGTAAGTAAATCAGTAATATAGTGTTATGTATGATTCAGACTAAATAAAGGTTCCTAAAAATAGACGTAGATAAATAAATTGCATAAAAAATTACTCAAATAAAAATGCAATAAACTTGTTAATTTTGTAGGTACTTAGTAAAATATTAAAATAATAAGTTTTTTAGGATATTTATGTAAAACATAAAGGTTATATTATGTTCTAACTACGTTCACGCTTGCGCATATAAAACCGCGGAATTTCACTAGTTTTATTATCAAAATAATAATTGACAAGCCTACCCTAAGTTTGCCTTGATAGAGAGAAAGATAGGAGACTATTTTTTATTTAATATGGTTCATCAAATCCGTAAAAATAGTTTAAAATACTCACACAATAAAATTTTGAAGTGCTCATCACACAAACATTTGTTCTGGGTGGGAATCGAACCCACGCCTACGGCATAGCAGTCAGGGTCACTAACCACTAGACCAACAGGCCTGACGATAAATAAAATAAAGTCTCTAGCTCGAGAGGAGAGGAGCCGTGGTAGCTCAGATGGTTAGCACTTGCTAAAATTTTCACAGTGTGCGAACAAAACCGGGTTCGATCCCCGCCAGCACCAATAATATTGTAATTGTAATTTTAAGTGTTGACTTACCACGTGCTCAGTGGTGAATGAAAACATTGTGAGGAAACCTGCATGTCTGAGAAATAAGAAAAAAAATATTTCGAAGACATGCAAAGTTCGCCAACACGCAGTGGGGCAGTGCGGTGGATAATTCCTTTCCTAGGACCCTTTCAGAAAATTGAATAGAAATAAAAAAATAATAAATCTAAACTTCATTTAAAACCAAACATATAAATTGTAAGTAGCTGCAGGTATCTATAACCAAGTAAAAGATATTCCTTTACTCCAACTTGTCCATGTTTCCCAAAACAATTTTTAATTAAGCTTTATATTATAATGCGGATTTTTTATATTTAAAATTTTAATAATAAAGCATTTCGTACGTCTCAGCCGAGGCACAAATATTTTTCGGCCGCAAATTTATAAGACCGATTTGTTATTCAAACATAAACATGGTTTTTTAATTAAATCTACCAATCATAAAACGACACGCATTTTTATTGAACACTTCCTATTCAATTCACAAAGTACCTATTACATATTTGTTTATATAAAAAAGTATATTTAAGTACAATCATAAAACTAAATGGAAACACAAAGTAGGAAAATGCATTGAGTTATAAAACACATAAATCAATGGGCAAATGTAAAAATGCTGGAGGCAGGCAGCCCTGTCGCATGTTTACGTACCGCACGGCTGTAAGATTTATTTCTAAGATACGGCCGAGTTACAATATACCGTGACGTAAGCGCATCGGTTGGTAGGTACTCAAATAATATTATGTTTGCGGCGAAATACGGACGCGGCGACCAGCGACGCGGCCACCTCCTATGAACGCATACAGCGTAATGCCGCCCGCACTCTGCGCACGCCCCTTTATCATAGAAGTCACACAATTTTCGGAATTATTTCAATTAAAAGAGAAAAAACGAACTTAAAAATTTAAATAAAACGTGAAGAATATAGATTTTTTAATTGTCTATCCATTAGTGTTATCCTCAAATAATTAGAGCGTTGCGTTTAGCAACAGATGCATGTAATCAAGAATTTTAGACATTATTTAAAAGTTGATTTTAAATGTATTTATAGCACATAAAAATAAATTAGAACGTCGAATGCGATGATAAGATATCGAACATTAATAATGTACTTTTAGATGTAGTTTATTTTTCATAACTAATGAGATAATAGAGTCTGAAAAACGTACTTTCGCAACATTTTGGTCAGGGATTCACCTTAATAGCACCAAAGCGCCACATAGCTCAATAGCGTCATGGCGACTACTTACATAGCACGCGCTATTTGTTATGGAGAGATAGCGCGCTATAATAGTGCGCTATGCGCTCTATTAACCACCATTAGTATCTGTGCGCGTTGGCCATAGACAATTTATTATTTTTCTTGCCAATGTTGCCATTTCTTTGACCGCTTACTTCCGTTTCCACCATATCCATGAGTTTTGTCACCGAATAAATAATAGTACTACGTACAGAAGTTGCACTCCTTTGATGTCAACTGCTTGCCGACGTTTAATAGCCTACATAATTATTATTAATCAGATAAATTGCGCACGCAAGCTAAATAAAACTTTATCGCTGCGCGTCAGTGTCCATATTACTTTGCATCTTTTCCGCCTCCTAAGTCACGGCGGACTTTCCGTGGTTATTAAGGGATGTCAATAGAAAGTAAAAAAATACATTGCGAAATGTTAATTATGTTACTTAGGTGAAGTACCTATTCTGACTATGATCGACTACCATACTTTCGCCCCTATGTGAGTTCTGCGATGCCTAACGCATGCAAATTGCAAGGTCATTCATCGCCACGCTTGGTTCGGAAGAAATAGGTAGATAGTGTAAACAACAAATAAACCTGAAATACGATTACTAACAGAAATGTGATCTACGAGTATTCTACTTACTAAAAAATCTTCTTAGTATACAAAGTTTTAATTTCAGTATTTTGTGTTATTATAACTTAAAATATTTAGTACAAAATACAAGAATAGGTATATATGTAAGTAAATACTTGGATAGTGAAGCAAATTTTAAAAAAATTTTGTAATAAAGTACTTAGGTATTTCTTCTGTAGACCAAATTATTACTTAATTCTTTTTTGCTGTAAGTACCTATCTAACAAAAAACTTAAATAAATTCACCTTTCATAATCTCCTTCTAAAATTCTTCGGTAACTTAAAGAATGATATGAAACCTTTTGTTGGTCATTTCATTTAGTATCCATCCAGTTATAGTAGGAACGACGTTTTGCTATTATAATTTATCAAATAGGTAATATATACATAATATATAATTTTTAAAATACATTAAAACTTTTACAACTATTTTTACCTACAATTAAATATACTAAACACTAAACAAAAACTATTTCGACAAGTATTTAGTATTTACATAAAACTATTTACGTAAACAGCGTTAAAATTTTAGGTAATTAAAAAAGTTAACATTTTAGGTAATTATTTCACACAGGTAGCAAGAGTGACAGAGGTCTGGTTTTGTTCTAATGGCGTCTGTTGTGATTTGTATGCCTGAATGTTCAGTCGCCATTATCATGGGTATGAACTTTTAGAAAGCCCCGCTAACATTAAGCAACCTATCCACTCGTCACTGATATTAAATCCTGTCCTACTTAAACTTTTGTCATGTTTCGACTAATTGCGTTACGTACGACTGCATGGAAACACAATTTTCTAGGCGAATCAAATTACGTAAAAGAGATATTCTTCGTGAAAATCCTGAATCATCAAATAATGCCTTTAATTTGTTCCATAGCTCCAATTAAGTCTTCACGTTTGAACTATAACGCACTATCTATAGTCATTATTAATTTTGCCTTGGTTCTCGCGTTGACTGAGGCTTCTATTATTTTCCTGGCTTCTGGCTTTATGCAGTGCAACTTCTCTTCCAGGATCAAAAAATTCTCCGCCGCGAAAATCTACTCATTGTAGTTCTCCCACCCTTTTAGCTTAGGAATATTTACTAGGTAGTTCGTTGTTATTCTTGCAAACTTTTATTGCAAATACTGAATTACACTTTGCTATGTTTCGCTACTTTTACTTGAGAATTCTTTTTTCTTTTTTTTTTTAAACGTTACCCCTACACTAAGATTTTCTCTTGTATCGTGGGGGCAGTTTACAAACATAAATTGCACAAGGACAAACATCCAGACCCGAAACAACTATTTGTAGGCCATACAAATACGTGTTCCGTGCGGGATTCGAACCCGCGACCCCCAGCGCAGCCACTCATTGCTTAAGCCACTGCGCCACGGAGTCGTCAAACTAAAACAAAATAAACTACTAATACGCATTAAAACTTAATACACTGGGCTGAGCGCTAGGCACATAAAATATAATTTAAAACAACGTTCTTTATGTCAGACGGAGAGCAATTGAAGGAATTTATTCAAGAACATAATTGTGATACAAACGTACAATAGTTCTTAATAACACAATAGATGGCATTACTGATATTTTGATATAATGCTCACACGTTACAATATATAAAAAATTCTTACGAAATAATTTTGCAGGATCCATGGTTGTTAGAACTTGTTTAGAACATGCTCAAATGATAAGTCTGGCTTATCGTCTGATCATCTTTTAGTAGACATATTAAATTATGGCAATGGTGAATAATTAGTTCTAACCAACCACTACTAAAAGTGGATAAAAATGCATTAACTGAATAGTAAGATTATATAAATATATTAATATTTAAATAAAACTTTATTATGTTTTCATCAAACACCTGAAATATTGTTGTGTGACAAATTGTTAATTAACTGAATATCTTTTCTGAGATTCAGTAAGGAGTGACAGTTCGAAGTACTGTTTTTAAGTCCTTACTATCACCAGCGCAATGTTGCTGCAGAGAAGGCAGTAGTTATATTTAAAATTATGTTTAAAATGTATAAGGAAACTTTAAGGATACCAAAGACTACTAAATAGAATATAAAACAATCCTGTTTGTTGAACTCAATATTCCCCTAATCAATTACTATTTGGAAGACTGCATAACCAAATCATTATGAATTAAAAGTAAAAAAAGTAAAGTTACAGCCTATATACGTCCCACTGCTGGGCACACGCCGCCCCTCATTTCTAAGAGGGTTTTAGGGCAAGGAAGAGTCCGCCGCGCTGCCCCAATGCCTGCGTGTTGGCGAACTTCACATGTCTTCGAAATATTTTTTTTATCTTATTCCTCAGACATGCAGGTTTCCTTACGATGTTTTCCTTCACCACCGAGCACATGGTAAATCAGCACTTAAAATTGCAATTAAAATTTTAATTGGTGCCGGCGGGAATCGAACCCGGGTTACTCGCGTTCTGTTATATTTACAGCGAGCGTTAATCATCTGAGCTCCCACGGCTCATCATGAATTAAAAATTTATTAAAAAATTTGATTAAGTCTGTTCATACACACATAAACAATCATACGAGAAATATGTCAAGGATAGGAAAATTTCTTTGAAGGAAGGGAAAAGTGTATCGTTTTTTATAGGATAGGGTGACAAACGAGCACACAGTCCACCTGATGGTAAGTGGGTGATGTGGCCCATAGACATCCACATCTGTCCTCGTTTGCGAATAAAAATGCAGATGCGTTATCACCCGTGAGGACTAAGATGGAATGCCTCGTTTCCAGTAAAAAGGGTCTCCAGTTCTCTACACTCACCATACGAAACACAGCAGCATCAAGCTACTATTTTGCGCTGGTTTTCTGAGAGAGCGTGGTCCTTCCCCAGTCGAGCCGATCTATTCATGCTACAGCAACTATAATATGGTTGCTGCGTGGCTACACCACGTAAAAGTATATTACAAAGATAATAAAAATTGTAACATATGAAATCCAGGACACAGTAGGTAAAAATTTTTTATAATCCTCGCTCCATACAAATAACTGTAATAGTGGTATAAAGATAAGAAATATGTGGTTTGTGAAAACTGACAATCTCAGACAGGTCACACACTGAGGATGAAGATTCCATTATTAATTCATCCAACAATGTTTTCTTAGGCACAGATTATTTCACATGCAGGCGGTCCATATGGCATGTGAGCCTCCCTCACATCTCAAATCATACATACCTATATAACGAATGAGCAAGGAAAAGGTTGGTGAATTGTAGAAATATAATAGTAGATATGTTGCGTAAAAGTATTTAATTGTTTAATTACAAATAATACAAATATGTAATACGTTAAAGTTCCTTTATTTAGTAGTTTTAAAACATTATACGTTCCGTTTTCACATTTGCAACTTTATAATTTAGTTATACCACTCGTGCCTGTTAACATAAAACCTAATTTCGGTGACCTCAGAGCGGTATACTTGTACAGTGTACAAAAACTTTATAATGTATAATAATATATTACTTCATGATGTAATCTAAAGGTGCGCTTACACGAGGGCAATAATTGCTCGGCGACACGAATGGACCGATCTGGAGCAATTAATGGAGTAATTTCAAAGCAATGGAGCAAATTGCGGCGATTATTTCGGCGATATTGCTTCTAATTGATCCAGATATTTCATATCGCTGAATGTCGCAGATACGAATTGACGAATATCCAATGGGCTTGGAAATTCCTAGCAATTTTTGTATATATCTCATTCGCACTTGTTTGTTTTGCGGCTTGCCGTCTTGCTTCAATTATTTCAAATTTTATTTATTCAAAAGTAATTCAAAGTCTGTTCGTGACATTCTAGTAAAGTTTTTGAATAATATATCATCTAATTCTTTACACAATGAAAATTGAGGCCTCTTTGCCAAAAACGATCGCACCCAGATACGCCTATTCCTTTTCTTTCTTTTTTGTTTTTGATTAATAATAAAAAAGCGCTACAAGCCGCCGCAGCAAGAACAATGTCGTCCATAGCGAGCGAATACTGAAATGCTCGTGTAGGACAATATTGCCTAGTTGATGAAGTTGCGCCATATCGCTCAATATTGTATTGCGCAGTATTGATGCTTGTTGCCGTTGCCGTAAATTGCTTGAAGTAGTCGTGACGTTTTAGTTGACGAGTATTGACTGGAATTGAGCAATTTTAGTTGCCCGTATGAGCCCACCTTAACAAAACTTACAATCATCGCTCGCTGTACAAGCAATAGCAAGTAGGGAGGTGCGACGAGGAGCGGTCGGGGACATAGCATTTCACGCTATTCTCATGTTATTGTGCATGCGTCATACTTTTAATTTATTGAGAACAAAGTGAGACGTATATTTATTAAGTTTTGTCCAAACTAGTAACTACAGTAAGTTTTAGGAATAAGTTGTATTAAGAAAAGAGCGCCTTGAAAAACTGCATCATAGGCACTTCGATGAGAAGATGCAGCGGCAGAGATGTTACATAAGTCAAGGCTAAAGTCAGGAGCCAGTGCCCACTCTGCAAAAAAACAATTAATATATCATTTTCTATTCTTCTTCTTTATCATCGACCCATAAAAGCCATTATTTATAGGATTTGCTTTAATCGTCACGCTTCGCACGCAGTTTATCGATTATAGTAACGCACCTGTCGGGTCGATTATACAAAGGATTGATAGTTCCGCGAAAAAAGTTTTATATGTGCACCTGCTGTGGCGCTAGTAGTATACACTCATAAAGACGTGATTCGTTTCTTTAGTTTTGAGATCCCATTCCTCTCCCGGTAGAGAATAATAGTGTTCTTTGCACTAAAATGTCAGATTTAACAGTCACACGGTTAAGACGTTGTTTAGCAAGGAACGCATCCTGTGAATTTAATGTAGGTTACAATGCATCCGAAGCTCGTAAAATATCAATCGCACAAAATATTATAAGGCATATGGGGAGAGTGCTATAGACGAAAACACATATAGTTGTAACGAAACTCAATAGTCGTAAGCACGTTAGCTAGTTCTCTTAATCAGTGACACAGAACACTAATATCCTTAGGCTGGATCAGAGACGTCACATGTTCTGATATGGCCGACAGCGTTTTGCAGATTTGAGGAACAGACGATAAAAAATATTCTTAAAATGGAAATTTAAAACTTTATAAACAAAAATCAATATTTCTTGTTTACTTTTACAAAATCTATCACAACTAATAACAATATATAATAACAAATCTATCATAAATATATATTTTTTGATTTTATTTTACATGGTGTAAAATACCCTACTGCCTCCATAATAACGCTAAACAACTACACCTCACGTAGCTTATTTGACTCAAAACAATATTTGAACCAATCTTTAACCCGATCTCGCAAAGAGAATCCCTTTCGTTAATTACAGAAAAACGTATGACTCAAAAGAAAAATTAAAAATCGAAATTGAATTCGAAGTTTATAAGAAAGGAATCTTCTTCTTACGAAATAAAGGACAAGATGTTATTAATACAAACGGAAGTTAACGGTTATGCAGAAAAATAACGCAGTATTTCATGTTTTTCCATGCCATATAAACGGTTTATACTATAAATTTGGTCTTTCAAAGTAATGATGATAAGACATTTTACAAGCCGATTAGTCCCTATCGTAAAGTTCTATAATAATTCTACTTGGCTAACTTTGGCACTGAACTATAAAATGATGTCATATCTAAAATAAAGTGTACACACATTATAAAGTTACTTACAACTGCGAATATAGACATTTCTGTAAGGTTCGTATTCAGAGCAATTTGTGTAAGATTGTAGCTCCAATGCACGAGCAAAATGGGTAGCGACATGCGACTGAGTGGTCGCCAGCCATCCCACGACAGAAACTGCCACCATAGACCTAGGTAATAAATTAATATATTATTTAAAAAAAATTGTAAGATGGATATTTTAATCAATCTATGTTTGCTTAATAAAGATAGCTATATACCTTAACACTATATTTTTTAGTATGTGGTAGTCCGTGAAAGGAAAAGGGGAGATCTCCCGCAGGGCTAGGTGTTCTGCCCGGGGAGCAGCCAATGCTCCGAGTGACAGTTAGGGGCTATGTTATATACTGTTTTACTTCGGTGTTTCGCTTGTGGCGCGACGACAGCGCCGCCACAAGTATATTGTATTGTTTTGGTTGTTATTGATCGTCCCAGAATGTACAAAATTTATGCATATATTGAATATATTCATATTGGACGTACAACCATGTATGTCCTATACCAACGAAACTACGATAAAGTAGTTGGTGTTGTCCCTAGTTTCCTAATATCTACTCGTACAGTCGACACTAACAAAAACTAAGACATACATAAAAACAAATTTTACTTCTCTGCCACTTCATAATAAAGAATATATCATATAATTTTTAAAATCATTTATTTATATAACATTCAAATACTCAGCGATCAATCCCTCTCTTCTTCTCTTCTTGTTGTAAGCTTCTTCCATAAGTGCAAAATTTTCTGATCTCTGCAGTTAGTCGTTAAGTTGTTGCTACCTTGCGTTCACTTCATCGTCTTAAAAATTTCCTAACTTTCAAAACAAAGCTTGCGCTGGTTCATTCCTTCATTCTATCTATTATCGACTATGCAGATGTATGTTACCCAGATCAGTCAGTAAATCTTCTAAACAAGTTGGAGCGCCTTCTTAATAATTCCATAAGATTTATTTTTAGTGTACGTAAATATGACCACATTTCATCGCATCGTTCAAAGCTTAAATCCTATACCTTTAAACGAGCAATTCTTATATATATATATATATATATATATATATATATATACGTGGTATATATATATAATCGGAACCTCGGAAACGACTCCAACGATTTTCATAAAATTTAGTGTCCAGAGTTTCGGGGGCAATAAATCGATCTAGCTAGGATTTATTTTTAGAAAATGTCCCTTTGTCCGTATTTTCAGGCAATAAAAAAACTGCTACAATATAAGAAGATAAATTTTGACAGGTTACCGATGGTCGTAATAGCTCAGATGGGATGTTGTTCGGGCGTGATATCGGCGTTCCGTGGTTCGCGTCCCGTCTTGAGTCTGACTTTTTTTCCTTTTTTTTTTCAAGTTCCCTTCTTTTGTGAGAAAATCTATTATTTCGAGCCCTTTTTTTAGTATTTTTTAAAAATACCAAAATTTTAATTAATCTAATTGCATTCGTGATTTTTATTCAAATAACCAATAAGTAAATAGTTATATAATTAAATAGTAATATAGTAGTTATAATAGTTGATAACAATAAGTTCAGTTTTTTCTATTATGTCAATAAGATCAAAAACTATTATTCATGTAATTTGTATATAAATGTAACTTAAAAAAAACCGAGCAAAGCTCGGTCATCCGGGTACTGGCTACCTATACGTCAAAGGCGTTGCTCTAGAATCTTACTTGTACTTTATTCACTTTTTAAACGATCCAAGGTTTTTTTTGGGGGAATAAAAAAAAAGAAAGTTTTTTTTTTTCGCCTTCTTATCTTAAGGGTAATTTTCATTTTTTTCATTCGATCGATGGTCGAACATCCCGACAGACAATCCGTCAGACTGTTAAGGTTTCCACATCATAAGTCTAATTTTTTAAGTCGTCTTTTACGATACAAGCCATACATGGAACACCCTCCCCAATGATATTAAAAATGCCACAAATAAGAAAGTTTTCAAATTTCTTCTCCGAGAACATTACCTTGAGGGCAACTACTAATTGACATTATTTTTCCTTAATTCTTGTCTTTCTTTTCTTCTTTTTTTCTTCTAATATTTATTTCATTATATATTATACATATATTATATTATATATATATATATATATATATATATATATATATATATATATATATACATATTAGACGATTCCGCGGAGCAGTGGCTTAGCAATTAGCTGCGCTGGGGGTCGCGGGTTCGAATCGCGCACGGAACAATGTACGTTGTATGTTATATGGCTTACAAATAATTTTTCCGGGTCTGGATGTTTGTCCTTGTGCAATTTATGTTTGCAAACTGCCCCCGCGATACTGGAGAAAATCCTAGTGTAGGGTAACGTTATACCAAAACACATTTTGGGTTGTATCTTTCTTTGTTGGTTTGCAGGCATAAAAAAAGAGAGTCAAGTTACTGTTACAGAACATCGGTATCGATGAGGCAGGTACGAAACAGTCAGTTTATGATGTGTTTTATGCACCCTTGACCAAAGTGCTTAACAGCCTTTTGTCTGGTACGAATAAGACACACGCATATAACGGTTGTATCATGCCTGTCCTCATGTATAACTTTGACATACTCAGGTGGTCTCAGACTGAACTTAGTGCCCTGGATAGAAAGTTCCGCACTACCATGACGTCCCATAGAGTGCGTCATCCAAAATCATCGGTAATTAGGCTGTACTTGCCACTAAAGCTTGGTGGGCCTGACTTTTTAAGCGCACTTGTGATTAAAAACTTACCCCTCTATACTTAGCCAACGAGCATTGGTAGAACCCGGCAGTACGTAGCATTGGTATGGAAGGAGAAGGAGCTCCACGAGAGTTTCTACAAAGCTTTTCATGAGCCTTTCGTAGACACAGTAGCCTCTCTCTATTGGCTACGCTTTGTTGACCTCTTCAGGGAGACTGAGGGTTTTGTCTGTACAATACAGGATCAGTTTATTAAGACCAACTACTATCGGAGATATATCCCAAAGGATGGCACCGTTGACATCTGCCGAACTTGTCGCCCTCACGGTGAGTCACTTAGGCATGTCATCTCCGGTTGTTCGGTGCTTTCTAACTCTGAGTACTTGCACAGGCACAACCTAGTAGCCAGAATTCTTCACCAGGAGTCTAAAGTGTGGACCGGAAATTGCCGTAATACAAGTACTTGCCGGAACTCGAAAATAATCGCGCCAGGCTCTACTGGACCGGGCTATAATCACAGACAGGACTATTCTTGCGAATAAGACTGATATTGTGCTGATGGACCGGGCACAGTCGAGGATATTCTTGGTCGACATTACGATTCTGTATGACGAATATCTATATAAATGTCTGGACCTGAATCGATTACGATTTCGTCAAGATAAACGACATGTTAGGTGGTCTGCCAACCGAAATTATTCATGTTATCGTTTCTGCAAACAGGCTAATCCCAGTTAGCCTCTCGGATCATCTGAGATGGCTGGGAAAAATTTAAAAGTTAAGTTTATAATATGAGCTACCTACCTGAACTAGCTTGAGTACCTGTGTTTTAAATGATGATGATTGAAAATCTATCTATATAAAACTATTTTCTTAATTGTTTCTACCTATGTCCGGTATAGACTTTGAAACCATCTAACCAAGATTGGATCCTTAGATGGTTTATATTTACATTTGGATCCGGTAGATGGCACTATCATCGAGATCCATAAATCACCAGTGTAAAGCCGAAGCAAATCGCTAGGAAGAAATTTAATTAAATTATACCTTTGTTTTTGTAATCCTTAAACAAACAGTTTAAAACATCTTACTTCCTCACTATTTATCAGTGTGTAACAACATAGATAAGAATATAACCTAGTCATTTTGTTAAACAACCAAAACATATTAAAACAAAGTCTTAACACCGCCCCTATCTATCTCAATCAATCATCAAAGTTCAAAAACTTTATTAATCTAAGCTTATATAAAAAGGGTTATTACAATATTAAGGAATTTATGGACGATAATAACCCCTGGGTAAGGTGATCGCTACCAAACTATTTCTAATGTGTTCTATGTTGTTATTTGTAACATACATGATTGTAAGCTGTTATTTAAAAAATAGTCTCACTGGATTTCTTTCTGGTTACTCTCAAGACAGAGGTATATTAACCAGTGGTAAATTTAAAAAGTAATTTTTAATAAGTATTATTTTTAATCTATATTGAATAAAAAGTTTCTGTACTACTATTAATAGAATATTTTATAAATTATGACTTAATATAATGAATACAACCTTACCTTTCGTTTTTTTTTTTTTGTAATACAACCAGTTTAAAACATTTTTCTTACCGTGTGATGGTAAAATTATAATAAGTCACCTTGGCTTTAATCATATTACTTTAATGGTATTTGGAATGTACACCCACAATCAATTGATACATATCAAAAATAGAATCCATATGACATTTTTGCACAGACAAGAACTATATTTTGCCGGAACTAGTGAAAAGATTTTCTATGGATTTTAAAGTACCTATAAATGCTGAATATACCTACAACTTTGTTTCATATGTACTGTAATAATTCAACAGTGTAATATTTTATAATACCGGTGAAAACGACTAGAAAATCGCTTTTATTTCGTTTTTAGATTATTGTCATCAACAATTAAAATTAATTGTTAATTCCTCAGTATTCCGTTTAGTTGCAGTAAAACTAATAATACTATTGTATTGTAAAGATTATAGGGATTAATCGACATGAATTTCTTTAAGTATCCTTAAAATTTGTGGTAGGCCCATCCTCCATACAAAATAAATTGTCTTCTATTACGAACGCACATCGCGTCAAAATTCACGAAACCGACCTCACTCTGGATGCTTGGCGGTCCACCGGTGTGCGTTTTACTAGGACTTTTCTTCCTCGAATAAATTCTCCGTGGAATTTTTTTACCACCGTTAATTTTTCTGGACCGATATGATTTAGGGACCTTCAAGAGAAGAGCCTTTCTAAAAGGCCGGCAAATCATCTGCAATTGCCCTGGTGTTGCGATTGCTCATGGAAGGCGTTAGTCACTCACTATTAGGTGAGCCGCGTGCTCGTTTGCCCCATCTTTTGCAACGCGCGCTTATATCATCTGCGCATGCGTAAGTTTTTGTTTGGAATAACTTTTCTAGTATCTAGTACGTATAACTCTATGACTACACCTAAAAATTTTATAGGTAAAGTGGCTTGAGTCCCGCCTGTTGTTAATATTTATAGAAGATTTTTTTCAATAAACGATCTGATTAAGGAATTGTTAAAATGTACTTACTATCGACTTTGTTTATAAATCCAAGCAAAGCTACGACGATAATAAGAGAAAACACTGGTCGTTCTAGTGCTGCGTGCGCAGCAATGCCGATCGGTGAACTGATGTCCTTTACGAAGTATCCTGATAGGAGCCAAATAAATATGGATGGCACGGAGCATCGATACAGTATACGAAAGATCTGAGAAAAGTAATTATATAGAAATGAAGTGTTTGATCAATGTACAAAATAATAAAAAGTCCTATAACCTGTGCTACCACATCTCAAACACAAATCACTGATGTAATTTATAGTATATGGTACAGTCGATAATTTAAAAAAAAATAAGTATTCGTTGTAATCTACATAATTATGAAAACCAGTATTAGACATGATATTTTTGCGCGCGGAGTGAGTAAAAATGATGATTAGGTTGAACAATGGATGTATTTTTCCACACAAATAGCAAGTTTATGACTACGTCGTCCAAAATCGCTATACTTCTTTGGTGAAGTTGGTAGATGTCATAAGTCGATTGCTTGTGGTCGCTTCCGGAAAGCAAACTCTACTCCAGGGAGTAGAGTTCGTTTCCTCGATATAATTCATTTTCCGAACGCCGGCACACGCTTTTATACTCGATAAAAGTAATATAAAACTTTC
Organism: Parnassius apollo; assembly: GCA_907164705.1. Lineage (NCBI taxonomy): Eukaryota > Metazoa > Arthropoda > Insecta > Lepidoptera > Papilionidae > Parnassius > Parnassius apollo. Next base: position 9,856,615 of record CAJQZP010001449.1, on the reverse strand, counting down.
TAGGCCAATCCATGTCATTTCACTCTTTAAACCGGAACACTCGCGATTACATAACGATAACAATATGCGAAGGAGAAGAAGCCAATAGTTTGAACCTTATCTATCTTAATGCCTACACAATTTACTACTTGACGAGGACACTAACCTTATAGTCGGGAACATTCCTACGCAATGTGACGCAATACGTAACCGGCTTTCTTAACAATATTATGAGGCATTCCATCTTAGTCTACAGAGATGACATTACATGTGTATTTTGATTTTTAATCGATAATAGATGCAGGTGACTATTGTCCACTGAACAACTTACCATCAGATTGAATGTGTATTTGTTAGTCTCGCCTATAAAAATAATACTGGGTTCAAAACACATTTTTAGATTAACTTGCTTAGAGCTAAATATTTGTGATAGTCCGTGCTCTATAACGTGAATAATTTAGATATTTGTTTGTGTTTACTGCGTGGTAAAAAACTATAAAATACGCGTATATGTGTGAACGTTAAAGATCACTTCAGTATGTCTCGTGGGTGTCTTAAAAGGCAACCATGATTTCGATTGATGGAGATCTAACAATCTTGTTTACGAAAGGCTTAAATACCTAGACCAGGGACTGCGATCGTTAATTACTGTGTGATGACCAAGGCAACACTCCTACAACTACCTATAACTACCGAGAACTAGGGAGAAACATGAACTGTAGTGGACATACACCAGGTGGTAAATATGGAGAGTTTAGTTAAATACTAAGGGCCTGATTTACGGAGTGGGGGGGCTGACGTGCAGCAGTCGATTTTAATAGGCTGTAACGAAACGGTGCTAGAGCGCAAGGACCGAGGGGGCACTGTTCCTTTGCCAACAATAATAGAGTTTTATTCCCTTTATGCCTAAATACTATGCTAAATGCTTCTTAATTTTAAGATGCCTTTTAGCATCGTGCTGTCTCTATAATTAAAGTTATAGAGAAAGTTAAAGTCAAAGTGATTGGGACATCACGACATTTAACGACATCTTAGTAGATTTTGTTTTTAAAGCTCACTTCTCTACCTATAACTTAATTAGTTAACACAGACCATAACTATAATACTTAACAATACTGGATTAACACATCAATGGATACTAAAAAATATATCTGTACACATAATATTATAAATACGAACGAACTCAATCTTACAATGTGTTACTTTTTTAAGCCGGCTAAACAGATTTCGTTAAGTCAAGGAAATAGACTAAGTGCATCCTGAGGAAAGACCTTTTACCACAGGATAATACATTCACTATTGTCACAGAAAAATTAAAAAATCTAGTGAAATATAAAAATCAAGTTAGGTTATTCGTAGAGTGGGCAGGGACAGGCAGGGCAGGCCGGTGAATGGGAGGGAGGGCCTAATACACAAAAATCTAAATACTTATTATTTAGATTACTAGAAAACTATAAATGCCTTGTACTGTTTCTTAATATCGAGACGCGTGTCGCCGGTTCGCAGTACACAACATTAAATACACAATTTCGCCTACACATACCTCTAGCATTCATGCAACAAAGATTTAACTATGAATGATTGCGTTAAGGCATATTATAAAAACCCAAAATCTCAGGAGGCGTAGCCTCGTGTTCCAATAATTACCCTGTGCGAAAATTGTACTCACTCTCATATGGGCATAGTGCAGCGCAACATACATTTCAAATTTTAAGGGTTATAACTATTATGATGTTTTTTGTAAAAGAGGATATAATAAAACGTTAAGGATAAGTATTTCCATATTCTTTAATATCCGGATCGAAATGAACACAACATTATACAAACAGCAAACAAATATATAATATATATATATATATATATATATATATATATATATATATATTTATATTTATTTATATATATATATATATATATATATATATATATGGGTGACATTTTTTCAGTTTTACTTGTTATCTTACTAACAGATCGAATTTAGTCTACCACTCTTACAATATAATTACTTATCCTTGCAATATATTAAAACTGCATCAAAGTTATCAAGTAATTTAAAAATACTAACAAACAGATACTCGCTGATAAAAGGTTAACGGTATAAAATTTTAGAAAGAAAAAATAGAGGAGGTGTAAATAAATATTTAACGAAAACACATTTTTTTCCCATTTCTGTAAAGTTTTACTTAAGGTAAACCAAACTTTTAGGTAAGCCAAACATAATAAATTATCGATACAAAGTAGTTGTGTCACGCCACTGTCTCGCGCTCGACTCCTGCGGCCACGTTCTTGGAAATTTACGTACGCAACAAAATTCTTTCTAATAAAAATACCAATTACTTCGCAACCTTCTGCTAACTAAATACAATGATGTGTCTTACCTGGATTGAAGAGCACCTCCCGCCCTCCCTCATATGCATGCACTAACTCCGTCACCACTAGGCCCAGCACAACTACTCCCAACACCTTTACTCCCGACACCACTACTTCCAATACCACTATTCCAGGTAGGACACACCATCGACGGTAAACTTCACGCTGGTATTCTGCGAGGTCGTGGTACCAACCCGGTTTAAGCCGGCCCATCCGTGCGACAGCAAGAGCTACCGCGTGGTCCTAACACAGATTATATTTATTCTCGATTAAGAATCAAAATGCAGATGCGTTGTCATCCCTGAGGATATATGATGGATAGAATGCCTCGTTTCCAGTAAAAAGAGTCTCCGATTCCCTACACTTACACTAGACACTTAGTGTAGTCCTACCCTGGTCGAGCCGACCCATTCGTGCTGAAACGCGTGGTTCTACCACGGTAAAAATTATTACATTAAATAATGTAACATTACATCAATGATTTATTTTTTGAGATGTGGTAGCACAAGCTACATGATATAAATATTAGCATCTTTTTAAAAACAGGTAAGAGACAAATGAGTTAGTCTACCTGATGGTAAATAGACGTGGCCCATCAACGTCTACGATATACTATAAAATTTAATAAAAAATAAATAAATATATGCCGGCATAAAGTTTCTCAATATTATAGATTATATTTGCACAAAATTATCTTGGCAACAAATATTTCGCCAGGAATATGAAAATCTGAATAACTATAAACTATAAAATATATAAATTTATAAATGTAAAAATTCTTACCAAACTCTCTCCGGGCTTGAAATTGACCTGCTGCCAATAGTAAAGGAGGATGGCAGCAAAAACTCCAATCAGTGAGGTAGGTAGGTTGCTCCATGGAGCCGTATACAAGAAGTTGAAAGAAGGCTCACCAGCGAACTGGTTTCGGATCTCTCTGTAAAGATAAAAATCTATGTTTAATTTTAATAGCACATTCGCTGCATGGTACTAGGTAAATATCACAAAGTATTTTTTATTTACCTACTGGAAGTTAATATTGAATTTTAATACCACGTTCGTGCATGTACGCTCCAAGCGTACGAAAATTTAGTTGTGCGAGGAAGAAAACTAGTAGTAAATCACAGGGTAGTAGCCAAGCATTACAGATGATGGGGATGGTAACGTAAGTTTAGAAGCGATATGCGTTGGTGAACTTTGGCGCCAGGAATTAATCCGAACAATTTCTCAGAGCTCTGCCCGGGTAAATGCAAAGATAGCAAATGAAAAAGGACGCAACATCTCGTCCCAGTGCCAGAATCGAGCCAATCAGAGAGAATTCGGTTATCAACGATTCGAGCCGCTCTACGCTTCACGTGGTTATGGGAAAGGAGCCTTGCACAAGGGAGCCTAGGCTCATATATGTGAACAGTATACAATCTGCGCCTTCTAAAGTTACAAGCGGTGTGTCGGTATGAAATACTGTCCTTCTCTGCTGAGCGCAACAAGCTTTGTAGAGGCTTATTTAGACTTCTCTTCCAAGTGACTACGAAACTGCTGGTCGAGGATTTTAATAATGCCTGGGGCAATGAAGGGAGTTCCCTAAAACTGGGGAGATACGACAAAAGGGTTAAAAGAACCCCTTTGTCGTATCTCGAGAGCAGAGCTCTTGTTGAGAAAATCAATCACCTAATTTAGTTAAGTGGGTGGTTTAAGATGTGATTGTGATGAAATGTCATACCATGATTGAGTATCAAAGTTGTGAGTAATCTGCAATTGCAGAGCTTATGCTTAGCAGTGGATTCTTGGTCAAATAAAGGGTGTGGTGAAAGTTAGTAATATCTAAGTATCTTCAATATTTCCAAATACAGGCAATACCTGCCTGGCAAAAAAGAATGGTGTTAAAATGAGTATTTTTGACAGAAATGGAAACAGTACACACAATATAGATTCAGTTAAAATATGGTTTTACTTACACTGTAAATTGTGGTCAAAATATCCGAAGACGGAAAAAAATAAATTTTTGCAAAAATATTTGTGAATCTTTAAAAATCTGTAAAATATTTGTAAGGCAACATAATATAATTGTTAATTGATCAACACAATTTTTACAGTTACAAAAATAATGTTTAATAGAAATGGCAGAGTTAGGTTCTTACAAGGAAATAAAACATTGCATAAAGCAATTGGTCTACCCCTGAAACTATTGAGACTTAATTCCTAATAGAAGAGAAGATTATACATTCCGTTTCATATTTTTCTCATTCATTTCGTCACAATGCGACGGTAACTTTTGATATGTTGTTTGTATCAAAATAGTAATGACTAATTTTGAGAACTCAAATGTTCATTTTTATAGATTTAGCGAACAAAATTTTTGGGGCTGTGCGGAGCGCGTGATCAGAGGCACTAATTATTTTTATGGCATAGACTAAGTCTAAGCCCGTGGGCTCTAACACTTGTTGTAAACAAAACAACCATGTCTTAGCATCTGTTTCAGTACGTACTTCATATTACTTCAATACTAAGGACTAAAATTGTTGACAATCCCTCTTTACATAAATACAAAAATGAACGTTTTCCTATGCCAATCTAATCATCATCACTACACAGCCCTTCAAATGTCTATTGCTGAACAACGCATACTCCAAGGTTGCAACAAATTATGGTCCCAAACCTCCTGCATCTCTTCCATTCAGGTTATTACTCCATATAGGGGGGAGAGGGTGTTATCGCGACTTGATAATTGCGGAAAATAATGCTTACGAGATACACCTGTCATAAAAGGTTTCCCTTAAATACTTACTCAGGATACATGTGGAAGAGCATTGTCTTCAAGTTCCAGTTGTAGGCGATAACAAAATTGGCAACGATCACGCAAACGAGAAGACAGCTTAGGACCTTGATAGCTCTGCGCGGTGACCGGCCCAAGGTGACAGTCAGAAAGCCCGCCAATACATAAAGTTGCATGTCCACCGCGAGAAACCTAGAATGAGTCAAGTGATCAATGCGACTATTTTAATAGAAATTAAGGTTAAATCCTTGATTCTAAGACTAGATTTTCAATTTGTTAATAGTATAATGCTCATCATCATTACAGCCCTTCACAAGTTCACTGCTGAACATAGGCCTCCCCCAAGTAACGCCACAGAGCACGGTTTTGAGCCACCTGCATCCATCGACTTCCTGCATGTCTTACCAGGTCGTCACTTCATCTAGTGGGGGGTCGCCCTACACTACGCCTACCGGTATGAGGCTGCCACTCGAGAACCTTTCTTCCCCATCGGTTATCGGTTCTTCGAGCTATATGGCCGGCCCATTGCCACTTCAGCTTACTAATCCGTTGGCCTATGTCGGTCACTCTGGTTTTACTGCGGATATCCTCATTTCTGAGTCTATCACGCAGAGAAACTCCGAGCATAGCCCTCTCCATAGCTCGCTGAGCGACCTTGAGCGTCCTCATACGGTCAGCAGTGAAGGACCACGTCTCTGATCCGTAAGTCATCACTGGCAACACGTACTGGTTGTACACTTTAGTTTTCAGAGATTGAGGTATACCTGACGAGAAGATGTGTCGTAATTTCCCGAACGCTGCCCAGCCGAGTTGAATCCGTCGATTGACCTCTCGGTCGAAGTTGGACTTACCTTGTCGGACTATTTGTCCAAGTAAACGTACTCGTCAACAACTTCGAGCATAGTGCTCCCAACAACTACCGGCATAGGTGAGACATGATGATGATGATGATGATGATGATTAAACATGATCTTTGTTTTGTCCATGTTCATCTTAAGACCTATCCCTTGGGAGACACCATTTAGGTCATTGAGCATAGTGCTAAGGTCCTCCAGCGATTCTGCCATAAGGACTATATCGTCGGCAAATCGAAGGTGAGTGATATACTCGCCATTGATGTTAATGTCGTATCCTTTCCAGTCCAGTAGCTTGAAAAAGCTTCCAATGCAGCGGTGAAGAGTTTCGGGGATATAACGTCACCCTGTCTTACACCTCTCTGCAGTTGGATAGGTTTCGAGCTCTGATTCTGTACTCGGATAGCCATCGTAGCCCTACTGTACAAACACTTCAGCACATACCGACAGTCAACTTGACACCGCTGAAGGGACTGTAGCACTGCCCAAATTTCGAAGGTATCAAAGGATTTCTCATAGTCCACATACGCCAGGCAAAGTGGCAGATTGTACTCTTCGGTCTTCTGTGGAATATTACACTTGACGGATGATAGGAACTGACTAATCTTCTTCGGCGGCTTGTAGAATGTTCTAATAGAAGTTCGCTTCAAGATGTAGCCATTCTTGTCTGTGATATCTCTGACATTTAGTAGTACAGCAGGCACCCGCTCGGCTGTGGCCGTCTTCACTCGGTCACTGTGATTAGGCGCGGGACCCGAAGCTTGTTGTCATGCAAAACCTGCTTGATGTGCAGTAGCTCGGCGGCCAGGTGTTTGCTGTCACAGATCTCTCGTGCTCTCTGTAACAAAGATTTGCCCACGGTAGCCAACTTTGAAGGATGATGGTGAGATTCACCATTTAAATATCAGTTTGTATGGGTCTTTTTTCTATACACTGTATGACCTATGGCGTTGTTAGGATTTCGGATGACTAACACATCTAAGAAAGCTAAGGAATTATTTGCCTCCAACTCCATAGTAAACTGAATTTTAGAGTTAAGTTAGTGCGTGCTCGTTTGTAGCTCATATATACATAGGTATTTTTTTGTAAATTATAAAGTAGAAATCATTTTTTTATTTCAGACTAGTTCGATTTTCTAATTTTTTAATTGTCAAGAAAAGTTTAAGAAAGATGGCACACTTCAATTATTATTAAATTAAATATCAGTCGGTCATCAACTGCAAACTAAATATAAGTTTTCATTGCCTGTTATTATTTAGTTACTCACAAAGTTTTACATCAATATTATAACGAAACTTAATCGGCGCATGAGTACCGAAAACTATTTCACCTAAATTTTTTATGCAGTCTCTTAAGAGACTCTTAAGGTGAAATAGTTTTCGGTACTCACGCACCTATTCCTTCTAGAAGAATAATTGTTATGTGTCAGTTTTATAATTAAGTTTCGTTATAAAATTGATGTAAAACTTTGTGAGTAACTAAATAATAACAGGCAATGAAAACTTATATTTAGTTTGGTGGTAGCATGGTTCTTCCCCGGTCAAGCCGACGCACTCCTGATACAACCATACAAATATAGCTGCAGCATGGCTCTACCACGTATAAAATACTCATACTTAATGATTTCTTATATTTACGCGAACACTACACATTGATTAAAAATACTTTTATGGATTTTATCGCATTTTATTTATTTTTTATTTTTAATACCCGACGTCTCAGGTGCTTTCCAGCACCCATTCAGATAAAGTAACTGCATTTTTAGAACATCTTAATTCCATAAACTCTAAAATTCAGTTTACTATGGAGTTAGAGGCAAATAATTCCTTAGCTTTCTTAGATGTGTTAGTCATCCGAAATCCTAACAACACCATAGGTCATACAGTGTATAGAAAAAAGACCCATACAAACTGATATTTAAATGGTGAATCTCACCATCATCCTTCAAAATTAGCTACCGTGGGCAAATCTTTGTTACAGAGAGCACGAGAGATCTGTGACAGCAAACACCTGGCCGCCGAGCTACAGCACATCAAGCAGGTTTTGCATGACAACAAGCTTCGGGTCCCGCGCCTAATCACAGTGACCGAGTGAAGCCGGCCACAGCCGAGCGAGATATCACAGACAAGATTGGCTACATCTTGAAGCGAGCTTCTATTAGAACATTCTACAAGCCGCCGAAGAAGATTAGTCAGTTCCTATCATCCGTCAAGTGTAATATTTCTCTACATGATGCAGGAGCGTACAAGCTTGATTGTGATTGTAGTTTCTCATATATAGGGCAAACAAAAAGATCAATTAGAACCCGCGTAAAAGAACACATAACTGGCGTGAAGCATCAACTTTCCGGGAAGTCTGCAGTTTATGATCGTATCAGATCAGATTTGATAGACAACAAATCCTCACGAAAGAACATCGATTCCCACCAAGGATGATACGTGAGGCTATTGAAATAAAAAAAAATCCTAATTTCATTAGACCCTATAATTAATAAAATTAAAACTAAACCCAAGCATACCACTGCAAGACTTCAAAACGTAGTTAGTTCATTTTGCGTAGATCGGACCAAAGACCATTATTAAAAAGATGAAGTTACTCCGGGATAACTTTGGCATCGGGACGTCAGTTACCTCAGTTCCCCGTGACCATGGGTGCTGGAAAGCACCCGAAACGTCGGGTATTAAAAAAAACGCGATAAAATCCATAAAAGTAGTTTTAATCAATACTCATACTTTGTCTTGGCAAATAACTCTTTTGAAGGGCCTAGAAGCGAAGCTATACTTCTTTTGAAGCTTGCTGGTATTTACATCTCGAACCTCCAAGGCGTTTGTTCAGGCCTGATAACACTCCAGCTTACTGCAAAATGCAGTCCTACACGAGCGATCAAACCAAAGTTCAGATCTGCTTTCGACAGACAAAACTGGAATAAATAGTTCCATTCCCTGTAGCGCCACATCAGAGAGAGAGTTAGCAACAGCGCTGGGATCATCAGACAAAAAGCAAACCTGTCCCCATGGGTAGCATGCAAAAAAAGGGCGTATTTTGTCCCAATCGGTTGACCTGTAATTCTGAACAAGGCGGTAGCGTCCAGAACGTAACTGCGAAGGGAGTGTGAGTGGCACTATATTCCGGATCAGACAATGATCCAGAGAGCCGAGAGGGGCGTCGACAGAAACCTGATATCCCTCCGGATGAGAGGTAATCAGAAGGTCCCACAGGGAAGGTGTATGATCTTCCACGTCTTTAATCCGTGTAGGTGAAGTAACCAGTTGTGTCCGACCATATCCCAAGCCAAAGTCATATACAGATCTCCCCGCATAATCGGTTAAACGTTAACTGAGCCATCCAGCGTGATGGGTGTTAAAATAGCTAAGTATCACTTTCTCTGCGAATGGTGTAGTCAGGAATTTGCAGCCATAAAGACGTGGTCAATGAGACGGTGCGTTTCGGCATAATCACTATGGGACCTATAGGCACCCGTAGACGTGCGGATGATGGTCGCTATCTACGCGTAGCCAAAGGGCTAGTCCGTATCTTCAAGACTGCTGAGGCGTCAAGAACAGATACCCTCTTTCACACAAGCGCAAACTCCAGCTCGGGGCACAAAGAAGTGTTCTAATTTGTACCCCGGTTGGACAGGTATGAAGTATCAGCCGGAGAGGACACCTGCATCTTGGTCAAAAAGAGCACGGTCGACTTCGTACTCTCCAGATGGTGCTGGACGGCGTTAAGGTTTGAGTGAAGTCCCCTGACGTTACAGAAGTCCATGCCTAGTGTGGTTACCATGGTTTTATCGCTCTGTTTGCCCCCTGCAGTGTTAGCAGTGAGCAGGATTTTGCACCCCCCAGAATACGCGGGGCAGCCTGAGTACTCCCGCCCGAGAGTAGGGTAACTTGGGCGTGAATGCTCAGTGAAGAATTCTCCATTACTAGGGGTGCTAGTACCCTCCTAGGGTAATCTTTTATTTTGAAATACCGCTACCAAGTTACGGCCTCCCCGTACCGTACCGTACGGGAGGAGGCTTGGTAGTCCGGCCACTTGCACTAACCAAGCGAAACTACTGCGTTGGTATTCTGTAAGGTCGTGCTACAATCTAGCTATATTGTTAAAATTTAAAGTTCTGTAAAAAAACTGGCAATATAAGAAATTTAGTTCGATTTGCCACCGCTTCACGTAATATTTTTCACTGTGATTGTTGAATTACATTTGAGAGTAGAGCGTTAAATAAAACCAAATTACAGTTATTGTTTTGTTCAAAATTTTGTGTTTGTTATATATTTAAACACTTCAACTTCCACCGTATGTTTGTGTAACGTATACTATCAACAGATACACCAAAATTTCTTCTGCCGGAAATCATAAAAGAGCGAAGCGGACCGTGCTGTTAGGAACACGACTGTGAACGCTATCGAAGCCTGAATTCAAACGAAAAATGACGGTGGAAAGAAAAAATGTAATCGCGAAAGACCCTGTCGCTAATTCCTGAAGCGATGTGCTTACCATCAATAAACAATACATACTCAAAATCAGCCCCAGTAGCTTAACGTAATCATGTAACTGAAACGTTAATCAATGATGAGTGGGGAAAATGTAACACATCAAGTAACTCTGAATATAAATAAAATATTAGATGAAAAATTTTCTCTATGGGAAGAAAAGCTTCAAAAGTTATAATAAAAAGTAGAAAATCACGATAAACGAATATACTTTTTAGACAAACAGTCCAGACAGAGAAATGTAGTGTCCTTTGGCATCGAGGAGAGAGAATCGTCATACGAGGAACTAGAAAACAACATCGTCAAGTGGATCAGAGAGCGTCTTTCTATTAGGATGATAGACCATAAAGACATTAAGGAGGTAAAGAGAATCGGAAGAAAAAGTGAAACACCTCGGCCGATAATAGTAACCTTCACTACTCTTGGTTTCAAAATAAACATATTATTTAAACAAAGGAGAACGCTGAAATACTCTCAATATTATATGAAGGAGGACTATCTACAATACATTTTAGAAAAAAGAATGGAATTACAACATTAAATGATCCTAGAGAAAGAGAAAGGCAATACAGTAAGTTTAAAATAAGTTTAACTGATCATAGTAAAACCTAACAATAAAAGAACACTCCCTACATCATCTGAAAAAAACTCCCCACCACAGAACGATAGAAACATTCATGCTGGTATCATGAAAAAAAGAACAACGTACTCCAACCACAGACATCGATTCGAAGATCAAATAGCTTATCAGATGGAGTCCTGAAACCGGATATGATGAACTTCTTAGTCAACAAAAATTCCAATATTAAAACAAACAACCAAGAAAAAAAAAGAATACATAACAACCAAGCCACCCCTCCCACGAAGTTCTCATCACCATTACAGCCTTTCACAAGTGCACTGTTGAACATAGGCTTCTTCCCCAAGTAATGCCACAAGGCACGGTCCTGAGCCACCTGCATCCATCGAATTCCTGCATATCTTACCAGGTCGTCACTCCTACGAGGCTGCCACTCGAGAACCTTTTCCCCCATCTCTTATCGGTTCTTCGAGCTATATGGTCGGCATATTGCTACTTCAGCTTACTAATCCGTTGGGCTATGTCGGTCACTTTGGTTCGATTGCGGACATCCTCATTTCTAAGTTTATCACGCAGAGAAACCCAAGCATAGCCCTCTCTATAGCTCGCTGAGCAACCTTAAGTGTCCAGCATACGGCCAGCAGTGAAAGACCACGTCTCAGATCCGTAAGTCATCAACACGCACAGTCTAGTTTTCAAAGTTTGAGGTATACCTGACGAGAAGATGTGCCGTAATTTCCCGAACGCTGATCAGACGAGTTGAAACCAGTGATTGACCCCTAGGTCGAAGTTGGACTTACCTAGTCGGACTATTTGTCCCAGGTAAACGTACTCGTCAACAACTTCGAGCATAGTGCTCCCAACAACTACCGGCATAGGTGTGACATGGACATTAAACATGATCTTTGTTTTGTCCATGTTCATCTTAAGACGTATCCATTGGGAGACACTATTGAGGTCATTTAGCATAGTGCTTAGGTCCTCCAGCGAGTCTGCCATGAGGACTATATCGTCGGAAAATCAAAGGTGAGTGATGTACTCGCCATTGATGTTAATACCGTATCATTTCTAGTCCAGTAGCTTGAAAATGTCTTCCAATGAAGCGGTGAAGAATTTCGGGGATATAACGTCACCCTGTCTTACACCTCTCTGCAATTGGATAGGTTTCGAACTCTGGTTCTGTACTCAGATAGCCATCGTAGCCCTACTGTACAACCACTTCAGCACTTCGATATACCGACAGTAAACTTGGCACCACTGAAGGGCTGTAGCACCGCCCAAATTTTGACGTATGCCAGGCAAAGTTACAGATTGTACTCTTGGGTCTTCTGTACAATCTGCTGTAGGGTATGTATGTGGTCTATCGTACTGAAGTTTTTTCGGAAACCGGCTTGTTCGGGAGGCTGGAAGTCGTGGAGTCTGCGTGCGAGACGATTCGTAATGACTCTCGAAAACAGCACGTAGACGCGGCTAAGAAGGGAAATCGGTTTGTAGTTCTTCAAGAGAGCGTTGTCACCTTTCTTGAAGAACAAGACCACCGTACATCTGCTCCACGCATCCGGAGTAGTGCCACCATGGAGGACGGAATTGAAGAGCTTCTGAACGACTTTAAGTACCGGTGTTCCACCCGCTTTCAGAAGCTCCGCTGTAATTCCATCCCCACCTGGGGCCCTGCCGTTTTTAAGGTGCTGGAAAGCCATTCTAATCTCGCTCAGACTGACGTCTGGGATATCATCGGAATAGTGTCGGATAAGACTTGCTCTTGGATCGTTACTCACACAGCGTACAGCTGCCCATAGAACCTCTCAATCTCACTCAGAATCTCAAGTGTCCCGGAAACGATGCTGCCACACTCAATCTTCAGCTTTGACAGTTGGCTCTTACTGGCAGACAGATCTCTGGCAAAGACTTTGGAGCCCTGGTTCCGCTCGATCGCTGAATGTCTGTTCAGTTGCCTGTATGCTGTGAAATCTGTTGACGATTGCAGCCTCATCTCAAGTCTAACAGCCATGAGATTAAGAGTGTGATCGGAGAGATTTTGTGTTCTTCTAATGCGAGTCATGGCATGGTCAATTTCCACGAGCTCATAATTCATATCATCCACTGCATTGCAATCTTCTAGACACTGAAAGCGGTTACGTAACTCGAGTTGAAAAGTATCGGGAGTCTGGATTAGAGCACGTCGGGGATGGAGCGTTGACTTCATTAGACGAGACCTTTCCGACTTAACGTTTAGGTTCAGTGTGCCTCTAACCATTCGGTGATCGCTGCCAGTTTTTACCCTTGCGATCACTGACACATCACTGAACAGTTGGCATCTGGTCGTCATTATGAAATCAATCTCATTTTTTGTCGAACCGTCGGGGCTCGACCAGGTCCACTTCCTGTGGAGCCGCTTCTGGAAGAAAGAGTTCATTCATGCTTATAAAGAGTCCCTCTTTTTTCATAAAGTCGGCCAGCTTCTGGTCCCTACGGCCCTACTCCAAATTTTCCTAACTACAGCTCACCGCTTTCTCTTGTGCCTAGTTTTGCGTTGAAGTCTCCCATCAACACCGTGTAGTGGGTTTTGGATGAATGCATGGCTCTTGAAATATCCTCATACATTTCCTCCACCTTTTCATCGGGATGTGCCGAGGTTGGTGCGTAAACCTGTATGACCTTCAGCGAATACCGTTTGGTGATTCTGAGTATCAGGTACGCGACCTTCGTCGACACACTCCCAATCTTTACAACGTTGTTTACGAGAGACTTGTGGTCGATAAATCCGATACCTCCTTGGGACAGATGGTCAACCTCTCGGTGATAGAACAAGTTGCCGGACTCGAGAATTACCGTGTCCTCCCCTCTCTTCGGACCTCGGATAATCCAATAATATGCCAGCGCAACTTGTCTACCTCTTCTTCCAACTCCAGGATCTTCTCGTCAATCCTCAGGGTGCGTGCGTTATATGTTGCCAGCGCGAGTCTACGTAGGTGGCAACCGAACCTCCACCGGAGATTCTTAGCACCCCCTGCCCCGTCGTTACCATGGTCGCCATCGAAGCCAGAAATAGCGGGCCCGGCGGGGACTGGGGGCCGTTTGTTTGCGTCGTTACTCATGGGGGATATTTGCCATAGTTGGCAAGCGTCGAGCAGGTTGGCAACCGCAGTTTTTTATTATATTATTGTTGTTATTAGGAAGATGCTGCTGCCCATCTCCTGCCTGTCTCCATCTGTCGCCTCTTACGACATCCACGGGAAGATATGGGATAGTGGATATTCTCAACCGCCACTACGCGGCAGTTTTACTTGAATATAAAATAATAATTCAAGTAATCGGTCCAAGTCCTTTTTCATTATTTTATATTATATAACATAACCGTTAATGCAGCCAAGTGCGAATACATTACATTTATGTATCAATCGAAAACTAAGTGTCAGGGATGGCATATATTTCGATCATGAATTGTTACCGAACACATTGATTATATTATCATTATCAGTAGCCTTTAAAAATCTTGGTTTTGTTATTCGCATCTGCAAAACCATTCTCGGATATTAATGCAATTAATATTATTTATTTGCGTATGTCTGAAGCGTTTTGGAATACGTTAGTTCGATATGGTCTCCAAAGTAACATGTTTATAAAGCCGCCTTGAGCAAATTCAAAAAATATTTATTAATCACCTTCATTTTCACTGTCGTAATAAACTCGATACGTACTCGTACATAGACATGCATGAGATACATAGGCATGCACGGAGCACGATCTCTTATCTTTGGAACAGAGGCGACGTACATTTGACATGGTTTTTTAGTATGATGTGATAAACAGTAATATTGATTGTCCAAATCTTGTGTCAAGAATTACCTTTCGTACTCCAAAATACGGTACACGCAATACAACCTTGTTACAGACTCACTGGCACCATACAAATTACTTCCGAAGCTCTGTTTTTCGCGACTCGCTCGCACGTATAACAAACAATTTGGACACATTGACCTCTTTACGAAATCTAAAGTCAAGCTTAAAGATGAAAGTAATAAGTAAGTGAATGCTGTGACCCACAGATATTTCGATCTATTCCCGATTGACAATCGAAATGCGTATGTGTTGTCACCCCTGTGTACTAAGATGGAATAACTCGTTTCCAGGGTAACAAGGGTTTCCGATTCTCTACACTCACAATATATCATATTCTCATATTGTGAGTGTATACCATATAACTTGCTATTTCACTCTGCTATTCTCTAAGAACGTGGTCCTTCCCCAGCCATTCGTGTTATAACTACAATGTAGATACATCATGGCTCAACCGGGTATTATCACTTTTATCACGCTGATTTCCTGTATTTACGTAAACATTTTGAACGAAACTAGTTATTTTACACAATGAAAAAGATAACAGTAGTAGAAGTAGTTACCATGTTTGTATCAGGCACTTTTTTTCCGGTTCCATGAAGTTGTTGATATACAGGACATGCGCCCACCACTTGTTCCTGCATTGTGCACACTCCGCCTCAACTAATGGTATCCACAGTGGACCGTCGCCCATGTGTCGCCACCAAGTTGCCATTAAGACAACCATAAAACCATTCAATGGCGTAATTCTGTTGAACAACTTAATTATATTATTTAAAAAATGTCACCAACGCATAATGGATTAAGCAGGAACTGTTAATGGCAGTTCTCGAACGCAACTATAAAAATATCAGTCTTGACGAATGTCGGATCTCTATCATAAGAATATTCATTTTTATCAGAACCCTGGGAGCTTGTGGGCTTAGTGTTTATCATAAATCTTGCAGTACTGTAATAAACAAGTTTCGGTCAATGACGACAGCTTAGAAGTCGTTAAATTGCAACTCTAAACGAACAACCGTTCAATTTGCTTACCTACATTCAAAATTTTAATTATTCAAAGTTCAGTTGATCCCACTGACGTGAGTTCTTATTTATTTTATCATAACTGTTCTGCTTAATTCCTATCGCTTCTGCGAGGGCTACTTAGTGCTTAGGAATTTTTAACTTCCTAGAAGGGGCGCTGAACTTCACTAGGGTGCATATAGTCCTATTGGAAGTCACCCTAATGCTGGCCTCAATCTGGGATTCCCGGATCCACTTACAACCTAAGGCTTACTTAATTGCCGAGCCGTGAGCTCACGGACTGTTGGCCTACCACACTGCCAACGGCCATCATCACCGTCGGACAGGTTATCATCGGTTCCTTCCGCTAGCCGACTTTCTGCGAGCCTGAAAGGACAGCGCCTGGACTTCGTTTCCCTACGTCAGGCTAATGATCTCCTATCTAGAGCTCAATCATTGTACGTGTACGGAAATTAGACAAATATAATAATTTACTATAAATCGTGACTATTTCAAGAACACACCTACCTTCTGAACCGACCTAATTGTACACTTAGTGAGAATACTAAGTCGTAATCATGAAATACATAATAAAGAATAAAATTTCATAAAATTTAGATATCTCACGTCGTCAACGAAAACTGTTTAAAATAAAATTATTGCATTTGTAATATAATATAGTATGATATAAAAATGTTGCCAATTAGTAACTAACCTTGCAATACGATTGAAGAAAACACGTGGTAGTGAGCGAAGTCTAAGGCCTTTTGGGTCTTTTTCACTGTCGATCAACAGGTTGTAGGCAAGTAGAAAACTGGACAGCATTATAAACGTCTGTACGATCACAGTTCCGTTTTGAAACAGCGTGCTTAGTGGGTGTCGACTCGACTGTTCGTAAATAAAATTGTATTTCTAAAAAAATACTACAGTACACGTTGTTAACACCGCTTAAAGAATTTACTAAAAATATTTACTGGCGATAGGACTCCTTTACGATCTAGGTGTCGCCAAATCATAATAATAATGTTCTCCAGACCGAATATCGGTCACGGCGGCCTGCCTCAACGGAGGCTAGCCATCGGCGCAGGACAGGATTATAGTGCCCAAGTGTATGCGCAAGCGTAGGTGCACTCTCTATTCCCTCACTCTCATAATCCGATGGGACGGTAAGCCGACACGACCGGAGAGAGATCAGGTTTAGGACCAACGGCTTTACGTGCTTTCCGAGGCACGGGGGTGAGACACCGCCAACTTCCTGACTCCGGTCATTTACTGCGAATTGCTTGACGGAAAAACTCAATAATTAATTTTTTTTTGGCCCGACCCGGGATTCGAGCCCAGACCTCATGATCAGCAGTCGCACTACTATAACCACTAGACCAACGACGCAGTCAAATAGCAGTGCCTGTACTGGTATGTTTCGACTTGAAGGGTGACATATAGCCGACATAATTAATAGCAGTGCCTGTACTGCTATGTTCCGGCTTGAAGGGTGACATATAGCCGGTATAATTACAGGTTGCGAGGCAATTCATCTTAGTCCACAGATATGACAATACATTTGTAGTCATTTTTATTTGCAGATGTCCATGGGCTGCAGTAGTCAATTACCATCAGGTTAATTGTAGATCAAGAATAGAGTTATGCGAGGTCAATCCGTAACTTTTACGGAACATATTATATAATAACTAGAGATGGGCCGAATATTCGTTTTGTATTCGGCATATTCAGCAGCTTTACCGAATATTCGTATTCTGCCGAATATTCAACTAATTCACCGAATATTCGCTAAAGTATCCACTGGAAATGTACAAACTGAGTAATGCCATGTTATGTTTTTAGGAACTGTGGATTTATTTCCAATTATAGCAAACAGAAAGCTTAATTAAATCTTGTTTAGAATCAAACAAAGAAACATTATATTACAGTCGTCAGTTTCTCTAAAATAGGTACAAATAGCAGATCACTCATTTTCATCATATACTTATCAATTTTCACTAAGAATAACACGACGAAATACTTTTTTTCTCACAAAAATAGTCAAAACATAAGCATGTGCCGGCAATTTGCTCAGTAATATATTTAGATTTAGATGATGTAATAACATGTCAGGTGTGGCGGGGGAGTAAGGGGAAGGGTCCGGCGCTAATCACGCGCGCTTTACGGTAACAAGTTTCGAAATAAATTGGTTAGGTACCGAGGTAATCCTGTCGAATAATGTTCGGCCGAATATTCGTATTCGGTGAAATATATATTCGGCACATCCCTAATAATAACGAGTCCCAAATGTGGAAGAATATGGTAAATAGTAATATACATATTTTGAACCATGGTAGTCTTATGGCCATGGGCTCATTATTTAATTCACATTCCATAAGCAACTGTCCAGGTGCTGGCCGATGCTGATTTTGTTGAACGCAATTTAAGGCCGAATACGACGCTATTGACCTTGCTCGTTTCGCAGCAAACCACGCGCCGTCTATCGAACATCACGTGTGTTACCCGTACGCTTTGTTTATATAGACATGTATAATATAATCAAAGCCGTACGGGCTTTAATTATATTATATTTGACTGAGCTAGCTCAGTATGCAGAATAATGAACAACACAGAGAGCATTGCTTACTTCTTAATTAAACCTTTCTTATTTATAATATTACTTAATATAGATTGTAAATTATGTACTTTATTCGTTATAAAATATTGTCCGAAAAGTTATTGAATTCATATCGATTTTTTTTTCTTAATTGGCGCATCGTACGTAAAGAACCTCATATAACTGAAAAGGTATGTTCTGTGGTGAGTCTTACAAGATGCCGTAATGCAAATTGCATAAATAATAAAGAAAAAAAACTAAAAAGTCGGTGATTGTCCCATAGTGGGGATAGGTACTGTGTATGTAAATTCTCACAAGACTACTCCGACTGGTCAATCACTTCACATCCGAAGTATTTCATATACACACATGGGCGGCACATTCCGTTTAATTTACCCTTCCAAAGTAGAGTGTTATGCTGTTACTTATTCAGACGTAGTTATTAAAGTTATAGATAAATAAAAAGTGCTTATTGTAAACATATTAATTTATTCTTTTCTTTTCCCACAGCCAAACAAAACGAATCTATTTTTGATCCGATTTAAAGAGTATGATGTGCCAGTATAATAGCAGGCTTTATTACATTCCACCTTAGTTAAACCTTAATTTGTAAGAAACTTGTTTTATAATTTTGTATTATTCTCCTATCATATGCATATAAGCTGTATGAATATAACTAACACAGATATAATACATGTGATAATAATAGGTCGGGGAAGAAATTTCTTCTTATTTTGTTTGCATAAAATTGGAAAAATTCTCTTTGATTGCCATTGAAGTAATATGTACTTATACATAATAGCTCGTTGTTGATTGCACTGCTTGCAATTGGTTGGTTTTATTATCAATATTAAGGACATTAGGGGAAAAAAATTAAAAACACTTTCCCGCCATTTTTCAATAACTTTTCTGTCCGCCAAAATGAGTAAATCTAACAAAGAAATTCGATACATTCCGTAGTTTTATTACGAAAAAGGGAAAACGCGACGCAAGTGGCGAAAATTGTGATGTTTATGGGTCTGATGCAGTGTCAGTAATAGTATAAAATTGGTTCAATCGTTTTCAGCCTAGGAATTTTGATGCCAAAAATGCAGTGCACTCTGATCAAATAAATAACGTCGTTGCCAGTTT
Source organism: Parnassius apollo (assembly GCA_907164705.1). NCBI lineage: Eukaryota > Metazoa > Arthropoda > Insecta > Lepidoptera > Papilionidae > Parnassius > Parnassius apollo. Next base: position 9,836,994 of record CAJQZP010001449.1, on the reverse strand, counting down.
TGAAAAAGTGGAGCAAAATCGTAATATTATTATGTACGACATAGCAATGGAATTGAAGATCAACCATAAAACGGTTTGATATTTGGGTACAGTCATGTCTAGCAACTTTATCAATTGAAGTTAACTTTGCCATCTGCGATGTATAGGTACAAAATTACGACTAATACAATATAAAGTTTTTCGAGGAATGCCATTTTTTGACATTGACAGCATCGCTTTTGATATGGCTACACGAAAGTTAATTTTGGCATTTTATTTTAACGTGGAATTGTAGCGGCGATTTAACCTTTTTGTTCAGTGCTCCAGCACTTGTGTTGATTTTGTTTGAAATACTGCATGTACCTATATCTTTGTAGTCACGTAATAAGAATGGTTAGGACATGTAATATTTGGTTTTTAACATGGTTGTCTTAACATTTTGTCTATAAAACTGACTTGCCAAAGTTACCATACTAGTAATGCCACAATATGACAGTAACTTTGTAATATTTTGTTACAACCAAGAGTTGTCACTTTCAACCGATATTTTTACCGATTACGACTAATCCAAGAGTAGATTCTGTACTTGACATTCATTGTTTATATGTTTCACCGTAGCAGTCTTTAATACGAATTATACCAAGTGAGTTTTTTATAGGATAGGGTGACAAACGAGCACATAGTCCACATGTTGTGGTAAGTGGTTGCTGTGGCCCATAGAGATCTACATCTATCCCCGATTACGAATCAAAATGCAGATGCATTGTCACCCATAGGGACTAAGATGAAATGCCTCCTTTCCAGTGAAAAGGGTCTCCGGTTCTCTTTCACTCACCATACGAAACACAGCAGCATTAAGGCCGAATACGACGCGATTGACCTTGCTCGTTTCGCAGCAAACCACGCGCCGTCTATCGAACATCACGTGTGTTACCCGTACGTTTTGTTTATATAGACATGTATAATATAATCAAAGCCCGTACGACTGAGCTAGCTCAGCATGCAGAGTAATGAATAACACAGAGAGCATTGCTTACTTCTTAATTAAATCTTTCTTATTTATAATATTAGTTCCTATAGATTATAAATTCTGTAAATACTTTATTCGTTATAAAATATTGTTCGAAAATTTATTGAATTCATATCGATTTTTTTTTCTTAATTGGTGCATCGTACGTAAAGAACCTCATATAACTGAAAAGGTTTGTTCTAGTGAGGTGAGTCTTACAAGATGCTGTAATGCAAATTGCATAAATAATAAAGAAAAAAAACTAAAAAGTCGGTGATTGCCCCATAGTGGGGATAGGTACTGTGTGTGTAAATTCTCACAAGACTACTCCGACTGGTCAATCACTTCACATCCGAAGCATTTCGGTTTTTCTTAATTATGTACTTACCCCATGCTTTCGGACAATACATTGACTATGACATTAATTGCCGTCTCTGTGCTTGCACTACTCTGTGCATTATTTTCCGACTCGGTCGTGATATCTACATTTTTGGTATTTCTCACTTGCCTAGAAAAGTATAAATGATCAGTTTGGCTAATGTAAATGAGTAAAAATACAGCCTATTAAGCAGCCTCAAACAAAAAAGTACCTTACAAAAATATAAGTAACCTCAAAAAGAAACTTACAACATTCGAGCAGCGTTCATACGATAAACTCTCTTTGTTTTACCACTTAGGTAACATTTATTTCTTTTCCTACCCATATTCACATTTATAGTCACTTAAACGCGTATAAAACACTAAATTAACGATTTTCGCTACAGACACAACGACTGTTGTCACCTTACGTCACACGTCGAAGCGCCTGGTAATTTATTACGGCAAACTTTTATCTGGAAATATACGATATTATTATTAGGTGTTTTTAATTAAAACGAATTATGTTAATAAATAATATTTTGTATGGAAAATAAAGACGGCAGGCACCTTCGCAAACATTTTTACGTAAAAGAATTTTTCCTAAATTAAAATTCACAGAGTTTTGGAAGAACAATAATTTTTAAATATCATTTCTTAACTTTTTTCATTTGTTGGTACTATATTCATTTATTTTAAAATTTTAAAACGGCGGGCACCTTGTGAAGGAACCGAACAAACCTACAAAAATGTTTTACTTCAGGTCAAAGTTCTAGTGAAGAGAAATATATTAATTTATTTATTTACGTATTCGGCCTTAAGCTACTATTTTACGCTGGTATTCTGTGAGAGCATGGTCTTTCTCTGGTCGAGCCGACCCATTCCTGCTACAACTTTACGTCTAATATAACTGCAGCATGGCTTTACCACGTATAAAAGAGCTGCCAATCGATTTATCTTTAACAAAAGGTAAGGAAATAAAAGTGAATTCCATATTAGTTTTACTGCGTGGTAGGGTAGTAATAAAATTATTACCACTCTATATTTCTTATTTCTTCAACTTAGTGTGTTGATATTAATTTGAACCCAAAGAACAATGTAATTTTAATGAGTATGAATGATTTGATTTTTTGGGAAAACAATATATAGGTTCGTTATAATTTTTTACCTGATCCTAATATGATTCTTTTGATGACTAATAAAAAAATAAGTACTTGTTGAAGTTATTATGACAAGCTTTATTTTTGATTTATGTTATAATATATTTAAACTTATTATTACACCATTTTGACTTTTAATTATAGAGGAGAGTGCTTTGTTTGATATATTTTAGATTTTTGTCTAAGAAATTATTATGAAAAGATTTAAATAAATAATTTAAAGTTTGAATGTTGAGTATCATATAATGAGATAAGCTTACCTTCAACCTTGAAGTCAAATCCTGTTATTTTCATTATAAACCCCGATGAAAAATTTGCCACAAACTGAGGTTAACTATGCCTTTACTACTTTTTAGTAATTTGTCTTTTTAACGTTAGTATTTGTTTTAATCACTAATAAATACGAAATCGATGAAGAATATAGTGTCATTTTAACATTGATGCCCAGTCTAAGAGTACCTTTTATGTTGGAAAATTGGTCTTAAACTTTTAAGTTCTTCCAAATAAGTGTAAAGTTGCCAGATGAGGTCGCTGAAAGAAAGCTAATGAATTGAATTCTCTACTGAAACGGAACTATTTTTGAAAAGATTGATCACTGGTGATGAAAAGTACCAGCGACGAGAACGTGTGAAAAAGATCATGATCAAAAGGTAGTCAAGCTCCACATACTGTAGCGAAACCCGGGTTAACACGCAATAAGATGATCGTGTGTGTATGGTAGAATTGGAATGGCATCGTTTATTATGATCTTTTACCGCCGGGCAAAACCATTAATTCCTATCTGTACTGGTGAGACTCAAGCAATAAATTCAAAAAAAAAACGGCCGTAATTGATCAACAGAAAAGGAGTGGTCTTTCATCATTATAACGCCAGACCACACACATTTTTGGCCACTAAGCAAAAATTGAGAGAGCTTGGTTGGGAGTGTTAATGCATCCACCATATTATAGTCCTGACGCTGCACCCTCAGATATTCACCTGTTTCGGTCTCTTCAGAATTCTGTGGGCAGTGTTAGAATAACTGCTATTAAAATCAATTATTTAAAAAAATCGGAAAGTTATTGTTTTCACCCCGGTTTTTGAAAATTGAGTTCTCATCAGATCTCGACTATTCTGGCTATTTTTGCGATGATATCCGTATGTCTGTATATCCGTATGTACACACATGTGTAACATGTCATAAAACATCTCATAAATTTATGACGAAGTGTCCGATCGAAAAGCGGTTTGCGGTATCTGTAAGGGCCTCGCTGAACTTATATTTTCTGTGAGTTTAAGATTGGTTTAAGATGTTTTGAGAAAACCGCAAAAATTCAAGTTTTTTTTTAATTTTCCTTCCTTTCCGTATGTCATATTGAATGTTGCTACGTAAGTGTTGGGCAATTTAATATAATCTAACTTAACCAAACCTAACCATGTTACTTAATCACTTTTAAGACAAAAACTTAATAGTGTTAAAGTTATTTAAAAAGTTAATTTGCTAACCATACGATAATAGTATGTTTAAAATTAAATTTAAAAAATGAATCATTCTATTAACGATTAAATAGACACTGACAAATAAGTAACGGGCTGTATTCATAATGTCTATTCAATTTAATTATTTCAATAGTTTTTATCACATTTTCACTCATATTGGGAATTATTCTTGCTCGGTCATTATTTATAATGTCCAATTAATCACTTGGTCCATAACATATGGGTATCTATATAATAAAATAGTAAAACTTGTAATTTAATTGTAAATTTTAAAACTAATTGCTTTTCAATTTAAAAATAAAATTAAATGATAGAATCAGGCGTTACTTTGCGGAAATCCATTATAATAAAAAAATAAAAATATAAATTTCTTCGCAACCGTAACATATGGTTGTTACTACATTTATTAAAAAAATAAAAATATAAATTTCTTCGCAACCATCCGCTAAATAAATACAATGATGTGTCTTACCTGGATTGAAGAGTACCTCCCGCCCTCCCTCAATTGCATGCACTAACTCCGTCACCACTAGTCCCAGCACCACTACTCCCAACACCACTAGTCCCAGCACCACTACTTCCAACACCACTATTCCAGGTAAGACACACCATCGACGATAATACGACACGTGTTTCGCCTCTACACGAGGCATCTTCAGGTAATGGCGGCTGACCGCTAAGTTAAGACTTCGGTCGGTTCGGAAGTCGGTCAGCCGCCGTAGAGTCTACATTACCTGAAGATGCCTCGTGTAGAGGCGAAACACGTGTCGTATTATCGTCGATGGTGTGTCTTACCTGGAATAGTGGTGTTGGGAGTAGTGGTGCTGGGACTAGTGATGATGGAGTTAGTGCATGCAATTGAGGCAGAGCGGGAGGTGCTCTTTAATACAGGTAAGACACATCATTGTATTTATTTAGCGGAAGGTTGCGAAGAAATTTACATTTTTATTTTTTTAATAAATTTAGTTACTACCATATGTTACGGTCTGAATTGTTTACACAATAGAAAATAACTTGTTAATCTGATGACAACACAATGTAGCCCTTGTTCTCATCAAATGAAATATTTATTAATAAATCTATTAACAATGTCCGACAATGAAGTTAGTTATAAAAAAGAGTTTTTTTTTATATTTTGTAAACTAAAGCCTGTTCGCTCTACCTTTGTTTCGTTTATAAAAGTCAGATAGAGGATTACACATTCCACCTGATGGTGTGTCCTATACAAGCTTACATTTATCATCATTCCTCAAAATAGTGATCAAAATGCAGATTCACTATCATTCTTGCGGCGTAAGAAGGAATACATATCTTGTTATAAGTAAAAAAGGTCGCCTTTGTCAAATTATTGTAAAAAAAAATAGAAAATAATACTTACGTACTCCACGAACTGAGGATTTCGGAGGTATGAGACGTAGAATGCCAGGACAGAATGTGACAGCACAACGAAACACAGAGAAATTGCTCTAAAATGTGAGTAAAATTCTTTAATATATTTTTGTTTTCGTAAATTTTGGTATAGGTACCACATAACTATATCGTCATCATTTCAATCACGGAATAATTAACAGGATATATTTCGTGATATCAATGAAGGAAAAAAAATTACATTTTCTTCAAAAAAATTTAAATCTAAAATAAATGAGTATATAAATTAAGTGAGTATCTCAATTCTCTAATATCTAAGACGTAATATCAGAATGGGCCCAAACAATCCGATTACGAAAAATTTTCGTAATCGCCTAGCCTGAAAGATGATTTACAACTACATCTTATGACAGACAGCACAGCTTAGATATTGTTTACAATATCTAAATTGTGTTTTTCAATAAATTATGTGATGTGCTGTTTCGTAAAAACAATTCAAAAATTAGAAAATCAAAAGCAGATAATTTATGCCAAGAGACCAACGGACGGAACAAAATTTCCATAAGAAGCAATGATCGAATCGCTTTTTCTACACAATGCATAAACGTATCACAATCTAAGAATAAAATAAATGACTTATAGAAAATAAAAGTTTATAAAAATCACCTATTTAAAAAAAGATTAATTAAGTTTTATTAGTAACTCGCTTCGGCTTTGCTGAGGAATCTATTAAAGTGGTTTTATTAAGATTTAAGATAATCATCAAAGATTATATACTTTGAAAAAATTTCGATTTTTTGGAATAATCTCCAAGTTTTTCGGATGAAATATAGCCTATATCACTCATAGCAGTGCGGTCTATCTGTCCGTGAAGTTTAATTACAATAGATTCAGCCATTACTAACATTAGCCCTAGGACATACAAACAGGTAAACAGACAGACAGACAAAAAAAATGGTTATTCATATCTTAATGGCATACATTAACCCATTCAGCTCAATATATTAGGGTTAAGGCAGTTATTTCGATATTACAGAAGAGACACTTCAATTGTATTTATTTATTGTATAGATATACGCGATTAATAAAAAGCTAATCGCATCATGGCAGCTATCGACAGTATGGCATATTCGACGCTTTATCGATCAAGTATGCAATCATTTGTTGGATAAGTCAAAGGCATCTTATTCCACGGGGTTCTAAAATTGACACCGTATTCTGAGGTATTCAGAAAAACTGTGTTTATGAGCGATACAAGCACTTTTTTACTGCAAGATCTCTTGTTCAATTGATAATATAATATTGCATAGTCATATCATCAAAGGTCTGGAGTAACGTGTGTACGTTTTAAAATAATTGGTGCACACGAGTACCATGTTTTGTTTTAATTCATGTATTGTTTTGGTAGTGATTTTTTGAGCATTGTCATCTGAGGACTAAAGTCAAATACCTCACAGCCTGTCTTTATAATGACTCTCTGTAGTCCATACCTTTACCGGTACCCACCGAGACGGCCACTTATAGTTATTAGAACAGTTCTATCACATTAGCTTCTTGCTCTCTAATAAATCGAGTTACAACAGTAGCTGCACTATAGTATTATCTTCAATAGTCCACAGCTGAACATGAGACTTAAACAATGTAGAAAAAATTTACCTTAATCGCCACGCTTGGCAGACGGATTAAAAATCGTGCTATTTCTTAGGGATAACAATTTGAAGAGCTTGGTATCTAATGGAATCGAAACCAAAATTCGTAGGCAACGTCAAAGCTATCCTTCTTAGAAACAACAAACCATATAATATTGAAATATACCTCAAATATCAAATAAGAACTTACTTTATTCCATTGATAGGACTAAAAGACGTAAGCCTTTGGTCTCCACTTTCATACGGATTTGTCAGTCGTTTCCAGCTTTCAGCTAAGGACCAAGTTATCAAATACCGGTTAGCTGTAACAAAGCAATGTTTATTATAGACATAGGACTTGTGGAAGCAATAACATCAAAACAATTTATTGTTAGTAGTAGTTAGTTAATTATTGAAATTTGTGCCCACTGACCGTGGCTTATATATAGCTATATAATGGTTGTATTTCATTTCATTTAATTTTATAGAATATGGATGACAAAGAAAGAGCCGTGGTAGCTCAGATGGTTAGCGCTCGCTGAGTACTTCACAGTACGCGAGCAAACCATGTTCGATCCCCGCCGGCATCAATGAAATTGTTAAATGCAATTTTAAGTGCTGATTTACCACATACAAAAACCTGGATGTCTGAGAAATAAGAAAAAAAATTATTCGAAAACATGCGAAGTTCGCCAACACGCATTAGGGTAGCGCGGCGGATAATTCCTTGCCCTAAAACCCTCTCAGAAATGAGGGGAGGCCTGTGCCCAGCAGCATGGGACGTATATAGGCTGTAACTTTACTTAATTAACTTTAAGGATGACAAATATCTACATCTATATTTGATTAAAAATCAAAACTCAGATGTGTAGCCACCCCTGAAGGTTAAGATGGAATGCCCCGTTTTCAATAAGAGGGTTTCCAGTTCAGCGTAAAATAGCAGCTCAATGCTACCGTCTTTCGTATGGTGGGTGTAGCGAACTGACTGGTGAATCCTCAGGGATGACAACGAATCTGAATTTTGATTCTTAATCAGAAACGGAAACACAATTTCTAATGAAATATAAATTATAGTTAATACTTATTGAAATACTTCTATTACTAAATATAGAGAAATTTATTTGCAACTATACAATTTGTCATAAGATGGTGCTACGCGCAAATTTTAAATAATATATAGTGTTAATTGTTGATTATTACTCCTAAGGATTTGTAACTGTCAACTATATCAATTTTGGAGTCGTTATATTTTTCTGTAAGTGATGGGGCATTAAAATTGTAAAAACTACATAGTATGATCTTTGTTTTTTGTGTGTTTATTTGTAAGTTGTTTTTGTTTAACCAGTTCTTCAGAGACACTTTAATTTACTCTGGTATGGTATACATTTTTAATTTCACTTTTAATTAGTAGATGTGTGGTATTGTTTATTTTTTTTTGTTCATTTTATTTAGTTTGTTTTATTATTTATTTTTATTTTTATTGTAAGGACTCGTAAAATCTCTGAAACTATTCTGACATGTCTGTACTGTTATGTTACTGTGTCAGTATTTGAGAATGAGAGGCCCGTTATGCAATCATAGAATTTTTTAATGTTATTTTCATTGTAAACGCTTTTGTATTCCAACCACGTAGTGAAGGATTTAAGTTTTTTTTTTGTAGTTAAAGTAAGAATTTGAACTCTTTCGTGATCAGAGGGACGAAAATAAAGTATGTCAACTTCAGCATTTTCAATATTACTTGTTATTTGATCCAGATATGAATATAATCTGTTTGGTGACGTGATATGGATATTAAAATTATTGTTTGAAATGGTACTACTATTAAGTTCCCTAGAGTGCGAGTTTTTTTTATGTGTCAATATTCCAATCGCTGCATACGTTTTTTATATATTTAGATACGTTTTTTATTTTTATAAATGGTTGTCAAGTAATGTAAAATTATATCTGATTTGTGTTTGTTTTGTGTGGAATTCTGTTTATTTTATCTATTATGAGATTTAAACCAATATCTCTGCTCCACAACACTCAAAATATAATTTAGTGGAGTTATTCCGTTTATCTATCCTAAAAATCCAACCTAGGGTGGATACTCTGAAACGCGTGTTCTTCTATCCACGTCGGATCACCCCATCCGTATAAATTAATAAGTATAAATAATCCATAATCGGAAAATGTATATAATATTTTTCTTCCGATTTCCTTCCTTGGCTTTGTACAGTTATTTATAGAAACACACCTTACCTACCATTAGTAGACATTACCTATAAAAATATATACATACTTTTTATTTAAAAGGTCACCGCTGAAACTAAAGGAATAGCTGGAATATTGGCATAAAATTATTTAAAATGATGTTAAATACTAACATCCAGTGGTAATTTTTTTTGAGTGCTTGCAAAAGATGCCTTCACCAATAAATATGATGCAGTGGTCACGCACCCTTCGCGTGGCGTTCACGCGTACACATCGTTTGCCAGTTCGTTTCGGACTACAAAGGCGTACAAACGATGTATTTTAGTCATACACCATCTTCTTTTCTTCCAACGCTTTCTAATTTGTTTTGGATGTCTAAGTAGTGATATGTTGCCAAAGCAAATAAATTTATTGCAGCAGCAGCTTCGACGTCCGTTTCGCAGCGTATTTCACGAACAATTGTGAGCTTCTCGTGAATGTAGAGGGCATGACTTGTGCCGTGAATTCATGGCGTGAATTCAAGGTGATAATGTGGAGCCGCCATTAGACGTATTACATTTAATAAAGTAATGAATCGCATACAAACACATACACACACGCACGCACGCACACAAGCATGCACGTACGTACGCACGTGTACACACACACCATTCATCACCCATACAATTTGCATTTAAATACGCACAAGTAATACATTAATTACCGTTTTTAAATCACCGCTAATCTATAAAAATGTAAAATATTATGACAATGTAATTAAAATCTTTCCTATTTCAGACTTTTATAGATAAGGAAGAGCGGAGACTCCTTACACAGATTTTCTTTTAAACGTACTAGGAAGACCCATCCCATTGTTAAGTTTGTAATCTTCAAGAATTAAAGTATTTAATTTATTATTATTATAGCCATATTATCAGCATTTAATTTATTATTATTATGACCCAGTCGAATGCCTTAAAAAGGTCATAAAATATACACAAAGCATCCTCTGAATTATCCCATGCACAAAGATCTCAACTCTGGCGTCAGTTGTCGAACAACTCCTTGCAAAACCAAATTGATTTTTGTGAAGCAAAAATAATAATATAAAAAATTATTTATATTCAAATAATAACATCAGATCTAAAATTATTTTTTTTTGTATTTGACTCATTTTTGATAAAATTTGTGGTCTAATGTACTACCAGACTATAATAATGGTATGACTATTCTATGTTTCATTAAATCAGGAAACATAGTAGTGGGATAGTGTCTAATAGTAATGATGATCTACTATAATTATCCTAACTTTAACAAAAATATAATTTTCTTCTCTTATTATTATACACTTTTTTAATAACAAGGAATCTATCCCATGATATCCAATGTGATGATATTGTTGCGCGCCACAGTTGATGGCACTAGCGCCATCTGGTATCAAGAATTAGAAATAGGAGTGTCAAGATCTTTCTGGAACTCTCCCAACAGCGCAATCTAGTAAAGAATGGAAGAATCAAGCTTTCTAGAAAAGTACACTCTCAAAATTTCTGCACTTAGTCGGTCGGGACCGGTATTTGCTGGAATGTTCGGTGAAAAATGATAAAGGCGTTGAAGCCCGCTACCGGGGAAGTATTGAATTGGCGATACGAGCGAAGCTTTCGGAGTGAAATAAAATGAACTAAAGTGTTAATTGTGAATAATTATTAGTGTGATTTAAGTTTTAATTGGTGTTCAGCAATTAAAGTGTCAATTTTGGTAATTCAATCGGCAGTTTTTATTGTCACGAACCTTAAGCTCGTATCAATATCTCGTACTTTAAAATCAGTCAATTGCTTTAGATTTCAGTGGGTTTGATAAGAAAAAGATAATCCTGCTTCTAAGCAGTCGGATAAAGGAACAGAATTTGCTTTAATTGCCAGTTTCATTAATACTAGACATGATATGCCTATGCCAATGTATTTTGATAAAATCACAGAAAACGTATATATGTGCGGATTTTCTCACAAAAATCGACGCCAGTTTAAGAAATTCTTTAAGTTGCTCTCTCTCTCTCTCTCTCTCTCTTTCTCTCTCTTTCTCTCTCTATCTCTCTATCTCTTTACTAAATGACAAGAAACATTTATTTCCTAGCCAGAGAGAGAGAAAGAGAAATAAACTGGTTTTGTTGTCCACTAAGTGAGTTCACAAAGCAACAAAAACATTATTTATTATGTAGCTAATTTAAAAATTAAATGCCATAAACTGGAAAGATAATTATTCTAGTAAATATTGAAATTAATTAATTAAAGTAAGCGATGATAAACAGTTATATGTAAAACAATTTTATGTATGTTTAGAATTTTTATGATTGTTAATTATGATTGAGCTTTTATTTAATTTTCCGTCTATGATTTATGAATAATTTAATGGCCATGTTACTTACGTTTGTGGTCAAGGTTGCGTGTGAAGTCGTAAATAGTTCCAATCACATTCATTAACAGTATAATTCCGCAGAAATAAATAAACGCTATATCAAGACCGTCAATTGGTCTCGAAGGTGGTGTTTTATTTGTCTTGCAATAGTCGAGAGACGAAAGTTTTGCATCGAAGCCATAATACTTTTGGGTATGGTTTTTGACGCACTTCACGAACTTTCTATTTAGTGAAACCTCGTCGACGTCTGAACATCTTGATGAAATGCAGAAGCCCCGGTGGATTCGTGTGTGATTGAAGCTGTAGCGTTCTTCAGAGAATTTCTGAAATAATATGATCCAGCTAAATACGTGTTCGTTGTTGTTTGTCCGTAACAGTCTAGATTTAAGTCCCTATCATTATAGAAAGGATTTGCCATAAGTGTCATACTTTGTTGTCGCAGCAGCTATACCTATTAATACCTAGGCGTCGGATAGGAGCGTCAAAAATGCGAGATATTTGATACTGCGATCCTCAATCTGACTTACATGTGCGATGATTTAAGACAAATCCTCTTCAATAAGGTAAAAAGAAACCTATACTCAGAATGGAATTTTACTGGCTAAAGATGAAGAAGAACATGTCCTTCGTCGACTTCTATCAATAACACGTATACTCGTGGTTATAAAATCAGACTTTTATATCTGTTTAACATACATAATAATATAATACCTCCATACCAAATTTCGCTCAGAGAACAAACCCTGAAGGAAGCTGTCCAAGTATATGCACAAGTCCACTTGGGCAACTTCTCTGTTTCACTATTCCCTCACTCTCATAGTCCAATGGAATGGTTATCGATACGACCGGAGAGGAAACAGGCGCAGAACCAATGGCATCACGTGATTGTCTTTCTGGTTCTTGACTACTACTGGGAATTTCGTGGCATTTTATCCCAATTACTGATATTTTAGCCGGACCCGAGATTTAAATCCAGGACCACCAGGTGATTTGCAGTCTCCTTAGACAGACCTCTTAGAAAATCAGTGTTAGGTTTCAACCTGACATCATGCTGAATTGGTTCCTATCTTTTGACATCACCCTGAGGCACTAGTTTTAAGAATATATATTATGTATAATTTTTTTTACCTAATTTTAATTGGCTGTTTGTTTGTTCTTAAATTGTTATTTTTTTGTTTCTGTGTTCTGGTGCCTTGTGTGTGTCAAAAATAAATATTTTTCTTTCTTTTTCTTCTTTTTTTCTTAACCAACGAGTAACGAGAAACTCACATTTCTCTAATTTAATTTTTAAACCCAACGGTCTATAACCGACGAAAAACTTCTTGCAAAATATTCAAATGAGTTTTCTCTGTCCCCGAAAAATATATAACGTTTAGGAATACAACAGTGTTAGGTACGCCCCCAACGATCTCCTCCATCAATTTTTGGAATTTTCCCGGTATACAGCTTAAGCTATTCAGGGTGCGGATATATTCGAACGTGCGTATGTGCGTGCTTATAGTTGTATATGCTCGTAATTCCTCCGTTAATATTACCTGTTCGTACGCGTGTGACAAATCTATTTTTGAAAATATTTTTATAGAAGATTTAATGACATGTAAAGACATGTGGCTCACCTGATTTTAAGTGACTACCGCCGCCCATGATCAACCGCAACAGCAGGGGAATTGCAGGTGCGTTGCCGACCCTTTAGAAACGAATAAGCTCTATTCTTGAAGGTCCCCAGGTCGTGTCAGTTGCAGGCGGTGTGCCGGCATGAAATACCGTCCCGCTCTGCTGAGCACGCCAAGCTTTTTAGAAGCCAATTTGGCCTTCTCTTCCAAGTGACCACGAAACTCCACGTCCCCAATCCGAGACTCTGTTCAGCAACGACTCGACTTCAGACACAAGTTTGTCCCGGTACTCAGAGACGTTTTCCCGAGAAATATTGGCACGGCCGGTGTACAGAGCTTCACCAGTGCTGTCATCTGCATAGCAATGAATGTTACGAGTTCGCAACATATCATCGATATGTAGAAGAAACAGCGTTGGCGATAGCACGCAGCCTTGTGGAACACCAGAATTAATAGGCTTGTAATCGGAGCTTGCACCGTCTACAACAACCTTGATGCTCCGATCTGCAAGAAAGCTGGTGATCCAATTGCATAATTTCTCGGGAAGTCCTTAGAAAGGGAGCTTCGAAAGAAGCGCTTTGTGCCAAACCCGATCGAAGGCCTTCGCAATGTCCAAACAGTCGACCCATATGTGCAACGTATATAGGGCCACCACTCAAAACTGCGTAAAATTCCTTAATACGCGGTAGGGGGTAGGGTTCACGTTTTAATTTTGGATTAATTGTTATTTTATAATCACTGCAAATTCTAATACTACCGCACTTTTTTATGAGCGGTACAATAGGTGTCCCGTATTGCGAATTTTCTACTCTAGCTATTGTGCCCTCATTAACGAGTCGCTCCAATTGCTGTTCGACTGACTTCTATAAGGACAATGGTAAGTTACGCGCTTTATAAAAATGGGTTCGTTATCGAAAGTTAAAAACCTTTAACATAAATCGCTTTGTACACGTACCTAATCCCGAAGCAAAAACGTCAACATATTCATTTTTTAAATTATTAATTATGCGTTTCGTTTTATCACCTGTGAATTCATCTTTTAAGTAGTTTAGTGTTATGTTTATGCTCTTAAGTTGGAAGCAGCGTAGCCACGCTCGGCCGAGTAGCGGAGGAACACCATCCGGTATTATGTATAATGGTAGTGCATTCGCCTCCCGTACCTCGTTATCAGAGTTATAATAATGCGCGGACACAGTGATAAAATCCAACGATTTAATCGAGTCACCGGTATAAGATCTCAACTTTAAATTGCAACTTAAACTTACAAAATAACGAAAATATTTTTTAAAAAGATGTTCATTTATTGCTGATATTTTACTACCTGTATCGATTTCAAATACCAGTGGCACATTTTGTACATAGAATTGAATCACATACGGTTTGTCCTTAGCTCCGTCGACAAACATGTTAAATAAATCACTGTCTTCCGATTCGGAGTCAGATTCCAAGAGAAACTGATTACGTTTCGGCACTTTGCTCGACAAGCGATCACTACGCAAACTTTTACACATGGCCCGCAAATGGCCTTTAACGCTGCACTCATGACAACTGAACTGCTTAAATCGACATGACGGCCGCACACCACCAGCAGACTTGTTGTCGTGAATCTCGCACGCGGGCAGCGCCTGCAGCCGCCTGCGCACCGATCCTGTGCACGCTGCCTGCGTCGAGCGGCCCCGCGCCGCCGCCGCTGGCGTGCTCGCTCGCGCCCGCCGCCGCTACGCCGCTCGTCACGGCGTGCCGCTCGGCAGCCTCCAATGCTAGCGCCAGCTCCACAAAGAGGCGTCCACTGCTGAAAATAGTCCTTCTCCGCGGAATGCCACAAAACACGATCCTGAGCCACATGCATCCATTGATTTTTGATGTTTACCAGGTTTTCAGTCCATGTAGTGGGATAGTCTTGTGTAACAGGCTTTCGGTCATTTTAAAGATCGCTCCGTACTAGTTCATTTCGAACAGTGAACTAGTTTTATTAGCTCTTTTCGATCATCAGTACTACTGAGCAATTTAAACTTTATCTGTATGTACACACACACACACACGCGCGCGCGCGCGCGCACGCACTCACGCACGCACGCACACACACACACACAAACAAACACACACACGCGCGCGCTCGCGCGCGCGCACACTTAATAATTTCTAGGTTAAATTATAAAAGTCTTAAGCAAATAAGTATTGAAAAAATTATTAGCATTAGTAAAATAAAATCCCATATCCATAGCATGCGAAAAAAAGCATACAAGGACGAAACGAATATAAAAAAAAAAATAAAAAATCTAAAACTCTCCTCAATAGTTGTTATAATTACAACATAACTTCAAGTTTATAAATTTTACGCGATCACAAGTGCCGAAACGAAGTATATCAAATGTTTGTTTGTTAATTCTAATTTGTACAATAATTTGCGAACACAACGAATTTTACATTTTTTCGAATGATTAGCAAAAAAAGACGTTATTGCACTGATTATACTAATGTCTATTCTTTAACGTCTCATCGATTCTCTCATTCACTCGCTGTCGTATGTTCTCGTTCGCACTTTCGTTCGGTGTACGAAAAGAGCTATTAGCCCATTAACAATCAGCGTTTGGAAACGTTCCTTCTAGTACAGTGAAGAATACGTTAGAAAGATACGTTTCCTACTCGTTCATTGTTCGTGAACTACACAATACCATAGTGGGGTTTCATCTTGGAGCGTCAACCAAAAGCGTATATAGACAACAGACTTATTTATCACCCAGCAACTAACCTATAATACGTTACATCTCTCCCCACTGTGTACAGCTAGGATCGACCTTAACACTAAATTTACTCTATATTACTTTTTAACTCGCTTTAATGCCCGCAGATATTTGTGGTAATGTCGGTCCAGGCACAGGCTGTGGCAGTGCTTGCTCGGCCTGTGTCTGCGGTAACTGCACCTTCTTCAACGACTTGCTCTGATCTTTCCCCGCACTGATCGCCTCAACAAATACTTCACCCCCGGCTCCACTGACCTTTGGTACATTATATCTTTACAGGGGGTTATAGTACTAATTATTTACGATTTATGACTTACTCTGTGTCACGGAAAATACTGCACATTTTATAAAAATCGTTAAAATAATCTTTTTTTTAAACTTGTTTTAAGGTGGCCCTAGTCGATAGCTCGAACTAAATGGTGGGCGGTTAAAATGCATGCTATCTCAGTCGACATCACGTACGAAAAGGATAGACGCTGTGATGAGCAGTAAGAAGCTAGTGCGTACACACATGCGCACTCCTGAATGACGCATAGCGACGGCGTCACCGCGTATACATATGCGATTCATTTTTGAATAATAACATAAACTCAAAGGGCAATTGTGCGCTTCTTAGCGCAGTGGCTTAGCAATGAGGCTGCGCTGGGGGCCGCAGGTTCGAATCCCGCACGGAACAAATATTTGTATGGCCTACAAATATTTGTTCCGTGCGGGATTCCGGATCTGGATGTTTGTCCTTGTTCAATTTATGTTTGTAAGCTGCCTCCACGATACAGGAGAAAATCCTACCGTGGAGGTAACAAAGAGAAAAGAGAGAGGAAACAAATTGGTGTTATTATTATGAACCCAAGTTAGTTGCTATTATGAAAGTTCTTATGTGAATTTTAGTATATGTTGTTTTTATATAATAATTTCACTTATTTCTTTTACTTACTTTTTAACTGACTTCGAAAAAAGGAGGCGGTTCTCAATTCGTTGTTTTTTGGTTATGTATGTTCTGTTCCCCGATTTCTCGAAGATGCCTGAACCGATTTGGAAAATTATTTTTTGGTTTAAAAAATATACTTTCCAGATGATCCCATGGTAATCGATGATGGTCAGATCAGGATCTGATGATGATATCTTGGAGAAATCGAGGAAACTCTTCAAGAAATGACAGCAAATCAACCGCGATTGCTGCTATCGCATATCTATGCATTCTTTACACAACCACACAGTATAATATCACGCCTGTACCCACTAAAGGGACATAACTCTCAACTAAAAATAGTAACATTAAAAAAAATTGAAAAAAATATAACCGACTTCTAAAACGGAAAATAGTGTAAAATAATTATGTTTTTTTATGTTTTTGTCTTTTTCGACAGCGCGACTGATGTGAGTGGGGCTTTTATGTAGGTTAATTAAATAAATAAAAATGTTAGTTTGTAAATTGTTTATTGATTGTTTGTGTTCAATAGCGGTTCGCAATATTCTCTTAGTACTTAGAAAGTTATCAACAATAGGAATTGTGTCACTGCAGGGACAAGCACAAACGTCTATCAAAATAGTAACGTACCTAAACGGAATAGGACTAACAGCACAGACTTCCTTACAGAAGTCCAAAGAACACGTCTAGACAAGGTAAGTAATTAGAAGAAAACTACAATTTAGAGATTGATTGTAAATCAAATTCGTACTGTGAATTTTAGAGACAATTAGCGAAATATAAATAAAATTTTGAATTATTTTATAATAGATAACGCTAGTTGAAAACTAAACACTGTATGGGAATGACATCACTGAACGAGTTAGGTGGTCAGTCCAAACAAATAAAAGGCGCGATTATAGAAAGAGATTCGTTACGAAACGTTTGTGCTATGCCCTGTTTATGCTATTGATAACGAAGGCTATAAAACATGTACAAATTAGAAACTAAATCCTATGTCTACTTATCTGTATTCATAACCCAATATCTGAGGTAGGTTGATGCGCTCCTTAATTTTTATATAGTTCGTATTAATCTGTAATAAATTAAATCTAAACCAAAATAGATACTATAGTACCATTACAAAGCTACTACTATTTTATTTAGTAGTAGCTTATATAGTAGTATAGTAAATTATATATAAAAAATATGAGTATACCTGAGGTAAGGTTAAAAATATATACAAATATTTGCCAAGTGCGAATCCGACTTCCGAGCTTCCGTACCATCTTACAAGATTTAATATACATATTACTATCGATCAAAAAAGCTAAAAATACATGTTTCTTTTTCTAGTAGGAAACCCTTTAATTTCAAATTTATTTTTACTATTTGCTGTTATAGCGGCAACAGAAATACACGTTCTGTGAAAATTACAACCATTTACCTGTTACGGATCATGAGATACAGCCCGTTGACAGACACACGGACAGCGGAGGCTTCGTAATAGGGCCCTGCTGGTTACCCTTCGGGTACAGAATCCTAAAAAGTACTTAGTTGTCCATTCACATCTGTATGGTTCTTTCTTCAAAGGACCATGAGCCACCTGCCTGGTTCTCGTATGACATGACCAATGTAATGACTGACCTTTCTGAGTTGTTTCGGTAGATCGGGTGCTTCTTCTCAGTTTCATGTTTTTGTTGTGTTAAAGTGTTTTCTAAAAAAACAACTTACAAAACAAATTTTATTTATCATTGACTGCCCTTCTCAGATTCTTATGTACTTACATAAATTAAATTAGTTATATTAGGATATGAGATTCCTATACGTAAGCACGATTATCGAAAATCTAAAAATTACCTATTCTAATTAAATATCTAGATAATTTTAAGATTTTCGACAATCGTGCTTATCAATGAGATGTTTTCGTTAGTTGACAAATTAAAGTAGTTAAGTACCTAATGTACTACCTGTATCGAAAGTTCCTTATTATCTACTTACCTGTTTTCAATTTTAACTACATGTGCTTTAACAAACTTATTTTACTTTTTACATACATTTTACCATTTTTATATCACATTTTACCAGCTATATTCATCCCGGGTTCAGCAAGTGGACAAGAACAAAAAGGAAGCAATTTTTCTAAATAAAAATGTAAATATGTAGGTATTACAACCATAAATAGATAGCAGCAGCTAACCTAGTGAGCATGTGTGGGTGCGCGCTGCGCCCCACTGCCGTCCGTCCCATTGATTGGGGAAAAAATTTGTAGCGAAAGGCAAAGATGATTTACAACAAAAAGGAGCGCGCGAAATTTTATAAACAGAACTTTGGAAGTCTGGATGTCACAAAAATTTATTGAATATATCTGTTCAAAATAAAATTATTTGCATTTTTGAACAACTAATCTATCCCTTTATGGTAACTGTTTTACATACATACATACATAAACACTCACGCCTGTCACCCAGAGGGGTAGGCAGAGACTACAGACTTCCATTTAGCACGATCCTGACATACCTCTCTCGCCTCTTCCACATCCATATACCTACGCATACATGCTCGTCGGTTAAGGGTACTCTCAATTTGGCCCATTTTTAGTATATCGCCAATTTGGTCGACAAACTTCCGCCTAGGACGTCCCTTTCCGACTCTTTCATTCACTTCTGCAACATATATTTGCTTTGTCAGTCCTTTCGCATTCATTCTTTCTACATGACCAAACCACCGAAGCATTCGTTTCTTAATCCTGGTCACTGCATCATTTTGCAAACCACACTCTTCTTTTATCATACAGTTTCTCACCCTGTCACTCAAATTCAGCCCTAACATACTCCTTAGCGACCGCATTTCTACTGCATTTATTCTACTCTCGTGCTTCTTCTGCTACACCCAACTTTCACTAGCATATGTTAAAGTAGGGACTAATACAGCATTGTGAATTGCCATACGTGCCTTTTTTGACACATTCTGACTTTTCACAATAGAGTGTAGAGCCTCATTTACTTTATTTCCTGCATTCACTCGTCGTTCAATATCCTTATCATATCTCCCATCCCTGCTGAATACACATCCCAAATATACGAACTCATCCACTTGCTCAATTAACTCTCCTTCTATTCTTATTTCACATACCGTTTTGCTTTCTTCTCTTTCAAAAACCATCACTTTCGTCTTACTTGCGTTCATTTTCATTCTCCTTTCTTTTAATGACCTGTTCATTAATGTAACCATCATTTCCAACTCGGCCGCCGACGACGCAAGTATGATTTGATCATCGGCGTACAAAAGGCATTTGATGGTTAACTAATGGGAGGTTTATTTAACTTATTTTAAAAATCAGATTTGTAAAAAGTAAAGTCATACATATCAGTTTATCGTCTTATATGGTGTACCAAGTTTTTGTTTTTATTATAAAGCTTCAATCACAAAATCGCTATTTAAAAAAAGTTGTAGATTTATAAGAGTTATTAAATGAATTATCTGGAAAATATTTAATAAATTAGGAAAATAAAAATGTTTTACAAAACATAATAGTTGAACAAAGTGAACTTTGAACAGACAGCTGCTTAAAAATAAATGTGACATCAACCTAGGGCTAAGTATTCCCCAGAAAGTTGTTTTGCTTTAACTTTACATCACTATTTACCGAAAGCTTAACGATATGTGCGAAATATCAAAAGTTTTGAAATTTGTTTGCCTCCATCACGTACTATAATAAAGTGGTATAGTACAATTGATGGTCAACTTGGCTACACAAAAAAAAGCGTTAACTGTTTTAAAACTTAGACTAGAGAGTAACCCTGACAAGAAATTGTATTGTATATTAGTGATAGATGAAATGAAAATAAAACAATTAACGGAGTACCATGCAAGTTCTAAAAGACATTTTGGTTATGTTAATTATGGATTTGACTTCATTTCTGGCAATTCGGAGAACGCTACTGATGTTTTAGCATTTTTATTAACGGGCATTAATACTTCTTGTAAAGTATCCATTGGGTACTTCTTGGTAAAGGGTACAAGTGCTGACCTAAAAACACGGCTGGTGACCCATGCTTTGCACATCATAGTTCATGAAACCTCTAGGTAGCTTAAGAGTTAGGCTGTTGTTTGAATACAGAAAATTTACATACTACTATATTAGATCCACGTACAGGACACAATTCTTTTCTAGATAACTGCCATATGCTGAAACTGGTGCGTAATGCTTTTAAGCTTTACAAACATTTTATCCAAACAATACTAAATTTACCTTTGTTTGCAGACGACGACAGCTAATTTTTTAAAGGTAATTAATTTTCGATATTCCCGAATCCAAAACTTGGTCTAAAAGATATAAACGAACATTAAATAGTAATAACTATCAAAGAGACTTTGCCAGGTTGAATGAGACTAAAGATGTTCTATTAAACATAGAAATCAATGTAATTTCTCGTAATAACGTATACAGATGATTTTTAAACAGTCCTTGGTACATAGGATTTTTAGGATTTCTTGTGTGCATTGAAAGTGCTAAACGCACATTTGATAATCTGGTATTAGGCCCAAACGCTTCACTTACTTATTTATTTATCACTGCACAAAATTTGTCAAGACCACATAGAAATTTTGTTTTCAAACATTAAAAGTCATGATGGTCATTATGATAATCCCTTCGCACGTCAATTTGAAGCTAGTTATAAAAAATGCTAATACATATAAATTTGATCCAAACTGGAAGAGGCACAAACTGCTGTGATATGGTACAACTGAAGAAAATATGGTAGCAGACATAAAGACTTACACCTTATATACGTGGTAGAGCTACGCTGCAGCCATATTATGGTTGTAGCACGAATGGGAAGACTCGACCGGGAAAGGACAAACTTAAAAACAACTTATAAACCCTGCTTTCAAAATAAACAAAATAAATAAGCAAAATGGCGGATTGTTTCAGCGCTACTGAAGTTAGCAAACGGGTCCTGGCCGAAAACTGTATAATTTGCTATTTTGCTAACAAGCGCTTCCTAGTGCTTTTTTCTGCCAAATGCAGCCACTATTTAAACCGTAAACAGAGAAACCTATAGACAAATTGACGCCTTTTTTTGCATTCGCACACGAAAAGGATAGATTTATGCATACGTCTTGCATAGAAGTGAGACAAAGCGGTGTGATTATTTGTCCCTTTTTCTGTGCCGTATCTCCGTGCCGGTTTAGCAAACTACACTTTGCTAAACAACTTTGACAGTTCGTAGCGATCTAAGGAGTTTACAAGTTGGTTCAAGTGAGAAAAAAGTATTTTGTGAGCTTAATATTGGTGAATCTTGTTCAGTTCAGTTCTTAGAACAATTAAAAACGTTATCTAAATATGTTTAAAAGTCATAAAGATTATTGTATAACCTAAAACTACGTTATCGTCCTTTCTCACTCGAGGCCACGCTAATCATTAGTCTATAGGTTTCTCTGTCTACGATTTAAACGCAAATTTTTTACTCCATGGAAATTTGACATTTGGCGTGTTGCTAGACATAAAAATTTACTACAAAGATAGACCTATTATTTTACAAAATAAAAAAATAAATTCTAAGTGATTTTTTATTTTAATACACAAATACATTGTTCTAAATTAAAATTTAGTTTTTAAAAAAGCAATTGTAGTTCCAGTATTCAAATCGGGGGACAAAACAAACGTTTCCAATTATTGGCCTATCTCAATACTCTCATCTACGTATAAAGTACTAGAAAAATTAATTAACAACTAATTTATAAATTATTTATAAAGTGAATCCATATTATCTCATATGCAATATGGTTTCAGGACAAAACTGTCCACTGCTGTGCATTAAATGAACGATTACGTATCTCAAAAATTGGATAAAAGCAACCAATAAATTTACATTTTCCTTGACCTTGCAAAATCATTTGATACGGTTACTATTCCTATCCTATTAAATAAGCTAGAAAGCATAGGTATTCGAGGTAAGGAGCTTCAAATTTTTGCGAACTGTTTAGAAAATCGATATCAAGTCATAAAAATTGATAAGGTTGTTAGCAAAAGAAAAATACTCATTTTGGCGTACCTCAAGGAAGTGTATTAGGGCCAACCCTAGCAGTTGTCGTTGTTTACACTTAGAGATAGCACGTGTCAGTATTAATTGAAACGAGTTCTGAGCATCAGGAGTTACAAACACGTTCTGCTTAGTTCATTTTCTATCAGCATTTTTTTTTTACATTAGAATATCTTATTTGTTTACGTCGAAAGTATTTCTTTATAATAATGCATTGTGCACTATGCAATACGGATTTTAATGATGGCGTTAAATGTGGATCGTGTAAAAAGCAACTTTGTTTTGGCTGCTCTAATATAACCGAAGCTGGGTATAGAAAGTTGGGTGCTGACCGAAGGGCTGCGTGGAGGTGTTCTTATTGTCGGAACATTCCATGCGCCCCTTCAACGCCAACGCCAACCACGTCGCCGTCGATCCCTATCAATGATGGGGGTACTTCGATTGATTTGGTTCTGCAGGAAATACGTGACCTAAAACTACAGCTTCACTGTCTACCAGCACTCATTAATGACGTGAAAAGCATTAGGCGTGAAATAGGAGAGCTAAAATCATCCTGTGAATTTAATAGTGAAAAAATAATTAACTGTGAGTCCAGAATAACTGATCTTGAATCCAAGATACCTAATATGGAGCAAATAAAAGTAACATTTGACTCGACTCTCTCTGAAATAGTGGCCCTGAAAAAAGGAGTTAGCTACTAAGGAACAATGGTCGCGACTTAACAATGTCGAGATAAAGGGAGTTCCCCTAAAGAGAGATGAAAACCTTTTTTCAATAGTAGATAACATATGCACGCAGGTTGGTTACACGATCCCGAAACATCAAATAAATTACATAGCAAGGGTGCCGACACATTTTGGTAAGGATAAATCTATTATTGTCAACTTCATCAACCGCTACATAAAGGAAGAATTTGTCGCTTCGGCGCGAAGTAAGAAGTTTATGACAGCGAAAGACATTGGGTTTGTGGGTAACGAACAACGGCTGTATGTTAATGATCACTTAACACCGTATTCTAAGGCTTTGTTAACTAGAACCAAAGCTATTTGTAAAGATAAGGGTTATCAATACGTTTGGGTAAAGTATTGTAAAATTCATGTTAGAAAAAACGATACTACGAGGGTTATGATTATCACAAGCGATAGTGATTTAAACAAGTTAGCTTAATCTGCCTCCAAACGTATAATTTGCTTAACTTATGTCTCAGCTTAATTACGTATTGCTTAATTGCTTCTGCCGTAAATTACATTTGTAATGAAATGTTTACAACCCCTGCTTTGCCGATGTATCGCTGTTGTTATTCTGTGTTTTTTTCTAAAACTCTTTGTTCGATATATTGCTTGACGCATAATTGTTTCTACCCGCCTTATCGATATATTTTAGGTAACCGTATGCATATTGTGCTCGCTCTTTTCGCTCTTATATCCTATTTGGTACAGAATGATATTGATTGTATTTTTTCCACGCTGCTGAAATGTTTATTAATTTTTTTTTGTGTTGGTTTGTTTTCTTATCATGCTATTAACCCTAATACAAATAATATATTTTTAAGTAGTTATTTTAAGACTTTCTGCATTCCGCTTAGTTTAATAACTTTAATTTTTCGTTGCATCAACATTTATGTTCTTAAAAGCCTGCTTTTTCATTACACTTTAATCAATTCTTTTAATACTAGACTTGGCTTTCTCGCTA
This sequence comes from Parnassius apollo, assembly GCA_907164705.1. Taxonomy (NCBI): domain Eukaryota; kingdom Metazoa; phylum Arthropoda; class Insecta; order Lepidoptera; family Papilionidae; genus Parnassius; species Parnassius apollo. Next base: position 9,812,423 of record CAJQZP010001449.1, on the reverse strand, counting down.
TTCTTTTTTTCGTTATGTTATTGAATGATATTGATACTATTTTTATTTTTTTAATTACATATTTACTATTACAGCACTGTTTTAACGTGATAATTATTTACGATGTTGATTTACTATTCGAGTTTGTAATTAAAATCAAAATAAGGAATTTTAGTTATTATTTTAAGACTTTCTGCATATTATCTAGTTTTATAATTTTAATTATACTTTGTTTATATTTTATTTTTAATTTAATGATTCATAATGGCTAACAATTTAATTAATAATCCGAATAGTTCTTTATTAAATATTTATTACCAGAATGCACGAGGTCTGCGTACTAAAACATCTGATTTCTACCGTAAAACCTGCCTGTCTAAATATGATGTCATTGTTATAACTGAAACGTGGCTTCTGGATGGTATTTCGAACTCTGAGTTATTTGATAGTCGTTATGTTGTGTGGCGCCGCGATCGTGATTACGCTGGGACGGGCCAAGTGTACGGGGGGCGGTGTGCTCATTGCGACACGCAGAGAGCTGTCTGTTGTACCTCAACCGACCTTTAACTCTAGTGCTGAAGATTTTTGGCTCACGCTTACTGTTAGAAAAAGCGATAGTAAAATGCCTACTTCTCTGCATATTTGTGTTTTATATTTATGTAATTTACATGGAAGCTTTAGTTTTTCGGACCAGTTATTGAATTTTTTTTACGAAATTAAATGATACAGTCTTAAAATATCCCACGGATAAGTATCTTATAGTGGGTGACTTTAATTTAAGCAACATAAAATGGATACCCGCTTCCAACTGTTCCAACTCTTGTAATTATTGCTATGAGCCAATTAACTATAGTGCGCACCACGAACGGTTACTAGTTGACGAAATTAATGCGCTTAATTTTTGCCAATATAATGGTATACGCAATAAATATGGTAAGACACTCGACCTTGTATTATCTAACTGTGATGTAGCCGTATCCGATTGTAGTGACGACTCTTTGGTACCAGTAGATCCCTTTCACGGAGCGTTAGTAATGGAAGTACGTTTTTATGAGCTAAGCATACTTAAAACTACTCCGTTTATTAAGTTTCTATTTAATAAAGGTGATTATCAATCAATTAATGAAAAATATGCTGAAATTGAATAGCGAACCGAATTCTCTTCGAAATCTCTTAATGATTCCATTAAATATTTTTATGAAATATTTGAGAAATTAAGAGATAAGCATATACCGATCAAAAATAATTAAACCGGAGTCCTACCATACATGGTATTCCCCAGCATTAAAGAGAGCAATTAAAGAAAAACATAAGTATCTTCGTAAATTCAGGACCTACGGTAATAGATCCGATGAAGAATCGTATAAAATACTACGCACTCGTGTCAAATATTTGGAAGATATGTGTCATAAAAACTACATATCAACCGTTGAAAGTTCAATAGAAAAAAATCCTAAATATTTCTGGTCATATGTTAAACGTAAATCAAAAACTCACTCTATTCCCAGTAGTCTCAATTTAGGTAGTGTAATCTACAACACAGGTCAGTCTATTAGTGACGCGTTTGCAACTTATTTCAAGTCAAATTTTTTATACCAGGGCGCTCAATCAACTCTTCCAAATATTTCTAATGTGGCATCAACATCAACCGCAAATATATCAAAAATAGAAGTTAACCCTAAATACGTATGTCGGTTGTTGAAAGCTCTTGATCCATCTAAATCTGCTGGACCTGATAATCTACCAGCCATTTTTCTTATTAATTGTGCAAAGACGATAGCACTACCAATAAGTTTGCTATTTCGTAAATCGTTGGATGAATGCTCAGTTCCTAATATTTGGAAACGTGCATATATCACCCCTGTGCACAAGAAGAGTCTTAGGACTGATGTCACTAATTATAGGCCAATTTCTAAGTTGTGCATTATTTCCAAAGTCTTTGAAAAGTTGGTTTATGAGCAGGTGTATCCGTTACTCAAACAAAGCATAAGCCAGTCTCAACATGGTTTCTTCAAGGGTAGATCCACCGTTTCCAACTTGGTGCTTTTTAATTCATTCTTGACTAAAGCCATGAATGATGGTCATCAAGTTGACGTTGTTTATACAGATTATAGTAAAGCTTTCGACCGGATTGAACATAATTTGCTTTTAAAAAAACTTCAGTATGTTGGTATCTGTGGAGACCTACTGCGGTGGTTCTCCTCTTATATCGACAATCGCTCGCAAGCTGTAGTTGTTAACAATTATATATCAGGTTGGGTGTCAATACCAAGTGGCGTACCACAGGGGTCCTTACTGGGACCGTTGCTATTTCTGATATTTGTTAACGATATTGAAACCTGTTTTAAATCATCACACCTACTGTGTTTTGCTGATGATATGAAAATATTTTCCACAGTCTCATCGCAGGCTGATGCTGAATTAATGCAGGAAGATCTACTAAGATTGGAGGAATACTGTACTATTAATAAGCTTGAACTAAATCCGTCAAAATGTACCCTCATTACATATTCACGCAAGCGAAACTTAATTCATTTCGGCTATCACCTTAAAGGTCAGAAGCTACAAAAACAATCAGTTGTACGTGATCTAGGGATTTTCTACGACTCTAAGTTATTATTCAACAACCATGTTGACAATATCATAGCTAGGGCATCTAAGGCGTTAGGTTTTGTCATGCGTACTGCTAAGGAGTTTAATAACATTAAAACAATTAAAATATTGTACTGCACTTACGTCCGCAGTACGCTTGAATACGCTTCGCAAGTCTGGAATCCAATGTATGATACATACATTTCACGGATTGAAAGTATTCAACGTAAATTCATACGATATCTTTGCTATCGTACCCATAGAAAATACCGTTCAGAAGACTATATATCCTTATGCAAACAACATCATCTGTTACCTTTGATGAAGCGTCGGGAGATTGCTGACATTGTATTTTTATTGAAAATTTGTTCTGGCAATGTCGACTGCTCAGATCTGCTATCGCAAATATCACTGAGAACACCTACGGTTAACCTTAGAACGAATGCATTACTCTACTTACCAGCTTCATCAACTAATTACGGAAAAAATACTTTCTTATATCGGTCTAGTAATATTTTTAATAATCTGTGCAAAAAGCATGATTTTGATTTGTTTAATACTAGCTATGTATCGGCAAGGCGGGCATTAAGTCGAGATTTTTTTTGTGTCGTAATTTAATTTACTTTAAGAACAATTATGTTGTGCGTTTACCCTGCTTTTATTTTCCTTTATGGCTATTATTATTAGTTTCACTTATTAAATGTATGATGTTGTGCATTTAAATTAGACTCCATTTGTTGCTCATAATTGTGCTATGACCTTTAAACGACGAAAGATTATGTTAGTGTATTTCTATTAGTGAGAACCTGTTATTGGCTTCTTGTAAATTTAACATGTTGTTTATTTAAGATTTGTAAGCTGTTGGTTTTCCATTACATAAAAATAAAAAATAAAATAAAAAACCCTATTTTTGATTTATATAAATGACCTTTGCAATTTCGAACTTAACTCAGGTAAAATAATATCTTACGCAGATGATATCGTGCTCCTTTTTTCTGCAAATACAATAGACAAAATTTATTTATATTATTATATTATTTATTTTGGTTATGATAGGGTTAATAAATGGCTCCAACAAAACATATTAACACTAAATACGAACAAAACCAATTATATTTATTTTTCTATCCGCAGTTCAACCAAGTATATAATCATTCCAGAAATTTGTGCACATAAATATTGCTCAGTAGCGGAGTCCAAATATCTAAATGAGTTATTTTTAATACAAAAGCTATTAAGTACCTTGGAATAATTATCCATTCTACGTTTATATTTAAAAACGATATAAACCACCTATGCAGTAGAGTCCATAAACTAATGTTTGTTTTTAAAAAGATTCGTTCTTTTGCTGATATTAAGGTAGTAAAGCAAGTATATTTTGCATTATGTCAATCAAATCTCACCTATTGTATAACCTCATGGGGAGTAGCAGCTAAAACTACACTGCTACCACTGTAACGCGTTCAAAGAGCTGTGTTAAAAATCACAACATTTCGCCCTATTCTATTCCCGTCCAACGTCTTATATAAATGCTATAACGCCTTTTCAGTGCGCCAGTTATTCGTTATGAGAACGTTACTAAAACAGCACTTAAAATTGCCCTATAGAAGAGAGGTCACTGATAAAAGACGCAAAAATAAAGTAATTGAAACTACAATTAGTATAAGCTATTCTTTCATTTACATTCCTTGGCCCTTTTCTGTATAATCAAATCAATGCAATTGTGTACCATCCATTAAAAATGGCAGACTGTAAAAATGTAATTCGAACATGGTTACAAAATTTGTCTCATACTATAATACGGAGAAGTTGCTGATTGTTTTAAGTTAATATCATAAGTAATTAGTGATAATACATTTTACCGAAATAACCCTAATTTGTTAGTATGTTATTCATTTTATATAAGAAATAGAAAATATTAATTAATGTATCTTTTAGCACATACACCTGAGATACAGTTTTATCCTAGTTCAGGTGCCTGTTACTGTAGACTATTTTTAAATGACATTATTGGAATTATTTGTACATTTTATTGAAATAATAATTATCATTATATCGCTATATAGTACATTATTGATGAGTATTCTGAAATACTGTCCTCAAGTCTGGAATCCATTTTACGAAGTGCACAAGAACCGTATTGAAAAAAATTCAAAAGCGATTTTTGTGGTTTTTATGTCACCACACAAAGAAATCATATTTATCGAATTCATATAATAACAAACTTAAATGTTTTAAAACGACAACACTCAACAATAGAAGGAAAACACTAGATCTTATTTTCTTGCATAAACATTTAGACTGCCCGCAACTTCTAAATAAAGTTAATATATCTGTACCTAATAAGTTACCCCGCTTTAAGTTTTACAAGCTGTTCAAAGAACGTCGCTGTAAAAGTAATTTTGGTCGCAACTCCCCACTTACCAGAATGATGTTATTATACAACCGTATACCAAATGCAGTAGAAATAGATATAATGTCATACACTGTTGTTTAGATTTAAGTATTTTATTATATATAATTAGTATATATAAAATTTTCGGAAATACGTAATAAATTTATTAGATTATGGTGGGTATCTATATAGTTATCTCATCTGGTTGGATTCTATAAATATATAATTATAAATGAAATTAAAGGATAAGTATACATAAATATCAATAAAATAAAATAAATATAAAAATAAATAAATAAATAAAAGCCCAACCAGATGGAGGCCCTCGGCAGGGGAGACCAAACGGCCGAGGGTTAGGGGGAAAGGGAAAGAAACCGGCAGACGATGCGGGCGGTATCGAGGAGAACCCCCTTCTACATTTGAGTCTGGAGCGGTCCGCCACGTAGTCCCAGCCGCCTCAGATGACCCGAGACGCTGACTGGGATTAGCCTGCTTGCAAAGACGACTACAGAATTTATTAATATTATATAGACTTTAAGCATTAAATCCACAAACTGTAGCAATAACAAATTTGTTTTTCCATGTATACTTATTTGGATATTATTATGTTTTCCATTCTTTATAAAAAAATCACTTCGCTATATAGGTAAGTTGTGGTTACCTGTAAGAAGATAAACACAAATCATGTAGTTGCAATATTGAATTATATTTTTGTTCGTATTCTGTATCATCTGTTGGTGAACCAAATAAGAGAAAAAAGGAAAAAAAGACATTTGATTACAAACTTTCTGAAGGCCGCACGTTGCTTTAGTTCGTATTATAGAGGGTTAATACTTCGGCCGTGGAAAAGGAGAGATTTCCAGCCTGCTATGGCCCGGTGAGCGATCAATGCTCCGTAGTACGGAGTATAGAGCTTGTACTATATAATAGTCGTGAGAAAACTTCGATAGCCTGATTTAGGCTTGTGGTGCGATAAAAGAGCCGATTCTCACTTATATCCCCATTTATCGGCGTGGACGGGGACCATGTGTAATTCTATCATACTTTTCAAGCATTTCACGTTTTGGTTTTAAACATCTAGGTACACCTTAGATCTAAGCATCTAGTCATAACATATTTAAAGAAATCTTTAAGAAATCATAAAGTTCTTGCTAGTTTATAGGTCAAGCGCGAATATTTCACATTAAATGAGCAGCAAGAGTTTAATTCTCGCATATTTTTTTAAAATTCTGGTTTTCCATGTATTGGGTTGTGATTGATAACAGAATGAGGAAACCTACAATCTGAAAAAATATATATCGAGAAATGTGATGAAGTGAAGCTGAAGCTACTGGGAGCTTTAAGTTGCAACTTTATTTTTAACTTTTATGCCATGTCTTCTTAAAGTTCTAAGTCTTCCTAGCGGAGTGACGTATTTAGGCTGTGTATTAAGTTTTTTACTGTAAGATAGTTACCTGAATGACATTAAACAAGCGGTTATTAGGCGGTGCTACAAGGTTGAAGCTACCGAGGCAGAAGGCACCGCGTCGATTCGCAAGGCACTTCTCGTAGTCATCCAGCTGAAACAGCTTTGGCATCTGATGGTACTGCTCATCTAAAAGGTAAGAGCATTTTATATATATATATATATATATATATATATATATATATATATATATATATGTATGTATGTTGATATATAGAATAGTTCAAAATATGTGCATATTAAGTACAAAGTTAAACAGAACATATGTTATGCAATAATTCTATTGGTGTGCGCTACTATTATACCCAGGAGCCTAGTCACCTGCGCAGGACAAGAATATAGTCCCCCAGTGTATAAAGTAAAATTAAAGTAAAGTTACAGCCTATATACGTCCCACTGCTGGGCACAGGCCTCCTCTCATTTCTGAGAGGGTTTTAGGGCTAGGCTAGGCTAATGTCCGCCGCGCTGCCCCAGTGCGTGTTGGCGAACTTCACATGTCTTCGAAATATTTTTTTTCTTATTTCTCAGACATGCAGGTTTCCTCACGATGTTTTCCTTCACTGCCGAGCACGTGGTAAATCAGTATTTAAAATTGCAATTAACAATTTCATTAGTGCCGGCAGGGATCGAACCCGGTGTGCTCGCGTATTGTGAAATTTACAGCGAGCGCTAACCATCTGAGCTACCACCCAGTTTTTCTCTCATAGTTCGTATGGGCCGGATCAAACCGGGGTGGTGACACGACCTTACAGATAACCAGCGTGAAGTAGAAGCTCTGCTTCTGCATTTTGTCTGGTGAGTGCAGGTGGCCGGAGGCCCAAATTCCCCTCCACCCCCCCCCCCCCCTAACATGGTAGCGGAGTTTAATAAAACACTGCCACAGGAGGGTACCATCACCCCCAGTGACGGAGAATCCCTCGTTGAGCATCCACGCCCAAGCTACCCTACTCTTCCTGAGCGTGGGTACTCAGGCTGCTCTACGTATTCTGGGGGGAGGGAAGACAACATTCTACTCGAGACTAAGCCTACTCGGGGCCAACGGAAAAATAAGTCAAAGGCAACCCCTGCAACGCTATCCGTGAATTTCTGGGGCAGTCCTTTGAATCCGCCTTTTGTGTATGTTTATGAAGGTGTATACAAAAAAGTGTAAATAACCGAATAAATAAGTTCTTACAATATTACGAAAAATCTAACTAGTTCCAGCGCTTTCCCCACTGTCGGTATCATAAACAAAAACCACAACACTTCCATCACAACAATCAGTGTTAAGGACTTGCTAACATCAAGAAAGCAAATGAAGAGCCATGTAGCCTGCCTCTTAATTTATACGTAAAATTAAATCTTACTTGTCAGCTAGTTTTCCGCTACAACTATTCATTGTTTTATATATATATATATATATATATAAAATGCTTTGTCCTGAATGACTGACTAATGTATCAACGCACAGCCTAAACCGCTGATCGTAGAGACTCGAAACTTGGAGGGTGTGTTCTTTGTATAACATAGGTATCCGATAAGAAAGGATTTTCCAAAATTCTACCCCTAAGGTAGTGAATAACGAGGGCAAAGTTTTTATTGGTCAACGTGATACCTTGTCCAATCTACTTCAAATTTTGCGTAGACATTCTTTAACAGAAATGATGCAAGACGTGTTTCGTATTTTATTGAAACTCATCACTTAACGGGATCCAAAACGGTAAGAAAATTATTTTGGGGATGGTTTGCATTTTATTTTGAGACATGTTCGTCCCGCGTTTGTTCGGCATAAATTGGTAGAAAAAAGTTTATAAAAATGGGCCCCGCGCTGATGTGCTCTGGTAAGTACGTACCCTATAATTTATATTGTCAGTTATATCCATAAAGTCATATCTATTGTGACTTAGATCATAAAACATCATTACCTCGAGAATTATACGCTTTGGTTTAAGAGTGGTAAGATTATATTTTGCCATGAGTTCATTAAACGGTTTTGTTTGGCATATTTATAATAGATACATATAAAAATTTCTTCAGAACAATTTCTAGTTTATCTATATATTTGTGTATAGAGGATTTCAAATAGTCACTGCATATTCTAAATGACATCTTATTAAGGATTTATAAAGATGTAAGTAGGTCTAGGGATTTTTAAACACATTACCAGATCGGATGACAAAACCATACATCTTATAAGCTTTGTGAATAATATTTTTAATATGTATACCTAGATATAGTTTAGATCATGTTTAGATTATATCGTTTAGTTGATGTTTGAAAACTCAAAACGTTGAACTCACATAAAAGCTTGGTGCAACGCAACACTCTTTAAAATTTTAATGTCAAATATAAAGGAATATTTAAATCGGATTAGAATTCGAAATTTGAATTTTATTTGTTCTTCGATTATTTGAATGACAAACTTACCTTATACAAAGAATATATACACTACGCGAAGCTTATACCCAATGATTTCAAAAGGAAGGATAGGCCCATCTAAATATTTTACTCAAAACTTTTCATAGGTACAAGAAAAAGTAGCGCATATGTCATAATACAAACGTCATACCATAACACGACGTAACCAGGGTCGGATTTCGTAGTATAATTATTATCCTAATTGTACCATTATTCCATAGTTTGTAGTATGTAGTACCGTAATAATACTAAGGGAAAATACCACAATTTTACCTAAAGGTCGATTTTTATTATCATTGGGTCCTTTTACTTTTTAATATTAACCCTGCGATATCGAAAACTTCTATATTGTACGTGAGTACCGCGTTTTTAAAAAAAATTAGAATTAGCTCCCTTTCTGGTCAATCGAGAGCCGTGGTAGCTCAGGTGGTAACACTCGCTGTAAAATATAACAGAACGCGAGTAACCCGGGTTCGATCCCCGCCGGCACCAATAAAAATGTTAATTGCAATTTTTTAATTAAAAAAAATAACAATTAGGTGAATTGCAATTTTAAAAGCTGATTTACCACGTGCTCGGCGATGAAGGAAAACATCGTGTGGTAACCTACATGTCTGAGGAATAAGAAAAAAAAATATTTCTAAGACGTGCGAACCCTCTCAGAAATGAGTGGAGGCCTGTGCCCAGCAGTGGGACTTATATAGGCTGTAACTTTACTTTACTTACTTTTGTGGTCAATCGGTGCTCAATCGATGCATTTATGTTGCATCCTTGATACAACTATAATGAGGGTCTACCGCGATAAAAACTCTAAGCTCTAAACATTCGGTTTGAAAATAGAATTTCAAAATATTTTATGAATCTGATTTTCAGATTCAATTAAGCAGATATGGTTTCTTTTGTACTCTTTTCGTTTTACCCTTATTGAATATAAAATATATTAGGTATCAATATTCAAAATTTAACTTACACTAAGTTCTTTAGAAAAAAATTAAACAGAAATAAAAATAAAACCGGCAATAAACGAAACTTATAGATAAACTAAATGCGTGACGCCAAAATCCCGGCACATGGGAAAAAAGAAACATGAGACGTCAAACGCGATATAATTTTTGAAAAATAGTATACCTAATTTTATTTTCCATGTACAATATTTTTGAGGGTCTGAATCCAACCCTGGCCTAATCTTGGTAACATAACTAAACTAACTGTAAAATAAAACTTTTAAAATGCGTTTATATATTAATTTAATATTAACAAAATGAATATAAAGTTATTTTACCGATGATACGATATCCCATGTTCGTATTCAATCTTTGTATCGTAATTTTTGCACCCTTTTACCACGCAACTGGACATATTTATGACAGGCAAATCTGTCTTGCGCGCGCACCACTGTCGACCGAGTTGCGTTGGCCCTAAACTGTAATTTTAGGGCCAGCGCCCGGTCCTTACGCTAGTAATATATAAGTCAATGCTTATACCTTGATTTTCCTTCATAAATTCCTTGCAAATCTCTTAGATTACGACTACTACTAGTCGCTTAGATACCTACTTAGCGAATGTAGTTGATTTAATTTGTTTTTTTGATAATTAAAAAAGATTCTTTGAGTTTGATTTGTTAGTGTATATTATAGGTTTGTATTTTTAAAATATCTATGTTCAATTTGTCGTATATAATAATATAGTTTTCTTTTTGTTTTAATTTTAATATTTAATTACTTTGTAGTTTGACTTAGAAGCTTAATTTAGTGTGTATTGTTTTTCGCAATTTTCTTATATTTATAAATTTTTCTATGTCTATTTTTAAAATGGGAGCAGAATTGGTTAACATCAATGGGAAATTAATTATTGTACCAATATTGAGTGATGACGTATTCCTTTTCCGTACGATTTCTTATTTCTTATACGGCACAAAAGAACGCTCAATGCATATTCGTCAAGAAACTGTGTGTCATATGACAAACAATTGAGATGAACTTACTGTTATGTCTCATGACTGTCGTAGCAACAATCAAGGGACAAAGGAAAAGTATACATCAGATAGTATACAACACTCTACATACGAGTACGTTGGTTTCTGCGAGTTAGTTGCAGCCGGTCAAATATACCCATTTGTATTTGAAGTGTATCAAAACGGCAACCTATATGCCAAATTTGGTTCAGAAGACCAACTCACTAATAAAAATAGGCTGAAACAGGCCGTTCACACCAGCGTCCATGTCGGGTACGCACAGCTACAAGGTTATCAGATTTCTGGTTTGTTTGCTTAAACCTAATGATTATATTACGATTTAGGGATAGGTTCTGAGATCTGCCATCAGAATATATTTATTGTTGTTGTTATTGAATATGTTAATAAATATTCGAACGTAGCAATGCTATAACCATAGTTATTGCAATTTACGTAAGATATAAGCGATTAACATGGCGGTATAAGCAAGGCGAAGCGAAACACACGTTGGCTATCCTTTACTCGCAAACGAGTGATTATTGCGTATCAGCACCACCGAATTTCTAGCCTTCCCGTACGCGTTCGATCGTTGTCGCTGACAAAATTTATAGTAAACACACCTGAAATGCACTGTTGATTGAAAACAAAATGCTATGAGTTAACTGAACACAGCAGAGGAACAATTTTGTACATGTACAACTATGTAGAAACACAAAACAAGAGTGATTATATAGATTTAAAAAGAAACTTAACATTTCATCTAGAATAATTTTTTAAAGATTTTACTGAACGTTGGCAGTACATAAATAGTTCTAAACTTAGCGGGGTCTAATATACTGCCAGATTTAAATAAAGGTACAACTTTACTTTTCATTAAATAAAGAAAAACACCTGATTCGATACTAGCATTGTAAATAGTAATAAGTTGGGGTGCGATCTCATCTTGCAGACGCAATGGATATTTAATGGAAATCGCCCATAGATCTGCTGTTTTCTTAATATCAATAGTTTTGAAATATTTTGCAATATCATCTGATAATATTTTATGAAATGCAAATTCTTTTTTACAGACATTTATATTTCGTTTGAGTAATGACACGGCGACAGTATAAGAGGAATTGAATGACTTTGTAGTCAAGATCGGAATGTCGGTAAAATATTGTTCAAAATTCGTTGCAACATTATCATCTGATTTCGCTAAATTATTGTAAAAATTATATGGTGGAGCGACGAGCCTAAGGTTACCGAAGTCTAATTCCCCGGTCGAACCTTAAACCTATTACGCGAGATATTAACCAAAGTGGACTGTATATGCGAAATGCTTCTACGTTTACATAAAATGGCGACTATAGCACGCGGTTTCCCATACAATGCACTCGCTCTTCCCTAAAACGAACTATTATTTGCCAAATCTATGACAGGAATCCTGCTTGATTAGGAGAAAATGAAAATTGGAGCGGATTAACTATTAAACACAATTATATCAAGCAGGAACCAGTAGGAATGTTCACTCACCGGGGTGTTGCTTCTATGCGGCTTGGGCACTATGTTATGTTGCTGCGCTGCGACTTCTGGAAGACACTCTGGGTAGACTCTCTGGGACCCCAGAGATGCGTCGGGAGAGAGGCGGTGTGGTTCCAACGACGAGCGCGGCGGGAAGAGAGGCGGTGTGGTTCCAACGACGAGCGCGGCGGGAAGAGAGACGGTGTGGTTCCAACGACGAGCGCGGCGGGAAGAGAGACGGTGTGGTTCCAACGACGAGCGGGGCGGGAAGTGAGACGGTGTGGTTCCAACGACGAGCGCGGCGGGAAGAGAGACGGTGTGGTTCCAACGACGAGCGCGGCGGGAAGAGAGACGGTGTGGTTCCAATGACGAGCGCGGCGGGAAGAGAGACGGGGTGGTTCCAACGACGAGCGCGGCGGGAAGAGAGACGGTGTGGTTCCAACGACGAGCGCGGCGGGAAGAGAGTGCGCGTCGGCCGCGCGTGCCTTTTTATTCCTTCGGTTGCGATGATCGCGTAATATTCTAGAATCATCTTCTTTCCCCTCCCACCCCACCACCCCGATGTGTCGATAGGAGGGTATGAATGATATCGTTTGGAAAGGGATAAACGATTTGGCAAGCCTACCGTCAAATATAAATAAATACGAATGGTTTTCCGCGCAACCATTATATAAAAGTTTGAATTGTGTAGTATCTTAGTATCTTGCCAGTTTCGTTGTTCATTATACCCCAAGTCTTTTAATTTTAATAGAGGCAGTCTTAATATTGTTACTTAAATGTAAAGAAATTAAATATATTATAGTTATAATCTTTTAACCAACGTTCAGTTATACAAAAAATATGTATGTTGTTACTATGTAAAAACAATTCAATTTCAAATTTTTTGCCCATAATGCCTTATATATTTTCGTGCACCAGGTGTATACAATTTTTATAACATCATAGTCCGATTGGACAGTTGTTCGATACGACATGAGGGAGATCAGGTGCAGGATCGACGGCTTTACGTGCTTTACGGGCTTTACGTGGCTTTACGTGACAAGGGGGTAAAACACCGCTAGCTTTCCCAGAAAATCATAATAACTGATTTCGGCCCGATTCGGGATTCGAACCCAGGCCCTTATGATCAGCAACCGCGTTTACGACTACTAGACTAACGAGGCAGTCATTCGTATCCGACCTTTGTATCCCTTTTGTGAAGTTGTAAACAATAAAGTGTAACTAAATGAATAAATAAATTCCTACAACATTACGAAAATAAATAACTTACTTGATAACTCCAACGCTTTCCCAGCTTTAAGTATCACAAACAAAAACCACAACACTGCCATCGCAACCATAGAATATTATTGTATTCTATGATCACAATAGTATGTTCAATGTAAAGGTAAGGTATACGTCAAGTAAGTAAATGGAGAGCCGTGCAGCCAATCTCATAATATATAGGTAACTAAATCTTACTCGTTCTGATTACGTTTTTGTGCGCAATAACTACTCACTGTTAAACCGTTCATTGTTAACTAGATGTAATCTTGTGGTCAGCATCTTCCTGCATTTTTTATGATTGTTTTATGTGAGAATTATACAATTAATTTTTGTGGGCATTTTGGATAATTTAATTTATTATTATGATTGCTAGATATTGTCTCTATCGTCTCATCTTCTCATTTAAATTTCTTGTAACTGATTCCAAATTCAATGTAAAGCAATAAAAACTGCTACAATTTATTGTTTTTTTAATTATTTATTTTTATTTAAGAAATATTAATCTTTTATTTATATTTTAAAAGATTATGTATTTATTACAACGTTCAATTTATATTACAAAAATTATAATAAAGAACTTAAAACTAATTATGTACAATATAAAAGAAAAAACTATAATATAGAAAATCTAAAACTAAAAATTTAAATCGTCAAAAAGACCTGCTCTCCGTGGTATAGTGCCAAGAACGCTGGCTGCGTTCCCTCGCTGAAAAGCTATACTTAGCCTTTGAGAAAAGAAAGAACCAGCCCTCTTATCACCAGCAGCGACGACCAGCCGTGAATACAGTTGCTTTTGAAACTTCATTGCACGTGGACCCCACGGACCGATAGTCTCTACAGCAAATGGCACAAATATGTAGTCATTTCTCAAAGACTCATATTTGCGCCATTTACTAAATTCGGCTGCCTCTGATGCCGCCCCGGCTCTAAAAGAGGTACCCTTGAGATGAGAGGCCGCCAAAGTGTCAACGCAAGAAGCATCCCACACTAGGGCTTTATCTCTCTCCCAAGGGACCTAAAGTCATACCGTCGGGTCTCTTGCCATCGTCTCTAAATATCCCGCAAGGCTCTAAAACCGAGGGGATATTTATGGAGACAAGAGCCCTTCGGATGATTTCGTTCAAAGAACCGTGACGGGAAAACCTACCTGCACTTTTCTTGCATGAAAGTCCGTGGAGCCCAAACTCATCGACACTGCTGCCACAGGGGCACTGGTAAGGTAGACAAATTGCCACTCCTAGCCGGATTCCTACGGCGATGCACAAGCTTTTCCCATCAAGCAATGTGCCGAGATAACTTGATGGTAGAGCATGTAACCAGTGGCTAGATTCCTTAGTCGAAACAGCTAGAAGACAAGCCTTATCTTGTTGAATATGGAAATTTTGAATTAAATTTTTCTGGATACTCCGTACCAACGGAATATCCCACTGTTTTTGTTGGTTAACTTTCAGTGGGACATTTTTGCCGGGATAGAGCGTAGCCATGTGTGCTTTGCCTCCGCAGCAAAGCACAGGTGTACTTTATTATTTAAAATTGTATTACATAGATCATTGACATATGCACGGAAGCAAGGAAAGCAGGCAATGCGACGCTAGAAATATTTCTTACACCAATTCCACCAAATTTGATAGGTAAAGTGGCTTGATTCCAGGCTATTGTATTTAATTTCAAATTTAGAATGTTTTCTAAAGCAATTTTAAACTTACTATTAATATCTTTTAAAATATCCGAACATTTCCAGACTGGACTTGAGCGTAACAAGTATGTAAATTTAGGTACAAGGAGACAATATTTTAAAATGGTAAGGGCAATATGGGGGTTTAAAATAAATTTATAAACGTGACTTAAAAATTGATCAAATTTTGTTTTTAAAACAGGTTTAATACTATCGAAAAACAACGGAGCACCAAGCAGGTAAAGCGATTCCGAATTGACAGTTTTTATTCCTGGAGAAATCTGATTGAAATTTTGAATTAAGGTATCTCTGTTAGAATTAGATAAATTATTAGAAATAAATATTTAATATTTATTTGTATTTGGTTCAAGACCAATATTTTTTAAAATTTTGAAAAATATGAGTAAGATCATTGAGGACGTCATCTGCTTTACCTCCCAGTGTACCGTCGTCCAGATACCAGACATTCAGCTTGGATTTTAAATTTGAAATAATAGCTTGAATTCCCAAACTGAAAAGAGCTGGACCTAATGGATCACCCTGCTGAACACCGACAGTAGACTCAATAATATGGTTTTGATAAAACAAGTATGAATTTTGACTGTAACATTGCCAAACGTAATGATATATTTCGGGGGGTATTGTTAGCCACTTCTTTCAGCAGGGTTATCCTATCAATAGAGTTAAAAGCATTTCTATGATCAACCTTCAGAAGAACATTTGCATTGGAATTAGTTAAGAAAGTACGCACCGAATATACCGCCGCCTCACAGCAACCTTTGGTGCCAAAGCCTAGTTGAGTAGGTTGAAATTTTGTCTTAAGGTTTGAGATTATGTGCCTGCAAACTAATTTTGAAATTAAGCGTCGAAATGTAGAACCAACAACACAATCTTGCCCCATATAAGTAGGGAATGAAATTGGGTTCGACATTACCAGAAAGCATAAAATTACATAATTTTGTTGTCATTAAGAAGTACCCTACCGGCGTCACCGGCAGATACGCTTACAAGGTCTTTGAGATGCTGAGGCGTAATTCCCTCAAAACCGCCGGCAGAGCCATTCGAAAATGACAATATTGCGTCTAAAGTGTCTTTTTCGGAAACTTGTAATGATTGCATAGAAGTATTGGGAGGCAGCGGTAAATTCTGGGAAGGATTGACCGAAGGATGTTTCTGACGAAGGCCTTCAAGAGTTTCGACATTAGCAAGCAATTCGAGGAGCAAGTTTGTCATCTGTGAATAAAATACGAGATGCATTTTTTAAGTCGCCGTCCATTACTTTTGATTCAACTACTTTTTTAAATCAAATTTAGGATAGGGTCGAGAGAAATGAGTATTAATGGGGTAATTCAAATTTTGAAAAGAATTTTCTTTTAGTTGAGATGTAATTGATTTATTTATTGTTTTACTAAAATGAAAGTAGGATACGCGAATGTAAATAATTTTTGCCAACTTTTTTCACAATTCGTTAGACAATTTTGAATAGTTAATGATAATGCTTTAGCAAGTTGCATCCTCGCGCCTCTGGGAATTCTTTTAACCACTGGTATGTTACTATACAAATTGTATAATTGTTTCGAAAAAAGTGAAGAATTTGTGTCATATTATAGATATATTATCAGAAGAGTCATGAATTTCTACGGTGGGCTGTGAAGCCGAAATATTTTTACTATGGCATCGTTTAATGTGTATATTTAATCCCTTTTTACCTTTAAACAGCCTACCGTCGGTACAATTTTGACACCGTAGGAAATCCGACTGTGAATGTATTGGAGCGATAATATTCATAGAAAATGTAAAAAATTAAAAATGTAAAAATATATCTACAACACTCAAAAGTCTTTAATTTAGTATAAATCAAAATCTTGAAAATTAAAAAAAAACCTAGTTCTCGAGCTTTGTTTATAGCCTTAAAGCAATCTAATATTAATATTGTGTACGATGAATCACCAGGCGTTGCATCTTGAAGTGACCTACAACTATAACCGCTTACAGTAGATGGTTTCAAAGCTTCTTTTGGTGACAATCTCAATAAAACTCTCAAGCATCTCAATAAAAACGCGGCATTCGTTGTTTTCTTTCTTGGGATCAGTAGAAGTGTAGTGAACATTAATTTTGTTATTTTGACGTTGTTCTATTTTCTCATTTAATATTTCTTTAAAGTTCTCACTGGCATTAATGTTGCAAAATAAAATATATTCTTGGTGTATTCGGCCATCGTTACTTTCTTGTCATTACTTCAGGCAAACGAACTTGTAAATATATTATCACATATTCATTAATATTGAAATATATTATTTACATAAAACATTATTTTTCGGAATTTCAGGAATAAAATATAAATATATTTTAATTAAAATATTTGGTTAAAATATACGACAGTTTTCACCTGTCCTAAAATTTATTCATTTTGAGAAGGTAAATTTTGGCAATGTGTTTGCCAATGTGTTAATGATTATAATAGCTCAAATGGGATATTGGGCGGTCATGAAATCGTAGTACCCTGGTTCGAGTCCTGTCATCGGTTCGACTTTTTTTCCTTTTTTTTTCAAGCTACCCCGTATGTAAGGTATGTAAGGCCCCGGGCGAGGATGGAATTAAAACGGAGCTTCTGAAAGCGGGTGGAACACCGGTACTTGAAGTCCTTCAGAAGCTCTTCAATTCCGTCCTCCATGGTGGTACTACTCCGGAGGCGTGGAGCAGAAGCGCGGTGGTCTTGTTCTTTAAAAAGGCGACAACGCTCTCTTGAAGAACTACAGACCGATTTCCCTTCTGAGCCGCGTCTACGTGCTGTTTTCGAGAGTCATTACGAATCGTCTCGCATGCAGACTCGACGATTTCAGCCTCCCGAACAAGCCGGTTTCCGAAAAGGCTTCAGTACTATAGACCACATACGTACCCTGCGGCAGATTGTACAGAAGACCGAAGAGTACAATCTGCCACTATGTCTGGCATATGTGGACTATGAGAAAGTCTTTGATTCCGTCGAAATTTGGGCGGTGCTACAGTCCCTTCAGCGGTGCCAAGCTGACTGTCGATATATAGAAGTGCTGAAGTGTTTGTACAGTAGAGCTACGATGGCTATCCGAGTACAGAACCAGAGTTCAAAACCTATCCAACTGCAGAGAGGTGTAAGACAGGGTGATGTTATATCCCCCGAAACTTCACCGCTGCGTTGGAAGACGTTTTCAAGCTACTGGACTGAAAAGGATACGGTATTAGCATCAATGGCGAGTACATCACTCACCTTCGATTTTCCGACGATATAGTCCTTATGGCAGAATCGCTGGAGGACTTTGGCACTATGCTCAATGACGTCAATGGTGTCTCCCAACGGATAGGTCTTAAGATGAACATGGACAAAACAAAGATCATGTTTAATGTCCATGTCACACCTATGCCGGTAGTTGTTGGGAGCACTATGCTCGAAGTTGTTGATGAGTACGTTTACCTGGGACAAATAGTCCGACTAGGTAAGTACAACTTCGACCAAGAGGTGAATCGACGGATTCAACTCGGCTGGGCAGCGTTCGGGAAATTACGACACATCTCGTCAGGTATACCTCAGTCTTTGAAGACTAGATTGTACAACCAGTGCATGTTTCTAGTGATGACTTACGGATCTGAGATATATATATATATATATATATATATATATATATATATATATATATATATATATATATATATATATATATATATTTATCCTCGCGTCCTGTCTTCGGTCCGATTTTTTTTTCCTTTTTTTTTCAAGATCCCTTCTTTCTTGAGAAAATCTATTATTTCGAGCCCTTTTTCAATATTTTTTCAAATAACCAGTTCAGTTTTTTCTATTATGTCAATAAGATCAAAAAATATTATTCATCGGTATGTAATTTGTATCTAAATGTAATTTAAAAAAAACCGCTCATCCGGGTACTTTTTTTTGATCTGAATTATTTTTAATTTTATTTTCTTTTTTTAAATTAACAATACAGTACCACTGTCATAAAGTGTCATCTTCATCATCATCATTACACCCCTTCACAAGTCTACAAGTGCTGAACATAGGCATAAGGAACGCTACAAAGAACGGTCCTGAGCTACCTACATCCATCGACTTCCTGCATGTCTTACCAGGTCTTCACTCCATCTAGGGGGGTTGCCCCACACTAAGCCTACCGATATATGCTATGTCGATCACTCTGATTCTACTGCGAACATCCTCATTTCTAAGTTTATCACGCAAAGAAACCCCGAGCATAGCCAGCTCCATAGCTTGCTGAGCGACCTTAAGCGTCCTTGTACGACCAGCAGCGAAGAAACACGTTTCAGATCCATAAGTCATCACTGGCAACACGCACTGGTTGTAAAATCTCATTTTCTGGTTTTGAGGTATACCTGACGAGGAGATGTGTCGTAATTTCCCGATCGCTGCCCAGTCGAGTTGAATCCGTCGATTGACCACTCGGTTGAAGTTGGACTTACCTGGTCGTACTATTTTTCCCACGTAAACGTACTCGTCGACAACTTCGAGCTTAGTGCTTTAAACAAGTACCGGCATGGGTGTATCATTGACATTACACATGATCTTTATTTTATTGATGTTCATTTTTAGACGTATACGTTGGGAGTCACTATTGAGATCATTGAACATAGTGCTATCAGTCTTACACCTCTCTGCAGTTGAATAAGTTTCGTTCTCTGGTTCTCTATCTATGTTCTTGTTCTGTTCGTGTTCCGGTACTCATAAAGCCATCATAGCCCTACTGTACAAACACTTCAGAACTTTGATATACCGATAGTCAACTTGGCACCGCTGAAGGGATTGCAGCAACGCCCATATTTTGACGGATTCAAAGGCTTTCTCATAGTACACGTATCACAATAAAAAAATAAAGTACAATATGCCATAGGAAATGTATGTGGTCTATGGTACTGAAGTCTTTTCGGAAACTGGTTTGTTCGGGAGACGAGAGAAAGTAATTACGTGTCACGTTGTTTGTCCGCGATGGACTCCTAAACTACTCAACCGATTTTAATCAAATTTGCACACCGTATGCTGTTTGGTCCAACTTGAGAGATAGGACAGCTTACATTTCAATTAAAATCGCAATATTATTTTATTCCAAATTATATTTGTCTATTATTTGACAGTCACAATTACAGACGTATTCCGTACTGCGCATGCGTCAATGCTTTGTTTGAAGCGGTTCCTTTTAAAAAATTAATGTAAAATATAAATTTAAATTCATATTATAGTGAAGATAATACGGTTAAATTATTCCTGCTTTTTAATTATTACTGCTTCGTTGTTCAAAACTCTTTAATTAAAATAATATATTATACAAGTAAGTATTATCACATAGTTACATTATTGTATTTGCAGTGCATAGAATTACTGTATTTTGATGGTCATGAGGTACTAAGGCTCCAAGATCTAAATGAATCTGGTTATTTGTCACAAAAATGGTTGGTATTTATTGTCCGCTTGCTTCTCATGTTATTGATTTATTAATATTTTTTCATTTTCTTTTTATTCAAACTATATTAAAAATTATTTTCAATCCTTATTTCAATGTGCTATAGTAGCATGTATTTCAGTTTTTTTTTTTATTTGAAAGTTTAAATTATTATTTTCAGTCAAATGCCACCGAAAAATTCTAATCTCAATAACGCGAAGAGCAGAGAGGCACGACGCAAACGTGTTGAAAGTGCTCATCAGGCAGCAGAACAATTCGAAACAAGAAATGCAGATCAAAGAATCAGGACAGCAGAGAGTCGTGCACAAGAACATCAAGAATAGCGTGACGAACTTCTGCGACAGACTATTATGAGAACAAGAGCAGCACGAGAGCAAAACATAGCTACGGTTCAAGTACAAGAATGACAGAGGCAGCGGGCCAGCCGCTCATTATCACGAGTATCATTTGTTCGTCTTGCTTTCGAATATGCACCAGATATTAACTACTCTGCGCATTCAAAAATCGCTATCGGTACAATGGATAAAGTTTGTCAATATTGTCAGGCATTGAAATTTCGGAACGAAACACCCGGCATGTGCTGCGCATCAGGAAAAGTTGTGCTGTCACCTCTACCCACTCCGCCGGAACCTTTATTCCTTCTTGCTGGCGATTCAGATGATTCAAAATTATTTTTGCGTAAGATACGCAAATTTAATTCTTGCTTCCAAATGACGTCATTTGGGGCAACTAAAATTTGCTATTTCGCATCTGATGGACGTAATTTTGAAACGACATTTAAAATACAAGGCCAGGTGTACCATCAAGTCGGGTCATTGATGCCTGGTGATGATCCGAAATTTATTCAAATTTATTTTATGGGCAATTGTGAAGAGCGCGTGACAACTCGGTGCCAGTATAATTTCATTGAACATGCAGAAGAAAGAACAATTGTGATTATGCTGGAAATTTTTTAGAAGATCATAATGAACTAATTCGATTGATTAAAAGAGTTTCGCGACGACTGCAATATGACAACTATCAAGTCGTCATAAAAGCCGACAAAGTACCATTAGGTGAACATGCTGGCAGATTCAACGCTCCAACTGTGGATAAGGTCGCTATTATTATGGTTGGTGATTCAGTTGACAAATGAGCTATTAAAATTACACGGCGAGACAACACTGTCAGTACGATTTCGGATCTAAGCCGTTCATATGACGCACTACAATATCCATTAATATTTTGGCTAGGACAGGATGAATATCACCTTAACATCAAACAGTGTGATCCAAATACCGGGAAATTTGACAATTAACTATTTAATATCTTACACTGTGTACTTATTTTAATTTCTTATTTTATTTTATTTTTTATTGTTTTTAGGTGCTAAAAAGAGATAAAAAAGGTTAGCTCAATGAACTACTACGCACACCGATTGTTGATAAGACTATATCAGGACAACTATATCCTTCGATATCGTCAGCTATTCCATCAATATCATCATACATTGTTGATAATGTGAGGGCCCAATATTATTATAAATAATTAAATTCAATACAAAGGAGCATCCAAAATAGTCTTAATTTTTTTTTTTTTATATATATATAGTTAGTCTGTGAGTGTTATATATATATATATATATATATATATATATATATATTAAGCAATAAAATTACATTAATAAACATAAAGTTAATATAAATATATTTCAGACATTAGACCAATAACATAATAAATTAAAGGCAAAATATTGTCTTTCATAATAAATAAATTTATTTAAAAACTTGAAAAAAATATTTAAAATAAGATAATTAATAGAAATACAAGTCGAAAATATTATAAAAATAAAGATAAACCACATTTATAAGATAGGAATTAAAAAATTTGTTAAATTTGTTTAAATCTTGGAAGGAGTTCATGTATAAAAGAAAATTTTCCTAAGTTGTGGAAGGAGTTCACGTATAAAAGAAAATTTCCCTAAGTTATGGAAGGTGTTCATCTATAGATGTCTTGTATGGAGGAGCTGCCGGAGATACATACCTGCAGTTGTACATATATATGGGGTGGTCGGGAGCCCGACTGCCTGAAGTACTGTAGCACAATGACTAGTCCTATATTAGGGACTTATGATATTAAACTCAATGATACAAAAGCAATACTATAGAAGGTCTCCATGATGAATTTGCATTACAACAGTGGGGTCGTGGGTTGAAGTCCTATATATTAATGACTTATGAAAGTAAGGTCTATGATACAAAAGCAATACTATAGAAGGTCTCTATGATGAATATGCATTACAATAGTAGGGTCGTGGGTTCGAGCCCTATATATGAATGACTTATGAAAGTAAGGTCTATGATACAAAAGCAATACTATAGAAGGTATCTATGATGAATATGCATTACAATAGTAGGGTCGTGGGTTCGAGCCCTATATATGAATGACTTATGAAAGTAAGGTCTATAATACAAAAGCAATGCTATAGAAGGTCTCTATGATGAATATGCATTACAACAGTAGGGTCGTGGGTTCGAGCCCTGTATATGAATGACTTATGAAAGTAAGGTTTATGATACAAAAGCAATACTATAGAAGGTCTCTATGATAAATTTGCATTACAATAGTAGGGTCGTGGGTTCGAACCCTATATATGAATGACTTATGAAAGTAAGGTCTATGATACAAAAGCAATACTTATAGAAGGTCTCCATGATTAATTTGCATTACAATAGTAGGGTCGTGGGTTGAAGTCCTATATATTAATGACTTATGAAAGTAAGGTCTATGATACAAAAGTATTATTATAGAAGGTCTCCTTGATGCATAAGCATTGTATGGGGTGGTTGGGTGACCGACTGCTCCTAGTACTGTAGCAAAATGACTAGTCCTTATTAGGGACTTGAAAAGGAATATTATGGTGGCGTGTATGCTGCTTCACGAGCAATTGGTCCGAGTTAAACTTGGACTCGCTAACCGATGTGTCCTAGACATATCATCTTAGTGCTGGTGGTAAGCGGGTTTGTTGTAGCAATACGGCTTTCCCGTGGACATCGCACACCCATACCGTTTGTGGGCGACGTCGTAGCGCATAGCGATGCGTCGTCTATCTTTCGGATTGGGTTGAGTGTGTTTGGTAGCACTTTTAAGTGTAACCAGCATACTGAACTTCACGTCTCAGTGCATTAGCACTATGATACGTGGAGTTATGTCCACTGGCGTCTTAGTAGCGTGCTACTACGATACGTTGGTGACATTTTTTAGTTAACAACAATAAAAATTTTGTTACCAAAGTCGATAGGGATCATGTAGGTGTGTTGTGAGGGAGCGCCACCCGTATGATAGTTGCATTGATGCTTAATGCTACTTGCGGTATTGCGTCTTGTGATGGATCTGCGGGTGTGCTGCGCCTGATTCGAAGCATTCTTGTGGTTCTGGTCGATGGAGGTATACAATTAACATCTTAGTGCCGGTGGTAAGCGGGTTTGTTGTAGCAATACGGCTTTCTCGTGGACATCGCACACCCATACCGTTTGAGGGTGGCGTCGTAGCGCATAGAGATGCGTCATCCATCTTTCGGATTGGGATGAATATGTTTGGTAGCACTTTTAAGTGTAACAGGCGTACTCAACTTCATGTCTTAGTGCATCAGCGATGTGATACGTGGAGTTTTGTCGCGTAGTAGCGTGCTACTATGATACGTTGGTGCAGTTTTATATAACAACAATCTTAGTGCCAGTCGTAAGTGGGTTTGTTGTGGCAATACGGCTTTCCCGTGGATATCGCACACCCATACCGTTTGTGGGCGATGTCGTAGCGCATAGCGATGGGTTGTTTATCTTTCGGATTGGGATGAGTGTGTTTGGTAGCACTTTCAAGTGTAACCAGCATACCGAACTTCATGTCTTAGTACAATAGCGCTATGATACGTGGAGTTTTGTCCACTGGCGTCTTAGTAGCGTGCTACTATGATACGTTGGTGCAGTTTTATATAACAACAATCTTAGTGCCGGTGGTAAGCGGGTTTGTTGTAGCAATACGGCTTTCCCGTGGACATCGCACACCCATACCATTTGTGGGTGACGTCGTAACGCATAGCGGTGCGTCGTCTATCTTTCGGATTGGGATGATGAGTGTGTTTGGTAGCACTTTTAAGTGTAACAGGCATACTCAACTTCATGTCTTAGTGCATTAGCGCTATGATAAGTGGAGTTTTGTTCATTGGCGTCTTCGTAGCGTACTACTATGATACGTTGGTGATATTTTTTTAGTTAACGACAGTAAAAACTTTGTTACCAAAGTCGATAGGGGTCATGTGGGTGTGTTTTGAAGGGGTGCCACCCGTATGATAGTTGCATTGATGCTTACTGCTACTTGCGGTATTGCGTCTTGTGATGGATCTGCGGGTGTGCTGCGCCTGATTCGACGCATTCTTGTGGTTCTGGTCGATGGAGGTATACAATTAACATCTTAGTGCCGGTGGTAAGCTGGTTTGTTGTAGCAATACGGCTTTCCCGTGGACATCGCACAATGGATCTGCGGGTCTGCACCTGACTCGACGCTCTCTTGGGGTTCTGGTTGATAGAGGTATGCGGGTAGTGATGTCTGCTGGGTTGTATGGGGGACCTTGGGATGGTGTAAGCCCGATTATAGTCGTATTGATGCTTGTTGCGTTCTGCAGCATTGCGTCTCTTCGATGGTTGTTTGGTGGGACGCTATTCTCAATCTACTCAAGCTACTCAGGCGTGAGTCAAACCAAGACGCTCTCTGCGTCTTGGTTTGACTCACGCCTAAGTAGCTTTGCCCAAGTCGGGTACCTTCATTACGGGGCTGCAGACTGTCTGCCCTCCATGATGTTTTATATAACAACATAATAATATATCTCTGTAACTTTCCCACCTTTGAATGATTGAAGGCAACTTGTTGGTAGGTGAGACAAACATGATCGAAAATGCATTTACTCAACGTCAGTGACACAAACCCTTTCTGATGGCGAATTATTACTCTTATCTTATAACTCCCTTTTGGCTATATATGCCGTTGTATTGGTTGGTGGAGCATATGTGTCGACCTCATGCGGGTGGTAGCTGGCGGGAGGATCTGAGGAGACTCTCAAGGCTGCGGCCGAAAGCCGCTCAACGTGGGACCCCATTCCCTTGAGGTGAGCGGTAGACACTCTTTTGGAAGAATGAATATTCACTCACTCAGTGAATATTCATTCTTCCAAAAGACACCTAAAAGAACTAAGTTACTAAACAAACACAAAGTAAATAAGGGTCCTAACCAAGACGATCACGCCAAAATTATTATAAACGGCCTATTATTAAACCTTTTGAAAGATCATTTAGTAAGATCAAAAATATTTTTTATTTATCCTGGTCACATATATATAATGTTATTGAAAAGGGGAAATATTTTATATAATAATATTTTTTATATAGAGAGGGGGGGAGCGTTACAATTTGGTGCCGTGAGCAGGATATATTGTAAAAAGAAGGTCGTCTATATAAGAATTATGGAGTAGGCTTTATGCCTACAATTTGTTGTCCGTGAAATGGAAAGGTGTCTTGGAGAATGGTGTTTGCTGGGGGTGCTTGAGAGTCTGGGGGTGGGGCTTTAATATTAATATTGATTATTTGTTATAAAAGGTGTGTGCACAGTTAATACGAAATAAAATATGAAGTGAAATAAGTGAGAAGACGCAGTAATATTTGTTTAAGTGAAAGACATAATAGTGTTAAAACTGAAAAAGTATATAAATTTAAAAATGGCTAAAACAAAGAAAAGTTTTAACTTACTGAAAGCTTAACCTAAAAATGAATTTAAGATGCTTCAAAAATTAATTAAAATGCAGTGAAAATCTTTGAGGTTAAAATAATTTCTCGAAGAAAAGTTTATTAACCAAACGAAAGTTCACCAAATTAAAGCAAACCAAGAAGAGGTGTACGGGGCGAGCACCTCACATGTCACTGATCCTAGACGAAATATTTTATTTAACATACATAATGTGACAATAGAAAAGCTGAAATTGGAAATGAAAATACTCATCCAGGAACATTTTATAAGATCTCACCAATTAATTAAAGGACGTTCCATCTAATGATCTCTATATAATCGAAAGTTATGAGCAAGATTTAAGTTAGATTTTTAAGAAAATATTAATTTAAGTATTTTATTATATTATTTCACTAAAACAAATAATATTCATGTGTGTTGTTTGTAATAATTTGAATTAATTAGAGAAAATTATAAACTTGGGTCACTACGCCTGACTCAATCACATTTATTAGTTCAAGGAGCCACTTAAACTAAATAGTAAAAACAAACATAATGTCGAACAAATTAGACAACAAATGCGAAATAATTTAAAAGAGACAAGTTGCATTAGAAACACAAAGTTTGATAAGCGTAATAAATTAATGAAATATCATATTGGCGATTTAGTAAAATTTTCTAGATCTAGTAAATCAGATGCAGATAACAAAGTTATGAGTAAGTTTAATTTGGAGTATGAAGGGCCTTATATAATAGCAGCCGTACCATTTGACAATGTATTTTAATATACTTTAGCAAACCCAGAAACATGAAATTAGAGGAAATTTTAATGCCATTCATTTATTAAAATATTTTAAATAATAGTTTTGTTTTATATACATACTAGAATAAATAGTGTATTATAAATTGGTCTCGTGGGTGGCCTTTTGAGAAAATAAATTTAAAATTATTAAAGTTATGAACAAGACACAAAACTATTAAAAATAATAAAAATGATATAATAATTATATTAACGACTCTCTGTAAATATTGAATGTAAGATAAATTTGTAAAATATTTTTATTTGAATAAATTTGGGGAGTTAGGTCATGGTGAATGGCTCAATCAAATTTATCCTGTGGGTGTGTAGCCATCTGATTTCAACTCATATTCAAAATACTTTACATATAAAAACAACATTGCTGAATTAATATTTTAAAGACTTAAAATGTAAGTCAAAAACTAAAGAGAACCACTATATTAACGACATAATATACAATAAATTTATCAAGATAACAATTTATTGTTTATTGCATTGGGATTGATGTGGTTGAAGGGGTGTGTGGTGGCGGCCATTCCCTGGGGTAGGGGGGATAAAAGTATATACTGTATTGTAACAGATTGAAAGAGGAAAGAACAGATACACATAAGTTCAAAATTTTGAGTGTAGTGCATATGCTCTCAATATAGTAAAATATTATATCAACGACTCCACTGTGTGAGTCATTAACATAAAATTTGGGGGTGGATTGTGACGGCCCAATATTATTATAAATAATTAAATTCAATATAAAGGGGCATCAAAAATAGTCTTAAAATATATATATATATATATAATTTTTTTATATATATATATATATATATATTTTATGGATGGATGGAGTGACGACCTGGTAAGACATGCAGGAAGTCGATGGATGCAGGTGGCTCAGGACCGTGCTTTGTGGCATTACTTGGGGGAGGCCTATGTTCAGCAGTGGACTTGTGAAGGGCTGTAATGATGATGAATGATGATATATTAAGCAATAAAATTACATTAATAAACATAAAGTTAATATAAATATATTTCAGACATTAGACCAATAACATAGTAAATTAAAGGCAAAATATTGTCTTTCATAATAAATAAATTTATTTAAAAACTTGAAAAAGTATTTAAAATAAGATAATTAATAGAAATACAATTCGAAAATATTATAAAAATAAAGATAAACCACATTTATAAGATAATTAGAAAATTTGTTAAATTTGTCTAAGTCTTGGAAGGAGTTCATGTATAAAAGAAAATTTTCCTAAGTTATGGAAGGTGTTCATCTATAGATGTCTTGTATGGAGGAGCTGCTGGAGATATATAACTGCAGTTGTACATATATATGGGGTAGTCGGGAGCCCGACTGTCAGAAGTACTGTAGCACAATGACTAGTTCTATATTAGGGACTTATGATATTAAAGTCAATGATACAAAAGCAATACTATAGAAGGTCTCCATGATGAATTTGCATTACAATAGTGGGGTCGTGGGTTGAAGTCCTATATATTAATGACTTATGAAAGTAAGATCTATGATACAAAAGCAATACTATAGAAGGTCTCTATAATGAATATGCATTACAATAATAAGGTCGTGGGTTCGAGCCCTACATATGAATGACTTATGAAAGTAAGGTCTATGATACAAAAGCAATACTATAGAAGGTCTCTATGATGAATTTGCATTACAATAGTAGGGTCGTGGGTTGAAGTCCTATATATTAGTGACTTATGAAATTAAGGTCTATGATACAAAAGTATTATTATAGAAGGTCTCCTTGATGCATAAGCATTGTATGGGATGGTTGGGTGACCGACTGCTCCTAGTACTGTAGCAAAATGACTAGTCCTTATTAGGGACTTGAAGAGGAATATTATGGTGGCGTGTATGCTGCTTCACGAGCAATTGGTCCGAGGTAAACTTGGACTCGCTAACCGATGTGTCCTAGACATATCATCTTAGTGCTGGTGGTAAGCGAGTTTGTTGTAGCAATACGGCTTTCCCGTGGACATCGCACACCCATACCGTTTGTGGGCGACGTCGTAGTGCATAGCGATTCGTCTTCTTTCGGATTGGGTTGAGTGTTTTTGGTAGCACTTTTAGTGTAACCGCATACTGAATTCATGTCTCAATGTAGTAATCCTATATTGATATTGAGAAAGCGTTCCAGCTTGTTCAGAATATCTTGTGACAGATCCGGGTAACATATATATATATATATATATATATATATATATATATATATATATATATATATATATATATATATGGGGTGGAAAATCAAAGAAGCCGAGTAAGTAAATGTCAAATTTTAGGTAGCACTTTAACAGATCTCAAATCAAATTATCAAGAAAACAATTTAAAATGAAATACTCAAACAACAACAACACTTTTTTCTTATATGGTAAATATAAAAAAGATAACAAGAATTACAAAAACTTTATACTTACTTTAAAACATTAAGCGAAGTTCGTTACCTGCTGTCACTTGTATTTAGGCACAATATTTTTATTTATTGACGAC
Organism: Parnassius apollo; assembly: GCA_907164705.1. NCBI lineage: Eukaryota > Metazoa > Arthropoda > Insecta > Lepidoptera > Papilionidae > Parnassius > Parnassius apollo. Next base: position 9,782,667 of record CAJQZP010001449.1, on the reverse strand, counting down.
TTTTACAAATTTTTTATAATTTACAACTAAAACTCAAATTTGTAGTGGAAATTATTAATTTATAGCATATAATTTTACGAAATTATTTGGGAACAAATCATTAAATAATTTGTCACCGGGGTGGCCACCGTTAGGTCACGTACCACGTCCATGTCACACCTATATCGGTAGTTTTTGGAAGTACTAGGCACAAAGTTGTCAACGAGTATGTATGTATACCTAGGACGAAAAACGTACCGACAGGTCAATCGACGAATCCAATCCAGCTGGACAACTTTCGGGAGATTATGACACATCTTTTTGTCGGGTGAACCCCAAATCTTGAAAACAAGATTATACAACCAGTGCCTGATGGCATATGGATCTGAAACGTATTCCTTCATTGCTAGCTTTATGAGGAAGCTCAAAATCGCTGAGCGTGATTGATCTCGAGGTTTTCTACGGAGACTTTAAAATGGGGTTATTCGCAGTAAAGACAGATTAACAAGTATTTCATGGCTGTTAGACGGAAGATGAGGCTGCAATCGTCAACAGATTTGACAGCACACAGGCAACTGAACAGACAGATCTCCAAATGCATGCGGCGAAACTTACGCAATTTTAATACTGCTCGTATTAAAGAAGCGATCGAGCGGAACCAGGGCTCCAAAGTCTTTGCCAGAGATCTGTCTGCCAGAAAGAGCCAACTGTCAAAGCTGAAGACTGAGTGTGGCAACATCGTTTCCGGGACACCTGAGATTCTGAGTGAGATTGAGAGGTTCTATGGGCAACGGTACACATCATCGTTGGAGCCACACGCAAGTGTGAATAACGATTCAAGAGTAAGTCTTATCCGACCCTATTCCGATGATATCCCGGACGTCAGTCTGAGCGAGATTAGAATGGCTCTCCACCACCTTAAAAACGGCAGGTCCCTAGGCAAGGATCAAATTACAGCGGAGTTTCTCAAAGCGAGTGGAACACCGGTACTTAAAAGTCCTTCAGAAGCTCTTCAGTTCCGTCCTCCATGGTGGCACTACTCCGGAGGCATGGAGTAGAAGTGCGGTTGTCCTATTCCTTAAGAAAGGCGACAACGCTATCTTGAAGAACTAAAGACTGATTTCCCTTCTGAGCCGCGTCTACGTGCTGTTTTCCGAAATCTATTTACGAATCTATATAATTATTTATATTAATATCTATCTAATTACGAATCGTCTCGCACGCAGACTCGACGACTTTCAGCCTCCCGAATAAGCCAGTTTCCGAAAAGGCTTCAGTACCATAGACTACATACATACCCTGAGGCAGATTGTACAGAAGACCGAAGAGTACAATTTGCCACTTTGCCTGGCGTATGTGGACTATGAGAAAGCCCTTGATTTCGTCGAAATTTGGGCGGTGCTACAGTCCCTCCAGCGGTGCCAAATTGACTGTCGGTATATAGAAGTGCTGAAGTGTTTGTACAGTAGGGCTACGATGGCTATCCGAGTACAGAACCAGAGTTTGAAACCTATCCAACTGCAGAGAGGTGTAAGACCGGGTGAAGTTATATCCCCGAAACCCTTCACCGCTGCATTGGAAGACGTTCAGGCTACTGGAATGCAAAGGATACGGTATTAACATCAATGGCGAGTACATCACTCACTTTCGATTTGCCGACGATATAGTTTTTATGACAGAATCGCTGGAGGACCTAATCACTATACTCAATGACCTCAATGGTGTCTCCCAACGGATAGGTCTTAAGATGAACATGGACAAAACAAAGATCATGTTTAATGTCCATGTCACACCTATGCCAGTAGTTGTTGGAAGCACTATGCTCGAAGTTATTGACGAGTGCGTTTACAAATAGTCCGACTAGGTAAGTCCAACTTCGATGGATTCAACTTGGAACGAGAAGATGTCTCGTAATTTCGAGAATTTAATTTCGGGAAATTACGAGACATCTTCTCGTCACGTATGCCTCAAACTCTGAAAATTAGATTGTACAACCAGTGCGTGTTGCCAGTGGTGACTTACGGATCTGAGACGTGGTCCTTCACTGCTGGCCGTATGAGGACGCTCAAGGTCGCTTAGCGAGCTATGGAGATGGCTATGCTCGGAGTTTCTCTGCGTGGTAGACTCAGAAATGAGCATATCCGCATTAAAACCAGAGTGACCGACATAGCCCAACGGATTAGTAAGCTGATGTGGTAATAGGCCGGCCATATAGCTCGAAGAACCGATAACCGATGGGGAAGAAAGGTTCTCGAGTGGCAGCCTCGTACCGGTAGGCGTAGTGTATGGCGACCCCCCACTAGATAGAGTGACGTCCTGGTAAGACATGCAGGATGTCGATGGATGCAGGTGGCTCAGGACCGTGCTTTGTCCATTATTGGGGGGAGGCCTATGTTCAGCAGTGGACTTGTGACGGGCTGTAATGATGAATGATGATGATGAACAAGTATTGCTTAATAGGGGAGATTATCTCGTGTTTGCAATGGTTGCCACGATTGGTAGGCGGTTTTTTTTTTTGGAAAGATGCTGCTGTTCGTCTCCGGTCTCTGTTGCCTTTAACGATACACATAGGACGATAAGAAACAGTAAATATTTTCACATCCACCACTATATGGGGACTGACTAATATTAAATGAAGGCAAAGATGCGCAAATAAAAGTTTAATCTGAGATCATGCGTTCTAATAGGAAGTACCTATTGTATAAGTTTTGTAACTCGTATTATTTATGGACATGAGCAAAGGTTGTTATTTCTTACACGAAGCACTAGGTTAAATATTAATAAATGAATATTAATGTGAGTTTTAGTGGAAAGATGTGGGTAAATGTCACGGAATAGTAGCGGGCTGCTTTGCTTTGTGATGAGACGTGCATTATTTTTGATCATTTTGATTAAGAGTACCGAAGACGAACTAACCGATGGATGTACAACCTTGCACAAAATGTGGACTTCCATTCTCGAAAGCGAAGTTTTTGATAAACTTCAAGTTTCGTTATTGACGTTTTTACATAACGATTAAAAATTGCTTTTTATATGACTCAGATATGCAAAAAACACACTTGAAACTTTTTATAAAAATATACTCGCATATATTTTTTTAATATGTTCCAATTACATTTGAAAAATTGTAAATTTTTCATAACAGACATCAATATAGATTTTACTATTTATTATTATTCTCTCCCATATTGCCTTTCAAATAAAAAAATCTACGCTGTAACTCAAAAATACTTTAGAAGACAACATAGAGAAGAAGGTATAGCTATAGAAGGTCTCTATGATGAATTAGCATTACAAAAGTAAAATTGTGGGTTGAAGTCCTATATATTAAAGATATATAATAGTAAGGTCTATGATACAAAAGCATTATTATAGTAGGTCTCCCTGTTCCATGAGCATTATATGGGGTGGTCGAGTGACCGACTGCTCTTAGTACTTTATTAATATGACTAGTCTTAGATAAGGGACTTGAAAAGGATTATTATGGTGGCGTGTATGCTGCTTCACGAGCAATTGGTCCGAGGTAAACTTGGACTCGCTAACCGATGTGTCCTAGACATATCATCTTAGTGTCGCTGGTAAGCGGGTTTGTTGTAGCAATATGGCTTTCCTGTGAACATCGCACACCCATACCGTTTGTAAGCGGCGTTGTAGCGCATAGCGACGCGTCGTCTATCTTTCGGATTGGGATGAGTGTGTTTGGTAGCACTTTTAAGTGTAACAGGCCTACTTAACTTCATGTCTTAGTGCATTAGCGCTATGATACGTTGAGTTTTGTTCACTAGCATCTTAGTTGCGTGCTACTATGATACGTTGGTGTTATTTTTTAGTTACCAACAATACAAATTTTGTTACCAAAGTCTATAGGGATCATGTGGGTGTGTTGTGAGGGAGCGCAATCCGTATGATAGTTGCATTGATGCTTACTGCTACTTGCAGTATTGCGTCTTGTGATGGATCTGCGGGTGTATTGCGCCTGATTCGATGCACTCTTGTGGTTCTGGTCGATGGAGGTATGCGGGTGGTGATGTATACTGAGATGTATGGGGGACCTTGGGATGGTGTAAGACGACAATAGTCGTATTGATGCTTGTTGCGTTCTGCAATATTGCGTCCTGCGATGGTTGTTTGGTGGGAACGCTATTCTCAATGGCGCTCTCTGCGTCTTACTTAAGAATATATATAATATATATAATACTATTTATGTTTGACTCACACTAAGTAGCTTTGCCCAAGTCGGGTCCCTTCATTACGGCTGCAGACAGGAGGGTTTACGGCCAGTGTGCCTATTTGCCTACACCGTGTGACGTACATTCACTGTGGCTGTATGGCGTTTACACGCATTGACATGCGCGACTTCGGTCGATGTTTGTGCTTACGCACTAACAAGGGGTCAAGCCTCTTTTACTGGTTCGCCAGTTATTTTGTTGTGGACTACGGTCCAGTTCCCGAATTAACGTTCCCTTCGGGGGGAGTGCATCAAAATGGTTGGCGCTCACCGCGCACGGCGTGTGTGGAGCCGTGTGCCTCCCCTACATTTTTTTAAATAAATATATGAGAGCGAAGCCCTTGTATCGAGTATTTTGTATAAATATATTGTGAGCCTTTTCCAAGCGGGAAGGCATTAATCATAATAAGTTAACAATGTAAACCTGATACAAGTGGAATAAGGACGTTTATGTTCTTAACCTTTCTCGAGCCCTGTCTTCGTGAACGGGGTTCACTTAGCTTATAAGGCACTACCAACAGCTTTCAATTGCCTCTAGCGAATATTCATTCTTCCGAAAGATACCTAAAAGAACTAAGTTACTAAGCAAACACAACGTAAATAAGGGTCCTAGCTAAGACGATCACGCCAAAAATATAACAAACGGCCTATTATTAAACCTTTAGAAAGATCATTTAGAAAGATCAAAACATGTCTTATTTATCCTGGTCACATATATGTATATATATATAATTTTATTGAAAAAGGGAAATTATTTATATATAATATATTTATATAGAGAGGGGGGTGCGTTACAGTAGGAAGGACGGGACTGGGGAGGGGTTCGAAGTACGTCTTACAATGGAATATACTGTGGGGGTAGTGAGCTAGCCAGTCGCTTCAATATTCTCGCTGCTACTACCTGTTACCACTCCTAATGTCCTATGCGTTGATCTTATGTTACGTTATTGTGGTTTTGTTTTGTTATTGACTTATTTGTTACTTTTTTGAATCCACTTTGTTGTGAATTGTTGAGATGCCACGATTGATCGACATCTATTATTATTATGGAATGTAACGTGGTTCAACACATTCCGGGAAGACTTATACCGTCAGCGCGAAATTCTCAAGAAGTTCACCGGAAGCTATCCAAAATCAGACTTGGACTAGCATAAGATCACCGTAAACAACAAGCTGTAATTATTGACAATTCAATAGAAGAGGCAGTTTTAAAGACTTTTTCGCTGATCCTACAACTAGCAATAGATGCTTGGTTTTGCGTCACGGTTTATCAAAGGTATTTTTAGGGCGGTGATTAGACTACTTCTAACATTTTAACATTATCAGTAGGAATATATTAACACCTATTCTGCTCTCCTGATCGGCAAGCAGTTTGACGAATGGCTCTGGTGGAGAGCGCCGGTCGTGTTGATCCCCAGGGCAAGTTTGAGAAGTTCTTCCTTCACGTGGTTGCCGCCTGCTATTTGGTTTGGTTCAATAGGAAACTGACAGAACAGAAACACTCATACGATCTTCTTTTTTCATGTATATTTAATAATATTTATTTCGTTCAGTTTCGTTTTCACGAAATAAAAAAGTGGCGGTAAAAGTAAACAGTTTAGTGAAAAGTTTACCCCGCTGCCGGGCTCCCACGTGCATTGTTGCCACTCTTTCAAGGGGTCAAGGTACGTATTCTAAACAGAGTGTTCACTTTTACTGAATTCATTTATATATTCATTTTGTATGAAAATTTCAATGTTTTAATTTATAGTTTTTTAAATTAATATTTAATTTTACTACACTTCTATGGACTGATATTATATGTGGTTTCATTTATTGCCAGGAGTCTACATAAGATATAAAAATCTTAATTCGTAAAGTGTTTAATAATATATATATATATATATATATATATATATATATATATATATATATATATATATATATATTACTTTTTTTTTTCGATAATCTTTATATTAAATTATAAATATGATTCCTTATAGGAGAGTGGGCAAACGAGCATACGGCTCACCTGATGGTAAGTGATTACCGCCGCCCTTGAATAACTGCAACACCAGGGGAATTGCAGGTGCGTTGCCGATCTTTTAAAAAATAATAGGCTCTTTCCTTAAGGGTCCCTGAGTCGTATCGGTCCGGAAAAATCTCTGGTGGTATTTGATACCACAAGGAAGTTGTGCGAGGAAGAACACTTCTTTTAAATTGCACAGTGGTAGACCGCTAGTCATCCAGATGGAATGGATGATACCGCGAGTTTTGTCGCGATGTGCAATGGTGAAATTGTGCGGCTTGAATTAGTCCGACAATTCCTCAGAGCACTCCCCGTGGTAGATGCGTTAAAATACGCTAGATGTAACATCTCTTCGCAGTGCCAGTGAGTAAAACTGATCGGAAAGAGCTCGGTCGCCGCCGATTCGAACTGCTCTGCACTGGATGCAATCAAATGAAAGGAGATGGCACTGGAGAGACCGCCCCCCCCAACGAAAGGGAACAGTATTCCATGTACGTCCGAACCTGCGCCTCGTAAAGTTGCAGGTGGTGAACTGGCATGAAATACTGTCCCACTCTGCTGAGCAGGTCAAGCTTTCTAGAAGCAAATTAGGCGTTTTCTTCCAAGTGACCGCGAAACTGCATGTCACTCTGTATGTCGACACCAACGCGAAGAGGAACACACTACCGTGAAATAGACAGTGTTGAATTCATTATTGAGTAATAACTAAAAGCACCAATATTTGCTCCCAGTGATTACGTCACCCGGATAAGACAAGCTCGACCACAAAAGCCCTATGATGTCAAATCCATTCACCCTGATTTCTTTCTAAATTTTGAAGAAATGGAACCGAACCTAAAATTCATACGACCTGGCCAAAAGAAGGGAGAACCCGTCGTGGTGGAAATTAGAGGTCTTAAATATTTATGCAATGGATTCACAAAGGGTTTTTCAACAAGAACTTTGTTTTCTAAAACAAAATAAAACAAAGAGTTTAGATGAAGATGATTCAAATTTTTATTGTATTACGAAGAGAAAAGTTTGGCAATAAATGAAAAATGATATCTGGCAAATGTCCACCACGACCACGCTGACAGATGTCGATTCTTTCATCAAAGTTTTTAATCACTTTTTGGCAAAATGGCGGGTCTATTTCGTTAATCACGTCACGGATTTTGAGTTTTAAGGCCGCGATCGATTCGATTGGCTCCGTATAGACTCTGTCCTTAACATAGCCCATCATTACAAAAAATAATCCAGTGGTGTTAAATCACACGATCTGGCTGGCCATTTAACAGCTGAATTTACGTGAAATTATGCGATCGGGAAATTTGGTTCGCAATAAATTGACCGTTTCGTTGGCTGTGTGACATGTGGCACCGTCCTGTTGAAACCACATGTTTGTGATATCGATGTCATCAATAATAGGCCAAAATTGAGATGTTAACATCTCGCGATAGCATGATCCATTGACCGTTACCGCATTTTCAGCCTCATCTTTGAAAAAAAACGGCCCAATCACGCCTCCAGACCACATAGCGCACCATACAGTGACACGTTGAGCATGCAAAGGCTTATCAATAATCGCTTTAGGATTTTCAGAAGCCCAAATGCGGCAATTTTGCTTGTTGACGTACCCTGACAAGTGGAAATGGGTTTCGTCTGAAAAAATGATTTTTTCAGAAAAACCAGCGGGCTGTTCCTGAATGAATTGAGCGAATCTACGACGATGTGAATGATCGGTCAGCTTCAATTCCTGCACCAGTTGAACCTTGTAAGGCTCCAAAGCCAAATCCTTACGCAAAATTCGCCATGTGGTGGGTTTGGATAACCCCAATTGTTGAGAACGTCGAGGAATTGACAAATTTGGATCTTCTTTAACACTGTGGCTCACGGCTGCGATGTTTCCGGTTGAACGACCCGGTCGAAAACGCGTTGGTGTTGGTACATTTTGTACCGAGCCTGTCGATTCAAATTTAGCGACCAAATTCTTAATAGCGGTCTCAGAAGGACGATTATGTTGTCCGAAAATATCACGAATTTTACGAAACGTAACTTTAACAGAACCACCATTTTCATAGTGGATTTTAATTATTTTAATGCGATTTTTGAGCGAAATTGAATTCATTGTAGCAATTGCCAAAGCATCTACTACGAATAGGTCAAAAAACTAAATGTCAAAACTGTCATGTTGTTGGTTGTGCCAATTGAAAAACAAAGTTCTTGTTGAAAAACCCATTATTTATGTGTTGAGACATGGCGATGAATGTTCTGTACTTAAAAGCAGGAAATAATGTGGCTCTTTCCTATATTCTTTTTTTGTAGTTGGTTTCATTTTATATATTTTTTTTTGGTTTTCATCGTTTTTCATATCAATCGAATCGGATCTTATATAATTGATTTTTACACATAAGAGGTCTTAAAGACACAACGACGAAATATTAGAACTGCATATACGACTTTTATATTTTTTATATGAATGGACAATCAACAAAATATGTATACTCGTATAAGAGTAAACATACGATTAGGTACTAAAACCGCACCAACTCGCACCAATCAACACATTTTTTTGTTGCGACTATTCAAATTCAAGTTCAAATGTGAATTTGTATTTGAATTCTGACCAAAGTTGCTTTCCCACGTCAACCAATTGACGTCAACTTTATAAAAAATGTATAATCACGATTAATATCATTTGCCCGGGCTATGTTATTCTCACTGTTATTAAAAGCATTTAATACAATATCCGATTTGAAACTGAAAATGCGGTTATTTAAAAGTTGAATATTATGTACTATACTTGTACGGAAGGTGACAGTTATAGTTTCATTATCATCATCATTACAGTCCTTCACAAGTTCACTGTTGAACATAGGCCTACCCCAAGAACCCCCGGAATGGGTTCCTGCCTCGCCTTGGCGGGAGGGCTTAGTAGCCGTAGCTTGGTCACCCTCTGTAAACTAAGAGCTACCCGAGGTGTAGCGCCGGTCCGAGGAGGGCCGAGCCCACTTCGGATGTGTGTTGGTGGACTGCGGCGAGAGAGGTGCCCTCTCCCCCTACCGCTGCAGTCGAGGTGGAGTTGCGGAGAAAGCGGAGTGTTGGTACAACGATACGCCATTTGCCCTATCCACCGCAACTCTGATAGGGCCGCACCATTAATCGATGCGATGTGGTGAAACTGCAGGAGGAGTAGACTGTCAGCATTGCGAGGCGCCGCTTTCCCTGCCCTCCGCAGTCGAATCTTGGTTGCCGGCTCCACCTCCGTCGCTGGGGTCAGGAAGGCTAGTGCTTCTGAGTGCTAATTTTTTTGGCCCCATGGCCTTCGCGCATCGGACACGGGCGGCTGTTGCGCATGTGAAGATGGAGGCCGCGGAGGAGGGTGCGCCCTGTGTTCTGGTACGCCTTACCTGAGAAGGAGATGAGAAAAGAGTAGCCCTCTCCTGAGGAGGTGCCGTCATGAGCGCCAGCGCTGGTGGGGCCGCGGATGTGGGGTAAAGAGTTCCCTTGGCCTTGTCAATACGCGACGAAGGTGGAACACCATGGGGTTTTAGTCGGTTGGAGTCCGACATAACCCGTCCTTGCCACCGCGAGGCGGGTATGCGTAGGCATTTCCCCACATAAAAGAAAAAAAGGCCTACAAGAGTTCTCTTGGCCCTGCCAATATGCGACGAAGGTGAAACACCATGGGGTTTTAGTCGGTTCGAGTCCGACATAACCCGTCCTTGCCACCGCGAGGCGGGTATGCGTAGGCATTTCCCCACATAAATGAAAAAAAGGCCTACCCCAAGAAAAGTACAGTCTTGAACCACCTGTTTTCATCTTCTTTCTTATCTTATCAGGTCGTCACTCCATCTAATTAGGGGCCGCCTTATGCCTCGCTTATCGCTACGAGGTTGCCACTCGAGAATTAAAGTTTATTTAGATTCAATTTTTTTATTCATTCATTACAGCCCATTAAATGCTGAACATCTCTATCTCATAGATTTCATTATTTCCAGATGGTTTGACAATCGCATTTTTTAAGTGTTTTGTTTTTTCATCACGAAAGATTAGATACACTCCTTCTTTATCTCCCTATGTTGCCTCTTGCGATCCCCACGGCATGATATGGGATAGTAAATTCTGTTACGTCGCCACTACACGACACTTGACATTTTATATTAGTATTGTTAATTTGAGATTTGAACCAACTAATCATTAGGTAAGAAGAAACAGTAGACATGTATATAAGTATGGCAATGGACAAGGACTTTGTTACATTCAAACAACCCTTGACCATTGACTTGTGAAATTTCAAAAAGATAAAAGACATTATCAATATATTAAGAAGTTAATTCGTATATTTTTAAGCTATAATATTATTATTATTGGCTGCAGCGCGAATGGATCGGCTTGACCGGGTAAGGATCACGTTCTCACAGAATACCATACTCTCATACGTTAACGTTATTCTTCTTCTCCACCATCATCAGCCTGTTAAAGTCCAATGCTGGATAAATACACCACTCGTTGCAGGAAAGACTGCTTGGCAGAAAGACTGACGATCGCAACAATAGACGTAGCGCACCTTGACCCTGCTGCCTGCCACCGGTTGGCCTAAATATCGCCATCTATCGTACACCTTTTTTTTGCATGATCCCGTTTTACGACTTCCACGTAACAAAATGGGGTGATGCCTTCTTTGAAGCCAATTACACGCGGCTTGAAATTTTTACCTAATGTATGCTGTGGAGGGATATCCACTACCCAACATTGTCTCATGGGTGACGTTAGAGACGACTGAGGAGAATAAACCAGGACATGGACAGCAGCGATTTCCTAACAACAACTAGAAAACAAAAAACAACAATTGAAAATGTTTTCCGTAAGAGGCAATATTTGGGAAGACCTTTTTTAAGAAGAATTTTTTTAAATCTCAATTTCAAATTTCTTGAAATTCTTAAAATATTGAGAAAAAAATTGGTTAATTAAGTGTCAAAAAGGTTTAAAAATTTGGGCGCAATATAAAAGACTCATTTTCTAACTTTCATAATAGAGGACGTTGCTACAGAAACCTACTTGTTTACAATACTCAATCCATAGTGCCAACAAAGGGAACAAATGTGACTAATTAACTATAAGCGACAAACCTTAAATTCACATTAAAATATTTGTTAATAACGTATATTAATATCCGATATCCACAAAAGATGGAAGAGGAGTACGTTAATATTACTTTAAGACCTAGAAAATTATTTAAGTCAAAATCTTGTGAATGATTAGAGAACGATGGAATTAACGTGTCTTCATGCTCCCCGAATTCAGAAATTGCACAAAGAAGCTTTCACCTATCAACACATTTACAAAAGGACACTATTATAAATGAATTTAAAGAGAAATTAAACGACTTAACTTCACAATTACACAGCACACAAAATGAGTTAGAAAACGTAATAATAGAAAATTGCTAGCTAAAAAAGGAAATAAGTAAGTTAAGCACACAAAATAATACACTGAGAACTATATGCAAAAGTCCAGTACAGCATTCAACGAGAACAGTGCCGTCAACAAATAAAAATAAACGACATGTTAAAATAAATAAAATAAATTAAACCATTGATACACACCCAAACACAACATTCGATAAAGAGCGTGACTTTGAAAGCGGCCTAAAATCATCTTTAGAAAACAATATGCAAAATCAATAACCTACCAACATTTCCGGAAATAACAGTGCCCCCGAAATACAACAAAACAATGAAACATTCACCCAAATACAACCAAGCTATAAAACATCGTCAAAATTATCTTCCGTACTTTGTAAAAAAAACATTATATATAACTGGAGGACACCAATGTATAGGATTGGCGAATTTGTTATGAACATCAAGAATGAATACACCTTACGAACATTATCAAATCGAGTCATTTATCAAACCTGAATCTGACACTGAAGAAATCTTGAAAACATGCCAATTATTTAATATCACATCAAATGACTGTATTATTTTAAGTGTTGGAGAACATGATAAAAACCCAAATAAAGTGATGATAGAGTTAAGTAGCTTCCTAAAAACAGTAGATAAAGAGTGTCTTATATTAGTTTTAGGAGTTCGCACAAATATGTATTTAAATGAATGGAAACTTAATAATATTTTGAAAATAACATGTAATCAATACCAAAATTACAGTGCAGTGGGACGAATATAGGCTTTAACTTTAACTTTAATTTTTAATACCAAAATTTCCACTACATCGAATATACTAAGATTTCGAAAAAATATGATTTATGTAGAAGAAATCAAAAATTATTATAATTTAAAGTTTTTAAGTTTTATGCAATATTCCAGAGTTATTAAAGGTAATACAACGCAGAGAAGTATGCTATTGTAACCTTGACACAAAAAAAAATCGTACGTCGTAATGCCCCAATAAAACATAGACTAAAATTACATCCTACTTTTTACCTAGACCAAATATAATTCATAAAGTCCCAACAAAAAAACAGCAAAAAATAATATCATACTTTACAGTAATACCACCTAAATCTAAAAATATGCCACGAACGTTTTTTGTATCCAGCAGTAAGTATGTACTAAAACTGATGCATCAAAATATAACTAGCATTTACAGTAAGAAAAAACTGCTCAAGGAGGCTCTTATCCAAATTCGCCCCGACATAGTTTGTTTATCAGAAACTTTAATTCCAAAGGGGTGTGAATCAAACGTAAGTATTAATTACTATAATGTAGCATCAACGTACTGCAGGCATAAAAAACAGAATAGAGGAGGTGTATGTATATTAGTATGACTGAACTTGCAATATAAAAATCTAGAAATACCTAAAAAATATGCCACTGACGAAACTTTCGAATGTTGCGGGATTGAAATAATAAACCACAAAATCGTCGTCATATGTTTATATCGAACACCCACCTCTAATATTCAATTATTTTTACATAAGTTTAACACGTTCTTGCATCAGATAACCGAACAAAACAAAAAATAAAAATTATAGCAGGAGACTTTAATATCGATACTCTCAAACATAGTAGCACAAAGAATATGTTTTTGGATATTTTATTGAACTACAGCTTAATAACGCATATTAACAAACCCACAAGACGTAATGCATGTATAGATCATATAATTAGTAACATTTACAATGCTCTCGGGGAACTATTGGAATTAATATTGTCAGACCACAATACAGCGCAAATGCTACATGTACCTGTACAACAACAAATATATAGCCCTTTGAAACATTACTTTATCTTCAAAAGGGATTACTGTGAAGATAATATTACAAAATTCTATGAATGTTTGTGTAGTATAAATTGGTCACATATTTATATTGAAAATGACATAAATATTGCATTTGATAAATTTCATGAACTTTTCCTGCTAATGTATGAATTATGCTTTCCTGAGACACGCATTAAAATTCTGAACAAACCATCTAAACCCAGGTGGTTTACTAAAAGCTTAAAGGTTAGTTGTAAAACGTAAAGAAAATTACAGTTATAATATTACAAACACAATACTAATGAAAACAAAATTAAATTCGTAAAATACGCAAAGCTCCTTAAAAAATGTTTTCGCCTTTCGGAAAAAATTAACAACTATAAGTTTATGAAGAATTCAAAAAACAAGTGTAAATCTGCATGGAACCTTGTTAGACAGGGATCTGATAAAAGTTATAAAGAATTAGTTATAAATGAAATTGATGATGACAATAAATTAATTACAGATCCTACTAAAGTCGCTGCATCATTCAATGAATACTTAATTAGTCTTACTAATAGATCTTCCATTAAAAAATGCGTTAACACAAATAAAACAACTATATCTAGCAGCATTTTAAATATTAATGATGTTTATATTTATTCATAATAAAACAAAAACATTTACTATTGTTTGCACTATGCAAATAATAGTAAATATTTTTGTTTTATTTTATCACTTTCTAGTTTAGTTTTTATGTTTTTGTGGGTAATTATTATCAATGTTTTTTTTATAATTTTAATCTATATTGTACTTAACAATACTTAATTTTTTTTTAATTTCTATCATTTTGTACACCAGAAATGGTTAATGTGTTGTACTATATCTTTATAACAACTGTAAAACACACACATTATGCAAAATAATCAAATAATCATGATGATGATTAATAATGTATCATAAGAAAGTACTATTACTGCGTATCTCTAGTTTGTCAAACAAAAACCCCGTTCTACACATTTCTCAATAAACTGTAAAATTATCCCAAGGCATAATAACAATAAACACTATTCGTTAAAAAATAGATTTCATATCATAATATACTCCTTTTTAATGACAGGCAAAATGTCTGTGTAAGATGATAATTTATTTTTAAAATGCCATTAACATGTTTTTATACAGCTTTACATGGCAGATTATCATAGTTCTTATAGTATGATGTTCTCAAGTTGTGCATTTTTTTTTTCAAAATATCAAATTAAAAAGAATGTCATTTTCGTAAAGTACGCTGTTCTCAAAATATCACATTTTGCACAATCGGTACCGCAATTATAATAGAAATTGCAGGAAACAATACGAGTATGTGAAAAATTAATTGACAAACTTATTGTAGTTTCTACGTCGCGACGATAGTATAGTATTGTTGCGCGCCATAGCTTATGCCAGTAAATGTCACTAGCGCCATCTAGTATCGAGTAGCAGGCATTAAGAGAGCTTTCTAGAAAATGCCATGCTAGAACTTTCCACCTCCAGCGCCATCTAATATCCAGTGGCAGAACTAGGAGATAACTTTCTGCAATTAGTCTGTTGGGACCGGTATGTGCTCCTACATTCGGGATGTTTCAATTGAAAAGATCCTATATAAAGGCGTTATGGGACCGCGAACGCGACAGTATTTAATTGGTGATACAAGTGAAGACTTAGGAGCGAAATAAAGTGAACTAAAGTATTAAGTGCGATTAAGTATTAGTGTGTTTTAAGTTATAATTGGTGTTCGGTTAACTAAAGTGTCAATTTTGGTAATTCAATCGGCAATTTTTATTGTCAAGAACCCTAGGCTCGTAACAGTATTACTATTTCTCAAACTCTGTCTGGAGAATGTTTAAAGAACTTATTACCTTTCTGCATCTGGTAACGGTAGATATATATGACTATGCTCAGTGCTGACAGCAGCAAATATATATATATATATATCTTTACTATATGACTATAATGCTTTACCTCTAAAGATATTAGCTGCTTTAATCTTTCGCGGAAGTTAGGCGAGAACTGGACCGCCGGCGGATTGTTCCTATTTTATCGCTTAAGTCATGATTAGAAGTGTCGAAATAGAAGGGTTATGTAGGGCCTTTAGACCTTTCGATCTCTCTAACTGTCGGTCGCAATCGGATGATGTGGTACCTCATACGTAGATCGCCGAACACCCTTTCTCTATAGGCTGGCATCTTGATGTGCCTTCTCCACGAGCAGTTTCACTAACAAACGTCTTCCACCCAATATGACTGGTCGCTTCATCTGGTTATCTACATCGGCTGAGTTCATTCTGCTTCTTGCTTGCAGTATCCCATCCTCCATAATTGGATCGAGCTTTCTTAGGGCGCTTTCATTGCATAGGTGTTGGTTTTGACAGAGCCCGGCGATATCATCTACTACTGTGCTACTGCCGCTCTGCTTTCTTGACGATTCGTAGAGTCAAATCTAGAGCCCGCCTTCGAAAGATGCCGACGAACTGGATCACCCTTGCAACGGCTCTTATAAGTTAATCGTAAGAGGAAAAATTTATATCTGGCAGGTGTGGTACGTCCTTTATTGTGTTTCTTGCTGCGGGGGTAAAATCGCTACGTTTCTATACGAAGTTCATGTACATCGCCTGATCTGTTACTTCTGGGCATTTGGTATCCATCTCCATTGATTAGGTAATGTGTTTTCCGTTATGTCCCTGATCTTATGTGCAATGTATGTAGTGTAACGCGCTATATCGTTCCTTATCAAGTGGAGCGCCGTAGTAGAGAGTCCGTCCAATATATTATAACTCTATCTGCTCTCATTTTGCGTTTGTTCTGAATA
Source organism: Parnassius apollo (assembly GCA_907164705.1). NCBI lineage: Eukaryota > Metazoa > Arthropoda > Insecta > Lepidoptera > Papilionidae > Parnassius > Parnassius apollo. The sequence goes on along the minus strand of CAJQZP010001449.1, from coordinate 9,766,420 downwards.
AATACCGCAAGTCGCAAGCCTATCAGGTTCGCCTGTAATTTTAGTCACGATATGCTCTGACTTTTAATCGGTTCGACTTTCGCGTTGACCGCTAATAACGTGACCCTAGCCGTACCGTCACAATAACGGATACGCCAACATGCCGCGGATGCCTACGCACGGTCACTCGCATCATTGAACACTTGGGGCTGCCCACTACTCCCCTCGTAGGAGCGTAACATCGCGGAAGACGTTGTTGCGATACTTCTTCAACGACTTGCAGTCAGCTCTGAAACTCGTCCGCTGCCTCCTCAGGTATCTTGTTGTCCCACTCGATCCTCTTAAACCGCTACAGGTTCTGCAGCAGGATTTTTGCTGTGATGGTGAGGTAGCTAAGCAGTCCGAGTGGGTCAAAAATTGGCCTGACTACACTCAGCGCCTCTCTTTTGGTCGGCGGGTGATGGAGCATCTTCATTTCGTACGGCACCTTGTACATGGACGTGGTAAATGTCAATGTGCCCTTCTCGGCCATTCATAATAAGCCTAGAGGCTTTCCGGGGCCATCATGGGTCGCTCCCACCTCCTTAGGCTTACTTGCCAGCAGCTGCTCCGGTTTGTCTTCTAGTAAGACTGCATGGTTTGAATTCCATCCCGCGAAGGTGAAGCCTGGTTTCTCGTAAACTTCGGTGACCTGCTTCCCTGTTTTGATCGCTTTCTCTAACGTGGCGTAACTATCTAAGTAATTGTCTATGTGATGACTCTTCACGATTGCGTTAAGAGCACGTGGATGTGTCTCGGTATAAGCGCGTTTTGATCTCTAACACTATGTACGAAGAAAGGTGAACTTCTCGCTCCAAAAATCGTTGATGTCATTACGTACTCACGCGGTGTGCTCTCACTTATGTCACCTTGCCATAAAAACAATTGTGCTTGTTGGTCGCGGCGGTCGACCTTAACGCGTAAAAATATATCGCGGATATCCGCAGATACCGCTATTTCGTTTTCGTGAAACCGAAATAATATACCCGGTATATTCCGTAACAAGTCGGGGCCGTCTAGTAAATAATCGATCAGGCACTTTCCTGAACGATTATTTACTAGACGCGAGCTGCAGCGTCAAATACGAGCCTCATCTTCCCTGGCTTGTTCGTATTCCTTGTAGCATAATGCGGCAGGTACCAACTCTTCGGATCTTCCTTCTCAGATCCGTTGGCTTTCTCGGCGTAGCCCTTCTCTAGAAGGTTGTTCATTTGCTTCGTATACGCATCTTTGAACTCCGGTGGAATTTTTGAATTTGGTAGCCTTGTATAATCAAGTAAAGGCAGACACAGTTAAATGATTTTACTTTAACTAAATATTATATAAATTATAAAAGTTCTTACACAAATGTACATTTTTTAAGTTATTAAATAAAAGAATTAGAATAAAGGATGTGTGCAATATTATTTGAGCAGCGGGCGAAACGCTCTTACTTTTTATGATATATAGTTTTCAAACTTAACGTATTTTTATTTATCATTTGCAAGTTCAATACAAAATCATAAGTACAATAGCGTCTACAAACCACGAAGGTTTGTGAATTATCAGGTGTCGATCAAGAGTTAGCCTGCGAGAGAATAAGATAGAATGCAGTGTGCAGTCCTATTATCTCAGTCTTTTTTCTCGTTTTACTTCTGCCGCGTGTGAACTACACATTTTTTTTATTTAAGATACATTTTCTGTTTTATTTGTAATTATTTAAATAGGCACACAACTCAAATAGCGCCAGAGGGAATACGCTAATTTATTTTCTAAATTTCAACATCACCCCATACGCGTAATGACGAGATTCTTCATGGATTGTTTCGGGATTTTGAACATATTTAGAAACTCTTGTTGAATATGTCTCCTTACGTTGTGACTAATTGAGACAGAATCTTTTTGACATCATCATCAATATTATAGCCTTTTACATTAATACATTGATAAAAAACGCTAATTTATTTTCTAAATTCCAACATCACCTCAAACGCGGAATGACGAGATTCTTCATGGATTGTTTCGGGATTATGAACATATTTAGAAACTATCGTTGAATATGTCTCCTTACGTTGTGACTAATTGAGACAGAATCTTGTTGACATCATCATCAATATTATAGCCTTTCACGTGTCCACTGCTGAACATAGCCTTCCCCTAAGAAATGACAAAAAGCACGTTCTTGAGCTACTTGCATCCGTCGATTTCCAACGTATCGTACCATGTCGTCACTCAATTACTTAGTAATATATACATATGTGAATACCTAGGCTGCACTAAAAGTATCGGGAATGGAATATTTCCACTGTTCCTGTTATATTAAAATCTTTTTAATTGAAAACTCCTTGGTTTTAAAAATCGAATACCGTTTATTTATTTAAAAAAAGATTCTCGGTCTTGTCACAAGGTTTTGTCAAACTTGTTTAGTCGTTGAGAAAATGGAATTAACTCGAGAAAATTCAAGAGCGATGATTTATTGTGACTTTCGAAGCGGTTTAACACAAAAACAGTGTGTTGACCGGATGATTTCTGCATTTGATGTTGAAGCCCCATCCAAAACCACAATTTATCGCTGGTTTGCTGAATTTCAACGTGGACGTGTCAAGCTCAGTGATGATCCCCGTCAAGATCGTCCAAAAACTGCAGTCACCCAAGAAAACGTTGTTGCTGTGCGTAAGCTGATTGAGGAAGATCGACATGTGACATACCGCGAAATTCAGGCAACTTTAGACATTGGCGTGAGTCAAATACAAATAATCTTGCATGAACAATTAGGTGTAAAAAAGTTGTTTTCCCGATGGATATCGCATTCCATTGATTTATAATTACACCTCAATACCGCATTCGCTCTGTGAAGAGCAAAAAGCGGCTCGCGTTACTTGGTGCGTCAGAACTCTCGAAAGATTCCATGCAGGATCCTCAAATGCTGTATACAACATCGTATCAGGTGACGATTCCTGGATATACGCGTACGAACACGAAACAAAAAACTAGTCACGAGTTTGGGTGTTCGAAAATGAGTTAAAGCCAACAAAAATTGTTCGTTCACGGAGTGTTGCAAAAAAAATTGTGGCCACGTTTGTCTCCAAAACCGGCCATATTACGACTATTCCTCTTGAGGGACAAAGGACGGTTAATGCAGAATGGTATGCTAGCATTTGTTTGCCACAGGTCGTTTCTGAACTTAGCCTTGTATATTTACTTGTACGTTAGTACAAAAGCTCAACAGCACTGAGAAAAATCCAAACAACGATAGTAATTATGGAAACTTTGGGGTTCAAAACGATTATAATGTACGTATAATTGTTTCTTCGTCTTCATCTCCCCAAGAAAGCACTGTAGTGATGAAGAATTCGAAAATAAGAAAGAAGAACATAAGCATTACTTTATTTGTCATAAACCAATTGAAGTACAAAACACAGTCGACAAACATATTCAAACCTAAAATGTAAAATTATTTTTTCTTTTCATACCGTAAGGTCATCACTATGCATAATGTTGCGACAACACAACATCACTGAATTTAATGTGGACCAAAACCCTGAAGAATACAATCACGAGAACAATAAAAATATAATGTAAACAGAAACTAGGCCTTTATAAAATGACACAAAAATGACCTAGAATAATGCTCAAGATCTATGCGTGAATATGAAGTTATGATAGAAGCGTTTATAAGGTGGACCGAGACAGTGATGATCAAATAAGAGCTAGAATAGAAGTAACGGACATCACGACTAGAATTAAACACCAAACGTGGAGATGGACACATAAAAAAAGAAGAAAAATGGTGTAAAATAATCACTGATTGGTATCCTTGACACAAAAAAGAACAAAGGATATGAATAGAATAGAAAAAAATTTATTCAATATAAATTACATATAATTCTTATTGTAAATTTGTTTTTTTTTTTTACTTTTAACACTGGTTCACAAAAATATCTATGTAATGAAAAGAAAAGCAAGAAACCCAGCGGGATTTTTTTAAATGTATAATTTACAATATAATATTTATACGATTGTTACGAAAACATTTAGAAATAAGATGGTGGCGATCACCCCAGGGTTTTTTATTTAATAAATATATTAAACGTCAGTCCCCCGTGACCATGGGTACTTGAAAGCGCCCGAAAGGTCGGGAATTAAAAATAAAAGTAAATAAAAAGTAAAAATAAACGCGATGAAATCCATAAAAGTAGTTTTAATCATATATTAAACTTTTTGATAGATAAGGTCTGCACATATTAAAGAAATTTGTTTTAAAAGCATATACATTGCCCTACGAAGGAATTACTGACTATGGGGTCTAGTAACTGGTCCTATAACTTGTTTTTGTTCCTAGTGCTTACAGAATGTACATCACTTTACTGTTTTTAATAAAATTATTTTTGTTTGTCTTTTTTTAATAGTAAGGTTATTTATAGTATTTTGTTACACTCTTTGTTAGTTTTGTTACACACATAAAATTTACGTATGTATATTATGAGGCCAAAGTACATATATTTATTTCTTTGAATTTTTCTCCCTGCTTTCTTTTGCAAAACAAGAATAGTTTCGACGTCAGTCACATTACCCCATAGCAAGATTTCATATGACATGGAACGTGGACCTATGGATTTAACTGAAATAATTTAATCTAGCTGTTTCAACACATGTGAGGCCTCTTATGTTTTTTCCAGCATATACTGCAGGACTAAGTTGCTAGCTCATTTAGATAAGAGGGCCCACCATGGCATACTTCACCATGGCCTTTCGGGAAGCTTCGCTTCAACGGTAATACCGAGAAAAACAGATGAGGGGATTAGCTAAAGCTCACAGCGGATCCTAACTGGAGGTGAGTGGCTCATTATAGAACTGAATGAAAAGGGCTGGAGGAAGCCTTTGCCAAGAAATATGCTGTATTAAGAGACATACTGTGACAATAAAAAAGAATAGCAATAACACAAAAAGAAAGAATAGTTCATAATATAACGACTAATGTAATGTTATGAAACTTGTTAACAAAAGTGTAAACTATTTTTACTCAAAACTGTATCCACTATTCAAATTGGCAGCGCATGGCTACAATCAAGTGCTACTGTCCTAAGTTCTAACCTAAAAGTATTAAATAAAAATAATTGTTTAAAATACACGAAGAGCGTAATAGTGGATACAAAAACTATTCAATACAAATTACAAATAAAAAACTAAATATTAAATCTACAAGTTGTCAATTTTTTATTACCCAATATATTCTCACAACATACAATACACAATTAGCAAAATTTATGTGCACATTAAATTAAGACAAAGAACTTAAACAAAAACAAATATGACGAAAGACGCACCAGCTTTTATAATACGACACGGCACAAAAAATTTTATCTTAATTAACAGTCGCCATTAAAATAAAGTAAAGTTACATCATATATACGTCCCACAGCTGGGCACAGGCCTCCCCCCATTTCTGAGAGGGTTTTAGGGAAAGGAAGTGTCCGCCACGCTGCCCCAATGCTTTTGGCGCACTTCACATGTCTTTGAAATATTTTTTCCTTATTCCTCAGACATGCAGGTTTCCTCACGATGTTTCTTCACCGCCGAGCACGTGGTAAATCAGCACTTAAAATTGCTATTAACAATTTCATTGGTGCCGGTTGGGATCAAACTCGGGTTACTCGTGTTCTGTTATAAATACAGCGAGCGTTAACCATCTGAGTTACTACTGCTCTCGCCGCTAATCGGTCCTATATTATTTTAATTTTATAAGGGATAACTGACATCTAACCATAACATATTAAAAATAGAACATTTTATCTTAGATGAAGTAACAATTTTGCATGCCCGCTATATTATCTACATATTACAGAACTTACATAAATACTAAAAATTAAATTTAGACAAAAATATGTTGTCTTCTCCCGCGGCTTCAGTGGACATCGAACGGTTTTCTTATACGATTTTATTTTAATTTAAAAATAGTAGTAGTAATAGCAAAAGGTTAAAAAGATAACAAACGTTTTGCCCTTTATCTTTGCTATTTAAGGCGACACCGTGAAAAAATGCACCTCCTTTCATCGAATAGTATAAAGACTATGACACCACAAAGGAAAGCGAAATTTTGATATAGGTAAATTCATGTCTTTATCTTGAATTTGACTGTACAAACGATTGTATAACTTTGACTCGATCATAATTATTTGCGAAAACACCTCTAAAAAATCACTATAGTCGAAATTACAACGAAATTACTTAATCTATATGCTTGGAAATCACTCAAATATATTCAAAATAAATCTTCATAATTTACTTGCTCATTATTTTGATTACTTAAATCAATAACTTTAAAAAATTTTTTAAAGTTTCTGAGAATTTCTAAGCGCTTTTAATCGTCGCGGGCGCTACGCTATTTTAGACGTTTAGGACGTATGAGAAATTTAAAAAGTTTAAGAAATATTTTTTGGCATCTCAAATTGCGCAGAAAATTATTGGGTGCTGTGTTGCTCAGAAGTTTAAATTAAAAAGTACAGTGTAAACAGTATATGGAGAGTTGATGTGGTTGTGTGGTATATAGTTATAGGTTTCGCGTCAGGTCTATAGGGTTGCCAGATGGTCGGGATCCGTCCGGATCTTCCCGACATTTTAAATGATCTCCAGACTCCAGACAAAACTCAAAATCTCCAGACAAACAGCCTCTCTTCACATCACAGCTGCATTTAGTTTAATAAAAGTGTCTGAGTTAGTAATTATACTAAACTTTGAAGTAATTTTTTAAAATTTTAAATCATTTCTGAATACTAGTAAAGGATCCCAATTGTTGGACTCAGTAAAGTCCAATACCATATTATACACGTGGCAACGTAAAAATTAAGTTATTTACGTGTCAACAATGTTAAGCCTTTTTATTACCTTAATAACCCCTACCTACTAACCTAATTTAATAAACTTTTTATTTTTAATAGGTATTTATTTTTCCCGACAACAACCCCAAAATCCCGACATTTATAAATTTTGTCCAGACATTTTTGTTTTTAGGTCTGGCATTCCTACGGCTAGATCGCGACTGGTTGGTTAGGTGCTGATGTTCCTCTTCTTGAGCCTTTCTTGGGTTTTGAAGGCCTGCTGATGTCGAGGTTGCCCTCATTACCCGGGATTCATCGCGGGGGGGGGGGGGGCCCCCCATGGCTCCCCCGGTCTTGGGTGCTACGCTTGTTAGGTTGATTGTCGTCTACATATCCCATGTGACATGCAGGGTTCGGGCCTCGGGGTATGCCCCCATTACCCGTGCTATCCTCGCGGTCCAACACTATGGACCGGTCCTGGGAGCCTTCTATTGGCGTTGTTAGTTTATACGGATTTGTCCGTAATTGGTAGAGTTTTTCCCGTAGTTAACCGACTACGGGAAAAAAAGAGGTTGTCTAGTATAAAGTCGGAGTTGGCCTTTCAGCGGCATTGAGGGTTGTTACTCGACTCTCTAATCGATATAGAGAGGAGTTCTCTTGGATAGGGTCGCCCGTCCGGAGGGCGAGTGCAAGTTGGTTAAGATGTAGGTGTGGCCCGTTGTCTGCACGGTCGAACAGTCCGCGCGGCAACCGGGCCACAAACTCCTGGATGGTGTCAATCTTCAAGTTGGCCGCTATAACGTCATTCCGGACGTAGCGACCCGCACCGACGATACCGACCGATGCAGCATACGTAATGATGGATCTAATGTACGTTTTATAGACTCGCACTTTGGTTTTAAGTGGTAACTTGGATGCCAGGACCGGACGGAGCATCGCCCGCGGACATCGTGTACTGCGGACGACGAGGTCGACGTGCGCAGTCATGCGCAGCGCCCGGTCGATCCGGCACCCTAGGTAGATCACGGCCTTCTCGTACGCGATCTTCTGGCCATTGAGGATTAGCTGAGGTGGTAGGTTCCTGAGGCGGCGAGTGAGCAGAGCGGTCGTCTTACTAACGTTGACGACCATCCTCCACTCATCTAGCTATGGTGGCAGCAGGTCCAGGAGACGTCGCATCCTGGCAGTGGCAATGTGGGCTCTCCTGGACGAGGTGAAATAAGCGCTATCGTCCGCGTATAACGCCAATTCTACGTCATCCTCCCACTCTTGCAGCCTTCCTGCCAGGGTAGGGATATCGTTGGTATAAGCCGCGTACAGGACTGGAGACAAATAGCTGCCCTGAGGAACGCCGGCTCTGATGGTTCTGGTTGCGGACTCGGCGCCCTCTACGCAGACGTAGAACTTCTTGTCTGCCAGGAAAGACGCCACTAGCCGCAACATAGCAGGAGGGACACTGGTCTGTTCTTCTAGTTTATAAAGTAGTCCAGAATGCCACACCCTGTCAAACGCCTTCTCGATATCGAGAAAGACGCCCAACGTAGTGCGGCCATGGTTGTATTCGGCCGCAAGCAGGTGCAGCACTCTAGTCAGCTGTGTTGCTGTAGAGTGTCCCCTCCAGAATCCATGCTGCTCCGCCCGAAGTTGGATGTACGGACGGAGGCGTCTTAGCAACAATCTTTCAAGCAGTTTAGCTATGTGTGGTAGCAGCGTGATCGGCCTGTAGCTGGCAGCTCTACGCCTGTCCTTCCCGGGTTTCGGCAAGACGACTACATTACTTTGTCTTTCTTCCAGTCTTCCGGGAAGTGGGATGTCCGCAATATCCCATTGTAGAGTCGACCAAGCTCTACTAGGACTCTATGGGCCGCTGGTTAGGTGATTAGTCGATATTAGAACTGTGGCCGATGAACATACCGTAAATAAGTCGCAGTACTAAAGTACTTAGTACACAGCGTTGATAATAAAATGAATGTTTGTTTCCAATGTACTTCGACTGGCCGGCGCGGCGCCGAGAATTATACAATCCATACGATACAATACTGTAATAAATAGAAGCAATATAATGGTGAGTTATTGTACTGTAGATATATAAATAAAATATGTATTATTATATTAATTTAACAATAACCTATATACTATGAAATAATAATTATATATTTAAATAATATATAATAAAACAAATAATATATAATAATATGAAATAAAATAAATAGATCGATGTGTTAGTCGCAGTCGTCAGCACGGGCCATAATAATCTATGAATTGTACTCTGCGCCCAGAAAGAGTTGTTTTACACGCTGTTGTCAGCAATGGGCTGCTTTTTGGAAGTGGAGAAGATCACGAGTGGGATCAGGAGTGGGCTTAAGTGATAGAGATTTATACGTGGTAGAGCTATGCTGCAGTTATATTAGTAGTATAGTTGTAGCACGAATGGATCGACCCGACCGGGGAAGGACCACGCTCTCACAGAATACCAGCGTGAAATAGTAGCTTAATGCTGCTGTATTTCGTATGGTGAGTGTAGAGAACCGGAGACCCTTTTTACTGGAAACGAGGCATTCCATCTTAGTCCTCACGGGTGACAACGCATCTGCATTTTGATTCCTAATCGAGGATAGATGTAGATCTCTATGGGCCACAGCAACCACTGACCATCAGGTGGACTGTGTGCTCGTTTGTCACCCTATCCTATAAAAAAAAAGAAGAAGTTGGGGTGGGGACATTGGTGTTGGAAAGAATGTAGTCTGGTTTCGACTGAACTGGTGTCTGGTGTCTACCAATACTGTCTTAACTTTTCCCTTTATTCTTTGTATTTTTTGGCATTTCTCTCAACCACCTCTTAAGGGACCCAGTATATGTATATAACGCCGGTTGTAACACGAGGTGTGTCAAACTATCTTCTTGAAGAAAAACGTGCAAGCAAGATGAAAGATCTTTATAAATATAGAGTTTGTTTTTGGTGAGGTGAGAAATTGGGACTGGTTGTAAATTGTTGGCAAATGATCTGATACGGGCTGAAAATCCGTTATATCAGTCGCACATGTCAACTTTGTGGCCAAAAAATTCACCAGAGAATCGCAATTGCTTGTCGTATACTAACTCGGCTAAAGAGGATGATATTTTCTCGGGAAGTTCATAAGACGGAAGCTTCGAAAGAAGCGCTTTGTGCCTAACACCTTCGAAGACCTCATATGTAGTATACTATCTATCGGAAATCACGAGGTCTACCTCGGCTATGTTTTATATAAAACCGAAGCCTATCTCGTATTTACTCTTTACAGCACCCACGAGATCAAATAGAATTATTGCTTCACCTTAAATCACCACCGAACGGATTGTTATATTACCACGCTTAGTTTATTAATTTAGCAAATATATTTAAATTAGATAATAATAGGACAGATTCTATCGCGTATATTATCTTTTTTATATATCCGACGTTTCGAGCACTTTACAGCATCCATGGTCACGGGGGGACTGAGATGATACTTTATATGATAGGACAAACTAAAAGATCAATTTAAACCCGCGTTGGAGAAAATATAGATTATGTAAAGATTCGTCGCTCCGGGAAGTCTGCAGTATGTGATGTGTGTACAGGATCGCCCCTGTCACTACATCAGATTTGATAGACCACAAATCCTCGTTAAAGAACACCGATTCCTTCCAAGGATGATTCGCAAGGCTATTGAAATCAAAAAACATCCTAATTTCAATAGGGAAGATGGCCGGGTGCTACCATCTGCTTGGGGTCCTATAATTAATAAAATTAAATCCCAACCCAAGCATACAACTGCAAGACTTCAAGATACTATAAGTTCATACTGTGTAGATCGAAACAAAAATTAATATTTTTAATCTGTGGTAACCGCGGCTTACTATGACGTCTGGGCGTTGAACATCTCAGTGCCCTTCATTGTTCCTAAGATACAAGCTCCACCACTACAAAGCTTGCGTAAGACCTATCATGTCCTACGCAAGCGTAGCCTTTGTACACGCGACTCGTGAACTTTTGAACGACCTACAATCATCTAAAATAGATTCATACACATCGCCACCGGAGCACGGTGGTACCAGCGTAACTCAGATTTACACAGAGATTGTCAACTTCTAACGATCTCTGAATATTTCAAAGAAATGTTTCGGCGCTATTTCGAGAGCGCAGAGACACATCCCTACCCGCTAGTGGTAAACGCAGCAATCTACGCTCCGACTCAAAACGTTAAGCAAAGCCTCCGGAGGCCCCGTAACGTTTTAATTGAACCCCCAGTTCCGCTAGATTCCGACGACGCAAGTGTCGCCGGCCCGTCACACATAGACACTACATACTCACCTAGTGCCACAAACACTGATAGGACAACGGATGGGACACAGGGAGTCAGAAGACGGGAGCGCCGCACACCCCTCCACACCGTACACCCGCAACCCTGGGCGGTTCTCACCACCAAGAACATCGAATAACACGAGTTAGCCGTCAGAGCCGGGGCCCGCCACGTCCCTGTTCAGACGGCCATTAGATAACTCATCCATGTGCAGTAAAATGTAAAATGCTAGAAACGTCGAATATATAGTACACGCGATAATATCCGTAAAAAATAGAATAATTTAAATGTGTAGTACTCGAGTAAATGTAAGAAATCATTATGTTTAAAATAGATTTGCTATTAAAAATTTGTAGGCGTCAAACAATTTAATAGAGTCCGAATTAGTTTCATAATTATTACGTTCTTAAAACCATTTGCTAAATCGCAAGCCTATTGATATTAAAGAAAACGGCAACATATTTTCATAGTCGCAAATATTTTTTTAAAATACTTTTGTTTTTACTTTTTATGAATTTATAACGTTGCTACCGTAGACAGAGAATCCTATAGACTCCGCCATAGCGTGTCGCAGAAAGTGACAAAAGAAAATACGTCACTATATTTAGGGTTACAAGTGTGAGGAAAAATTTACCCCACAACTAGCTATAAAATTAGAAATTAGTACGTGAAGTAAGCCTGAAATGGAACACTGCTATTAACGATTATCATTGATATGTATTGTAGTTGATGGAGAGCTAAGTGGACTGTATTTGACTAATTATTTATTATAATTTACTGTGGTGAAGAAAGAAGAAACTAAAAATTGTGATATCTGTCTGACTAATAAACTTAAAGAAACTATTGTGTAATGAATGAGAGCTTAGTGGGCTGTATTTATGTAGGTTGTGTTTTAATATTGAAGAAAGAAGATACTGAACTAACTGTTACCAGCCCTCTGTCACTCTTGCTACCTGCGTGAAATAATTACCTACAATCGCTAGGCACCCAGGGTAACATACGCAGTCAGGGCTAGCGCGTTGTAGGCGATTGAATGTTTGTTTTGAGTTTTTTAACGTAACATAAACACTCACGCCTGTCACCCAGAGGGGTAGGCAGAGACTACGGACTTCCATTTGGCACGATCCTTACATACTTCTTTCACCTCCTTTACATCCATATATCTACGCATACATGCTCGTCGGTTAAGGGTACTTTTAACGTGGCCCATTTTCAAAATATCGCCAATTTGGTCGATAAATAATGGAAAAACGTCGCTCCTACTATAATTGTTGCGTGGATGGATGCCAAATGCCCAAAAAAAGGTTTCAGATATATCATTCTTTAAAATTACCGAAGAATTTTGGAAGCAAGTTATGAAAGGTGAATTTATTTCTTTTTTTTTTTTGTTAGATAGGTACTGATAGTAAAAAAGAATTAAGTAATAACACAGTCTAAAAATCCATACAGTCGTCCGACTAAGACGTCTAGACGGGGCAATCGTGCGGGGTGTGTGGAGTGAGACGCGGGAAGGACGAGCCCGATCTGATTATGCCAATCGTATTAGTAGCTCGGGACACGACTTCCAGGGTTAGCGCGCGCTTGCTTTTATTATTTTTAAATGTTATCATCCATTTTTATATCCAAGATGGCGGACTTTACTTTTACTACTTTACTTATCTTCACGCACAATCCCTAACGGGGTAGCCAGAGAGAACAGATCGCCAAGTGTCACGATCCTTACATACCTCTTTCGCTTCTTTCAGATTCATTAACTTCTTCATACATGCACGTCTAGGTATCCGAGTACTCTTGACCCTCCCCTCTTCGAGCAATTTGCTCACATGGTCTTCGAAAGTTAGTCTCGGTCTACCTCGACACCTTTTAATATTTACTTTCGCTCTATATATTTTCTTCACCATTCGGTCTTCACTCATTCGTTCAACGTGCCCAAACCATTGGAGTACGCCCCTATCAATTTTTGTGATAAGGTCATCTTTCAATCCTGCCATATTGCGAATCTCTTCGTTTCGCTTTCGGTCGGCTATGGTAACGCCACACATTTTACGAAGAGATCGTATCTCCACTGCATTCAACTTGCTTTTATGCTTCTTCTGGCATACCCAGGTTTCGCTGGCATATAACAAAGTCGGTACCAACACTGCGTTATGTATTGCAAGGCGTGCACTCTTAACCACGCCTTGCCTTTTTACTAATGCATTCAGGGCACCATTGACTTTGTTTCCGGCAGCGACACGCCTATCCACATCTAAATCACATCTTCCATCCCGGCTGAAAGCACTCCCCAAGTATACAATTATCCAAGTATCCAAGGTGGCGGACATTTTTTAATAATATGATATGGGTATCAATTTCGGTGTTTCTTGGGGTGCTTATTACGAAACTGGCATCCATTTTCATATCCAAGATGGCTAACATTTTTTTAATAATATGATATGGGTATCAATTTCGAGGTTTCTTGGGGTGCTGATAACGAAAATGGAATTTATTTTTAAATCCTAATAAATAAATAAATAATAAATAAATAAATAATAAAAAAGTGAATGTCGAAAAAAATGGACTTAGGATAATACACCTTCGGTACGCAGATATTATTATTTCCTATAATAGTGGGTAATAACTTATAGAAAAGTTGGCCACACCGAAGATTTTAGGTTAAAATTTGCAATTGTTATTTTTGTACTAAATTTACGTCTAGAGTGCATTATACACAATGTATGTATTTTATTAAATGTTACAGACTGCCTAGTAACCGATAGTATGGTATACTTACGAATGAAAAGACAACCCCGCCATTTTCCTTTCACTATCACTTTTACACCCTAATACACTACACCGCACCATGTTTTAAATAAAAATGGTTGGAATACTACGTCTTAATTGTTCAGAACAAAATATAATATGAAATACTTATCATAAAACACATAAAACAGTATTTTATACAAAGAATTTATCACACTACACGTTAGCTGTCAAACTTTATTTAGCAAAGTGGTTTGCTAAATATTAAAAATGTCGACACGCTAAGCGAAACAAAAAATCTCATGGTTCTTTCTCATTTCTTTACACGACATCGGCGTAAGTTGCTCTTTCTCTTGTGTGACTGCGATAAAAGATATCACTTTGTCTATAGCGTTCTCTGTCTACGGTTGATACACATTTTAAATTAAGGGAATAATACCCACATCATAATAAATTAAATATCGAATGAGTACATAAAGCGAAGACTGCTTCCACAAAAAAAATTAAGTGTCGATTTGCCATAACCGTCACGTCGCGCCGGTTGGGTAGGGAGTTGAGCGCAGGGCTGATATCAGCCGACTAGTGATGTGATGCTACCATTCAAAATTGACAAACTGAATAGTTAGGACATGGTCCAGAAACAGTGACTAATGGCTAGCTTACTTTACCTAAGTCGTATGTAGATGTATCAGGGAAATTGGTTACGGTTACCGTTACAAGCTATTAAAAGTCCCCTGCTAATCTTAGACCTTCTCCACAGATTGCCTTTACGCCATTTATCGTTCTTATTCCTCAGACATGCAGATTTCCTCACGATATTTTCTTTCACCGCCGAGCACGTGGTAAATCAGCACTTAAAATTGCAATTAACAATTTCATTGGTGCCGGCGGGGATCGAACTCGGGTTACTCGTGTTCTGTTATATTTACAGCGAGCGTTAACCATGTGAGTTACTACTGCTCTCGCCACTAATCTTTCCTATATTATTTTAATTTTACAAGGGATAACTGACATCTAACTATAACATATTAAAAATAGAACATTTTATCTTAGAGGAAGTAACAGTTTTGCATGCCCACTATATTATCTACATATTACAGAACTTACATACATACTAAAAATTAAATTTAGACAAAAATATGTTGTCTTCTCCCGCGGCTTCAGTGGACATCGAACGGTTTTCTTATACGATTTTATTTTAATTTAAAAAATAGTAGTAGCAATAGCAAAAGGTTAAAAAGATAACAATCGTTTTGCCCTTTATCTTTGCTATTTAACCAGACAACTCGCAAAAGCAACTACGATAGTTGCTGGGCTTCTTATGGCATAATACGAGTAGTACTCGTATATCTACGCAAAAAGGGCGGGATACATTGAAGTAATATGTACATAACGTACGTAGTACATAATAGCTCAATGGCGGGATAGTAACAATTCTTATTGGAAGTGAAGAATATCTATTAAAACTAAAACAATGGCTATGCTTATTTTTATGTTATTTTGTTTTAAATTATAGCCTTTACTTTTAAATCAAACACTTATTTTCGTAACCAATACACACAACTCATTTACTACTTATATATAATATATCATTATAAAATAGTAAAAATTACTATTTGATTAATTTTATTATTATACATACTTTATGCGAGAATTACTTTATGCATACTATTGGAATTAAGAGAAATATATACCCAATATTATTCCTAAATATAAAAAATATTTTAATTCTAAAGTAATCATGCACCATAAAACTAAGTGTTTAATCAGTTGTTATATCGAATACATGGAGATAGATACATAGTACTTGTTTAAAAAAATATTACAAAAGGCGAAAATTTAAGGAATATTACTAACAATCTAGATATAATGAACATACAGCCAACTCTCGTCAATTCGAAACTCGAGGTACTCTTAAAATATTACGAATTATCCAGTGTTTGAAATATAAAATGGTTCGAAATTTGTGAGAGAAAATAAATTAAATTTCGAATTATTAAGTGATGGATCAATTATTATTTATTAACTGCTATTCGTTAACAATGACAAAACCTTAGACTTCCATTTTCCAATTCCATTTTCCCCACATACTTTTTTAAACACAACTTCATTTCTTTTTTTTTTTGAAATTTGTAGATTTGTTTTGAAATTTGTTTGTTGGTGTTTACATCCAGAGCCACCGAAGCGGGGTAAGTCCAGGCTTGATAACACTCCTGGTTACTGCGTAATGCAGTCTTACAGGAGCGATCGAACCAAGATTGGGATCTGCCTCCGATGGGTATCACAGATGATAGAATAAATAGTTAAATTCCCTGTAGACAATCACATCAGTGACAAAGTCAGCAACAGCCCTGGGATCATCCAGTGAGAAGCAAACCCGCCCCCATGGGTAGAATGCAAAGAAAGAGCGCATTCCGTCCCGATCCGCCGACTTGTAATGCCAAACACGGCGGCACCTGTATTGCACGGAACGAAGAAACCTAGATTGAACATACTTACAATAGAAGGGGTTCCAAATAGGAGCAGTATATAATAGTTTAGGATGTATGAGAAATTTAAAAAGTTTAAGAAATATTTTTTGACATCTCAAATTGAGCAGAAAATTATTGGGTGCTGTGTTGCTCAGAAGTTTAAATTAAAAAGTAAACAGTCAAAACAGTATATTGAGAGTTGATGTGGTTGTGTGGTATATAGTTATAGGTTTCGCTTCAGGTTTAGTCAGGTCTATAGGGTTGCCAGATGGTCGGGATTCGTCCGGATCTTTAAATGGTCCGACATTTTAAATGATCTCCAGACTCCAGACAAAATTCAAAATCTCCAGACAAACAGCCTCTCTTCACATTACAGCTGCATTTAGTTTAATAAAAGTGTAGTAGTTTAATAAAATAGACAAACGGATTGTTATATTACCACGCTTAGTTTATTAATTCAGCAAATATATTTAAATTATAGTCAACCAAATCTAAGAAATACATTTTGACAATTGTCAGACTTATTGCACCAGGCATGCCAACCAAAAAATGGGAACGTACAATATTCGATTCTTAAAAAAATCGATATCAATTATTTAGAGTTGGTAATCATTTACAGTTTGGTTTGAATAATACGAAAATAAATTTAAAACATGTAATTTAAAACCCAAAATGTATCAGTTTCTACGTATTTGTTGTTATTGCTTATTTCTAGAGGCACAGTTATAACAATTTAAGATTAAAACCGGATTAGAAAAATACACTACACATTGATTAAGACTACTTTTACGGACTTT
This sequence comes from Parnassius apollo, assembly GCA_907164705.1. Taxonomy (NCBI): domain Eukaryota; kingdom Metazoa; phylum Arthropoda; class Insecta; order Lepidoptera; family Papilionidae; genus Parnassius; species Parnassius apollo. The sequence continues at coordinate 9,749,273 of CAJQZP010001449.1, read as the reverse complement.
ATCGCGTTTAATTATAATTTTAATTGAGGGCTGAGGGACTGAGGTGACTGACGTCCTAATGTCTTTGTTAAACCCGGAGTACCTTCAGCTTTTTTTAAAATTATTGTTTACGATCCGATCTATGCAAAATGAACTGACTATGTCTTGAGGTCTTGTAGTGGTATGCTTGGGTTTAGTTTTAATTTTATCGATTATAGGGTCCCAAGCAGGTGGTAGTACCTAGTCTCCTTCTCTATTGAAATTAGGATGTTTTTTAATTTTAATAGCCTCACGTATCATCCTTGGTAGGAACCGGTGTTTCCATTCGTTCAACGTTCCGGGAAGTCTGCAGTTTGTGATCACATCCTAGACGGCCCCAACCATTACATCAGATTTAATAGACCACAAATTCTCGCGAAAGAACACCGGTTCCTACCAAGGATGATACGTTAGGCTATTGAAATTAAAAAACATCCCATTTTCAAAAGAGAAGAAGGCTGGGTACTACCACCTGCTTGGGACCCTATAATCGATAAAATTAAAACTAAACCCAAGCATACCACTGCAAGACCTCAAGACTTAGTCAGTCCATTTTTCATAGATCGGACCATAAACCATAATTAAATAATAAATAATAACCCTATTTATACAGTTTTTGTTTAATTGAATATTTAAACTTGGTAATAGAGAGACCTTGTATATTTTCTGGGACTTTGTTTTAATATACATTGCCCCAAAAATGAATTACTGACTCCGTGGAGTCGAGAAACTGGTAGCACCAGCTTGTGTTGGTTCCTAGTGTTAACAGAGTGTATGTCACTTTTTTACTAAAACTACCTTTATTTTTGTGAAACTACATCAAATTTTCGTAAATATACTAAGAGGCCAAAGTTAATATATTTATATCTTTAAATTTTTCTTTAAGAGACTCTCTCGGTTTAAGATTGTAAATAGCTCTAATGGCCCTCTTTTGCAAAAAAATTCTGAATACATATAGAAGAAACAGTCCAAAAAGTTAAAGCCGAGTCACAAAATAAGAAGACAAACACAAAATTACGCACAGTAAGCTTGCGTAATGGCGTAGTATAATAGTAGTTTTTTCAACGCGGCCCTATCCCTATATATATGAGTTTTTGCCTACACAAATTTACGTTGACAAATTAAAAAAATTGTTTTATTGATGATTCATGTAATTTAAGGAATTTTAAAAGAAAAATTTAAATTAAACAAATAATATAATAAAAAATTAATGATTCGATTATCTAAATATTTTTACCGATTATTTGAATATTTTTCCGATTATTCGCAGAACAATGAATTTTAATCATTCAAACACTACGGTAATGTACATAGCGACATATCATTGAAATGACGTCAAGTAAAAAAAGTTGATATTGGTTATTTTTTAATATTTTGCTTTGTTTGAAAGATTCAAATTTAAATTAGTGATAAAAACCTATACACGTTGTAATGAAATATAGATAACTTCATAATTCTTCGGATTTGCGTAAAATGTTATTTAAATAATGTGAGTACGCTTATGGAAAGTTATTGCGGAATGATTAATGTGAAACTTCAAAAAGTATTTCTTAGATTTGGTTGACTATAGATAATAATAGGATAGATTTTATCGCGTATATTAACTTTTTTATATATCCGATGTTTCGAGCACTTTACAGCACCCATGGTTACGGGGGGGGACTGAGATGATACTTTATATGATAGGACAAACTAAAAGATCAATTTAAACCCGCGTTGAAGAAAATATAGATGATGTAAAGAATCGTCGCTCCGGGAAGTCTGCAGTCTGTGAACACGTACAGGATTGCCCCCGTTACTACATCAGATTTGATAGACCACAAATTCTCGCTAAAGAACACCGATTCCTTCCAAGGATGATTCGCGAGGTTATTGAAATCAAAAAAACATCCTAATTTCAGTAGGGAAGATGGCTGGGCGCTACCATCTACTTGGGGTCCTATAATTAATAAAATTAAATCCCAACCCAATCATATAACTGCAAGACTTCAAGATACTATAAGTTCATACTGTGTAGATCGAAACAAAAATTAATATTTTTAATCTGTGGTAACCGCGGCTTACTATGACATCTGGGCGTTGAACATCTCAGTGCCCTTCATTGTTCCTAAGATACAAGCTCCACCACTACAAAGCTTGCGTAAGACCTATCATGTCCTACGCAAGCGTAGCCTTTGTACACGCGACTCATGCACGTTTGAACGACCTACAAATCATCTAAAACAGATTCATACACATCGCCACCGGAGCACGGTGGTACCAGCGTAACTCAGATTTACACAGAGATTGTCAACTTCTAACGATCTCTGAATATTTCAAAGAAATGTTTCGGCGCTATTTCGAGAGCGCAGAGACATATCCCTACCCGCTAGTGGTAAAGGCAGCAATCTACGCTCCGACTCAAAACGTTAAGCAAAGCCTCCGGAGGCCCCGTAACGTTTTAATTGAATCCCCAGTTCCGCTAGTTTCCGACGACGCAAATGTCGCCGGCCCGTCACACATAGACACTACACACTCACCTAGTGCCACAAACACTGATAGGACAACGGATGGGACACAGCGAGTCCGAAGACGGGAGCGCCGCACACCCCTCCACACCGTACACCCGCGACCCTGGGCGGTTCTCACCACCAAGAACATCGAATAACACGAGTTAGCCGTCAGAGCCGGCGCCCGCCACGTCCCTGTTGGACGGCCATTAGATAACTCATCCATGTGCATTGTACATTGACTTTGGAGTCATCGTTACGCAAGTAACGATGCGGAATGTTTGAATTCTCTTTTTACAGCCTGCCTCTTACAAAGCTGTAAGCGCCTCTTAGGGTAGCAGCACCAACATCATCGAAACCAGAGTCAGTCCCCCCGGACCATGGGTGCTGTAAATGCTCGAAACGTCGGATATATAATACACGCGATAAAATCCGTAAAAAATAGAATAATTTAAATGTGTAGTGCTCGAGTAAATGTAAGAAACCATTATGTTTAAAATAGATTTGCTATTAAAAATTTGCAGGCGTCAAACAATTTAATAGAGTCCGAATTAGTTTCATAATTATTACGTTCTTAAAACCAGTTGCTAAGTCACAAGCCTATTGATATTGAAAAAACAGCAACATATTTTGATAGTCGCAAAGTTTTTTCAAATACTTTTGTTTTTACTTTTTATCAATTTATAACGTTGCTACACATTTTAAATTAAGGGAATAATACCCACAACATAATAAATTAAATATCGAATGAGTATATAAAGCGAAAACTGCTTCCACAAAAAAAATTAAGTGTCGATTTGCCATAACCGTCACGTCGCGCCGGTTGGGTTGGGAATTGAGCGCAGGGCTGATATCAGCCGACTAGTGATGTGATGCTACTATCCAAAATTAAATAGTATTACCGCTTACGACTACAATTTGTTTTTCTTGAACTTTTTGTGTATTAAAATACTGGCCGATAAGTAACTGCACACTTAATAAAATACATAAAAAAGAAGAAAAGAAATTAAAATAAAATGGTACTACATAATATTTTCAAATCGTTTATTAAATAACAAAAATTCAACACTACTTTTTTTGGGATATGATATCACCATCCCATCGAGTTTAAAGTTTTAAGTCCAAACAGATTAAGCGTTAGTGAGTGCCATTATGCTCGTTACAAGCTGTGAAGACATTATCTCCTATAATAGTTCACTTATAATAGTTTGTATCATTTAAATACGTAGGTATATAAAATATAGTTTTAAGAATGTATAGATATCTTGGTGATACTTTAATAAAAAAAATAATATCATAGTCCTCAGAAGTGACAATGCATATGAACTCTTCTTTAGTTGAAGTTCGTTGCAGGTGTCCATGGCCTACAGTAGCCACTTACCAGAAGTGAACTATAGGTTCGTTCACTAGAAACGAATCACTGATAGTGAACAGTTCAATCCTCACTATCTACTATGTGTGTGATTCTTTACAGCTCATAAGAGATTTCATTATATTATTTACAATAAGTATCTAATATGGACATGCCGCTTTTGTTGTTGTTTACTTTTTTAATTTGTAACTACATTCGCTAAGTTGACATATTGTTACAATTGGAAGCAGAGCGTGAACCTCGGACAGTATGCCAGCGAACCGGTCCCGGTGCTATGTGACGTAAGTTCGATGTTTATGTTGCAGCAACGCGAAAGAACTGGTCTTAGTTAACTTAGCGAGTATATTTCATCGATTAAAATCTACACGTGTTAGATGACACCAATTTTAAGAAAAAAAAATATTTAGGCATTTTAGAAGAATATTCATTCCTTTTGAGAAATGAAATGAAATTTATTTATTTCTTCGAAGTTAAGGTTAAAATACTCAAAAGAAAACAGTACTGAACCTAAAAGCTACCAGCACCAGCACGGCTTTAGCAAAACATAATTATGTCAGGGATGAAACCTGTCTAGATAAAGTCGGTAAGTAAAACATAATCTCAATAAAAAATCATCCACATCGTTTCAGCCGTTTTCGAGAAACCTTTTACATATAAATTTATTTAAATGTATCGCAGGTATTCAGAATACTGTGTACATTATTCTCAGTTTTACATGATCTGTTTGTCCATGAATTCTAAAATACAAATTTCAGTATCAGGGTGATTCCTATAAGCTTTGTGTCCGTCTCTCCTGCGGGAAATTCCACTCTCCCTCTGTCACTCTTTTTTGTACAATTTTTTTACTCCCCATGCAGTTAAACTCTGGAACAAGTTACCAAGCAATGTACGCTCTAGAATCGTTTTACCGGAGTGGTTTGTGGTTTTTCCGTTTTAATTCTAATCCCTATTTTTTCCTTTTACTGTTTATATTTACAATTTATATACGCGTTTGAATTATAAATTGCTATATTTATGTGTGTATACACATCAAAAAATATTGTGATCACTAGCAAAAGCTGATATATTTTTACAATTTAATTTTATCTAGAAAAAGTGTTTACGTTATTTTTTAAATAGAAAAACACTGTTTGGAATTAAAATAAATTTAACTCCTTTTTATTTTTTAATAACAAAACTTGTGTAATTGAAGCCTAATGTGCGTGTAGTAACAGAAAACATATGTAACAGAAAAATAATGTTTACTTCTTCATCTTCTTAATTTTGCCGGAGCCTAGACCACTGCAATCTCCATCGATGATGTTGCCGCGAATTCAGAGGTACTCGCTAAGACCTCCGTGCCCGTAGTCCAACTTGGTGTAAGCAACTCCGAATAGTCTGAGTGCTAACTTCAAGTCCCGCACTACTGCTTTTATTGTAGTGACGTTGATTGTTGGGTCACGGGCTGCCAGCACTCTGATATAACGCGTCTGAGCAGCAGTGAGAATAGTTGGGGATCACTGCACTGTTGGTCAGCTAAATTATCCATGCCGTGGTATCTCTGCAACGTGGCCACGACACATGATTGGGATACAGCAACTGTACGTGCTATTTCTCTCGTGGAATATACTTCTTCCCTGAAAGTGACAATGATTGCTCGTAAAACTTCTGATAATTGGCATTTTTTCAATCCCAACATTCCTTGGAAAAATATTTCAAATCCGTTAAAATTGACTAAGGCAGATTTCTGTATGAGCGTGAGCTTTGGAGCTTCCCTAAGCTTTCTATATTTTAAGTAAAGAATCTAAAAAGAAGAAGTAATTATACATTTATCTACCGTAACAAAAAATAATGATTTTCAAACTGATAGCAAATTTTTTTGATGTGTATATACTCGTATGCATATATTCATCTATATATTGTATGTATATGTATTATTGTAATTATGCAAATATTAAAACATAGATATAATACTATATATAATAATAGATATTATACTAAGCCAGCGCTTGACTACAACGTTTTAATTTATGTAGTTGTTTGCACTTTGTACCCGTCATATCTTCTTTGCTTATGTACATATGCTCGGTGTGTATGTAACTGTGTCATGGTGGTGTATTGCTACGACCACACCACCGTAATATGGTAATCATTGCCACAACTAGGTGTAGCCACGATCTATGGCCATAATTTTACAATGTCAATTAATATGGTTTATGACGGTATTCACTAGCTGCCGTGGCGGTCTTTTCACATATAAAAGACTACAACCGCGGTAATTTTTGCGGCAAGTGGCCATTGTATGTTCAATGTGCCACGTGAACTCAACGGAAAAAGCATAACCTATTACTTACGCTTTCTGTGCATTTTTATTATCCACCATCTTCCTTTAAGTCTTGGTTTAGCTTTGTTAAAATGTAAAAGATTCATGTAATAGTAACTGACACTCATAAAGTACAACCCCGCTACAGTTTTAATCCCTATCTCGAAAAATATCATTTTATATTAAATATCATTTTTTCGCCTAGTTCGTTCATAATGTCTAATTAAACCTCATTGTAACCACACTACTTCATGCGGTAATTTAAGCAGTAATTTGACGCCATGATTATTGCGGTAAAAAGGCGGTAGACGATAAGGTGGTGTGGCCGTAACTTAAAAATATACACTACCCTATATCGTCCCGTTGGTGTCCTAAGAAGCCACAGAGGGGAATTTAAATAGGATATGAGCAGCGGTATCTTACTGATAATAACTCAAAATTATTTAAAGAAGCTGTTTAAAACTTTTATAGGCTGGTAACATTTTTATATTGCCTGTCTCGCTACGCCAATGGTGATATATAGTTCTATTATTTGAAATATAAATTCCATCTACTCAACCAAGTTGTCAATAATGATTTTTTTTTTTTATAGAATAGGCTGACAAACGAGCACACAGTCCACCTGATGGTAAGTGGTTGCTGCGGCCCATAGACATCTACATCTATCTTCCATTACAAATCAAAATGCAGATGCGTTGTCACCCATGAGGACTGAGATGGAATGCCTCATTTTCAGTAAAAAGGGTCTCCGGTTCTCTACACTCACCATACGAAATACAGCAGCATTAAGCTACTATTTCACGCTGGTATTCTGTGAGAGCGTGGTCCTTCCCCGGTCGAGCCGACCCATTCGTGCTACAACTATACTACTAATATAACTGCAGCATGACTCTACCACGTCGTGCTGCAGTTTAATGATGAAGATATTTGTGTATTGACGGCGTTATTAGCATCAATATATTTGACATCATTAATGTATAAAAAGTAAACGACTTGCTTGGTAATATACGTACAGAAATAAAAATCGTAATTACTTAGTTTAGTCACTTTTGCATGACAGAGCCACTTTGCAGCGTATTTTGGTCACAGCCTCAGTCCAAGGAAGAAATATTTAGACCGAGCACTTCATGATGGCGCCAAAACTACACTTAATTGGTTGCAGTAGCACGCACTCAACTCGCATCGTGCAATCCGGGCATAAACACACCGACGATGGACATCAAAATCAAAGGTACGAGACATCTAGTACTTTTACAATGGTGGAACTGTGACAAATGGGAAGGTGCAGAACAGTGGAGATTAATGACTGAAAAAGGTAAGAACGTAAGCATAGTGTTCGCTAAAGTTTTAAGATTTCTACGACTCGAAACGATAGGTGAACTCTTCTTAGCCGCCATCACTACACAAAATTCGATACGTATTATATATAGGAGTAGGATGATGTACGAGCACACAGTTTAACCTGTTTACCATATTTAGTAGATGTTGTGATACATAAGCACTTGAATATAATATCATTGATTAAGAATCTAAATATATATGCAAATATATCGCTCACAAATCTAAGGTCATTTGCAACCAACATGTTTTGGGTGCATATGTATGCATCCAGCAGTGGACTTACGAGCCGATAAAGCCAGAAAAAAGATGAGTGCGTAAGTGCGTGTCGAGGTATTATGTTCATCTTTCTTTTTTAGTCTGAAGTTACAGCATATAATGGTCGTCTCGACCGGCAGGGATCACACTCACACATACCACCAGCATTTAAAAGCAGCATAGTTGCTCAGTTCCGAATGGCGAGTGACGAGAACCAAAGAACCTGTTTGCTGGTAGCGAGGTATATCATCTTAGCCCTGCGAAATGACAACGCATCAGCATTTTCATATTAATCGAGAATAAATGTAGATGTCTATAGGTCACTGCATTCATCTACCATAAGTTGACTGCGTACTCGTTTTTAGCATTTACTTCTTTTGAAAAACTCAAAATTCTTAAATTAAAATGTTTAAATTATTTTTCTACATACAATTTTATTTCACATTGGGGTCCGCGTTCCCCTTACGCAACGGCTGGACCAAGTTCAGGAAATGCTCTGCAAAATACATACCCAAAACACGACGCAGGTTATACGCCATCTTATTATTATTTCATATTCTGTTATTACATTTTAATAAGAATGTATAATTTTTTATTCAATCAACATAACATCTAATGGTTGGACGTTTAAGCATCTTTGCAGTGGGGGTGTAATAATATCCACTACCCCATATCATCCCGTGGGTGTCGTAAGAGGCGGCAGCGGGAAACAAATCAGGAGACGGGCAGCAGCGTCTTTCTAATAAGGACTAAAAATAAAAAGCCGCGATTGCCAACCCGCTACCAAGCGTGGCAAGTATGGCAAACATGGGGGATATTGAGACAAACGTATAATGTTAGACGTCCGTTACCGTTACCGTTTCCGTAACCTTTCTAATTTATTTTATTAGATTTTCTTATTCGACACATTTTTTTTTCTTTTTAGGAGTAGTTTTTTTATTATTACAAATCTTTCTTTTCTTTTTTCCGGTTCTGATTCTTGTACAGTAGCAACAGTTTTTCGTATTGCCCATTCGCGTTCATTATTTATTCTTTTAGACGGTTTAAACGGTTTAAAATCTGAAAGATCGGCGCGGTATTTACGCCTAAGCCGGTTGTATTCGGTGATCGCTGAAGCTTGAGCTTTTATACTCTTTAAGTCAACGTTTATGAGGTGCATCCCATGAAGATTGGTTACTCGTGAAAGCGCCACGTAGGCTTGGCCACAAGTGAATATGGAGGTGCCAATGTCCATGAGGGCATTTTTTAGACTTAGACCTTGGCTCTTGTGAATTGTTAGGGCATACGCCACACAGATTGGGAATTGTTCCCTGTACACGTATGCCCGGGGTATGATCTCAAATTTTGACTTAATAGGCAATAATTCGTGAATCAAATTATTAGCGAATTTTACTACCAATTGTTTAGGCTTTGTTTGGTCTTCCGGGTCCAACCTCACTTTTTGTACAACGCCTAATGACCCATTCACTAAACCTAAAATAACATCAATATTTCTCCTAAGCGTTACTTTAGCTCCCTCTTTAATGATTATAGTTTCTTCCAGTCCAGCAGTCATCGACGCATCATCTTCATATTTTTTGTAAACACGCCCGGGCTTTCGTTATCATACATTTTGAACAATCCAAGGAATCTTTAGCAACTAACTTTATCTCGGGGTGCGGAATCGCTTTTAACATAGCATTATTTAACTGCATACACATATTTCTAGTCGGTAGTAAACAAACAGTATATTCTGGTAAGTCCCTTAAACATTGTGCTATTTCCATTAACCTTCCTTCATTGGAATGTGAGAGCAGAGGTACCAATCGGTTAGACAGTATATCTCTGTCTGATTGAGTTGTCACTCCTACTCTGATTCTTTTTAACATTTCTACAAACGTAGAATCATCCAGCTGTCTCATATTCAACGTTAATTCAGTTCGTCGTAACTAAAAAGTTCAGCCCATAAGTTTGGAATACTTAAGGAGTTTGGAGAACTTAATTTCTGAAGGGGTTAGTTTTTCAAATGGCGACTTTTCTCTAACGGGTGGAAGTTGCAAAAGATCCCCAAGCACTAAAATATGTTTTTTTCCAAACCAACCATCTTCTACATCAGAAGTATCAAACACTTCGCATATACGAAGATTTATGTAGGCTAAAGTTACATTAGATATCATAGGCACTTCATCTATAACAAATAATTCGACATTTTTTAAGTCTGTCCTTAAAACTTGAAGTACTTCGTCTGAAAGCGGTTTGTATTTAGGAGTTTGTTTATGCTCTACGGGTAGTTGTAGTAATCTGTGAACAGTTAATCCGTTTACGTTAAATGCTGCAATTCCAGTCGGGGCAGTAATAGCAACATTTTTATGCAGGTTGTTTTTAATCCATATTTTTGTGGTTTTTATTAAATAGCTCTTGCCGGTGCCACCGGTGCCACTAACAAAATGTCGCAATATTTCTTTTGGTCCCTAATTTTATTAGTGACTGTATCAAATACTTTTTTTGGTCAGAATTCAGTTTACCTATCATTGCTTGCTCATACATTTCAGAAATATCCGCTTCAACTAAATCAAAGTTGTTTAAATCTTCCATAGCATTTACCGCTTCCAAAGCTTCAAACTCTAAAGGATTGTCGGGTCCCTCATCTACTATGTTTTCCCTTTCTTCGTTTAGTTCTGCTACTTTTTCTTCTACCTTTTCAAAATTTGTTTGTAAAATATTTCGTAATTCAGTCCGTAAATTTCCGTAGCGAAACGCTTCTTGTAAATCGTCCTTTACAGCATTGAATGTTTCTGTGTATGTCTCATGTTGCATTTTTAGGTCATCTAGTATTCTCCAAGGTTTAAATAATAACAACAAGGAAAAGAAATATTTTTCTGGCATTTGCTCTACATCATACAGGTAATGGTTAATTAGGTATGGTCTATCTCGTTTTTTGAGTATTTTTTATTTGCTAAAACATAATACTCTACTTTATTTGAAACAGGCCGTATATTAACTAAATCATAGTCTTTCGAAAAGTCAAATAGATTCATGTCTTGTAACTAGTCAGGTCTGGCAGGGTAAACGTTGTCTATCCAAGAATCGTAATATATGTCAGTGGAATTCGGGTCCAGTGCAGTCATTTCAGATTTCGATTTAACCCTGCGATTACGATGAATGTTTACGTCTAACCATCTTATTGTTGTTTGTGGGTCCGTGCCGTAAAGTGGTATTCCCAATAATGTATCGCTGGCTTCTAAAGCTCCGCATTCTCGATTCGATAATACTCTGAGACCAATATTATATAACCGGCTTCTAAGACTTTTTGTAGAGTTAATATCGTTAAACATGTCCGTTGCATTGGTCTTTTCACTTTTAGTAGTATACTTGGTCACATAATAGTTCAAAATGGCTGTTTTTTCTCCAACATATTGAATGTCAATATTTCCATTCAACGCCAACAGCAAAGCGGGATTGTAGTCATTAATCATATCTGACTCCTTTGAGCGGACAATATTGTAGAGACGATTATTAGAGCTGAGAGTTTTTCTTACCGCTATAGTTTGATTATGATAAGAGAATCCGTCACAGTTCGAGGAAATTCAAAACAGCAAACTGAAACGAATCCTTTTTTCGTTTTCTTTCTCCTCATGCAATAACTGTTATATTTATGCATTTGATACGAAGCGACCCGTTGATGTAAAGTAGGAGAAATATCTTTTTTTGGAATGGCACATGTCACGTATTTAGAAATAAATGACGCTACCTCATCTATAGATGACTTATGTAGAATAGATGCATCCTTAACCCATAACATTAAATGGAAGTACTGAGCACCCCTAGATTGGTACTCTCGATGCCAAAAGTAATGAATAATCTTGCCTAAAGGCTCATCTGAACTAGTTATTAAGTCTAACATTGCTTGAAACTTGTTATCTATAAAACGTGAGGTAGATACGTGGTCAAGAGCAAGCAATTCACTGACTGTTTTATTAGCCATTTCAACGCCATTTACTTGCCTGATGTACTCTCCCAAATCCTCCCACATCCACTCAGAGGGACTCATGGTCAGAAACCAAGTTGCTGGACCGTAATTTTGAGTCATACAATTTACATCGTTTCTTGGTTTCTTCCAGAACTGTTCGGTGTTTCTCAGTCGGCCAAATATTGCGGTCAAATCACCTTCCAGCTCATCATTTTTAAGCATTTGGAGATACTGTTCTGCCGTAATTTTATCTCTCTGATTAGCACAATTCATTTTATAAAAGATTCCGGAGTTTAATTGGCGCATATTAGCATCATTCAATAAGAAAAATAGATACTGTTGGTTAAGTCTAAATTGAGGATGTTTTGACATAAGCCGGGCTTTAATAAATTCACTAGAAGTTACTTTCTGCTGCCGATTATGAAATTGGCCGTATTTTCCTTCTACATATAAATGTGGAAAACATTTAACATCGAGGTCTTTATCTCGGGCATCAATCGGTGTTTACTTTGAGCATTTGGTAGAGTTCTAAAGCTGGTGCATTTTGTCTCCGTTCATTCAAAGGATATATGGTGTAATGCTCATAATCAGTTTCCTTTTCTCTTGTGGTTTGGGTCAACAGTGCTGCTGTACCATCTTCTAAAATGCCCTTCAGCATTATCTGGTGTATTTGTAACATTATATTGAATAATTTCATGTATGTTTATGAGCTGATTAGGTAAATCTGTTAATTTGATATAAGCATAATGTTCGTTTACATTTTTTAAGTATTGTAATGCTTTGTACACTTTATTAACGTCAACAATGTCTTGCCATATAATATTTACTTTGTTTGGCGTACTTCAGACTATAATATAAAGTTCTGGGTTTTCAATTATTGCGTCTTCAGGTTTTGGGAGTTTTTTTAGGGTTTCTTCCATCGGAAGTGGTAAATGAAAAGTCCTGCCCTTTACTTTTTTAACCATCTGACGATTGGGTAGACGTTTATTAGCCACAGGATTCATTGTGACAACCACCTGAAACGCTTTAGCGCGTTGGATTAAAAAGTTTTCATAGTCGTTCAGCTGAGCTATTTCTGGTGGAACAGTGCTTGTCTTTGCCTGCTGTCTGTATCCGCGTGTCATTGAGGATACAGACAGCAGGCATTTGGTTAGCACGAATCTTAGCAAGGCATGTGTGGCATATGTACGGACTGTGAGTTATTAGGCTAGAATTATAGTAGTTCATGAGCTGATTCCAAACATCTGTTGATATGGGCTTTCTTAATCGTTCTATGGAACTAATATCCCTAGAATAACATAGTTTATTGCACGACATACAATCCAGTTTCGGTGTGTCTGCACTTTTTTTTGGCAAATAATTTAAAAGCAACCTTATTACTTTTTATTATTTCATCTTCCACGATTTCACTATCAGGTGTACGCTCTACAATGGCACTTCCTACCGTCGGTTGCTTTCCTAGCTCCATAAGCTTATCCACATTACCACTTGCCAAAGAATCGTTAATATCAAGCAATAACTTACAGTCGCTGTGTATTTGATAAATCTCTCTGATAATAGTCCGAAGATGTGGGAAATGCGATTTAACGTTATTAATAAATTTGATATTTTCTTGCAGTTTTCCTGTTTCTACTGACATCGAGTAAATTTGCGGAGTAGTTTGGAGGCTCAATACTTCGAAAATGTTTTTCAATTTTAGTAAGATTCCATCATTTAATACGCACAATGAATCCGAACAAGATCATTTCAGACTTTTGGACATTTTCTTAACATTTGTAAAGGTTTTTGCTTTGCCAGTATCGTCAATCTCAACAGATTTTTCTTTATCTTCATAAACCTTATAAGATTGTTCAGAATAAAATGGCTCCTGATTACTGCGATGTTCGGATTTACTAAAAAATGCTTCAAATTTGTCTTTAATATCCGTGCTTTCAGGACATATTTTCAACTTCTCTAATGCCGCTACTATTTTTTCTTTTAATTTATTTGCAGTCTTGTTCAAATATTCTAAAGTTCTTTGCCTATTATGGAGAGTCCACTTAACTATTTTTTCTGATTCTAATGTATCTTTAAGTTTAGTTGTAAGAACTCTAGTGATTGTTTCTATGTTTCCCTTAAACTTTAGTTTGTCAGTAGATCTCTTTCGCGCTAAGTTTTGTCTATTTACTTCCGGATGTGAAGCACGGTAGCGAGATACTGCGGCCTGATTGACTTCCGGATGTAAAGCACGGTAGCGAGATACAGCAGCCTGATTGACTTCCGGATGTGAAGCACTGTAGCGTGCTACAGCTGCCCGGTTTACTTCAGGGTGTGAAGCACTGTACTGTGCTACAGATGCCCGGTTGGCGCCTGGATGTAAAGAATTATAAAGTTCTACGGTTTCTCGACGTTTTTCAGGGTGTTTTTGTCGGTAATGAGCCGCAGCTTCTCGAAGTTGTTCAGATCATGACAGTGCGGATACCTTAGGTCTTCCTTTTTTAGTTTTAGTCGGTCTACCGCCTTTTTCCTTATGCTTCATGTTCAATTCACTTTGCGTAGAGTTTAAGTCATATAATGTACATATAGCAGTATCTGATGTTACAGAATTTAATTTTATGGGATCAAAGGGGGAAGAAGATGGAGAGGCATCTCGTATAGGAATGAGTACATCGTAGTGGCCGCTTAAGTAACTACCGGTAAAACGTAAATACTTTTTTTGGCCAGCATCGCCAAAGGAACCTCTTGGTATACCTTTCTCATACACTTCAAAAATGAAAGGATAGATTTTTCCAGCAGCCATAAGCTCAGAAGCTGAGCCGTAAGTAGTGGGTTTCATCATATCGCTCCTGTAGGATTGCGCGCTCGTGTATACGTCACCATCAGTATCACACGTGTACACTTGCATTTCGTCCCAATGTTCAGCAACGTATGCAACTATAGCAGATCTGATACTGCAAGTTGAGTCAGTTCTACCATACACCAAGAAAGATATTGAATGGAAGAGACAAGACCCGTCTTTGGGCATACCAACTACTTGGTAGCCACTAAGTTCATCGTCGTCTCTTAATATTATCGACATTTTTTTACGATATTATCTTGCGAAATCAAACACAAATAAACTCAACGACCTTTAGTATATGGACAACAAATCAGAAATACCGATAATATTTAGACTAAAACAATAATAACCTATATCTTTAAGACATTTCACATATGTATACTTGGGAAAGAGGTGACGATAGAAGCATGATAGATTTCGTAATTGTGGATGAAAGATTGAGGGGCGCAGTGGTAGATACAAGGGTTTACCGGGGTTCTAACGTAGGAACGGATCATTATTTGGTTTTATGCCGAATTAATGGTCTATTCAGGCGTTAGCGCCATCGATCATCTGTGTCTACCACTGCGTTACAGCGTATTAGAACAGAAAAGTTACAAGATGAAGGTAAAAAAAACAAGTTCAAATGTAGACTGAAAGAAAATATAAGTGGTTTGGATGAATTATGTATGAAGGAGTTAGACTTGGAGAATGTATGGCAAAACGTAAAGAAAGGTTTAGTTTATGGACAGTTGTTTGCAAAATTTGAAAGTTAAGGAATGCGGATTAAGAATGGGTGAGTTAACCGTCAAATGCCTTTTGTACGCCGATGATCAAGTTATCCTTGCGTCGTCGGTGGCCGAGTTGCAAATGATGGTTACATTAATGAACAGATCATTAAAAGAAAGGGGTATGAAAGTGAACGCAAATAAGACGAAGGTTATGGTTTTTGAAAGAGAAGAAAGTAAAACGATTTGTGAAATAAGAATAGAAGGGGAGTTGATCGAGCAAGTAGATTAGTTTGTATATTTGGGCTGCGTATTTAGCAGAGATGGGAGATATGATAAGGATATATAACGACGAGTGAATGCGGGAAATAGAGTAAATGGGGCCCTGCACTCTATTGTGAAGAGTCAAAATGTGTCAAAAAAGGCACGTATGGCAATTCACAATGCTGTGTTGGTTCCCATTTTAACGTATGGTAGTGAAAGTTGGGTGTGGCAGAAGAAGCACGAGATTAGAATCAACGCAGTAAAAATTCGGTCGTTAGGGGTATGTTAGGGCTGAATCTGAACGACAGGGTAAGAAATTGTGTAATAAGAGAAGAGTGTGGTCTGCAAGATGATGTTGTGACCAGGATTAAGAAAGGAATGCTTCGGTGGTTTGGTCATGTGGAAAGAATGAATGAGGAAAGAGTGACAAAGAAAATTTATGTTGCAGAAGTGAATGGCAGAGTCGGAAAGAGACGTCCTAGGCGAAAATTTATCGACCAAATTGGCGATTTATTGAAAACGGGCCAAATTAGGAGTACCCTTAACCGACGAGCATGTATGCGGAGGTGTATGGATGTGAAGGAGGCGAGAGAGGTGTGTCAGGATCGTGCCAAATGGAAGTCTGTAGTCTCTGCCTACCCCTCTGGGTGACAGGCGTGAGTGTTTATGTGTATGTATATGTATCTTTAAGACTTCTTTTGTCTTAATAAAAAAAACTCAAAGAAAATATCACTCAGTCTACTCAATCTATACAAACTATAAACAAAACGTTAACTCTTAATTATTAGACAAGTGTCAATATAATTAATTATCAATGAACTTTCTACCAAAGGTATTACCTCTACCTAGAACTAAAATACAGCTAAATTAATGATATTTTTAAACGAAACGAAGTAATATCTAACTAAATAAACTATACCTAGAATACTAGAAAAGTACGTACTTACTATTAGGTTATGGCAAAAACAAAACGTAAGCGCGTTTTAAAATACGACGTGTGCGGGTATCACCGCCACTCTTAGTCCAATGCATTATATTTTGACCAAATTTTGAGCGAAATTAATATTTTAGTGTAATTTGTTTATTTAACCTTTCTCTTACTGTGCCCGCCGTAACAAAAACAGCTTTGTCACCTCCTGGCGGCACTTGTTATAAACATTTATGTTTCTCACTTATGTTTAAAGAGGTTTTTGTTACAGTTATCTAAAGCCGATAAGATTTTCGATAAGTAGAAACAATAACCATAACATTTAAATGTTTATTTTATTTTGTACAGCTCTTTGTTTCTAACGGATCTTGATAAAGTGTACTTACTGACAACAAATTTTATTTTATGAATGAAATATCATAAGTTTTTATTTTATTTTTATGTCCTTACAATCAATACAACATATTCTTCCTAAATGAACCGAAATTATGCATGTAGTAATTATAATAATTCTACTTTTTCACTTGCAAACATTTGCTAAAAATTCGACAATAGACAGTTTGCGTGCGCTTTGTAACCTCATTTTCAAAACCTTTTTGTGTATATATTATAGCGTCTTCCTTTATCTTTCTTATACAATCATATAGATATAACATTTAGCAATTCCTAGTAAAAGTATTTACTATGGTATTCGAATAAAAAATATACTATTATTATCTTATTCGTATAAATAAATCTTGACCGTTATGAATTGTTCGCGTAGAGATTTTTGATTCTACTTTTTTATCAATTGAAACATAAAAAGTTACTGTTGTTGTAACTTAGATCATTCAAAAACATTACGTAGTAAAGATAAATAACATTACTTACAGTTTTTTGAAAGAAAATCCAACTAAAATCACAATCACAAAACTTCAACGATTACGCAACTAACAGCACCAACACCACAAAAGCGAATGGCTGTTATATTAATATATTTGATTTTGTCTATGTAACCGAGTGAATATAATTCTTCAGAATACTCTTTAGTTCGTTCAGAATCGAATGAAATAGTGTTCAATTGAAAATATACTGTATTTTTATATCAATTAATGACGAAAATAGCAGCACGTAATGCGGACATGAATTCATGTCCGCGGTACTCAACGGTCACAAAACGTGGACATGAATTCATGTCCACGGTATCTTAAAGGAATTTGAGTAATGTTCGAGTAGAATAAAATTAATCGTTCGACTATTTTTTTCTTGTAAACTTGTATGTGTAAGTATAAAAGCCAATCTAGTGTTATCCAGAGTTTTCCTTTAATTTTATTTATATGCGTATTAAATGCAGAAGGGGAGGCATTCGCCCAGCAGTGGGACGCTATAGGCTAGATTAAATTAGATGTGTCCCACTACGCTGGATTTTTGCAATGACAGTAGATTTTTATGTACAAATGGTAGAAGGGGGCATTACCATATCTCTAATACAGCTGAGACCAGCTGAGGGTTCTTCATCAGATACTTTAGACCTTCAATTTTTGACATCAAATGAAGCGGCCCACCAAGTTGAATATTTTTTGTAAAGGCGGTATGTCGATCTCTTCTAATAGTTTGGTTAGGCTCTTGAGTTTTCTAATCAGGGTCACCAGGTACTCCAGATGTTCGATTATCCTAGTTTTTATAGTTTTCCCTTTATGTGGCCATTAAACCCTAACTCTGTACCAAATTTCAGCTCTCTGAGTTTATGGGAAGTACTAGTTCTATTCTGATGATCATGAGTGAGTGAGTGAGTGTCATAAATGCGAAACTTTGCTTTCACTTAACTTCGGAACTAAATGACCTACAGACTTGAAATTTTGGATTTTAAGTATGTGATTATAGTTTACTGGATGACGAAAATTTCTGCGTTCTGGTATTATCCAGAGGTTCTCAAATAGGGGCCTGAAAATGCGGCGAAATGGTTCCAGTAAAGGATGGTACGGCAGTGTTTGTTTCGCGCTCGACTTGGAGGGGGCACTGCCGTGCCCCACGATGTGCGTCAGTCAATTCAATTCAATTCAAATCAATTTATTTGCTATTCTTATTGTACATTTGGTATTATATTTAAAAAAAATGTTCTAAAGAAGAATCCTGCAAGGGCACTGCAAATATAGGCAATTATTTATTAAATTATTAATATTATTATTACATTCACATTATAGTATTATAAAATTATCATTTAATGAATATTTACAATTAACTTAAAAATAAATTGGATCATATTATATTATTTATTTGTTTCAATTTCCTATTTCCTACTCAATCACTAAAAAACTCCTGCAACGAGTAATAACATTTTTTTCGTTAAATACTTGTATTAACTTCCTTTTTAAATTTTTTAATGCTTTTAATGCTTCTGATTTGTTCTGGAATGTTATTATATATTTTTATTGACATGGCATAGGGACCGGTGTTCACGATTTGTAATTTTGATGTAAAGTGGAAGTCGATCAGAAGATCAACGTCCAAGTAAGTTCATTTTCCCTTCTTTCGTCTTGAGCTGTTCTCATTTGTCGTCTTTTTCCCATAGCAGCTCATGCTCCTACCCTTGCCGGCTCATATAGTAAATTAGATCCTTTGATTATATACCCGTCTGTATAATCAAAGATTAGATCGTAACATTTTTTGAATTTAACGCCTTTGAATTATCTGCCCGCCATAGACATGGACGAGAACAAACTTAGTATTTCCGTACGCCATAAATTATTGGACCGGTTGGTGCAGTCGTTTTGAAAACGATGGAGTATGGAATACTTGCATATGTTGCAGTCTCGGCAAAAATGGAACACCGCAACTGAACCTTTAACTGTCGGAATTGTGGTTGTGCTCACCAAGGAGAATACGCCGCCTCTCCATTGGCCATTAGGGATTGTCGAAGAAGTTTTTCCCGGTTCCGACGGGGTAACTAGGGTAGCTCGCGTTAGGACCACGACTGGGTCTTACATGCGTCCTGTTGTCCGTTTGTGCCCTTTGCCCCTTCAATAGTTCAATAGCTTTCTAGATTAGAAACTTTAGTCTAAATTTAGGTTTAATCTTAGCGTTAGTTATTTTGTTAGTTTAATCTTAGAGTTAGTTGTTTTTGTTATTTGAAGAGGACCCTTCAAGCCGGGGGGATGGTTGCGCGGAAAACGATTCGTATTTTAATTTTATTCAAGGGTATGCTTGCCAAGACGATAGATCAAGGAAAGGATAACCTTTCCTTGATCTATCGTCCCTCCGTACACACCGTGGTGGGGGGGTGAGAAGGGAAAGAAGACATTCTAAATGTTGCGTGATTCTTGCGCCCGACCGAGATGCATTGATAGGAGGGCCGAAGCAATATAAGCTCGCGCGCTGCCCTCGAGTGCTCTCTTGCCTTTGCACCGCTAGTTGGAACCACACCGCCTGGGACAGTCGCGTCCTAGAGTGCTCTCTTGCCTTCGCGCCGCTAGTCCGAACCACACCTGGAGCAGTCGAGCTCCAGAAGTAACCACCTCACATAGTGTGAGATATCGTCGCGCACCGCTCTCTTCCTTCACACCACTGGCCTGGATCGCATCTCTGGGGCGCCCCAGAAGAACCCACCAGAAGTCGCACCACAGCAACGGAAGCGCCTAAACCGCATCGAAGTCACAACCCCGGTAAGTGTGTTTTTCCTCTAATTCAGTGCCTGCTTGAGTATTTTGTTTGTTGGTTAACCTGCCCCGTTTCATTTCTCCTAACGTGCTCAAGCAGGATTCCTTCATAACCTTGGCAAACAATAGATTTCGGAAGAGCGAGTGCATTGTCAAGGGTCCGCCATCTTGTTGAAGCAGAAGAAGCTTCCGCGTATACAGTCCATCTAGTATAACATCTCGCGTAATAGGGTCAAGGCTCGACCGGGGAATCGAACTCGGGAACCCTAAGGCCCGCCGCCCAACCAAATACATTTCCGACATTAAGTATTATAGTAAATTAAAGGCTTAAAATTGTCTTTCAAAATCAATAAATTCATTAAAAACTTTGTTAAAATATTTAAAATGTGATAAATAACAGAAATACAAGTCGAAAATAAAGATAAATAACATTTATAAAATAATTGGAAACTTGGTAAAAAGTCATGGAGGGAGTTCGTGTATAAAAGAAAATAGACAATTTTCTTTTATACACGAACTCTCTGAAGTAATTGAGCGTATTCGCGTATAAGAAAATTTCTCAGTTATGGAGGGTGTTTGTGTATAGATGGCTTGATGGGCGAGCTGCCGGAGAAACATACCTAAGGTCGTACATATATATATGGGGTGGTCGGGTCACCGACTTCTTGTTGAACTGATGTGAACTGTTGCACAATGTATAGTCCTATATTAGGGAATTACGATAGTAAGGTCTATTACACTAAACTATTATTATAAAAGGCCTCTATGAAGTATAAGCATTAACATTATTATTATTTTATTAATTTGAAGTCCCATATATTAATGATTATGATAGTAAGGCATATGAAAAGCAATTATACAAGGTCTCTACGATGAATAAACATTACAATAGTAGAGTTGTTATTTTAAGTCCCATATATTAAAGACTTATGATAGTAAGGTTTATGATACAAAAATATTATGGTAATAGAGTTATGGACTGAAGTCCTATATATTAAAGACCTAATATAATAGTAAGGTCTATGAAATAAAGCAAATATGTGGAAGGTCTCAAATATGTAAAAACATTATATTAATAGAAATGGGACATGAAATGGATTATTATAGTGGTGTGTATACTGCTTCACGAGTAACTGAGATCGAAGTAAACTTGGATGCGGTATTGCATCTTGTGATGGATCCACGGGTGTGCTGCGCCTGATTCGACACATTCTTGTGGTTCTGTTCGAAGGAGGTACGCGGGTGTTGAGGTCTGCTGGGCTGTATAGGGGATCTTGGGATTGTATAGGCCCAATGATAGTCGTATTGAAGCTTGTTGCGTTCTGCAGCATGGCGTCTCTGCGATCGTTGTTTAGTGGGACGCTGTTCTCAATGGCGCTTTCTACATCTAGGTTTGACTCACACCTAAGTAGCTTTGCCCAAGTCGAGTCCCTTCATGACGGGGCTACACTGTCTGACCTCCATGATGTTTTATATAACAACATAATAATTTCTCTCTGTAACTTTTCCACCTTTTAATTAATGAAGGTAACTTGTTAGTGGGTGAGACAAACATGATCGAATACATATACTCAATGTCAGTGACACAAACCCTTTCTAAAGGCAAATTATTACTATAATGTTATAACTGCCTTTTGGCTTTATCTGTCGTTGTATTGGTTGGTGGAGAATATGTGTCGACCTCATGCGGGTGGTAGCTTGAGGGAGGATCTGAGGAGACTCACTCACACTTACATCACGTCTGCAGGTGCGGTGGTCTGGCACGTCGTTGTCAAAACCGAAAAGGAACTATTGTGTCACAAGACGCGAATTGCTAGCTGTGGTAAAGTCGTTGCAGCATTTTAACAAATATCTCCTGGGGAAGAAATTTTACTTACGAACTGACTATGCTGCACTAAAATGGCTATTGCAGTTGCAAAAATCCTGAAGGACAAGTTGCGAGGTGGATTAAACTACCGCAGGAATACAACTTTGTAATCGAACATCGAAGCGGGAAATCTCATGGCAACGCAGATGCATTGTCAAGAAGACCTCGTCCTGAAGATTGCAAGCATTGTTTGTACTAGGCAAGAGGATAAGGAAGTGGTATCTGTGAGGATGCTCAGGACAGACCACCTCAGCAACGAGTGGAAGGACAGCTTATAGCACAGCAGGAAGATCCGGACATCAAGCCGATTCTGGAATGGATGAAGGCTAGTGCTCCCATACCCAAATGAAGCGACGTCTCAGCGATAAGTTCGACTACTAAAAGCTATTGGGCTCAATGGGTCAGCTTGCTGCTTCAGGATTGAGTTCTGTGCCGTAAATGGGAAAATGGTCGGGGAGACAGCTGTCATTTGCAAATGGTTGTCCCTAATGCTAAAGTACCGGATGTTTTACATCTGTACCATAGTGATTATTCAGGAGGCCATCTGGGAGTTAAACGAACTCTACTGAAGATCCGAGAACGGTTTTATTGGGTCCACTGTCGAAACGATGTCAAGGACTGGTGTCGCAAATGTACAAGTTGTGCGGCTGTAAAGGGGCCTCAGACTCGTAGTAGAAGTGCATTGAAGGTGTGCAATGTTGATGCACCATGGGAGCGAATAGCCATTGACATGGCGGGGCCGTTTTCAGAAAGTGAAAGTGGTAACAATTATTTCATGGTTGTGATGGATTACTTCACTAAGTGGCCGGAAGTCTTTGCCATTCCAAATCAGATTGTTCATGGAGTCTTCTGTCGTTTTGGAGTACCTTTAGACATTCACAGCGATCAAGGAAGGAATTTTGAATCTCAAATATTCCAGGAAACTTGCCGAGTTATGGGTACTCATAAAACAAGAACGACTTCTTACTGATGGAATGGTAGAACGATTTAATTAGACATTGGAGAGATACCTAGCAAAAGTTGTAGACAATCGGCAATGAGATTGGGACAAGCACATACAACCGTTTTTGTTGTCATATCGAAGCGCTGTTCATGAAAATACATCGGTGATATCAGTTTTCGCAAACTTTGGAAGAGAATTACGGTTACCTGCAGACCTAATCACCGGGATACCACCTGATGCCCTACGTAGTATAACCGATTATGCAAACAACTTGTGAAACAAAATGAATGACATTTACGAGCACGTCAGAGAATCGGGCCAGCAAATGTCCGAAAAGATGAAAACCCGGTATGACCGCAAAATGAACAACAAAGGGTTCACTAGTGTGGTTACACAATCCAGTCCGCAGCAAAAGGAAATCTAAGCTTCAAGCTAAATGGGACGGCCCGTACCGGATTGTGACCAGGATCAACGACGTATCCTACCGGATACAGAAAGGCGTAAGAGTTACTCCTAAGATCGTCCATGTAGATCGACTGCCGCGTTACTATGGGATCCATAATGCTCGGGACGAGCACGTCTTAGGAGGGGGTTATACGTAGTGCGGTATATGGCGGGTGATTATTAGCGCCATCTGAAAATTCATTATTTCGAGCCCTTTTTTAGTATTTTTTTAAAACACGAAAAATTAAATTAAACTAATTGCACTCATGATTTTTTATTTAAATAACCAGTTCAGTTTTTTTATTATGTCGGTAAGATTCATCAGTATGTAATTTGTATCTAAATATAATTTACAACAAACACGATTTCCATAAAAAATACCGAGCAAATCTCGGTCATCCAGGTATTATTAACCGATGAGCGGTAGGCTAAACAACAAAACAGATAATGGCATAACAATTATAGTCCACATAGAAATAATATCGACCTTCAAAAAATTTTATCAATTCAAAGTATTGTTTTATCGTTTGAGCCGTGGTAGCTCAGATGGTTAGCGCTCGCTGTAAATTTCACAATACGCCAGCAAACCTGGTTTGATCCCCGCCGGCACCAGTGAAATCGTTAATTGCAATTTTAAGTGCTGATTTACCACGTACTCGGCGGTGAAGGAAAAGATCGTGAGGAAACCTACATGTCTGAGAAATAAGAAAAAAATATTTCAAAGACATCTGAACTGTAACTATAACTAGAAAAAGATGAAATAATACACTAGTCGTTAGCTTGAGCTTATCCACATAAAATGCTCAAATAATTAATAAGGATAAAGAAAAAGGAAACGGCGAAGATAAAAATAACTACCACAGAATAAATTCTGAGCTTCGGGGCTTTAATTTTTCTAATGGAGGGCGAATAAGTATTCTTATTTTGTTTGTATAAAGTTAAAGAAAAATCTCTTTGGTTGCACTGTTTGTATCTGGCTGGTTTCAATATCAATATATATAGGACATCGAAGAAAAATAAAATAAAAAGTAAAAAACACTTTCCCGCTATTTTTCAATTGTTTTTCTGTTCGGCAAAATGAGTGAATCTAAGATTGAGCTATTATGTACTACATACTAGAGGAGACACTGCATTCAGCTACTCTGTTCCACTCAACTGCGGTGCATGCACCGCACTTTAATCAGTCACTCGCTAGGCGCTTGTAGAGTTGTCACCTGTTGTGTTGATTTAAAAAAAATCTCTTGATAAAAATATGCCGTCTTGTGTACTTAGATATTGCACAAATTATTCAAGAAATGTCAGTAAAAACCAAGGAATCACTTTTCATCGGTTAATAAGATACTTAATCAATAAAAAAGTATTATAAATTATAATAAAACAAATTATTCCTAAGACGCCATCTCGTATCATGGAATATAGATTATGAAATAATATGTTCAGATGCGACATTTCTGTGGGTACTTAAGTATAGGACGAATATATTATTACACACATTTTTTTTGTAGAAACATATATAAGTTATTATAATTAGGCTAAATTTTTCATGTTTAAATCTGCTTATTATTTATTCTTTTATTTTATTTTTAGGTTTCCACTTCAAAGTAAAAGTGGAACAAATTTACAGCATTTATGATTCTAATTTAAATAAATATATTTGTATTTTATATTTGTATATATTTGTAAGTTTTGTTAAACATACATTTAGTATGTTTTTTATATTTGACATAGATACCTTTTAAAATATTCAGATAAAAATATCATTAAAATGTAATTGTGATATAATATTATGCAATATTATATTAAATAAACAAATATAATATACTAAATAAATGACAAAATTTAAATATTGTTCTCGATAAAATTTAGATATTTAACAATACAATCTGCTATTACCTACGGATCATTCTACTTATATTTATTCTATGATAAAAAACCAAACTCGCGAACACAGAGTAGCGCAGATTTTTTGTTTGAGATAGCTGTTCTAGTACGTAAGTACATATTCCTTCAATGGAATCTATCGAAAAAATTCGATACATTCTGAAGTTTAATACAAAAAAGGGAAGAATGTGACTCAAGCCGCAAAAAAATTTGTGACGTTTATAGACCTAATGCAGTGTATTTGGTTAGTGTTAGTATAACATCAAGAGAGAACTGTCAAAACTCCTTGTCGCATTTTTGACCAAAAATCCCAAGATTTGTACAGCAACGGCATTATGTCACTACCTACAAGATAGCAACAATTTATCGAACGAAGTGGCACATAGATTATAATTAAATGTAATTAAACTTTTAAAAAAATTGTCTTGAATTTGTATATAGAATACGAAGAAGCTTTTTGCCCCGACCTTATACAATATGTAACAAAAACCCTGTGGTTCCCGTTAAGTGTGTTATCAGAATCAGTAGCCAAGCGTATAGAAACATTTTTTTTTCTTCAAAAAAACGTATTTAAATTTTTTTATTTTATTTAAAAAAATATTTTGCAAATTGTATATGGTTTTATTTCCTCTAACTCACACGAGTATCGGTAATGGGGGTCTTTGACAATCCTCTTACTCCTCGACCAATGCAAAGATAATAAAATCACATAAAATTTGCAAAATAATTTTTTTTTTCATTAAAATAAATTTTTAAATGCGTTTTTTTTTTTTGAAAAAAAAATTATTTCCATATGCTTGGATACTGATTCTGATAACGCAGTTAACGGGAACCACAGGGTTTTTGTTACATGTTGTATAATATAGATTATCTTAACACAGGTTTCAGAAGCTATTGCTATTATAAACAGTTAATTTACTTAGCTCTCTCAATTACTTTTTACTTCAAAATGAGGGTCAATGGTAGTGGAAGAGAAGGTGTTACATATTGTCTGTGGATCATTTACAACATCGTCGTTATATTCAACCCTAGCCGGTATTTCAGGTTTGTTACGACTATTAGAAATGTATACCCAGAAATCCTTAATATAGTTGCGTATGCTATCCTCGACAGATCCAGTATATTTAGAAAAACATTTATTACACATATCCTTAAACAACGTTCTATACTGGGAAAACATCTCATAGCCCGATGTGTTGTTATATGTTTTCCATTTCACCCACGCTTTACGTTTTTTTCTAAATGTGCTAATTAGACATTTTGAAAACCAGACCGCAAAAGCAGAGGTTCTGGAGCCAGCACACGGCGAGTGCTGCTTGATAATTTCGTCAATTATTCCGTAAAATGCGCTAAGTGCTTCTTCAGATCTCAGGGGAGTAAATATTTTATCCCACTCCGTGGACTATATTTTGCGGTTGATGTGCGTGTAGTCTGACTTATAAAAATTATACCTTTGAAGCTTTCGCCTTTTCATTGGAACGATATCAACATTTAGAGCTATATCACAGACAAAAGGTGTACGATATGCGTCAATAGGAAGTAGAGGACTCAACGCGACCAATACCTTACACGAGCGGTTTGATATGCATAAATCAAGTATTTTGTTTTTAGTATTCACTATATAGTTGTATTGTGCAACATGTAGAAATGAAATTAAATTTTATAATATGTTACAGGTAACAGATGAACCCACCCCACTGCCATGAAGGCGTCTAAGGTTTCTCGTGTCCAAGTTACATCTGGCAGATTATAATATAAAGAAACAATCCACATCAGGATCAAACAGTACCTCCTGTAAAGTTTCAAAGCGAAGTTCATATACGGTTCAGCGTGTTTTTGCGGGTATATAAGCAGCACTGAAGACATGGCGCTTTGAGGATTGCTTACTAGGAACTTCGATGATGACATTTTCGATAAGGTTATACAATGAAAAATTTACACGAGTCAAAGACACATTTAACTCAGATGATTTGAGTGTACGCAATACCGAAATTCGTACTGATACGATCACGGTTGCACCTGTACACAATATAAAATTAAAAATTAAAAGTTGTTTATTTCGGACAACTTGAATACATAGGAATTGTTAGTAGCGAAAAACTTACATCTAAGTTAGTAATATAATTTATACTCATTTTTTTTAATATTTAATTATTAAGCAGGACATACTCCTAGAGATCATATTTTTCATCAGTAGACATTCTCCACTGTCGGCAATCTCACTCAGCATACTGTGGCCGCTACCGTGCACTATGTTTACCAACAATGCGGCCCTTTTTCGGATTATTGCATCAAAACTATCCACTCGCGCCAGTGCAAACATCGCAGACGCGCTACAATAGCGCGGCAGCCGCAACAGTGCCCTATATGTCTTATTGTATTGAGTACGTAGGGCACTATAGGCCTTTTGGTTTAGTTGGTCCATATACTGCAAAAATAAAATGACACACAATATTGTTGAGGTTCGTGACAATAAAAATTGCCGATAGAATTACCTAAATTAACACTTTAATTCACTTTACACTAATTAAAGTTAAAAACACTAATAATTAATCACACTGATTCACTTTATTCCGCTCCGAAGCTTCGCTTGTCTCGCCAAATTCAATACTTCCCGATCGCATCTTGCAGCGCCTATTTATATAAATTAGCAGCGAAATATCCAGAATATTCGAGTAAATACGCGCAAGGTACCGAGAGTTCGAGTTTCGACTTCAAGAAGTTTAGTTCTTCGGTTCGACACTAGATGGCGCTAGTGCCGTCGACTTTGGCGCGTAACACTGCCCCCTCCTAAGAGCACCGACCATTATCGGCCCCATAATAACGCGCCAAGCGATCCACATGGACGATCTTAGGAGTCCCCTTTGCGCCTTTCTGTAACGGCTCCGCAAAGTCAAGGGATGTCCTATCCCGTGGTGCACCAACATTGTACAATTTCGATGCTCCTCTACTCCGTGTCTGAGGTCCCCTTACAGCCGCACAACTTGTACATGTACGACACCAATCTTCGACATCATCACGATAATGGACCCAGTAAAACTGTTCTCGAACCTTCAGTAAAGTTCGTTTAACTCCCAGATGGACTCTTGAACGACCATTATGGCACAGCTGTAGAACATTCGGCACTTTAGCTTTAGGGACAACCATTTGCAAACGACAGCTGTCTCCTCGACTATTGTCCCATTTACGGCACAGGACTCCATCCTGAAGCAGCAAGCTGTCCCATTGGGCTCAAAAGCTTTTCGTGGTTGAACTCATCGCTGAGACGTCCCTCCACTTAGGCTTGGTAGCACGGGCCTTCATATATCCCAGAATCGGCTTGATATCCGGATCTTCCTGCTGTGCATGTCGTAGGCTGTCCTTCCACCCGTTGCTGAGGTGGTCTGTCCTGAGAATCCTCACGGATACCACTTCCTTACCTTGCCTACTACAATGGTTGCAATCTTCAGGACAAGGTCTTCTTGACAATGCATCTGCGTTGCCGCGAGATTTCCCGCTGCAGTGTCTGATAATAAAGTCGTATTCCTGCTGCTGCTGGGCGGTGCTGTTAGCCGTACTTCCTTTCTGAGACCGTTCACCTTCCCTTCCTAAGGTGTGCTTAGGGCAGCTGGACCGAAGATGGCCCCTTTCCCCACAGCCATGGCACCCAGGGCTGTATCCTTTATTGTGGTCGCGAACCGTAACTGCTGCAACTTCCCTAGCGTGAGGTGAACGATGATCCTGTCGCCGCCAGGCAGTGCCGTTAGCTGCACTACCCTCCTGATATCGTTCACTTTCCCTTTCTGCGGTTCGCTTAGGGCAGCTGGATCGAAGGTGGCCCTTTTCCCCACAGCCATAGCACCTAGGGCTATATCCTTTGTTGCGGTCGCGAACTGTAGCTGCTGCAACCTCCCTGACGCGATGGGAACGATGATCCTGCCGCACGGCTTCCACCTCCAGTGCATGGGCCAAGGCGTCCTTAAGCGTCTCGTGATGCCCGAGCCTCACAGCAGCTCTGACTTCAAGGTCGCGGATGCCGTCGATGAATGTCTGCACCAGGTTCCCTTCAATGAGCGCA
Organism: Parnassius apollo; assembly: GCA_907164705.1. Lineage (NCBI taxonomy): Eukaryota > Metazoa > Arthropoda > Insecta > Lepidoptera > Papilionidae > Parnassius > Parnassius apollo. The sequence continues at coordinate 9,720,003 of CAJQZP010001449.1, read as the reverse complement.
GGTACAGACTGGTATGCTTTTCGAACCATCTTCTCCACCTCAAGCGCCCACTGCTGCAGGTTTTCGTTGCTGCGTTGCACGCGATCTTTAAGCTGCGCGCGAAAGACGTGTTCCAGGTGAGCGTCGCCATATCTCGCCTCCAACGCCTCAAGGAGCTGCTCGTAGGTCACTTTCTTACCGAGAGCTTCCAACACAGTTAAGGCTTGGTCGCGCAGGCCTAGGGTGAGTGCAGTCGTTCGCTTCCATGACGGCCTCGAACTGGATTTTGTAGGCCGACCAGGAAGAAATCCCGTCGAACGGCGGCACTTTGAATCCACGTAGCGAAGATGTTGTAGCTACTACGGGAGCTGTTGTTCCATCCCCAAGTTTGAGGTCGTCTAGCGTCTTTCTTCACGTCAGCCATCACGTTATCAACCCGATTGTTCACTTGGTCGATTTGGGTTTTAGCTTCCTTGATTTGGGTTTCAGCTTCCGACAGGCGGTTGTCATGTTAAGCAACCCTATCCTTCACCTCCCTTATCTCTTTCCCAAAGGTAGCATGAAGGTCCTTCATAAGGAGCATCTGCTCTTCCAACCGACGGGCCTGTTCCTCTTGTCCGCCCCGCAGCTGCTCTTCCAAACGACGGACCTGTTCCTCCTGTCGGCGAACCTGTTCATCCTGTCCACCCCGCAGCTTCTCTTCCAACCGACGGACCTGTTCGTCCTGTCAACGAACCTGTTCCTGCAGCATCACCATCAGAGCACCTAAGTCGGGTGCTGCAGATGTAGGAGCTACCGACGGGCCTGCAGCCGGTGGCTGGCCCTCCGACGTCCGCGGCGTTGCACCACCAAATCTTCGTTGGTCCGTCTCCTGCTGGCGTTGACTTCGGGTACGGACACCCTCCGTTTCCTCCTTAGGTAAAATCGGCATGATTTTATCCCACTTCTGACACCAATTGTTACGAGCTTGAGGTTCGTGACAATAAAAATTGCCGATAGAATTACCTAAATTAACGCTTTAATTCACTTTACACTAATTAAAGTTAAAAACACTAATAATTAATCACACTGATTCACTTTATTCCGCTCCGAAGCTTCGCTTGTCTCGCCAAATTCAATACTTCCCGATCGCATCTTGCAGCGCCTATTTATGTAAATTAACAGCGAAATATCCAGAATATTCAAGTAAATACGCCCAAGGTACCGAGAGTTCGAGTTTCGACTTCAAGAAGTTTAGTTCTTCGGTTCGACACTAGATGGCGCTAGTGCCGTCGACTTTGGCGCGTAACAATATGCTTTGAAAAGCGTGATTTTGACAGCGTCAGAGCAGCGACCAAATCTATACCAACATATTCGCCCTGGCCGACGGTGCCCTACGTTCTCTTTCAATGTCTTCATCGTCCTTAAGGCTGTCAGTTACAATATGTCCAAGATATTTAAAACTATAGACCCTTTCTAGCGGTTCATTATAGAGTTTTATAGGTGGTACCACACTGGGACATTTATTGCCAGCCTTAAATACCATGAACTGCGACTTTTTGGTATTGTATTGTAAACAACGAAGGACCACGCTCACACAGAATATCAGCGTAAAATAGTAGCTTAATGCTGCTGTGTTTCGTATGGTGAGTGTAGCGAACCGAAGACCCTTTTTACTGGAAACGAGGCTTCCATCTTAGTCCTCATGGGTGACAACGCATCTGCATTTTGAGTCGTAATCGAGGATAAATGTAGATGTCTATGTGCCACAGTAACCACTTACCATCAGGTGGATGTGTGCTCGTTTGTCACCCTATCCTATAAAAAAACCATGTGAGACAACGAGTTCTCATCGCACTAACTGAGGGTGCCAGCAGAACCACATCGTCCGCGTAGCCGATATGTCAGCCGACACGCATCCTGCTGAGACTCCGAGAATGACGATTAAGCTGCTTCGCTCATTCATAGAATTTAATAATACAGGACGCTATAAAAACAATTGCTGATGTAGTTGTTAAAGTTAAAGCACTAGTGGAATTTTTTTTAAATAAGTTCTGTAGCATAGTCGAAATTAGAAGTTGCTCAAAAGCAAATTAATTTACCACTTTTGAAACTAAAGTTAGAATGTCCAACGCGTTGTAATTCCTGCTACGATATGCTAGAACGCATATTAAAAATTAAAGATGCTGTTATCAGCACCATAGCCCTAATACGAAGTGACCTTAGACTTCAGACTTCAGAGTGGGAGTTAACTGAAAAAATTGTACCAATTCTTCGGCCTTTCAATGAAGTTACTCAAGAAATAAGCTCCGAAAAATCATGTAAGCTTATCGAAAATCCTTATATTTTCTAAGTTTTTGTCCAAGCATATAGTAAATTGCTTGGCCCAAAACAATCGACAGCCTGAAGTCCTCATTTTTTTTAAATAGATTAAGAAACAATATTAACGCCCGTTTTCACGATTTAGAGCCCAATGCATTATATGCTGATACGGCAATTTTGGATCCAAGGTTCAAGCAGAAAGCCTTTCTAACTCCAGAAGCATACAACAGAGCCATCGAAAACTTAAAACGTAGAGTTGCAGAAGTACGAGTCCAGGTAGGTGACTCAAATGTGGTAGAAGGTCACTATCGACAGGAACCACAGGTACCGGCACAACAGACAGTATTTGGGAAGAATTCGATATTGAAATGAGTCAGGCAACTCGTCCAGAAAGCTCAGTGGCTGCAGGGATAAGGGAGTTAGCCACAAGGATATATATCCTCATTTGTGCGGTTTAGTCCTGAAAACACTTTATTTGTATATATATTTGTTTTCTCATCTGGTTGGGTTCCATAAATATATAATTGTGAAAGAAAATGATAAATATACATAAATATCAATAAAATAAATACATAAAAAATACATAAACATATAAAAGCCCAACCAGATGGAAGCCCTCGGCAGGGGAGACCAAACGGCCGAGGGTTAGGAGGAAAGGGAAAGAAAACGGCGGACTATGCGGGCGGTATTGAGGAGCACCGCCTTCTGCATTTGAGCCCGGAGCGGTCCGTCACGGAGTCCCAGTCGCCTCAGATGACCAGAGAGGCTGACTAGGATTAGCCCATTCGCAGAGACGACTAATGGAATCATTTCGGCCGGCACACCACGCCACATGTCGGTCACCTCGTGAGCCAGCTCCAGGTATTTTGTTTGTTTTTCTATTTCGGCTTTCACGAGGTTCTCGTCACACGGAATGGTAATGTCGACCCATTATATCCTTGACTGTGCCCGGTCCAATAGCACAATATCAGGCTTATTCGCAAGAATAGTCCTGTCTGTGATGATGGCCCGGTCCCCGTAGAGCTTACTTGTAATACGGCAATTTCCGGTCCACGAGACCGTATTTCAGAGCGACCTCCTGGTGTATAATTCTGACTACTAGGTTGTGCCTTTGCAAGTATTCGGAATTAGAAAGCACTGAACAACCTACTACCACAACTGCTTAAGTGACTCACCGGGTTGGCGATAAGCTCGACAGACATCGACGGTGCTATCCTTTAGGATGTATCTCCGATCCCCGACTTTTCCAGTTCGGGGCCCTACGGACTGCCTCAGCCACGTCTTACGGCGTTATGGTGACGGGTTCCACAGGCGTAACACTCGCATCCTGACTCGCCACAACTTCCATCCAAGGGTCCTCGCTGTGATTTACGGACTCTGACCACAGGCCACGCCAGAATGCGACAGTGTCGGCCTGATCCGGTCTTGGGTCCGCTCCACATACCTCTGGTTGCTCCAATGATTTATAGTGCCTCTTTTGATCACTCTGGAAGAGACGATTCTGGTTGAACTGCCTTGAAATCTCGTTAAATCGTCGAATCCGCTTCCCCAAATCAGCGATTTTTTGCTTCAGGTCGTCTATGCGCTTCGTTAGTTTCAGCGTGATATCTGGTTGGGACAAGCTAATATTTGTCCCAGCAAACGCCTTCTAACGGTGCGCTCAACCCTCGGTCTATTATTACCCGACCTGTAGCTTGTCAGTCTGCCGATAAGGGACCTTGCCTTTGTCATACGATCTTCTATTCTTTTTCTCCAGGCTGGAATGGCGCTACTTTGTTTATTATTGCGTCCATCCATGGGAAGTTTGGTGTCAATAATACGGCAAACTCCCACTACGGCGCCAAAAAGAATTGAATTCGTCTCGCAAAGGTCCCGGCTGGCTTTCAAATAGGTCACCAGCATTGGGTTAAGAGCCCTCATGATAGCCCGATTTCGCTTTCTTAGGGGTATGCGGGGAAGTCGCGGTCGATTTTCGAGACGCATGCTACGCGTTTCCGAAATCGCCTCTTCCAATATGCTCCTAATTTGCTCTAGTTCGTGGGAGACCATTTAATCATCGTCTGAATCAACCACAACTGGAAGATTCATGGCGGCTTCCACGTATGAATGCTGGTCTGTCGCCTAAGGACCTGCATCCCCAGCCATAGCCAATTCATTCGATGAGGGAATGGCCTCACGTCGTAGTCGTTAGAGCTCGGCATCATCAAATATTTTCGAGCACATGATGCACCGAACTCGGTCTGCCAGGTTTTTTTCCGTGACGGGATGATGGATGTGGGGGGCTGCTAGGTGATATTGCAACTCCTCGCGCTCGGCTGGCGGCTCGCTTGCTACCGAGTCCAGCGCCAGCTCCAGACCCACCCCGGCAACCTCCAGGCAACGGCCCTATACGTTGTATATTATAATCCATCATCCATTTCTGGGTGCCAATTAACGAGAGACGCCCAGGCCCGGCACCGTTTCATTGTAACATTGTACGGCCGTAAGCACAAAAGGGGCTTTGCACCCTCAGTACTGCTGAAGCACGGCGTTCACGCCTCTTGGCAAGGCGCTGACTGACTGCACCGACGTAGCAGTTTTGTCACTTAACTATTACGTCAGCGGGCGATGGGTTGTCACGCCTCTACCCCTATTTATTATTATTAATAATATTGGCATAGAGTTCCATTTTCAATATTTGAACTTTATTTTTTGTTATACTGTTTACAAGTGGTCAGTTCTAAAACTTTCAGTGTCGCCCTCGCTACATTACATACTGTGTGCTTGTTTGTCAACCTTATCCTATAAAAAGAAATAACTATAATTCTTCTTTTTCATGATCATCAGCTCTTAAATGTAGACTGCAGTACATCATAGACCTCTCCCGTTGTAGTGAGGATTTGCCTTTATCGTCGCGCATGGAAGATGGATTAGCAATCACAATACCAAAAGCCCAGCACCTTCAATGCTGCTGCCTGTCCTCGGTCTGAGTATGTTTTATACGTGGTAAAGCCACGTTGCAGCTGTTTTATGGTTGTAGCGCGAATGGGTCGGCTCAACCGGGGAAAGACCATGCTCTCACAGAATACCAACGTAAAACAGCAGCTAATTACTGCTTTGTTTCGTATGGTGGGTGTAGAGATCCGGAGACCCTTTTTTACTGGAAACGCGGCATTCCATCTTAGTCCTCAGGGGTGACAACGCATCTGCGTTTTGATATTTAATCGAGAATAAATGTAGACGTTTATGGGCTACAGCGTACACTTACCATCAAATGGGCTGTGTGCACGTTTATCATCTTGTTCTATATGGTTATATCGCCATCTATCGGAAGCCATGAGATATTTTTAGCATTTCTCTTATTCGTTATTCGTCTTTTACGTCACCCACGGGACGCAATGAGGTGATGGATTTCCTTTAGTTGCCGCCACACGGAATTTTTAACTAAATAAACTATAATTATTTTAATCCAACATATTTTAATGTTATATTGTTATTTATTAAACGTTTAATTAACAACACTACGAACGTAAGTAAAGTGTGTATGTCAATTGTATTGTGAAAGGAAACGCTTCGAAATTTATTTCAAATAGTGGTGGTCGAAGACGAAGTGGACCATTGATACAGTGGGCGCCATGACGCCGCGCGCGCTTATCGCCCTCGCGGCGTTTCTTGCAGTCTCTTGCACTGCCAGCGATGAACAAAAAGACATCATCTACCAACTCTCTGGTACGGAGTGTATAAGTTATCTATTTAATTTATAATTTATCAATTACCTAACGTTCAACGCTTTATTGGTGTTTTATTATCTGTGACAAACAAAAAGTGATTACATTTTCGCGCGTTTTTTTACTAAAGTGATGTAATAATTTTTGAACGAATATATTTCGCAAAATATTTGGTAACTTTCAACCCACTTCTTACAATTTTTATTACGTTAAATATGTCAACAGTAGAACGTGGGTATAACTTAATATTACTTAAAATGTTTGTAATTTTAAAAACAAATACGTTTGAGATTTAAAATAGATATAATAAATTTTTATCATATCATTATATATGTAATAAGAAAAGGGTATTCTGAAACATAGACAGACAGAATTTCCTTTTTTAATTTACATAAAACGAAACTTTAATAAATTACAGCCTTTAAAGTAATTAATAAATATATAACATTGAGTATGTTCAGCATAAACATAAGTTAAATGCTGAACATACTCAATATTGCATTATTTAAAGAAGTTTTCAATTTACATAATATTATTGTCCTATTCTATTTACGGAATGATTATTATCTTTTGAATAGCCTTTGAAATATAATAGATGCACTTATTCAATACCGACAGCAATATAAAAAGATCTATTTATCTAAAATTTATAGATAAAGGAACAAAATATATTTTTCATTCTTAACAAGATTTAAAACTTTAAGCTTTTATGGTACCAGCGGTGCCCCACGGTTTCATCCGCGTATATCACGTGTCTGAGCCGCGCGACATGTCATGACACCTAGTTCAAGCATTTGAGACATCAATGTTTAGAAAAATTGGCAAAACTATTAGAGTACCTTTATCTATCGGCTAATGTCCGTTATAGGGAGAAGTTAAATTTTATCCAAAACATGCGTCGAAATAATATAAGGAGTGAAGTTTATCTTCATACAATTGTCTTAATGATGAAGTAACTTTTGTTAATAAGGATTTGTATTATAACATGCCTAATAATAACGCTCATAAATTACTTTTTAATTTTCAATATTTTTGTCACAAAACACCTTATTGTGGCTTATTTATAATAAATAAGCATATTGTATTGCGGACTTTTTGGTAGAGTAAAGATCTATATTTTTGTAGAGTATTATATTTACGTATTACTCGTACTAACCATTACGCCAGAGCACGAGGATAATACATTTCGGAATCGCTTTTTCTTCTGAGACTAGTTGACAGGAGTAGCCTAATACTAGATAGCCTATACAAAAAGAATTTTTGTATAGGCTATCTACTATTAGGCTATTTTTCAATTTAAACTGGTTGTTCTAGAGATTAGCGGGCTTAAAAAAACAAAAAGCAAATAAACTCTTATGCTTTTTATATTAGTGATACTCGTAGATATACAATGATGAATTAGGTAACACCTATGATATTTTTATTTATACGTTGCATATTTTCTTCCTTAATTTTTTTGTAATCCTACCACCGAGCACGTGGTTAATACTATTTTATAGAATGGTTCAGTAGTGCCAGCATCATACAAAATATTAATATTCTAGTTAAAGTTTTGTATTTGTTTTAATTACGTTGACAAACGGCGTGAACCGAGAAAACCTATGTTAGTAGAAATTTTTAACTTTTTTTATTTATTCTTTAATTTAGGACTTTTGCTAATGTCCACTAAATTTCGGCCAGTGACAATACACACTAAACATCTGCGCAAGACATTATTATAGCTATTATTTATTCTGTGATGCGTTTGCGATTCTGCACGCGCGATTTCAAGTGCAAACTTTACTTCGTCCGATATGCAGGTAATTCGATAGAACCGGTGAAAAATCAAGCGCATGTCCAACGGCTTTACATGCTTTCCGAGACATCCTTCCTGTCTCCTAGCTACTATTAAGATTCTTGACAGAAAAATCCCTATAACTGATAATGCACCGACCCGTTCGGTATTCAAACCCGGATTTCATTATGTGTAGAATATAGCATGGATATTTCTCGGTCATTAAAATTAATGACGAAAGTTATGCACAAAATGATTAAGCGATGGCGTGGTAAAGGAGGGTGAGGGAATGGCACCGGGCTGCAGATTTATCTGAATATTGCTAAAATTCTTATAGCTGAATCTAAATACTTTAAAGTGTCCTAATCTTGAGTGTTCTTATTTCTATGTTATATCTATGTTTCACGAAAATCGTTCAGCCGTTTGAAGATCATCAGCTCTTTTTGTTTCCGGTGTTTTTTAAATTTTTAATTTAAGTTATCTAATTAATTTTAAATAATAGACCGTAGGCCACTTATACCAACTTTATATTATTAAGATACTTCAAAAACAGCGGGGAAGTTTACGAGCGGTATTTTTTTTCTAACGGTCACGGAAGGTAGCTTCCCCAGAAAACATATGAGAAATTTAAAAAAATCGAGTTCCGGCCTAAAGCTCTCTGCTATCCTTCAGAAATGATAATAGACTTTTCTGGAACATATTATGTTTGTACAATGGACGACTCAGTTACGTAATAGTTGTGTTCGGGTGCAGTTTTATATTTATAATATTTATAAATCAAAAGATATATTATTAAGTTTATTAATTAATGGTGTGACTGAACTCTTGCTGCACATGAGGGATTCAACGAAGTAGGGAGACTACTATCGTATCGATTAATTGTACAGGAAACTGGAAGATAAGACCCATTGTGTTCGCTTGAATATTTTTTTGTTTTCTTTTTTTATTCGTCGCCTGTTATGTATTTGCCGTCTTAGCTTTCAAAAAGTGCTTTGCAAATTGGTTAAGGCCAATTTTTAATTAAAACATTTTACTATGAATTTGCCTTTATGTCCGTATACAAGAAACATGTTACGATGGCTGCTGCACAAAGGCCTTGAAATTTTGGAACACCCAACCTACAGCCAAGATTTAGTGATTAATATTTATCCACAAAAATCAAGATAGAGCTTTGGGTGGAAATATTTGAATTACGATAATGTCAAGAGCACGATTTCTGTTTTTTTTGAAGAGCGAGTGATATCAATTTTTTTCAGCGGCATGAGCATATTAATATCCCGTTCTGTAAAATTAGTACTGAATGTAAATTGAGAGAGCTGAAGATATCCACAGAGAAACAAGACTAACCCAACGTATCAATAGATTGAAGTGGCAATGGGCCAGCTATATAACTGGAGAACTGACAACTGATTGTGAGTGAACTTTTGGGCGGAATCTAAAATAGGAGATGGGCAGCAGCATCTTCCTGGTAATAACTCAAAACAACGGTAAAATACTAACCCGCTTGACAAGCGCAGTAACTATTATAGTAAAAAGGTCTAATGTAGTAAGGTCTATCTTGCAGTACTGCAAAAATCACGTGTGAAGAAGTGACAAGAAATTTAAAATAAGACGTTTCTGTTAGTTGTAGGACTGCGTATCAGAAGTGGAAACTTCTTAGCTTAATAAACTTTAAACATTATTTTTGTATATATGTATCTGAGTGTGATGACCACGCGAGTTCAGTGCTTTTTTTCCCATCCGAAAAGTTACAATTTAACCTTAAAAGTTTGTACATACATGTCAAAAAATTCTAAGGATGTACACAATTTTTTTAACTAATCAGTGACATTGATCTAGTCTAGTAGCCGTAAGATCTAGGATTGGTCTAAAATTAGTTATTGAGCTTTTCAGTTAAGAAATTCTCAATAGCAGCCCGGAGCCAGAAAGTTGGCGGTGTTTCATCCTCGTACCTCAAAATGCACGAAAGCTGTTATTTACACAAATTTCTCCGAGGCATTTGACAAGGTCAAACACGAATTATGTGTGCAAAAGTAGAGGGCAATAGTATTCATGGCAATTTATTTCGTCGGGTCAGATCGTACACATCAAGGAGGAGCCAGATTGTTGCTATTAAAGGTTATAACTTTGCTCCAGCAGTAGTCACGTCTGGTGTTCCCAAAGGATCTCATTTAAGGCCGTAGTTATTCATTATTTTTATAAATGATTTGGTTGACGTAATTCAGAGTCACTGCCTACTTTATGCTGACGTTATGAAAATATACCGTGTGATAAGTGTAGTGTACGACTCATTACAAAATGACATACATGCAATTCACGATTATTCTGCAAATTTTATCACCTTCACTAATAAACACAATCGCCAGGATTTTAAATATAATATCAATAGCCGCCTCTTACACGCAAGGAGATTGTTAAGGATTTTGAGGTATATTTCTATTCAAAATTTTCCGTCCGTATTATGTGTATTCTATGCCAAAATGTTTCAGAACCTTACAGTTTATAATTCGTGAAACAAAAAATACTCCCAACCTCTCGCACCATTTAGATTATTTTATAATTTTGTTCGTTCTCTATTAGAGTATGCATCTACGGTATTATACTTATATAGGGTACATTCTGACAGCATCGAGAGGATGCAGAGTTCCTCCGCAGTGTTTGTGGCAGATATGGTCACTCCGTTGAGACTGACCGCCGTGATCGAAATTCGGTCCGGAGGTCTTCGCTATTATTATTATTATTTTATCTTGTTTATTTTTGCTACGACTAAGTTTCTACTGCAGTTATATTATTATGCTGTGTACACTTTTTGGATTGTAGTTAATTTGATTTGTTACCCTCTGCCGGTTCTCACGACACCCACGATGCTATGGGGTAGTGGATGTTCTTATACCGACGACACCTAATCTGATCTGTTTAATAATATCCTATTGGCCATATAAAATAATATTTCAAATAAGTTAACACGTGTATTTATTTCAGATGAAAAATACTATGAGATGCCGCAACTCTTTCATCTCGATGAGTATAATGGCTGCCTGGCAACGCACAACGCTTACTGCCTCGGCAGTTTCGAGCTCTCTGCAGACGCCAACAACAAATTGTTTCAGACCATGCAGGTGAAATATTTGTGTTTATCGCTGATACATATACAAATACTATATATTTAAGGTTTCTTTTCACTTCTGCGAGAGTTTTCACGCAAGTTTTCGCGAAATTGCCTCCTGAATAAGCCGTTTTCCAAAACCCTACTAGGATTATTAACTCAGTTGTAAAATCACATAAAATGTACTAAGAACAGCATAGAACACAAGAACGTAAGCGTCCTACTTCTTTTGCATCGTTAGCATTACGTTGACTGCGACGTTGCTCTATTGGTCATGAGTTCATTAGCGCGATTGCTGATCATGTAGCCCCAGGTTCGAATTCCGGGTCGATCCAAAATCAGTTATAACGTTTTTCTGTCAAAACTCTTCCCATCATACTATGAGAGTGAGGGTTAGAAGGTGCATCTGTCTTTGCACACGCTGGTACTCGCACACATACCCTTGTTCTGTGCAGTGGCTAATCCATTAGGACTGGTCGCTGCAACCAAAATTCTGTCTGGAGGACATTATTTATTTAACAGGGCGTCACATCGCGAGCCCTAATCAGCATTGTCGTAAGTACCGATTTTAAATGCCTCGCGCGGGACAGATACAATTTATTTCTTAGGAAGTTCACGTCGGTGCGGGTGAGACAATAGGCCAAGTGAAATGAATGGTAGTTACCTTTACTATAATAAAAGATACTTAGTATTTTAGCTTTTTTTAAATATATCGTATTGCTTTCATCGTACGAATCTCGTTAGTTTTTACTAAAATGGTTTCGAGACCCGCTTTGCCTTAAAAAACGCTCGTCCTCAATACAAAATGTACTAAGAACGGAATATCGCAATAACGCATCTGATAGGAAATGAAATAAAATATATTTATTACTTCGTTCGTAAGTACTTATATAAATTTCGTTTATCACATCTTTACTAAATCTATCGTTTCGAAATGAGGTTCCTCTGAGTAGATTATCGACCATGCCAGTCTATACGCAGCTATCTGGTAGAGTCTTTAGTCAAAAAATAAAAATATAGATCCTATAATACTATTCAGGACTGCAAGGAATATAAAAAACTTTTTTGAAAATTTATAAATTTTTATTTTTACCCTTATTTTACTTTTTTGTCAAATATATACTGTATTCATTACCATAATTAAAAAAAAAAACAATTTAATTAACATAGAGTCCAATTACTCGTGTTATAGTGTCACGAACACTGGATGCATTTCCTCGCTGAATGGCTATACTTAGCCTTTGAGCGATAAAAGAACCAACCCTCTTTTCACCAGCAGCAAATACGTAGTCATCTCTTGGAGACTAATATTTGTGCCGCTTTTTAATTCAGCTGCCTGTGATGCCGCCCCTGCTCTAAACGAGGTATTCCTGAAATGAGAGACTGCCAAGGCGCCCCACACTAGGGTCGTACCTTACTCCCGAGAGACCAAACTATAAATATGTATTATACATGAGAATGAGTTGATCGCTACCAAGCTGTTTCTAATTTGTTTTGAGTTGTTAATTGTGTAACATATTGTATGATTGTAAGCTGTTATTTTTTTAAAACTCTCGTTGACTTTCTCGCTAGTTTTTCCCAGAGCAGAGGGTTTTTTCCGCACCAGTGGCAAAATTAAACAAAAGAGTGACTTTCAATAAGTATTATTTATATTCTATATTGGATTTAAAAAGTACTGTTTCCGTTTCTGTATATTTTTAATAGGTCTTCAATCTCGATCCAAAATATATTTCGTCATTTGTTTAACCTCGTTCACTTATTCGCAGACTATTTTAGTCATTTGTAAAAGCTCTCAATTCACAGTCAAGGCCCGTTAAATAAACATAACGTCGAACTTGGTTATATAAGCAACATTGCGTCAAGCATCGTGACCCACAATGCAAAACGATAGCGAAACCTTTTTATTTTTTAGTGTAGTAATTATTATCGTTCCAAATCTCTACCATAGCTCATCAAGATTACGGTTTGATTATTTCGTAAATAGACTTTGAGGCATAGTAGCTAAGTAGTTTTTTATTGTAGTAAAAAAATTGCTACCGTATAGTGGCGACGGAAGAATATCCAATACCCATCATCCGTGGGTATCGTAAGAGGCGACAGAGGAAAAAACCCTTTCATTATATACAGGTACATAAAGAAAAAAGCAGATGAGCAGCAACGTCTTCCAGTAACAATTAAAAATAAAATACTGCGGTTGACAACCCCTTGCATATCGTGGCAACTATGAGAAGTATCCCATATGAGGCAATCTATGGGGGTGGCCTGTGTCCAGCTGTGGACTTTTGACAAATTGTAATGAATGGTTGGTAGAATAGGCTCGAGTCCGATACCAACTAAGGCGGACTTATTGATGACTCGGTAGTGCAGTTGTAGCCGCGGGGTCAAATCATGCACGGAACAAATATTTGTATGGTCTACAATTAATTGTTTCGGGTCTGGATGTTTGCACTTGTACAATTTATCTATGTAACTTTAAAAATTTATGTATGTGTGGTGGGGGCAATGGTTTTAAAATATAATTAAACTTAATAAAATGAAAATAACTTTAGAAACAAAAAATAATAAAATATTTTCCACATAATAACTTCTGAAGTCGGTACTGGTGTAACCACAGAGTAGATATTATAAAATTATAGACCTGATTTTTGAAGCTATTATAGTTAAAATTACAGCCTATATACGTCCCACTACTGGGTACAGGCCTCCTCTCACTTCTGAGAGGGTTTTAGGGCAAGGAAGTGTCCACCGCGCTGCCCCAATGCGTGTTGGCGGACTTCAAGTCTTCGAAATATTTTTTCTTATTTCTTAGACATGCAGGTTTCCTTAGGATATTTTCCTTCACCGCCGAGCATGTGGTAAATTGGCACTTAAAATTACAATTAACAATTACATTGGTGCCTGTGGGGATTGAACCCGGGTTGCTCACATACTGTGAATTTTAGAGCACGCGCGAACCATTTGAGTTACCATGGCTCTGAAGCTATTATATGGATATTTATTTTTATTTTTTGATTCTTAAGTCGATTTCGAACTTTTGAGTGAACTAAGAAATATCACAAGTTCAAAGTCACAATAACAATAGCGTCTAAATAGCTACATTTATAATTTCAACCTTAGTTATTTCACCCTAAGAGGTGATAATTTTTATTTATACTTGCAATATAACTATTCAATAAAATAATAATCATAAAAATCAGTGAACATTTGTATAGTTCTACTGATTTCCCTAAAAACATACGCGACGAATATAGAACCTTTTCTTTTGGAACTCAAGAACTCAACTCAAAGAAGGCTAATATAGATCCCGACTACTTGATAAAGTTGAATACCTTATATTTTAATGACGCATAAACTGTTTGATTTCAACATTTGTAATGATGATGATGATGATGGTTCTTTATGATGTAATGCTTACGCTTTAATCAATCAACAATCACAATCTATTTAAATCGTTTGTAGCTTTCCGTGTGATGGTACCGTGAGAAAACCTATTATTCCATCTCGACCTATGGATGTTGTAAGAGAGATTTAGCAGAACACCATTTTTTATAGAATTAAGGGTAAGAAAAGAACACAACTTGATGAGAAGCGGTAGCTGTGGCCCATAGTCACCTGTCTGTTCTGGATTAAGAATCAAAATACAGATGTGGTTACACCCGAGGCCTAAAATGAAATGCTTCGATGCCAGTAAAAAAAAGTCTCTGTTTTACTTCATTCACCATAAAAAGCAAAACCGTTTCACCTAATTCCAGTTGGTATATTGAGTTGGTACGCTGGAGCGTGACTCTACCACGTAAACATTTGTTTATTTCATTTTTATTTATTTATTATATGAATAACAAAAATCATTTTTATATTTACCACAGGAGAGAACACTTCCACGCCTTACAATATTAATGACGTACGTCACTACATAATACAAGAAGAAAAAAAAACAAATTTAAAACCTATGTGATATGATTTATAATTTGCTATGGCTACTTCATGTAATCCACATCACTGGTATTTTTTTCTTGAATAAGCGTGACCAACGAGCACACAGTCCACCTGATGGTAAGTGGACACTGTAGCCCATAGACATCTACATTTGTATTTAATTATGAATCCAATCATGAAGATGCGTTGTCAACCCCTGAGGACTGAGATAGAACGTCTCGTTTACAGCAAAAAGGGTCTCTGATCCTCTACACTCACCATACGAAACACAGTAGCATTAAGCTGCTATTTTGCGCTGGTATTCTGTGAGAGCGTGGTCCTGGTCGGATCCCGGTCGGATACCAGTAATATAGCTGCAGCATGGCCAATGAGCTAGATATTAGAAACTTTAAATACAGCTCAGGACGACAGAGACGTGGTAAAAATGGTTGCCATTATGAATTATAGTTATTTGATTAAAGAGTCTGTAAATCAGGAAATAACCGTAACTCAATTAGTTCCCAGCCGAGTACATCAGCTTGTAATTTTAAGTGCTGATTTACAGCGAGATGCGAATCTACGGTATAAAGAAAAACGTCGTAGACAAATCTGCATGTCTGATAAACAAAAAATATATTTTCGAGAGCATGTGAAATCTACCAAGCAGTAAGTTGTGCAACAGTCCCTTTCCTGGTTCAAAAATCCTCAAAAACCGCAGAAAACTCTGTACTGATACAAACAAATAGCGGGACATATTGCGGTAGTATATAATAGATATTGGTACTGTATCGAGAAAAATATTTGGTCTAGTGAATTACCCAAGAAGAAAACAGAGGAATTCATTTGTATTGGTCGTTCAATGCTAGTCGTAGGAAATAACTCAAGGCCACACAGCGTGCTATGGACAGGGCTATGCTTGGAGTTTCTCCGCTTGATAGACTTCGTAATACGGACACCTGTAGTAAAACCAAATTAACCGACGTAGCCCATCTAGGAAGCTGAAGTGGCAATGGGCCGGTTATATAACTCGAGAAACCAACACCTGATGGGGAAGAAAGGTTCTCGAATGCCAGCCTCGTACCAATAAGCAAAATGCTGCCTCCTACTAGATGGAGTGACAACCTGATAAGAGATGCAGTACTCAGAACTGACGTTCATTGTTTAGTAGTGAACTTGTGAAGGGCTATAATGATGTAATGATGATAATGACAAAGACATTTGTGTAGATTAAGCGATCAGCTTGAATTAATCAATTTTTTAACAACGCATTAAGATAAAAAGACCATACATCAAGTTCATTCAAGTTCCAGTCTTCTGACTAGTATTCTAAACTTAATAATAAAATTTTAAGTGTGTTATTTAATTCCGTAGGGACAGTTGATAGTGAAAGGCGTGTATAGGGACGACGTGCTATAGAGGGGGGGAGTCAATGACCTGCATGTCTGCTAGGAAGCCACAATAACAGCGTATGATCTGATTTGCATTCTATATATATGGTCTAATTGGGACATTAGTTTTGCGTGTTGATGAAATTTGGGTACACTATTGCATGTATTGTATACATACATAATAATTATTCTAGTGAAAATTATTAAAATATTTTTTATTAAAAGCCGTAACCTTATTAACTAAACATCCATTACAACCAATAGCAGTCCACTGCTGAACGTAGGACTCACCCATATATTCTCATAGGAAGGATTCTGCCATACTTGCCACATTTGGCAACTGCAGTTTTTTATTATTTTGAGGTGTAATCAGGAAGATGCTGCTTCCCACCTGTTTAATTTCTCTCTGTCGCCTCGTGACACCCGCGATACGATATGTATATATGCAGTATATTTTTACAAGTGGTAATGGAATCCAAATGGTGGACACTTAAGTTTTATATTAACAAAATCTGAAGTCAATAGCGCATTAAATTGAGTAGATTAATTCAAATTAATTAATTTATTGCGACTATTTAAATATCTTTTAATCATTTATTTTGTTATACAATTCTATTTTTAATGAAAAATAAAAGCCGACTTCATATAACTAAAAAGAATAAAATAATTTGAACCTAAAACATACTGTAATACGATGCAATACATTTGAACACACGGTTACATAGCACCTTCTTCTATACATAGCTTTTAAAAGTTAAAATTTATTTTTTGATCCTTATTAGTGAATTATTTTTCAAATTTATATCCTGAAGTAAGCATACTAAATATATTAAATAAAAAATCCATACAACATACAAAAAAAATCCAAAAAAAACATGCAGTCGAATTGAGTACCTCCTACTTTTTTGGCTAAAAATACTTAATTTAATATATTATAGCATACGATAAGCGAACAAAACTCTCCAACGACCTTAAAATATCAATACTATTTGAACCTCAACACCGTTGACCGACCCAGTTATGACACAGTGAATTAACTCTATGCAATAATAGTTTACGTAAATCTACAGCAATCTGTGAGCAAACATTCCGTCCGAATTAGTGCGCATTGCTATTTGTTATAATGGCCATAAAAATCAAACTAACGGTTCATATACAATCCAGCGAGGTTAGTTAATAGAAAACTACATTGAAGTAATATGTACTTACGTACTAGAACAGCTATCTCAAACAAAAAATGTGCGCTACTCTGTGTTCGCGTGGTTGTTTTTTTATCATAGAATAAACATAGGTAGAATGATCCGTAGGTAATAGTAGATTGTATTGTTAAATAGGTAAATTATATCGAGAACAATATTTAAATTTTGTCATTTATTTTGTATATTATATTTGCTTATTTAAATACATAATATTATATCACAATTACATTTTAATGATATTTTTAATTGAATATTTTAAAAGGTATCTATGTCAAATATAAAAAAAACATACTAAATGTATGTTTAACAAAACTTATTAACATAACATTTAAACTAACAAAACAAATATATTTATTTAAATTAGGATAAGAGTCGTTCATAAATGCTGGGCATGCGAGAGTTAAAAATGGACGAATTTATTCCACTTTGACTTTGATGTTGAAACCTAAATATAAAATAAAAGAATAATAAGCAGATTTAAACATGAAAAATGTTGCCTAATTATAATAACTTATATATGTTTCTACAAAAAAAAATGTGTATAATAATATATTCGTCCTATACTTAAGTACACACAGAAATGGCGCATCTGAACATATTAATTTCATAATCTATATTCCATGACACGAGATGACATCTTAGGAATAATTTGTTTTATTATTAATCTATAATACTTTTTATTGATTAAATATCTTATTAACCAATGAAAAGTAATTCCTTGGTTTTTACTGACATTTCTTGAATTATTTGTGCAATATCTAAGTACACACGACGGCATATTTTTATCAAGAGATTTTTTTTAAATCCACACAACACGTGTCAACTCTACAAGCGCCTAGCGAGTGACTGATTAAAGAGCGGTGTATGCACCGCAGTTGAGTGGAACAGAGTAGCTGAATGCAGTGTCGCCTCTAGTACGTAGTACATAACAGCTCAATGGAATACTATAAGTTATATTTTTTAATAAGGGTATTTGAAAAGGACGAAGAGAGAACGAAATGTGAAATATGGGTAAATCAGGAATGTCTAGAACAGGTAAATGAAATTGTATACTTGGGGAGTGCTTTCAGCCGGGATGGAAGATGTGATTTAGATGTGGATAGGCGTGTCGCTGCCGGAAACAAAGTCAATGGTGCCCTGAATGCATTAGTAAAAAGGCAAGGCGTGGTGAAGAGTGCACGCCTTGCAATACATAATGCAGTGTTGGTACCGACTTTGTTATATGGCAGCGAAACCTGGGTAAGTCAGAAGAAGCATAAAAGCAAGTTGAATGCAGTGGAGATGCGATCTCTTCGTAAAATGTGTGGCGTTACCTTAGCCGACCGAAAGCGAAACGAAGAGATTCGCAATATGGCAGGATTGAAAGATGACCTTATCACAAAAATTGATAGGGGCGTACTCCAATGGTTTGGGCACGTTGAACGAATGAGTGAAGACCGAATGGTGAAGAAAATATATAGAGCGAAAGTAAATATTAAAAGGTGTCGAGGTAGACCGAGACTAACTTTCGAAGACCATGTGAGCATATTGCTCGAAGAGGGGAAGGTCAAGAGTACTCGGATACCTAGACGTGCATGTATGAAGAAGTTAATGAACCTGAAAGAAGCGAAAGAGGTATGTAAGGATCGTGACACTTGGCGATCTGTTCTCTCTGGCTACCCCGTTAGGGATTGTGCGTGAAGATAAGTAAGTAAGTAAGTTAGTATATTTTTTAATTTTTTTTTAATCTTAACACGTTATTTATACACCAACATATTATATATTTTATATAATATGTTGGTGCATAGATTTGGTCGCTGTACTGACGCTGTCAAGATCACGCTTTTCAAAACATATTGTGCGTCATTTTATTCTTGCCGTGGTAGCTCAGTGGTTAACGCTCACTATAAATATAACAGAACGCGAGTAACCCGGGTTCGATCTCCGCCGGCACCAATGAAATTGTTAATTGCAATTTTAAGTGCTGATTTACCACGTGCTTGGCGGTGAAGGAAAACATCGTAAGGAAACCTGCATGTCTGAGGAATAAGAAAAAAAATATTTCGAAGACATGTGAAGTTCGTCAACACGCATTTGGGCAGCGCGGCGGACACTTCCTTGCCCTAAACCCTCTCAGAAATGAGGGGAGGCCTGAGCCCAGCAGTGGGACGTATATAGGCTGTAACTTTACTTTTTTACTTTACTTTTATTCTTGCAGTCTATGGACCAACTACATCAAAAAGGCTTATACCTTAGGCCCTACGTACTCAATACAACAAGGCATTCAGGGCGCTGTTGCGCTACTGTAGCACGTCTGCGATGTTTGCACTGGCGGGTGTGGATAGTTTTGATGCAATAATCCGAAAAAAGACCGCATCTTTGCTAAACAGAGTGCGCGGCAGCGGCCACAGTGAGCTGACTGAGATTGCCGACAATGCGGACTGTCCACTGATTAAAAATATAATCTCCGGGACCATGTACTGCTTAATAATTAAATATTTAAAAAAATGTATAAATTATATTACTAACATAGATGTAAGTTTTTCTCTACTGACAATTCCTATGGATTTCAAGTTGTCCGAAATATACAATTTTTATTTATTATCATTTATTTATTTATTTATATTCTTACATTGTTGACAAACATGAAAGTGACTTAGACTTTGTGAATGGGAACGCTCAATGCATAACTCAACGTTTAAACATATTTTAAGCGTTAACGATTGTAGCAAATCAACTTGGCTAACCTTAATGGGCTAAATATCTCATTTCTGAGGATTTTGGGATAAGTAAAGACTCATCTCTCACTTCTCCCTATTCGTATTGACATACTATAGGTTTCCTGTGAAGTTTTTCTTCACAACTAAACACGTGGTATATCGTTTAAAACTGGCGAAAATCAGACTCTTTTTGTTATCTTATTTGCAATATTTAAATTTTTCTGTAATTTAATATATTTTTATCCCTTTCCTAGCTTTTATCCACGGATTTTAAGGGTACAATCATAGTATGTTAGGAAAAATAAACGTTGTGACAAAACATTTAAACTATTTAATAGTTATTTCAAACGTTTGGTAAAACAGTACAGTAAACCTACACATTTTTAACCTAGGTAGAGCCACGCTGCAGCCATATTATGGTTGGAGCAAGAATGAGTTGGCTCGATCAGAGAAGGACCACGCTCTTACAGAATACCAGCGTAAAATAGCAGCTTAATGCTGCTGTTTTTCATATGATGAGTGTAGAGAACCGGAGACCCTTTTATTGGAAACGAGGTACTCCATCTAGTCCCCAAGAGTGACAAGGCGGGTGTACCCGAGCAACCCGGGTTCGAACCCCGCCGGCACCAATAAAATTGTTGATTGCAATTTTAAGCGCTGATTTAATAACTTTCAAAAGTAGGAAGTTATAGATTTCAGTCCCATTTCGGGAATGCGAATTTTCATTAGATCTTCACGTTTTGAGGTTCTAGGAGGCCAAGCAAGTGTGTGTATGTATGTAAATAAAATTCTGTCGTAGAACCTATATACTTGTCAGAACGAATTAGCCAATCGAGATGGGTGACACGGTGTTCGAAAGTGTTCATGGAGACTGCGCTCATTAGATTTTCAAGTCAATCGGTCGAACTGTTAAAAAGTTTTCAAAAAATAAAAATCTAAAATAATTTTCTTAAAGTTTTTTCTTAATACCTTTCAAAATATTTGAATAATCAACTCGAGACATCAGAAATATTTTTTTGTACTTAAAAACTGCGTCAAATTTCGCCAAGCAATTCCAAATCGAACGACGCGTTCATAAATTATTGCCATCTAAACATCTCAAATAATCGTTTCAAGTTCAAAATTAAACAGATTTTTGAGCGCAACGCTCAGCCGGAAGTTCCAGGGATGGCCTGCATGGTCAACTGTTATTCAAATTTTTTCAACTTTATTCTGTAAGGGCGTGGGCCTTATCTGGTCAAGCCAACCCATTCGCGGTACAACCATAATGATGGTGATTGGTGATATGTACAGCTGCCCTTAGAACCTCTCAATCTTACTCAAAATCTCAGATGTCCCGGAAACGATGCTGCCACACTCAGCATTCAGCCTTGATAGATGGCTCTTTCTGGCGGACAGATCTCTGGCAAAGACTGGAGCCCTGGTTACGCTCGGTCGCTTCTTCAATACGAGCAATATTATAGTCCGCATATATTTGGAGATCTGTCTGTTCAGTTGCCTGTATGCTGTCAAATCGGTTGAAGACTGCAGCTTGATTTCCCGTCTAACAGTCATGAGATTAAGCAAGCCATGAGCCGTGTAGTGACGGTTAAGAATATCCACTACCCCATATCTTCCCGTGGGTGTCGTAATAGGTAACAGAAGGAAACAGGTAGAAGATGGGCAACAGCATCTTCCGGTTAACAGCTACTGTACATGTTGCATTTAAAGTTTAAACCAGAACATAAATATTTTATAAAAAATTCATTACAATATTTTTAAGATTCTAATAGCACATGTTTTCCGGCAGCGTTTTACAGCAAACTGGGTGGACAACTTTAACCACACTCGACTGCACCGGGGGCTGTGCCTTAACCGCAGCTGCGCTGAGCAAGCGCCGCTTCCTTCGACAACCCTGCCGCTGCATCATGAGCTGAAAGCATGGTGATTTTACAAAAGGATTGACAATAGAATTTAATTTTTTTATATTAAAGTGAAACGTTAAACAAAATTACAATCCACCTAATCATAAATTAGCCCACGGACATCTGCAACTAACTTCAATTCATTGCATTCTCACCTCTGAGAACCGAAGATGGAATGCCTCACAACCTTTTTTTATGGAATAAGGGGGCCAAGCGAGCACACAGCCCAACCGATGACAAATGGATGCTGTGACCCATAGACATCTACCTACATTTTTCTCGATTAAAAATCAAAATGCAGGATTGTCTCTACCTCCACCCTTGAAGACTAAGATGAAATGCTTCGTATTCAGTAAAAAGGGTCTTCGGTTCTCTATACTCACTCATATAATCCCTTTGAATGAGTTTTTCTGGAAATAGCCTTACAATGGGATCATACGAACTTAGAGGGTTGTATTGATGATTATAATTCTATAAAAACATACTCTTTACTGTCACGAATCATATTTTTTTCAACATACAGCCTGACTACCTGCAAATTGCAAAAAACGTAAAAAATTTGAATTTCGCAGCCTACCCGCACCGCTACCGCTTTTACCTTAAGACCGGAACACAGTATAGCGCACACTGCTGTCTGGCGACGAAAATAGGTAGGAGGGTGGTACCTACCTAGACAAGTTTTTAACGCTTCAAACGCAATTGAGGCCCGGATCTCATGCAGAAGCATGCGAAGGTGATAAAATTCTGTATTGTTCGGATGCACAGTATAAACTCTACCCAGAGCGTGCTCTTTTTTGACCACTGGCCAGCCTTCAACGTTTGCTCCTCTCTTTCTCCTTTGGAACTTTCTTTTATTCCAAACGTAGTATGCAGGTACTTCCAGGTAGAGAAATATGTTTGCAATGTTATTCACTTTACACAATCGAAAAAGGATAGGAGTGTGGTTGTTAGAAGACTATTCACTCTTTCACTCAGATCTTGCTCATTAATCATATAGAGACAGACTCGTGTGCAGAAATGGAGTCCCACAAGATAGCAAAATAGAATATAATATTTTTTATTCAAGATGAATTTTAAATGCTACTTATTTAAAATAACACACATTTTTATATTGCCTTGCAAAAATAACAATAATGACACTTTTTGAGTAACAATTTACAATAAAAAGGTTGCAGCACTAATCATAAAAAAGTAATTTTAGACGCAGCTTTGCAGCCATCACCTTATTTCCAGGGATCTTTGAATATTACTAAAAGAGTTTTGTTTATACAAAATAACTAATAATAATAATGTCCTCCAGACCGAATTTCGGTCACGGCGGCCTGCCTCAACGGAGGCTAGCCATCGGCGCAGGACAGGATTATAGTGCATAAGTGTATGCGCAAGCACAGGCGCACTCTCTATTCCCTCACTCCCATAATCCGATGGAACGGTAAACCGACACGACCGGAGAGAGATCAGGCGCAGGACCAACGGCTTTACGTACTTTCCGAGGCACGGGGGTGAGACACCGCCAACTTCCTGACTTCGGGCAGCTACTGAGAATTTCTTGACAGAAAAACTCAATAGTTGATTTTTTGGCCCGACCTGGGATTCGAACCCAGAATCTCTAGATCAGCAGTCGCACTACTGCATCCACTAGACCAACGAGCCAGTTACACAAAATGAGTACTGAGGTGATGGAATACCTAGTTACCAATAAGAAGGGTTTATGGCTATCATTACTAACCATACGATACATAGCTGTATTACTCTAAGAGATTTTGGTTTTTACACTGGAATGTCATTATTACTATTTCGAGTACTTCCCGGGTCAAGTTGACCCATTCGAACTGCTGCCATAACACAGCTGAAGCGCGGCTCTACCACATAAAAAGACTTTGTTATTTCAAAACGCTCGCCAAGTGAGAATTTAATGTTCCAAATACCGGTAAAGAACTGGTAATTATCAGTTCTGATATCGTTTGATGATCTGAATGATCCGCTAAAACCAGAACGGAAATTGAAACCTAAAAAAATGAGAACTAATAAACATCTTTTTCAGTAAACGTGTGAAACCTTAACTAACTTTTTTGATTTTATGGAGTGACACAAATTGATAGTTTCAGTAAAAAAGTGTCATTTATTTATAAATTAATAATTTTATACGTGGTAGAGCCATGCTGCAGTTATATTAGTAGTATAGTTGTAGCACGAATGGGTCGGCTCGACCGGGGGAAGGACCACGCTCTCACAGAATACCAGCGTGAAATAGTAGCTTAATGCTGCTGTATTTCGTATGGTGAGTGTAGAGAACCAGAGACCCTTTTTACTGGAAACGAGACATTCCATCTCAGTCCTCACGGGTGAAAACACATCTGCATTTTGATTTTTAATGAAGGATGGATGTAGATGTCTATAGGCCGCAGCAACCACTTACCATCAGGTGGACTGTGTGCTCGTTTGTCACCCTATTCAATAAAAAAAAAATTACTTTGTCCTATATTACAATCGAAGTAGGTAAGTTCCCCCTTTGACTTGGAACCCGAAAACACCTGGTGTTTTGGAACAAGACCTAAAAACTGATATCTTAACCGTACCGAAATATAGAACCTTTATAGATAGATATCCAGTTTTCAATCTCTCGTAACTGTTATGGTTAAATGATTACCTAATAATAGTGATGTTGATAAGGTTCTCATCGTGCGTCAACGAGACCATGCAAACTTCCTACGGGCTTCGGGCCCATTTGTATCATCTGGAGTACTGCAAAAGCAGTACACCGAATCCGAGCCGACCCCTGAACGCCAGTGAGAAAGCTTTCGCCGCAGCCGTTGCAGCAATTCTGGCTCTGGCTGTAGTTAGCACTACTCTGGATTTGACCTTATCCGATCACGCGCGTAAAGGTGAGTAAATTTCTTATTCCTAACAATTGATTTAAAAAAAATTACGGTACTGAGCCGCAAAAAGTAGCTCTAGATAACTACGTCAAATGACAGACTCTCACGGGGGTTGCGGTCGCTGTAACCACTTCATGGATTAGTTTGTGTTCGTGGTACATGCAGTATCTTTCTCATGTTTATATCAATGTTTGGAGTGAATCGATAGCAAATCAAGAACTCGTGCTGGTTACTAAAACTTATTCCGCCACAAAAGCGAAAAATACAACAAAAAACCGTTAGGTTTTTCAAAGCGCGAGACAAATGTATGTAACGTAAATTACATAACGTAAATTAGGGAACTGCCCGCCAAGATTACTGGCGGAGGGTCGCTGATAGGCATCTATTCGTACCTTGAGAATATTATTACAACTATAGATAAGTCTACATACATATAATTTACAAAATAACTGTTACCATACTATACAAAACAAACCTTAACCTAAGATACAAAATATTACAAAAATAATAAAATATTATATAAGAAAAACAATGTGTCCCCAACAATGTTATCAACGGTAATTAATAGCAAATTTTTAAAAAAGTAGCAACTAATTTGTTTGAACATCTTTTCACTCCAGTAACTCCCCGTAATCATTGCGACCCAAGGATTCCAGTAGCTAAGTAAGAAGTCTATGAATACGTTGTTATAGATAAACTCTGTAATATAAAATAATAAAAAACTGCGGTTGCCGATCCGCTCGCCAAGCGTGGCAGCTATGGCAAACATCCCCCCATGAGCAACGACACAAACAAACGGGCCCCAGTCCCCGGCGGCCCCGCTAGTCCTGGCTACGGTGGCGACCATGGTAACGTCAAGGAAGGGGGTGCTAAAAAATCTCCGGTGAAGGTTTGGTTGCCACCTGCGACGACTCGACCTGGCAAGATATAACGCACGCACCCTGAGGACTGACGATAAGATACTGAAGCTGGAAGAAGAGGTAGACAAGTTGCGCTGGCATATTATAGGATTATCCGTGGTCCGAAGTGAGGGGGAGGACACGGTAATCCTCGAGTCTGGCAACTTATTTTATCACCGGGAGGCCGACTATCTGTCCCAAGGAGGTGTCGGATTTATCGTTCACAAGTCTCTCGTAAACAACGTTGTAAAGATTGAGAGTATGTTGACGAGGGTCGCGTACCTGATACTCAGAATCACCAAACGGTATTCGCTGAAGGTCATACAGGTTTACGCACCAACATCGGCACATCCCGATGAGGAGGTGGAGGAAATGTATGAGGGTATATATGATGGAGCCATGCATTCCTCCAAAACCCACTATACGGTGTTGTTGGAAGACTTCAACGCAAACCTAGGCACAAGAGAAAGCGGTGAGCTGTAATTAGGGAAATTTAGAATAGGGCAACGGAACCCTAGGGGCCAGCTGCTGGTAGACTTTATGGAGAAAGAGGGACTCTTTATGATGAACTCTTTCTTCCACAAGCGGCCCCACAGGAAGTGGATCTGGTCGAGCCCCGACGGTTCGACAGAAATGAGATTGACTTCATTATGACGACCAGACACCAACTGTTCAGCGATCTCTCAGTGATCGCGAGGGTGAAAACTGGCAGCGATCACCGAATGGTTAGAGGCACACTGAACTTAACCGTTAAGTTGGAGAGGTCTCGTCTAATGAAGTCAACGCTCCGCCCCCTTCGTGCGCTAATCCGGGGTCCCGAAAACTTTCAGCTCGATTTACAAAACCGTTTTCAGTGCCTAGAAGACTGCAATACAGTGGACGATATGAATTACAAGCTCGTGGGAACTGTCCATGCGGTCGGAGCTAAGTTCTGCAAGACCCGCCGCGGAAGAACACAAAAACTCTGCGATCACACTCTTAATCTCATGGATGCTAGACGGGAGATGAAGCTGCAGTCATCAGCAGATTTGACAGCATACAGGCAACTGAACAGAATGATCACCAAATACATGCGGCAGGACTTACGTAACCTCAATACAGCTCGTATTGAAGAAGCGATTGAGCGGAACCAGGGCTCGAAAGAGCCAAATTTCAAAGCTGAAGACTGAATGTGACAGCATCGTTTCCCGGACACCTAAGATTTTGAATGAGATTGAGAGGTTCTATGGGCAGCTGTACACATCATCGTTGAAGCCACATGCAAGTGTGAGTAACGATCCAAGAGCAAGTCTTATCCGACACTATTCCGATGATATCCCGAACGTCAGTCTGAGCGAGATTAGAATGGCTCTCCAGCACCTTAAAAACGGCACGTCCCCGGGCGGGGATGGAATTACAGCGGAACTTCTGAAAGCGGGTGGAAAACCGGTACTTAAGGTCCTTCAGAAGCTCTTTAATTCCGTCCTCGATGGAGGCACTACTCCCAAGGCGTGGAGCGGAAGTGCAGCCGAGTGGCAGCCTCGTACCGGTAGGCGAAATGTAGGGCGACCCCCCACTAGAAGGAGTGACGACCTGGTAAGACATGCAGGAAGTCGATGGATACAAGTGGCTCAGGACCGTTCTTTGTGGACTTGTGAAGGGCTGTAATGATGATGATGATAACGAGACAAACTCTGACTTAATGAATAACCTAAGTTTACGGTAAATCTTTAAAATAGAACTGAACAATGGATTCACAATCAAGTAAGAAAAATAGTAAAGAGTGTACGCCGACAAACTTCTTGACAAGAAAAAAATTCCTAATCAATATATTTTCTGCTATTTATGAATACTAGTTTTGATGTAATTTATGTACATGAAAGCTTATCGAAAGTCTTAGGTCGCCTCATAGGGGGGTATTTACTATAGTTGCCAAGCTTGGCAAGCAGGTTGGTAAACTCAGATTTATATTAATTTGAATTGTAATCAGGAATATGCTGTTATGCATGTCTTATTTCTATTTCCCTCTATCGTCACCTACGACGCCGAAAAGTCATTACATTACTATTTTGCATGCCTTAAGGACTGTAGTTCCTTAAGTACCTACGGACTGCTCCCAGCCATTCTCCCGCAAGATGGCACTGAAGTTTATTTGTGTTTTTGTCTAATTGGAAAATTATTAAGTCGTAGAAGTAGACTTTGCGGTTATCGGATATTACATTTTATTGGAATAGGTCATATCATTGCCTCAAAATCCACCCAATTCGACACAAAGTTTGATTATAGCATCTGTCATTGAATACAGT
Organism: Parnassius apollo; assembly: GCA_907164705.1. NCBI lineage: Eukaryota > Metazoa > Arthropoda > Insecta > Lepidoptera > Papilionidae > Parnassius > Parnassius apollo. The sequence goes on along the minus strand of CAJQZP010001449.1, from coordinate 9,691,968 downwards.
GTCGTTTACACACACAGACGTATCCCTACGTTTACGAAGCTAGAACACTAGATGGCGTGTACGTAAAAAAACAAAGTAAAGTAAAGTAAAGTTACAGCCTATATACGTCCCACTGCTGGGCTCCAGGCCTCCCCTCATTTCTGAGAGGGTTTTAGGGCAAGGAAGTGTCCGCCGCGCTGCCCAAATGCGTGTTGACGAACTTCACATGTCAACGAAATATTTTTTTTTCTTATTCCTCAGACATGCAGGTTTCCTCACGATGTTTTCCTTCACCGCCGAGCACGTGGTAAATCAGCACTTAAAATTGCAATTAACAATTTCATTGGTGCCGGCGGGGATCGAACCCGGGTTACTCGCGTTCTGTTATATTTACAGCGAGCGTTAACCACTGAGCTACCACGGCTCATTAAAAAAACAAGTAAAAAAAAACAAATAAAAAAACAAGTTTTTAATTTTTCTGTATGTGTAGATTGGGTAGGCAGAACTACAAAACGCTATGTACGATTGTTATAAAAATAAAAGTTATATTTGTTGGCGTAAACTATTTAATTGATTTATAACTTTGGGAAATAAATTATGTCAACATTGATTACAATATAACGCAGTTCTATTTTATTACATTACACTATTGAATTTTTTATCAAAACGGAAGTACCTATTTGAAGCAACATAATTATGCTGATACATGCCTATTCACGCAAAACTAATAGCACTGATGATTTGTAACCATAGATTTAGAATGTAAAAGGTTTGTAAGGTTTGTAACCATAGATTTAGAATATAAAAGATAAACTGAACAAAGACGCGCTGAAGGCGATACAAAAACAAAAATGCGCATGTGTGAGTGTCATTGTGATGTCAACATTACGAAATCATAGTAAAAATAAAGTCTAGGAGCCAGGTGCCGACGAGTCTAATGACCGCGATCTTAGAGAACCTTAGATAATTTAGATGCAAGCAAAGCCTACCGTGTGTGTAAGAAACTAACGCTCGCTGGACGGGAGGCCCACCGTCTCCATATATTTTGTACGAAGCGTCGCACACCGTCAGAAATTTGCCATAGTGAAAGTCCGGATTGCATAACAAAATTTTATTTAAAAAAAATAACGAATCAAAAATATAAGTTAAGAAGTAAAAATATTGCAAGTTCATTCCTTTAATACTTATTTTAGATGCCGTACACTAAAATTCATTGGCCCCTTAATATAACAGCTTTATTAAAATGGGTCCGTAAGGATTCTTTACCGAACTTTATCGATTTGATTTCATACTTTAATCGAAGGTCAAAGTATTTTTCAATAATACCTTTCATAAGGAGATATCTGTGATCGTCCAACGGGGCTTGATCTAAAACATGTTTCTTCAAAGAATGAAAGAGGTGTTGATTATTGCGCGGAACATGTAATACATTTTTGGCATAAGATAAGTCATCCATTATTTTATTCTTCATATTTTGTCTAAAATGACTTTCAGCACTACTACACAATGTGTCATCATTTGATGGGTATGCCAGATAACCATCGTCAGTTTTGGAATAATCTCTCTTTACAATTAATACATTGTGAAACATTTCTGAAGAACTTGCCGTCAAACTTTGAACACATATATCACACCTAATTTTTTTACTTAGTCGTCTTATAACGTAACCAGATATATATGAAACTATCATCACTGACATCTGAGATAAAGAAGCAGTATTATCCAAAAGCACCATATCTTCGTCACATTCTGTTTTATCGTTTTGGATAGGTTCCTTACCTTCCTGCAACAGCTCGTTGAAAATTTTATTATAATTTGATGAATTATTAATTCTATCAATTGCTGACATGGAGCTGGTAGATAATAATGCAATTTTTTTGTAGTGGCAAGCAATTACCACTTTCACTTAATTTTATTTCAGTGTGACATAATAACCTTTTGTAGGCTGCCATAAAGTTTTTAACTGTGGGATTATTGTTAAAGCCTCCTTTTGATCGGATAGCGCTGAAAAAAGTCTCCAAACGGTCTTGGGACATTTTATAAGTAGGTAAAATTTCAAACCATCTTGTTTCTCAACAAAATTTACATATATCCATTTCAGCGCAATAATATTATTTATAAAGCCTAAAAACCCTAGCCGTCTCTGAGTACTTATGAGAAATTTCCCATCCGGACTTGAAAGTGTTTGAAAGTACTCATATACTTCGTCAAGTTTATTAAATATGTCCGTTATATTGTTTGGGCAAAGAGGCTTTTTTAAACCAATATTGTTTAAATTTCTAGAATTAAATATGTCAAATATGTCATTAACACATTGCAGAAATTGCACTGTTCCATCAGTGTCCTGAAATTCAGGAATTAAGAGATCTTTTTCACAAACATCAATTGCTATTCCTACCGATCTACTTAATAACTGTGCAGCTAGACGAACTTTCATTTTTTGATTTTTATAATTTATGTATCGTGCTGATAATTTATTGGCAAGATGTAGACCTTCGTTTTTCTGCAATTTCTGCAACTGTTCTAAGAATCTGAATTCAATTCTGCGCCCAATGTTGTCACAAAAGACTTTATGATCACCGAAACAATTCCTGATCAGCTTAATCAGATGACACGGATCAAACAAAATCATGAATTTATTGTTATTATAATAAAAATATGGTTTATAAGGTGGTGTTAGAATACTCGCATCAAGTATTTGCGCCATGTTCAAGTTTGCCGCAATTCCATCGAAAGTAATTGCTACTACTTGACAGTTTGTGTCTTTCAATAAATCTAAGCAAATTTTTAAAAGTCTAGATTTTTCTGCAGCTGTGAAGTTTTTTGCAGGAAAAAAACGCTTATATCATTCCCTGCGTTAACATAACCATAATGTTTTTTGCCTAATATTTTTGGCTCTTCCCTTATTTTTATCTCGTCAAAAGTTAGAGCTACGAATACAGGTCCATGTTTGGTTAATTCAAATATCGTGTCTAGAGATTCTTTTGTGAACCCAGGCTCGCAATTTAATCGTGAATACCATTTTCGAAGAGTGTTTACATGTGGTAAACCTAAGTCAAATTTATCTCTAATATATATATATATATATATATATATATATATATATATATATATATAGACCTGGGACTGCAGAAGTGAACCGTCAAGGCCAATTTCTTCAGCTCATCGTCTTATTCAGCTGTGTGACTGATTTTTCCTGTAGCTCTGCCATTTACTCTATCTACTAACTTCTGCAGTAAATTATTGCGGCACGCGGCTTGAACCTCATTTCAGTGATTTTCGAGGCCCGGTCTATTATTAAGATCTTTGACAACTTCTTGTAAATTTAAAATTCTTTTTTTCATCCGTTTAGTTTTTATAAGGTTAGGCTTAGGTTAGGTTAGGCTTTCAAATTCCAAAACTAAAAAAATAGGTTATTAAACCTATTTTTTCTGAATTTTTTCTTTTTAATCGCATATTCTTATCAATGAGTTTTTTCTCTCGGTGTAAGTACTTGACTTGAGGAAGGCCCAGGTGTAGGTGAAGCAGATTGGGTCAGTTCTTCTCTTGGAAGGGTAATATCTCTATTGACGTATGAAGAAACTGATCTTCTTTGTTTCAGTTTAATCTGTAAGAAATTATGCCCATTAGAAGCTATATTTTTGTATATTTAATCAGAAAAAATAAAATACAACACTTACAGGAACAAACAGAGTGGGTACTGAATCTTTCAATAATACACGTCGACGGGTTCTTTGTATAAAACATTTTTCATCGAAATGTTTACTGCAAACAGTAGAATTTTTGCTCGGAGTCCAATTAGGCCTATTTGTAACGCGTATCCATTTGTCACGTAGTGCAGGTCGAGAAGGTAATCTTGAAAAGGACAAAATCATAAGTCAAAATCGTAATAATACTCAGACGCAATACAACGCAATACAATATATTCTAAATAGCTAGCCACATATTTCAACATAATGAGCATAAAACGCAGTTAACCGTTAATAATGATGCATTTTTAATCACTTGGTTAAAATAATTAATAACGGATTTTGCATCTGTAGTTCCATATTATTACACAGTATTGACTTAAAAATATGTTTTCTTTGATTCAGTTTAAGGTCCATCCATACAAGACTTTTATCGGATAATCATGTCGTCAGCATTTTGTCAAGCCACACACAAAATTTTATAAATTCTTAAAACATATTTGAATTCCGCTTGCAATTATGAAATATACCCACAGGCGACAACGTAATTCAATATACTATTGTTAAAACTATTGTTTTAAACATATTTGTAACAAAAATTATGTAAATAAGCTTCATGAAATTCCAATGACAGAAATCGTATTTACCTGTGGATTGTGTAGTTATTTGGGTTATTTCTTCTTGTCACGTCACAATTGCTCACTACACATGATACCATGATGATAATAAACACTATTTTGCTATTTTTTTGCTAGAAATTGAATATTTTTTACAAAAATTATCACCATGTCACAGCAAGCGGGCCGCTATGGCCCCTTACTCGAAAAAAAACTTGACACATCGGTACTTTGTTGTGTATCTCTTTCTGTCTTGCGGGATATCCTATGGATACAAATATATGTATATATAATCGGAATCTCGGAAGCGGCTCCAACGATTTTCATAAAATTTAATGTCCAGCGGGTTTTTGTGCGCAATAATTCGATCTAGCTAGGATTCATTTTTAGAAGATGTCGTTTTGTCCGTATTTTCAGGCAATGAAAAACTGCTACAATATTAGAAGGTAAATTTTGACACTATATTAATGATCACAATAGCTCAAGTGGATATCGGATGGTTTTTATCATCATGGTATCATGTGCAGTGAGCAATTGTGACGTGACAAGAAGAAATAACCCAAATAACTACACATTCCACAGGTAAATACGATTTCTGTCATTGGAATTTCATGAAGCTTATTTACATAATTTTTGTTACAAATATGTTTAAAACAATAGTTTTAACAATAGTATATTGAATTACGTTGTCGCCTGTGGGTATATTTCATAATTGCAAGCGGAATTCAAATATTTTTTAGGAATTTATAAAACTTTGTGGTTACGCTAGCGCTTGACAAAATGCTGACGACATGCTTATCCGATAAGTCTTGTATGGATGGTCCTTAAACTGAATCAAAGAAAACATATTTTTAAGTCAATACTGTGTAATAATATGGAACTATAGGTGCAAAATCCGTTATTAATTATTTTAACCGAGTGATTAAAAATGCATCATTAGTAACGGTTAACTGCGTTTTATGCTTATTATGTTGAAATATGTGCCTAGCTATTTAGAATATGTTGTATTGCGTTGCATTGCGTCTGAGTATTATTACGATTATGATTTATGATTTTGTCCTTTTCAAGATTACCTTCTCGACCTGCACTACGTGACAAATGGATACGCGTTACAAATAGGCCTAATTGGACTCCGAGCAAAAATTCTACTGTTTGCAGTAAACATTTCGATGAAAAATGTTTTATACAAAGAACCCGTTGACGTGTATTATTGAAAGATTCAGTACCCACTCTGTTTGTTCCTGTAAGTGTTGTATTTTATTTTTTCTGATTAAATATACAAAAATATAGCTTCTAATGGGTATAATTTCTTACAGATTAAACTGAAACAAAGGAGATCAGTTTCTTCATACGTCAATAGAGATATTACCCTTCCAAGAGAAGAACTGACCCAACCTGCTTCACCTACACCTGGGCCTTCCTCAAGTCAAGTACTTACATCGAGAGAAAAAACTCATTGATAAGAATATGCGATTAAAAAGAAAAATTTCAGAAAAAATAGTTTTAATAACCTATTTTTTAGTTTTGGAATTTGAAAGCCAAAACTAAACGGATGAAAAAAAGAATTTTAAATTTACAAGAAGTTCAAAGATCTTAATAATAGACCGGGCCTCGAAAATCACCGAAATGAGGTTCAAGCCGCGTGCCGCAATAATTTACTGCAGAAGTTAATAGATAGAGTAAATGGCAGAGCTACAGAAAAAATCAGTCACACAGCTGAATACGACGATGAGCTAAAGAAATTGGCCCTGACGGTTCACTTCTGCAACCCCAGGTCTTATATATATATTAGAGATAAATTTGACTTAGGTTTACCACATGTAAACACTCTTCGAAAATGGTATTCACGATTAAATTGCGAGCCTGGGTTCACGAAAGAATCTCTAGACACGATATTTGAATTAACCAAACATGGACCTATATTCGTAGCTCTTACTTTTGACGAGATAAAAATAAGGGAAGAGCCAGAAATATTAGGCAAAAAACATTATGGTTATGTTAACGTAGGGAATGATTTAAGCGGTGATGAAATTGATGTTGCAAAAGAAATACTGGTTTTTATGGTAGTAGCCATAAATGGGTATTGGAAATTACCTGTGAGTTTTTTTCCTGCAAAAAACTTCACAGCTGCAGAAAAAACTAGACTTTTAAAAATTTGCCTAGATTTATTGAAAGACATAAACTGTCAAGTAGTAGCAATTACTTTCGATGGAATTGCATCAAACTTGAACATGGCGCAAATACTTTGTGCGAGTATTCTAACACCACCTTATAAACCATATTTTTATTATAATAACAATAAATACATGATTTTGTTTGATCCGTGTCATCTGATTAAGCTGATCAGGAATTGTTTCGGTGATCATAAAGACTTTTGTAACAACATTGGGCGCAGAATTGAATTCAGATTCTTAGAACAGTTGCAGAAATTGCAGAAAAACGAAGGTCTACATCTTGCCAATAAATTATCAGCACGACACATAAATTATAAAAATCAAAAAATTAAAGTTCGTCTAGCTGCACAGTTATTAAGTAGATCGGTAGGAATAGCAATGAATGTTTGTGAAAAAGATCTCTTAATTCCTGAATTTCAGGACACTGATGGAACAGTGCAATTTCTGCAATGTATTAATGACATATTTGACATATTTAATTCTAGAAATTTAAACAATATTGGTTTAAAAAAGCCTCTTTGCCCAAACAATATAACGGACATATTTAATAAACTTGACGAAGTATATGAGTACTTTCAAACACTTTCAAGTCCGGATGGGAAATTTCTCATAAGTACTCAGAGACGGCTAGGGTTTTTAGGCTTTATAAATAATATTATTGGTGTGGTAAACAAGATGGTTTGAAATTTTTACCTACTTATAAAATGTCCCAAGACCATTTGGAGACTTTTTTCAGCGCTATCCGATCAAAAGGAGGCTTTAACAATAATCCCACAGTTAAAAACTTTATGGCAGCCTACAAAAGGTTATTATGTCACACTGAAATAAAATTAAGTGAAAGTGGTAATTGCTTGCCACTACAAAAAAATTGCATTATTATCTACCAGCTCCATGTCAGCAATTGATAGAATTAATAATTCATCAAATTATAATAAAATTTTCAACGAGCTGTTGCAGGAAGGTAAGGAACCTATCCAAAACGATAAAACAGAATGTGACGAAGATATGGTGCTTTTGGATAATACTGCTTCTTTATCTCAGATGTCAGTGATGATAGTTTCATATATTTCTGGTTACGTTATAAGACGACTAAGTAAAAAATTAGGTGTGATATATGTGTTCAAAGTTTGACGGCAAGTTCTTCAGAAATGTTTCACAATGTATTAATTGTAAAGAGAGATTATTCCAAAACTGACGATGGTTATCTGGCATACCCATCAAATGATGACACATTGTGTAGTAGTGCTGAAAGTCATTTTAGACAAAATATGAAGAATAAAATAATGGATGACTTATTTTATGCCCAAAATGTATCACATGTTCTGCGCAATAATCAACACCTCTTTCATTCTTTGAAGAAACATGTTTTAGATCAAGCCCCGTTGGACGATCACGGATATCTCCTTATGAAAGGTATTATTGAAAAATACTTTGACCTTCGATTAAAGCATGAAACAAATCGATAAAGTTCCTAAAAATCCTTACGGACGCATTTTAATAAAGCTGTTATATTCGGGGGCCAATGAATTTCGGTGTATGGCATCTAAAATAAGTATTATAGGAATGAACTTTCAATATTTTTACTTCTGAATTTATATTTTTGATTCGTTATTTTTTAATAAAATTTTGTTATGCAATCCGGACTTTTACTATGGCAAATTTCTGACGGTGTGCGACGTTTCGTACAAAATATATGGAGACGGTGGGCCTCCCGTCCAGCGAGCGTTAGTTTCTTACATACACGGTAGGCTTTGCTTGCATCTAAATTATCTAAGGTTCTCTAAGATCGCGGTCATTGGACTCGTCGGCACCTGGCTCCTAGACTTCGTCGATACTTCGATTTCGTAATGTTGACATCACTATGACACTCACACATGTGCATTTTTATTTTTGTATCCCTTTCAGCACGTCTTTGTTTATCTTTCACATTCTAAATCTATGGTATCAACATAATTTATCTTTAATCTGTTTAAATAAATTTCGCATAGTTTGCCTATCAAAACAGCTTGACGGCAATCTGTAGGCTCATAATATTTCGTTAAAATGGCCTTCTGTTTAATTTTTACCATTACATAATAAATCTGATGTTCTAATATACAATTTAAAGTTAAAAAAACTCAAACAGTGCGTATAGATCACAAGCTGTGATGATATTAGTGAGATTATTAGGTCACAGTCATGGAAATATTGTATTGTCATTTGTTCTTAACCTTTTAAACCTTTACCTTTGCAAATTTCAGATTATTTAGACGTCCAGAATTGGGCAAAACTAAAAACCGAATTAAAATATTTCCTTACATCCATAAAATAAATAAGCGAATTCAATTACCCTTGGTGCAAGGGGTGACAGAGGCAGAATATGGGCAGCATCTTCCTGATAACTCAAAAGAGTAACAAACTGCCGTTCCTATGGCCTGAAAAACTTGGCAAATATCGAAAATATCCCCCTTATGAAGTACTTTATGTGAGAGACCTATCTTCAGCAGCGGACTTTTGAGTAAATGAGTTGAAAGAATAAGTAAAATGAATGATTTAAATATGGAATAGAGAATCGTCACACAAGTAAATTCAGTGATGGCTTAGTAATACGTGCTGGTTTAGGAAGATCGATATACATAGGTACCTCAGGATCGTGCTTTGTAACTGTTTTTGAGGGAAGTTCATGTTCATCAAAGAACTTGAAATAAGGACTAAGAATGCTAATGATGGATTTATATAAGTCCACTTTTATTATTACAAGTATTCTCAATCCCGAAGGAAATTTTATAATGCTTTTATCACGTATTCGGCTGTGAACGAAATTATTTTGAGGAAACCCGCACTTCAAAGAAATGAAATATTCTTTGATAATTTTAAGTCCTCATACGTATTTTAGCAGCCGGACAAGCTTCTTACTCTCCAGTAGCTTTCCAATAATAGAAGGTCCACAAACTTGTATAAAGCTGTGGTGTTTTTAAACTGTTACTTTAAGATACACCACTTTTTTATCACGTGATAGAGCTACGCTGCAGCTATATTATTATTATAGCACGTTATAGCACGAGTGGGTCATCTCGAACGGGAAAAGCTCACGCTGTCACAGAATGCCAGCGTAAAATAGCAGCTTTATGATGAGTATAGAGAACCCGAGACCCTATTACTGGAAATGAGACATTTCATCTTAGTCCTCAAGGGTGATAACATATCTGCATTTTTTTTTCATTTCCTTTTATTCCTAATTGAAGATAGATGCAGTTGTTCATGGGCCACAGCATCCATTTACCATCAGGAGGACTGTATGTTTATTTATCACCCTTATTCTATCATAGAAATTATTAAATTTAATAAAATTTAAAGATTTCATTAATCATGAGCTGTGATGATTCTAGATAAAATTATCCTGGTGATCCTGATCAGGATACTATGATAAAGTTATTAAATCTGTCCTTTATATGAGTGCAAATTTTCAAGTCGATCGGCCGTCTACAAATTGTTGAAAATTTCCTTAAAAGATTCCGTTACCTAGAGATAGATAGATGGGTACCCACGAAGCAACTAAAAATGTGTTAAAAAGTACTTTATTAAAGCGTGGGGTATTAAGTTTTATGACTATGACACACTTAAAAAGAATATAAGCAAATACAAATCATCGATTGATTGTTTATAAAATTTCTGCTAAACCAGTCGATTAGTTAGTAGTGAGCGGTGCAACGTGTTTTAAGCGTTAGATAACCAAGACCGGTCACCGCTTGGGAAACATTAATTCCGTGGTATTACTGCAACTGATTTCTCTTCGTCGTCCTAATCAGGAAAATATGGACTGGTCGCAAACTTCCTGACCTATCCTACAGCTTACCAGTTATGTAATCGCCTGCCCCATTGGTTTAGTAATCCTAAGCTCGACTGCTAATCATGTGGTCGTGAGTTCAAATCCCGGCTTGAGAAAAAAATTTGTGATTGGATTTTTGTCAAAAAATGTCAGTAGCAACACAAAGTCAAGGAGTTAGCGGTGTTTTCCATTTTCGTGCCATGGAAAGCACACAAAGCCGTTGGTCCTGCGTCTGATCTCTCTCCTGTCGTGTCAAATTGTCTGCCCATTAGACTATGAGTGTGAAGGAACAAAGAGTGCATCTATATTTGCGCGCACACTCGTGTACTACAATTGTGTCTTGCACAGATGGCTAATCTCTGTTGAGAATGGTCGGTCTGAATCTGGTGATATTTAGTAGAGTGGCTGCCTCGTTGGTCTAGTGATCATAAATGCGGATGCTGATCATGAGGTCCTGGGTTCGAATCCCGGGTCCGGCTAATTTAAGTAATTGGATCTTTCTATTAAAAAATTCTAAGTAGCATCCCAGATCCAAGACGGAAAGCAAGTGGAATGCTTGGTACCATCGAACTATGAGAGTGAGGAAACAAAGTGCACCTGCTCTTGAGCACACACTCGTGCATACAATGCACGAGTGTGTGCTCCTCCAGTGAAATCCTGTCTTGATAGTTAGTCTCCCTTGAGACTGGTCATCAGTAGTATAAGCGGTAGACAAACGAGCACACAGTCCACCTGATGGTAAGTGGTTGCAGTGGCCCATAAACATTTACATTTACCCTCGATTACGAATCAAAATGCAGATGCGTTGTCACCCATGAGGACTAAGATGGAATGCCTCATTTCCATTAAGAAGGGTTTCCGGTTCTCTACACCCACGATACAAAACACAGGATCATTAAGCTACTATTTTACGCTGGTATTCAATTGGTTAAGATATATCGTAACATACATACAAAACTTTTAAAAAACATACTATTGAATTGTATATCTCCTTATTAGAAATCGACTGTAAACCTTTTAATAAATTTTAAGGCCACGTTACAGCTAAGTTATGGCTAGTAAAATGGGTCAGCTCTACCAGGGAAGTAACACCGACCAGATAGCTCATAAGAGGGCATTCCGTCCTAGTGCTCAGGGGTAGAAACTTATCTGCATTTTATTTTTTTCATCGAGCATAGAGTTAGATGGCTATGGATTACAGCAACCACATACTATCAAGTGGACTGTGTACTCTTTTTATCAGTGCTACATACATAAAAACCTAAAATATACAGAACGCTGACTGAAACTTACAGTCAAGTCAGGCAACTTTACCAATGGAAGTTATTTTTTGGCATCAGCGATGTATACGTACAACATTACGATTAATACGGACAACGTAACTTTTTTCAAGATATGTTATTTTGGATGAAAATTTAATAACTAATTGACAGCATTGTTTTCGATATGGCTGCATTAAATTTAATTTTGGCATTTTATTTTAACTTGGAATTGTGCTGGCGATTTAACCTCCTTGTTCAGTGCTCCAAAACTTTTGTTAAATTTGCTTGAAATAATGAAAGTGGTTACCTATATCTTTGTAGTAACGTAATAATAATAATGGTTAGGACATGCAATATTTCGTTTTTAACATGGTGGTCTTAACATTTTGTCTATAAAACTGACTTGTAAGGTTAGCATACTAGTGATGCCACGATGTTACGGTAACCTTGCCATATTTTGTCACTTTCAACATATATTCTTAACCGATTACGAGGAATTAAATAAAAGGTAATACTTGACGTTCTATGTATGTTTGTATATATGTTTCACCGTAGCAGCCATTTAGACCAATTTTCAATTTTTGATCAATAAGTTGATAATCGATTAATCTTTATCCAAAGTTAACGAAAAGAAAAAATAAGTCTTTATACTCAACAACAACATTAAGTACAAAATTAAGTTTTTTTCCATTTTTATCGAAATCGGTAAGTTTTATCGTGAAAATAGATCAGACAAAAGTTGTAGATCATACAATTCTCTACAAAAATGGTCTCACTTTTTCTCTTACGACTCACCGTTCGTGAGATATCGCGTTTTAATGATTAGAAAATTCATATTTCAAATAATATGCACACATTTCCGCGCCACCTAAGAGGTAATGTACTTGGCACATTTTTAACGCGGTTTCGCCAGAAGGTATACTCCACGATCTATTGTAATACAGAAAGTTTGATCAGATCGTATCCTATTGATTGAAAGAATGTTAATATTGCTAATGATTAAAGTGGAATAGGTTGTTTTCTTTTTTTTATAGGATAGGGTGACAAACGAGCACGCAGTCCACCTGATGGTAAGTGGTTGCTGCGGCCCATATACATCTACATCTATCCTCGATTACGAATCATAATGCAGATGCGTTGTCACCCGTGAGGTCTAAGATGGAATGCCTCGTCTCCAGTGAAAACGGTCTCCGGTTCTCCATACTCACCGTACGAAACACAGCAGCATTAAGCTACTATTTTACGCTGGTATTCTGTGAGAGCGTGGTCCTTCCCCGGTCGAGCCGACCCATTCGTGCTACAACTATACTACTAATATAACTGCCGCATGGCTCTACCACGTATAAAATTCTCTTCTAAATGTTATTATATTAGATAATTGTCTAATTCTATTTCGACAATTATTTCTTCGTCTTCATTTTCCTCTTCTTGCAGAATTTCTATTCGCTATACTAAGAAAAGGGAATGTATCAATTGTCCCTTCATTAATATCATAAATATTTTCATCTGTTGTATTTGTTTCAATATTGGAGCAAGTCTGACCCTGACAATCGATGCATAGTAAAGTAAAGTAAAGTTATAGCCTATATACGTCCCACTGCTGGGCACAGGCCTCCCCTCATTTCTGAGAGGGTTTTAGGGCAAGGAAGTGTCCGCCACGCTGCCCAAATGCGTGTTGGCGAACTTCACATGTCTTCGAAATATTTTTTTTCTTATTCCTCAGACATGCAGGTTTCCTCACGATATTTTCCTTCACCGCCGAGCCCGTGGTAAATCAGCACTTAAAATTGCAATTAACAATTTCATTGGTGCCTGCGGAGATCGAACCCGGGTTACTCGCGTTCTGTTATATTTACAGCGAGGGTTAACCATCTGAGCTATCACGGCTTATCGATCGAATCGATGCATACTGGCGACCAAACAATCCCACTTTTTGACAGCTACAATTCTTACTACAATCACAGTTTTCAGTTTTTCTGTAGTAGGCGTGAGTAGAGTTTGAATTGGCTCCAAATAATTATCTGTTAATTTCCAACCCCATCCTTCTGGGTCCAGCCCGTCCCAGGCAGAAGCAGATGTTGGAGGCAGACAAGACAACTTTATTGTTTTATTGTTTCATGCAGATTTTACAAACCTCAAATATCCATATTTGTCTATGAAATCAATTTTTTTTTGGAGTACCATACTTTGCAAGAAGATTCATTTGTAACAATGTCGTGTGGAGAAGAGTCAATCTTTGTAAATACTTCTGCGCAATTAATTAAATCATTACGTTTTTCGAACAATTTAAATACTGCTATTTTACCTCTTTTAAAAATTGCTGATATAGTATCGCAACCAGTTATTGCACTTAAAAATAAAATATGCGCTTGAAATTTCAGATATGTAGTCAGATTTTGTGATGAATATATTGTTGATTGTATTTGAGTTTTCCCAAATTTCAAGTTTTAGTTCATATTATGTAAAATATGAATTTTCTAATTATTAAAACCGCGATATCTCACGAATGGTGAGTCGTAAGAGAAAAATTGTATCCATTTTTGTAGAGAATTGTATGATCTACAACTTTTGCCTGACCTGTTTTCATGATAAAACTTACCGTTTTCGAGAAAAATCGAAAAAGTGAAAAAATCTTAATTTTGTACTGTACGTTTGACCTTGAATAAATTTATTGCAGAAGTAGAATCGAAGGGGATTTTTGACATTTATATCGTTAATGAGATATTGTTTCACTATATAATTTCAAAACAAAAGTTATTTCAGAACATGAATTAGCTAATTATTTAGTTTTGAACAGTGTTTTGAAAAGTTTTGAATATATTACGACTGGCTTTTTAAAAATACGTTGATAATTAAACAAGTTACATAACACTAGCTGTTCCCCGCGACTTCGTTCGCGTGAAATTTATTACGATTGAATTTCATGGATTCAATTATTTTTCTAAAATAAAAATAAGACTAAGTTACTCCTTATAACATCAGCTATCTGCCAGTGAAAGTCCTGACCAAATTGGTTCAGCCATTTCGGAGATTAGCCGGAACAAACATAAAAACAGACACAAACAATTTAAAAATTGTTTTTTCGTTTAAAAATACATATTTCATATAGCTGTGCCCCGAGGTTCCACCCACGTATATCACGTGTCTGCGCCGCGATATACGTGGGTGGAACGATCGCGAAATCTACTTTAGTAGCGACCACATCCCTAACCCGTGAACGTCTTGCATGTGACTCGTGAATTTTTGACAAAATAAAATACAACAGGCGCGCAACACGGGTCCCTGTACAATAAAATGGTGCCAAAATAGTAGCCAAATGTGTAATTTCAAAAATAAGACATCACTTTTCATAGATAAGTAAATTTTAATTTCCAAATTCATTAATTAAAATTAAAGAAGAGCTCAACCTATATTGTCAAAAGCAACTCGCGTTGATTTATTCGGACATCTTCGGATATTTTCGGACTATGCATCCCTTTCTTTTCAATGCGGTTCCGTGTTGCTATACTTTTCTTTAATTACCGACACGTTAACTAGTGCTGTACTAGTTGAACTATAATATTGGTACAAGTAAATATTATGCATCTTATCGTTTTAGACTTATATAAACAACATAGGTGTAAGCTGAATTTTTTTAGTTAATGGTCGTTAATCAATATTTCAATTAATTATTGATTTAATAATTAAATCAATTTATTTAAAAATTTCTTAAAAAAATCATAATAAAATAATATAATTTTAAAGAGACGGCACTCCGCTCTCTTTACTGCTAAGAAGCCATATCAAGACAAGTGGGAATCAGAAGTGAACTTGACAGTTTAAATAACTGTTGCTATTTTATTTTTAATAGTATTCTATTATTATTCTAATATTGTAAAGAAAGCTTCTTTTAATAAAAATATTCTTTAAAACAGAAAATTATAGGTATTTTACTAAATTCGATACTTACTTAAATAATATTTCTTTCGATTTTTTTATTTTGTACTGATTTTTAGTAGAATATAGTTCTGGTACTGATTAAGTAGACTTGGTAGTAGTTCCCATCACTATTTGTCTATTAGCAAGTGTCGCAACCTTGATTTTAACCAATTAGCGAACATTTCAACCCGTCGGCCCCGTACCGCTTACTTCAGACTTTTGACAGACAGGTTTAGAAGCAGAAGTACACACATTAGGCGTCTATTCGGGCTATGTAGTCGTTGTAACCATTAATACCAAGGTACGAATAATGTGGCCTAGTTTGTATCGGCGTTACGGATAACTGTGCAGATTTTTTTGTAGATATTGATGTCCTCTATAAAACTCTTGTACTTTGCTCTATTGTCAATACTTTTCGCGCGTATGCTGCGCGTATACTTGTACCAATATTAGTATAGTTCAACTAGTACAGCACTAGTTACACGTGTCGGTAATAAAAGAATAGTATAGCAACACGGAACTGCATTGAAAAGAAAGGGATGCATATTCCGAAAATATCCGAAGATGTCCGAATAAATCAACGCGAGTTGCTTTATGACAATATAGTTGAGCTCTTCTTTAATTTTAATTAATGAATTTGGAAATTAAAATTTACTTATCTATGAAAAGTGATGTAATTTTTTTTTTGAAATTACACATTTGGCTACTATTTTGGCACCATTTTATATAAGGATTTTTCGGGGTTACTATTGCATATTTTAACATTAAAAAGTAGTTGTTGGGACATAACTGTATTAGCTAGACATATAGTATCGCGGATTTTTTTTGTAGATGTTAATATTTTCTATAAAACTGTAGTACATTACTTTGCTCTATTGTTAATAGTTTCCGTAGCGTACGCGGTATAAGGATTCTTTTGGTACTTTTTTCACACCATGGGTTATATTAACGAAGTTTTCACACGGATCCCTATTTTTTTTTTGAAAATATACTATAGCCTATGTTAATTAGGAATAATGTAGGATTCCATTGATGAAATAATTTTTCAAATCGGTCCAGTAGTTTTAGAGCCTATTAAATACAAACAATTCAATTCACACAAACAAATTTTTCCTCTTTATAATATTATATTACAATATTATAGTGTAGATATAGATGTAGATGTTGAAAGTAAAGTTACAGCCTATAATATATGTCCCACA
The DNA here is from genome assembly GCA_907164705.1 of Parnassius apollo. Classification (NCBI taxonomy): domain Eukaryota; kingdom Metazoa; phylum Arthropoda; class Insecta; order Lepidoptera; family Papilionidae; genus Parnassius; species Parnassius apollo. Next base: position 9,675,319 of record CAJQZP010001449.1, on the reverse strand, counting down.
GCTGGACACAGACCTTTCATTTTTAAGAGGGTTATGAAGCAATGAGGGCATCCACCACTTTTTCTGCTACTAGGGCGACGTCACTTTGCAATGAGATGAAATATTTGACAGATTTCATAGCGGGGAAAATAATTTCTTAGGAAAAAGTAAGGGTATCATTATATTATTTTAATCCTGAGCGTGATTGCTTAGGCTGCCCCGTGTACTCTGGAGGGGGGGGGGGGGCAAAATTCGGCTAAAGACTATATCCGCACAGGGCAAGCCAAGCAACAAGACCAAGGCGACACCTGCCACACTATCCGTAAATTTCTGCAATATCAGGGGACTTCACTCAAACCTAAACGCCCTCCACTACCATCTCGAGACGGCTACGCCGGCTCTGCTCTTTCTGACCGAGACGCAGGTGTCCTCTCCGGTTGATGCTTCGTATCTCTCCTACCCGGGGTAGAAATTGAAACACTCGTTTGTGCCTCGGGCTGGAGTTTGTATATACGAAAGAGAGGACATCTGTTCTCGACACCTCGGCAGTCTTAAAGGTTTGGACCTGTCCAGCCTTTGGCTACGCGTAGACAGCGACGACCGTCCGCGCGTCTACGGGTGCCTCTATAGGTACCATAGCGGTAATGCTGAAATAGACCGACAATTCGACCACATCCAAAAGATTCGTTGCTACAGCAGATCCCCCCGCAGAGATCGTGATCCTCGGCGATTTTAACGCCCACCACGCCGAATGGCTTGATTCACGTTTAACCGATCATGCCGGGTGATCTGTTCACGATTTTGCCTTGACATATAGTCTGACTGGTTCTTTTTGTTCGTTGTCTTGTCCAGAGTGTGATGCCACTCACGCTGAAATCGCGGTTGCATTCTGCAGGCTGCCGCCGTCTTTGACACTATAGGTCAGCCGATTGGAATAGGATGCGGTCTTTCTTTGCATCCTACCCTTGGGGGCGGTTTTGTTTCTCGCCGGACGATCCTAACGTTGTTGCTGATTTTGTCGCTGATTTGATACCTCAGGGTATGTAACTTTTTATTCCTTCCTCTGTGGTGCCCATCGGAGCCAGATCTCAACCATGTTTCAGTCACTCCTGTAAAATAGTATCATGTCCCCAGGTCGTATAGGTCCGGAAACATCGCCGGTGGTAAACTATTCCACAGAGAGATTGTACGCGGAAGAAAACTCCTTTTGAAACGTACAGTGGTGGACCGCCAAGCATCCAGATGGTGTGGATGGTATCGGGACGTTTGCCGCGTAGTGCGTTCACGAAATTTGGCGGCTGGGATTAATCTGAACATTTCCACAGAGCACTCCCCATGGTATATATATGCGAAAGAAAATGCAAAGAGATGCAACATCTCTTCGCAGCGCCAGTGAATCGAGCCGATCGGAAAGCATTCGGTCGTCGACGATTCGAGCTGCTCTGCGCTGGATGCGGTCAAGTGGAAGGAGCTGGAACTGGGGAGCCCCATCCCAGAGATGGCAACAGTATTCCATGTGCGGCCGAACCTGCGCCTTGTAAAGTTGCAGGCAGGGTGCCGGTATGAATTACTGTCCCGCTCTGCTGAGCACGCCAAGCTTTCTAGAGACCAATTTGGCCTTCTCTTCCAAGTGACCACGAAACTGTACGTCACTCGATATGTCGACGCCGAGGATTACAATACTGGCTTAGGCAACAAGGGGAGTGCCTCGAAACTAAGGAGATACGACAATGGTGTTCTTTTTAGCGGTTAACGCGCAAACTTGTGTCTTCTTGGGATTAAACTGGACTAGATTTAGTCGCCCCCAATCCGAGATTCTATTCAGCAAAGACTCGACTTCAGACACAAGTTTGTCCCGGTACTCGAAGACGTTTTCCCAAGAAATATTGGCACGGCCGGTGTAAAAAGCATCACCAACGCTGACATCTGCATAGCAATGAATGTTACGGGCTTGCAACATATCATTGATATGCAGAAGAAACAGCGTTGGCGATAGCACGCAGCCTTGTGGAACACCAGCATTAATAGGCTTGCAGGCGGAGCTTGCACCGTCTACAATGACCTTGAAGCTCCGATCTGCAAGAAAGCTGGTGATCCAATCGCACAATTTCTCGGGAAGCCCATAGGAAGGGAGCTTCGAAAGAAGCGCTTTGTGCCAAACCCGATCGAAGGCCTTCGCAATGTCCAAACTAATGGCCAATGCCTCCCCCCTTGGACTCTAATGCCTCCGCCCATCTGTGAGTTAGGTAGACCAGAAGATCACCAGCTGACCGACCATGGCGAAAACCGTATTGGCGGTCACTTATCAGCTGGTGATCCTCAAGGTACCTTATGAGCTGGCAGTTAACAATAGACTCCATTGTTTTGGAGAACAAGGAGGTGATGGCGATAGGCCGGTAGCTGGACGGGTCTGAGCGGTCGCCTTTTTTAGGGATTAGGTGGACGAAAGCCGTCTTCCATGATTTTGGGACTACGTCTAGGGAGTAGGAGTACCGGAAAAGACGCGTTAAAACCGGTGCCAACTCTGGAGCACACGTCCTCAGCACAATTGGAGGGATTCCGTCAGGCCCACTCGACTTGTGGATGTCCAGGGAGAGGAGTGCTTTGCAAAACGAGCGCTGTGTGAACTGCACTTCCGGCATGGAGCACTCACACCGCGGGATGGTCGGCGGCGTACTCCCTCCGTCATCGAGAGTCGAGTTGGACGCAAAGAAAGAGCCTAGCAAATCGGCTTTCTCCTTTGCGGTATGGGCCTGTGAGTCGTCCTCCCTGTGCAGAGATGGAAGAGATAGCTGACAGAAATTCCCCTGGACAGCCTTGGCGAGAGACCAGAATGCATGGTTTCCCAAACTAGTTTCTCGCCAATTCTGCCTATGTGCTCTTTTACCTTGGCAATGACTCTTTTGAAGGACCTAGAGGCGGAACTATACTTCTTTTTTAGAGCGCTGGTGTTTACATCCCGAGTCGTGATGCGTCAGCCCAGGCTTGGTAGCACTCCTGCTTATAGCATGATGCTATTTTACAGGAGCGACCAAACCATGGCTAAGATTTGCCTCCAATGGGCACCACAGAGGACGGAATAAAAAGTTCCATACCCTGAAGTACCACATCAGCGACAACGTCGGGATCGTCCGGCGAGAAGCAAACCCGCCCCCAAAGGGAAGGATGCAAAGAAAGACCGCATTCAATCCCAATCGGCTGACCTATAGAGCCAAACACGGCGGCAGCCTGCAGAATGCAACAGCGATTTCAGCGTAAGTGGCATTACACTCCGGACAAGATAATGGTCCGAGGAGCCTAAAGGGGCGTCGACGGAAATCTGATATCCGTCCGTGTGAGAGGTCAGCAGAAGATCCAACAGGGAAGGTGCATGATTTTCCACATCTGGAATCCGCGTAGGCGAAGTAACCAGTTGTGTCAGACCATATAAAGTCTCCCATCAACACCGTATGGTGGGTTTTGGAGGAATGCACGGCTCTAGATATATCCTTATATATTTCCTCCACCTCCTCATCGGGATGTGCCGAAATTGGTGCATAAATCTGTATGACCTTCAGCGAATACCGTTTGGTGATTCTGTGTATCGGGTACGTGACCCTCGTCGACATACTCTCAATCTTTACAACGTTGTTGACGAGAAACTTGTGGACGATAAATGAAATGAAAACCTCCTTGGGACAGATGGTCGCTCTCCCGGTGATAGAACAAGTTGCCGGATTCGAGAATTCCCGTGTCCTCCCCCTCTCTTCGGACCTCGGATAATCCTATAATATGCCAACGCAACTACCTCTTCTTCCAGCTCCAATATCTTCTCGTCAGTCCTTAGAGTGCGTGCGTTATATGTTGCCAGGTCGATTCGTTGTAGGTGGACCGACTACCGAACCTCCATCGGAGATTGTTAGAACTCCCTGCCCCGCCGTTACAATGGTACCAGCAGGGCCGCCGGGGACTGAGGGCCGTTTATTTGTATCGTTGCTTATGGGGGGATGTTTGCCATAGTTGCCACGCTTGGCGAGTGAATTGGCAACCGCAATTTTTTATTGTATAATTGTTGTTATCAGGAAGATGCTGCTGCCCATCTCCTGTCTGCCTTCCTCTGTCGCCTCTTACGACATTATCTATAGTAAAATTACAAAAATAAAAAGAGTAAAAAATTGTCAACAATAAAAGATCTAAACACCGAGGCATTGTTTTGTGTATTAATGTAATACCTACTCTTGAAACTGGTAATTTTTTATTTAAAACTAATTTCTCAATTAACTGACATTGTGTAATAAAAAACTTTACCTCAGTCATAACTAGCTAGCAGATATATAGCTAGTAGAGATATTAGAAGATTATTGGTTCCCTTAACCCTTAATCGTAACACGCCCGCCGTAACAAAAAACAGCTTTGTACCGGGGCCTCAGTCGTCACCTCAGTTGGCGGCACTTGTTATAGACATTTATATTTCTCACGACTTTTCCTTTATGTTTAGAGTGGTTTTAGTTACAGTTATTTGAAGCCGATAAGATTTTCGATAAGTAGAAACAATAACCATAACATTTAAATGTTTATTTTATTTTGTACAGCTCTTTGTTTCTAACGGATCTTGATAAAGTGTACTTACTGACAATAAATTTTATTTTATGAATGAAATATCATAAGTTTTTATTTTATTTTTATGTTCTTACAATCAATACAACATATTCTCCCTAAATAAACCAAAATTATGCATGTAATAATTATAATAATTCTACTTTTTCACTTGCAAACATTTGCTAAAAATTCGACAATAGACAGTTTGCGCGCGCTTTATAAACTCATTTTCAAAACCTTTTTGTGTATATATTTTATAGCGTCTTCCTTTATTTTTCTTATACAATCATATATATATATAACATTCAGCAATTACTAGTAAAAGTATTTACTATAGTATTCCAATAAGAAATATACTATTATTATCTTATTAGAATCTTATTAGAAATCTTGACCGTTATGAATTGTTCGCGTAGAGGTTTTTTTGTTTCTACTTTTTTATCAATTGAAACATAAAAAAGTTACTGTTGTAACTTAAATCATTCAAAAACATTACGTAGTAAAGATAAATAACATTACTTACAGTTTTTTTGAAAGAAAATCCAACTAAAATCACAATCACAAAACTTCAACGATTACGCAACTAACTAACCGCACAGCGCAAAATCGAATGGCTGTTATATTTGATTTTGTCTATGTAACCGAGTGAATATAATTCTTCAGAATACTCTTTAGTTCGTTCAGAATCGAATGAAATAGTGTTCAATCGAAAATATACTGTATTTTTATATCAATTAATGACGAAAATAGCAGCACGTAATGCGGACATGTATACATGTCCTCTGTACTCAGCGGTCACAAAACGTGGACATGTCAACATGTCCTCGGTACATTAGTTCGCCGGGTTGCACCGAGGCTTTGCTTGGCGGATCTCTTCACCATCGAATACGTGATAAATCACTTTTAAAATTTATCATCATCGTCATTATATTACATTACAGCCTATTAAGGTCCACTGATGAATATAGGCCTCCCCCATATATTGCGTCATAAGGTGATATTTGCCAAAGTTGTCACATTGGCAAGCGGGCTCTGAAGCACAGTTTTTTTATTATTTTGAATTGTCATCGGGAAGATAGTGCTGCTCATCTCTTGTTTCAGTACCCTCTGATGATGTCCCTCCTTCACCTCATATGACACCCGCGGTATAGTATGGGGTAGTGGATCTCTTACGACCAGTATACAGAATCACTCACCACTCACATAAAATTTCAATCACGAATTTCGTTAGCGCCGGTGGGGATCGAAACCGGTTTGTTCGCGTACTGTAAAATTTATGGCATGCGTTTGGCAACCCGTCACGGTTCTAATATACAAAATGTTATAAAATTAAAGAAGACAATCGTTTTTGGAGCTACTAGAAATTTTAACGTAACTTTATTTTATTACACATAAAAGAAACACCAATTTACTAAAATAAACGGCCTTAATATTTTATGAAAATCACCGGAATCATGAAAACTGAAAAAAAGAGTTCTTTTGATATTCATGTTCTAGCTAATGTAATATGAAAAAAATGCGTGTAAAAATGACCGAACTACTAAAAGGATTTTTCATTGATCTTAAAAATTAAAATACCTGTAAATGCTAAATGTATATACAACTTCGTTTTATACTATTAATTATTGACTAGTGCTCTTTTTTAACTTGATTTCTACTAGACAACCGCTTTAAGTTTGTTTTTAGATTATTGTGATGTTCATATTTTAATTTTAAATCTATCATTATTCCCGTTAGAAACGGCTAAACTAATATTACTTTTGTAATCCATAGATTATAAGGAATAAATCGACATTACATTTAATTACGAGTACGCCACAATTTGTGTTGGACCCATTTTCCATAACAAAGAAATTGTCTCATTTATGTAAACAATTACTTAACAAAGGTTTTCAAAAAACAATTGTTTCTTCTTTAAAATCTAAATATCTTACTAGATGGCAAGACTCCTCTTCTGTCTAGGAGTTCGTCTGGATAATTACCGCCCTCTTCCCTATTTCTGATGCCAAAAAGCAGTGTTTGCTTGCACTGCTGTGTTTCCGCATAAAGAGCATAGAGAACCAGTATATTTAGAGGCTATGAAGCATTCTATCTCAGTCTATATGACTGTATGTGTGTGTTCGTCGCTTCAATTTTATATAGTAAAATATAAAATATATTTATCTTAGTAGGGCATTTTTTCGAGTCTATTAGTCTACTCTATATAGGTTGATTACACCGATTTACCTATTTTGCCACTCAGCAGCAGTATATATCCACTTGATATTCTATTTGTAGGTCATAATAAAATAGAATAGCCGTATACATACATACATGAACACACACTCCCATAACCCAGACGGGTTGGCAGAGACTACGGACTTCCATTCGGCACGATCTTGACACACCTCTGTCGTCTTATTCTTCCTTTACATTTTTATAGTCTTCGGCGCCAACTACACGATCTCTCGTTTAAGTAAAGTAAGTAATTCACTGACTGAATTTATTAAGTAAAGTAATAAATTCAGTCAGTGAATCGACATCAACATTAACTCGCCTAACGCTTTTCATAAATCAGTAACCTAGTCAGCCGGTCACCGTGAGTGTGATCTTCCTTATTTTAATTATTACGTACATTTTAATGCTTTTAATAAATACATTATTAATACTATGAAGCCTGAATATAATATATTATATTTATTATATCTATAATATATTATATTTATAATATCTTTAAATTTTGTCCAAGAAATTCCGTCGGATTTAGATAAAGAATAGCTCATAGGCTCTCTTCAGCAAAACAAAAATAGTTTCAATATCAGTTGCATTACCCAATACCAAGATTCCATATGACGCTATGCTTATTAAAATAACTAAAATTAACTAATCTTGCTGTTTCAACACAATAAGGCTTCTAATCTTCTTTACAACAAATGCTGAAGAAATAAGTCTGCTTACTAGTTTAGATTTATGAGTGCCCCATTGGAGCTTCTCTCCAAAAGTGGTTTCCAAAAAAAACTGTGGTATCAACAAGATCCAACTCTTCCTCATTCAAAATAACATTGGTATTTACATGCTTAACACTAAGTGCAATAAACTTAATACATTTTATTTTATTGCCTTTCAAAAGCAAATTGTTTATGCTAAACCGGTATAGTTATTTAGATATGAGCATTATTCACTTCGTCATATTTTACAAAATATAGTTTTAGTTTGAACATCAATGATTTATCATCAGCAAACCAGCAAATATTATTATATCGTTTTCCTACAAGGTAAGATATGTCACTATATAAATTAAAAATAGAGGTGTACCAAGAATTTAGCCCTAAGGAACGCCTATTGGTACTACTGACCCGGAAGAGCTTTTACCGTTGATAACTACTTTCTGAGATCTGTTACATTGTATTGAATTTTTACTTTATAACTTTAATTACTTAATGCTAATTATGAACTAATATACTTAAGAGCAACATTTCTTACACATAAGTCGTAGATGACAACGCATCTGTAGGCATATTCATTTGAATTTGGTTTCAGGTGTTCATCAGTGGCAGCAACCACTTCCAATCGTGTGTACTCTTAACTCGTTGACAAACACTCTCCAAGACACACTTTGACTAACACAACACTTTTAACCATTTACGCACACATACATTAACGCAGAAAATGCGAATTTACTGCTGAAATGCTGCTGATTTGTCAGCAATGTCAGTGCAGAATAACAACTTTTTATGCATCTCAGTAGAAACTGGAACAATATACCTCACCATTAAAATGTTTTTACTTTACTTTATTTACAGTAAAAATTAATTTTCAGTGTTTTTTTATTATTGTATCGGAGATAGAGAGCAGGAAATGAAATAAATATATAAAAGTTGCTTATTGTTGTTATGCATACTTAATCTATTTTGATGTTAATTACGTCCATCATATTACACCATTGTGTTACTGTGACGTATGAGTATGACGGTATGACTGCGCTACACTGAATGTCCGGTACACTATATTTTTATTCATAATGAATAATTGCATAAGCAAGTCATCAAGTTCCACATGCTCTCTGACACTATTATTATTTTAACAATAACCTTTTTATAGGATAGGGTGACAAACGAGCACACAGTCCACCTGATGGTAAGTGGATGCTGTGGCCCATAGACATCTAGATTTATCTTATATTTAGTATCAAAATGCAGATGCGTTGTCATCCCTGAGGACTGAGATGGAATGCCTCGTTTCCAGTAAAAGGGGTCTCCGGTTCTCTACACTCACCATACGAAACACAGCAGCATCAAGCTACTATTTCACGTTGGTATTCTGTGAGAGCGTGGTCCTACCCCGGTCGAGCCGACCCATTCGTGCTACAACTATACTACTAATGTAACTGCAATATGGTTCTACCACAACCTCTTTATGTTTTTCCTATAAATTAATTACTACAATAAATTTTACCTGAGACATATTTCTACTACTATACATTATGCATGCACCCTAGATATGCAAAAATTAAAGAGTAAAAAGTACCTACCTAAATAATTAGGACAAGGCGTCAGAGTTTCTTTTATAGATTAAGGGTGATAAACGAGCACACAGTCCACCTGATGGTAAGTGGATACAGTGGTCTACATCTGCATCTATCCTCGATTTAGAATCAAAATGGAGATGCGTTGTTACCCCTGCGGAATAAGATGGAATGCCTCGTTTCCATTAAAAAGGGTCTCCAGTTTTCTACACTCACGAAACGAAACACAGCAATATTTTACACTGGTATGAGAAACTAACTTAAGACCTTCGATTTGCCGACGATATAGTCCTTATGGCAGAATCGCTGGAGGACTTAAGCACTATGCTCAATGACCTCAATAGTGCCTCCCCACTAGATGGAGTGACGACCTGGTAAGACATGCAAGAAGTCGATGGATGCAGGTGGCTCAGGACCGTGCTTTGTGGCATTACTTGGGGGAGGCCTATGTTCAGCAGTGGACTTGTGAAGGGCTGTAATGATGATGATGATAGTTCTACCACATGTGGAAGTTTAGTAGATAGGATGGCAATTTTGAAAATTCTGCTAAACACAGTTAGCAATATCTTTAAAAAGAAGTTAAGAAAGTAATATAACAAATACAACTATGTCTAGGTGCAGGTTGGACTTTGTCATGGTCGGTGCGACAGTCGTGGAGAACTCTGACAGCGCCACCTACCGCTCCGGCAGACTGTGATTTACGAATTTTCGATGGTCTACGCGTCTTCTGCATGCTGTGTGTCATCATCGAACATGTATGCTGGCTCGCTACGCTATCTTACCTAGCTGATACCAGATATTACGAACAGGTATGTAAGGGACCCCATAACGGTGTATAGCATTAATAATAATACTTATGTGATTTACACACTATCTTAGGTATTTAAATTAATATCATCTTAAGGTGCAAAACGTCCGTGAACAGTGATTAGGTACTGACAACTTTTTAACCCTAGTTTTATTTTCGCGGTCTTTAAAAGATATTACTTACCGTACATACCTTGCATTTTTATAATATTTCTTCTCTAGAAAATTCTCAAAAGGAATTACTAAAGAAAAAAAGTATGCATAAATGTGACTTTAAATTGGCTCATATTTTTGGAAATCAGCGATTCATGAGGGCAAGGACGGAGTACAAATAATATTTCAGAGTTATCAAACCTACCAGACCAAAACCAAAAATTATTATAATAAGAATTACATGCGAATACTGTCTCATTACGTCATAGTTTCATTAGTAAAATAGTTATTTTATTTTATATTTTAAATAGTAAAAAACGATTTTTTCAAGAGATTATTGAGATTATTTTCTTTCCTCGTTTAACTCATTGATATTTTTTACACAATTACATATATTATATACTTTTAAAATATTTAGACACGGCGTGCAGGGGACGTGATGCTGATGACGAACAGCACGCTGGTTGTGCAGATATTCTTCATCATGTCGAGTTTCCTGCTCGCCCACAAATTGCTGCAGGACCGCTCATATTTACCGCCGATACGAACGTTCTTTACCATGATGGTTAATAGAATTATAAGGTACGTGAATTGTTTTAAGAATTGACCTAATTTAAATAAAGAGAACATTCAAATGGTAAAACAGCAATTTAAAAAAAAACAGACTGCCCAATAAAGTTTACCGAATTTTTTTTATATCCTATGTCATTTTTATAACTAAGACGATTCTAACGACACTACGACTATTTAACGACCATATACAATATATCTATTAAATAAAACGTGAATAATATAGTAAATAAAAAATAATAATATATATTTTTAAATTATCTTTCCATTAGCGTAATCATCAAATGATTAGAGCGTTGTCTATAGCAACAGATGAATGTAATCAATAATTTTAGTCATTTTTTAAAAGTTGATTTTAAATGTATTTATAACACATAAAAACAAATTAGAACGTGGAATATGATGATAGGATATCGAATATTAATAATGTGCTTTTAGATATAGTTTATTTCTCATAATTATTGAGATAATATTCTCTGAAAAACGCACTATCGCAAGGTTTTGGTCGGGGTATCGTCTTAAGATTTATCAAGCCGCTTGGGCTTCAGAGCGTGCCAAAGAAACAGACGACCATGGATGAGATATACATAACTACATACTCTCGAAAAACATTACCCTCCTTCTGGGGCAATCGGGTAAAAACATTAATGTTCTTTTAACAATTTAAAACTTATAAATATTTAAATGTTCGAGTGTTCATTCTCTTTATACCTGTCTCTTTTATTGCTTTTTAGTAAAAACAGAGAGACCAACTTTAAACATTACATAAATTGTCATCGATTTTATTAGGTAAGGCCACAGAATAAATAATAGTACTAAGTAGTAAGGTAGTAAGTTTTTGTAGAAGCAATAGGGACAAACGAGCGCACAGTCCACCCGATGGTAATAAATGCTGTGACTTATAGATATCTACATCGATTAACGAATAAAAAATAAAGACGAAATCGTGTTATCACCAAAAGAATAAGACAAGATTATGCAATGATGTAAGTATACAAATTTTCAATAGGCGAAGGTCGATAGGGGTCAATAAACGGTGCCATCAAAATAAAGAAACGCCAAACGGTAAGCCACGGAAAGCGCTGCGAAACCCATTTATTTTATAATACCGAAGTGACTATTATTATTATATATATAGTATTTTATAAGGACTGTGTGCCCGTCTGTCAGTTTACTTCTACAAAAACTGACAGCCTCACTAATAAAATCGACGACAAACAAACTTACCGTCCAGCTGATGGTAACTGGCTATAGCAGTCCATGGACAGCTGCAAATAAATCAAAGAAAGAAAAAGGCTTAAGATCCTTAATCCATAGATCATCTCATAGTACAATCAATAATCTTTAAATCAATCAATATCCCCCCCACATTGTTAGTTGCAACCGCAATATTTTATTTTTTGTCGTTGAACGCAGCTGCCCATCTCCTCTCATTTGCTTCTCTCTGTCGCATCTTACGACACCCATGGGATGATATGGGTAGTAGATATTCTTACACCGTTTCCGTACACGGTAACCCTGATAAACGAAATGCTTCTACATCCTCTGTTCTCTACACCCTTCAGACTTTACAGCAGTACAAGGAATGTTATTTGGCGTCAGAAATTATGCAATAATTTAATAGTTTGACATGATTAATATTCAGGCTAAGTCCAAGTTACTTTCTTGTGGTATGGTTCGCATCGAGCTGGTGGGAGCGGTTGGGCGGCGGTCCACAGTGGGCTCCATTAGTCTCTACCGAGGCACAGATATGCCGAAAGAAGTGGTGGATCCATCTGCTGTACCTCAATAATGTGTTGAATCCTGATGATAAGTGCCTTATACAGACCTGGTAAGTGATTCAAAAAACAAGGTTGTCAGTAAGTAATAAATACAAAAACATAAAAATATATAATATATTATTTAAATTATCGTTGTTTCTTATTCATTATTAGATATTCTTTTAGCAGATAGCACATTACATTAATTTTATTTACCTAATACATTCTTCAAAAATGTTTTTTATGTTCCTACAATGCAACAAAATATCTCCAAAATATATTTTGCTTTTCTTTTAATGAAAGAAACTACCCTTATTCTTACCCGTATATATGCAGTCACACACATAACATAACATAAATATATCAGAATGTGGCTCCAAACATTATTCCCATCTACTTACGATTCACGGCACGTAACTCCAGCGCTAAACGAAACATGGAGGTGATAGCTGCGTATGTCGGCTGCTGGAGAGCTAATCAGCGCGTACGAACGATACGCACAGCCAATCGTACGCTATAATGCACAATAGGGCCAATTATGCTCAATAACGGTCACCGCTAAACTTTCGTGCCGCGAGTTGTACTAAGCTTTTGGATTCCAGGTACCTAGCAGCGGACACACAGCTCTACGCAGCGGCATTAGCGCTAACACTGTTGCTGCGCAATCGCAAATGGGCCACAGTTGCGTTGGGAACACTGCTGGTTATTGCAACAGCAGTCACTTTTGGCCTCGCTTACACCTGGCATCTCGTGCCAACGTATTTCTTACATCGACCTGAGTAAGTAACAATTTTTTTACATAATTAAGTGTGAAAAACAAGTCTATTCAACTTCCACCCAATAGTAAGTGGATGCTGTGACTCATAGACATTTACAAATAAAAATCCTCAAATAAAAATCAAAATGCAGATGTATTCACGTCCCTGTGGCTAAGATGGAATATCTCGTTTTATCTTCTTCGGTTCCCATTACTCACAGTACAATAAATAGCAGCATTAAATTGTTATTTTACGCTGGTATTACGTGAGTGTTACTTATTCTACAGAAAGATGGGGAGCTCTACGTTCACGAACCCGCCCACCCAGACCAGCACGTTAAATATGTGCATGCGTCGTATGAAGCTACAGACATCACAATAAACAAGTATGAAGCATTCTTGTTAACAATAAATTATATAAATCGTAGCGGTGGATTCAAGAGTTTGATAAAAATAATTGGAGAGTCAAAGGAATATATTAGGATCATATAAGAGTAAATAATTAAGTTAAGATTAGCCGGCTAAACTTGGGTATAGTTTTGAGTGTAGTCTATACTCAGTGTTATCTTTTTTATACTAAGCCTCACTTCCCTGACGAACTATTCATCTGGAAAAGTCTATATTTCAAGTTTAACTGCAACATATTGGCGAAAATATATAATTAAATTGAAAGAAAAATTTACATTAGACTTGCAACGAATATTCGGCTATTATTCGGCATTCGGCCTATTCGGCTACTTTTATTATATTCGTTAAAATGCCAAATATCTAGGGTATTACTCGACCGAATACCGAATACTTATATAAGAGGTTTTATTGTAGTTTTATAATTTCTTTTCTTATCATCATTAAAGTAGTCATAGATACATAATCAACTTCCAAAAAAATCAGATAAATGACATAGTCATTTATCTCGAATTATCGTAATTAAAGTGGAAGATAATGCTGTAAAAAAGAGGGATTAGTTTACTTCTTTTCTTCTCGTAGAGAATCCCGGCTTCAGAGAATAGACGCTCTGAAGAATAAACACTACTTCCTTGCAGGCCAAATAATTTGCACCATATTATTCGGTATTCGTCGCGCAGCGCGAAACTTAAATGCGTACTAGGGTTGTCATTATCTTTTTGTTTAAAAGCTACGTCTCATTTAGCTTTATAAGTAATTAGTTATAATATTTACAAACATAATACATACACCCGTCACGTTCTGTCTCCCGGAGAGGCGAAAAGTGGATTGCAGAGGCCCGTCTGGCTACGTTGAATGTATGTGGGGCAATGAATAATAAAATGGATGAAGTATGCGATATGATGTATGATAGAGGAATAGATGTGTTATGCGTAAATGAGACGAAAAGGAAGGGGAAGGATGTCACTACACATGGCATGTATACCGCATACTGGTCTGGTGTAGACGAGATCGAGCGGGCATGCCAGGGAGTAGGTATCATCCTTTCAGAAAGAATGGGCCAATGTGTGAAAGAGTATGAATGTGTAAGCCCAAGACTGCTATGGATACGAATGAAAGTGGGCTTATAGAAGTTATTTGTGTTAGGGGTCGACGCCCCAGACATGTCTAAGCCCACTTATGTCCGAGAGCAGTTTTGGGAAATGGTAAGGATGATGTTAATGAAGTGTAAGGGAAATGAAAATATTATTATGCTAGGAGATTTTAATGGAAGGGTTGGGGTGAGGAGGCTTGGTTATGAAAGAATATTGGGAACGTTTGGTGATGAAAGTATAAATGAGAATGGTGAAAGTCTTCTCACCGTATGTATGGAAAAAAATCTTTTTGTGACGAACACTTGCTTTCGCCACAAGAGGATTCACATGTATACTTGACAAAGAGGTGACGATAGAAGCATGATAGATTTAATAATTGTGGATGAAAGATTGAGGGGCGCAGTGGTGAATACAAAGGTTTACCGGGGTTCTAACGTAGGAACGGATCATTATTTGGTTTTATGCCGAATTAATGTTCTATTCAGGCGTTGGCGCCATCGATCATCTGTGTCTACCACTGCGTTACAGCGTATTAGAACAGAAAGGTTACGAGATGAAGGTGAGAAAGACAAGTTCAAATGTAGACTGAAAGAAAATATAAGTGGTTTGGATGAATTATGTATGAAGGAGTTAGACTTGGAGAATGTATGGCAAAATGTAAAGAAAGGTTTAATGGAATGCAGGTACCGAAGTATGTGGTGTTAGTAAGAGAAAGAATGAAAGGAAAAATAATACGTTATGGTGGGATGATGAGGTACGTATGGAAGTTGAAGCAAAGAAGAGAGCATGGCTAGATTTACTAGCAACAAAGGCTGGTAATTCTAGCGGTACGAATGATGATATTGAAAGAAAAAGGGCAGTCTTTAGACATCTTAATAAGAGAGTAAAAGAAGTAGTTGAAAGAAAAAAGCAAGAAAGAACGGATAAGAATGATAGAAGAATATCGGATAATTTCCGGGCAAATATTAAAATGTTCTGGAAACTTGTAAGAACTGCCAGGGGGCATTTGAAACAGCCTATGATGAATGCTATAAGAGACGAGAATGGCTATATTCTGAATGATGAAGTTTTGAGTTTAAAGAGATGGAAGGAATATTTTGAAAGCGTGTTTATGAGTGAGGAGACAACGTGTGTACTAAGTGAAGTAGAAATTCTGAAAGAAGAGGAAAGAGGTAGCGAGATAAGTATAGGTGAAATAATGAAAGCAATGAAAAGCATGAAAGCAGGTAAGGCTGCTGGATATGATAGAGTTTCACTCGAAATGCTAAGGGCTGGAGAGGAAGTGGTGGCAGGCCTGCTGCACACCTTGTTTAATTTATGCTGGGAACTGAAGCGGGTACCGGTAGACTGGTGCAAAGCCGTGATAGTCCCAGTATATAAGGGAAGAGGGTCGCAGCAGGACTGTAAAAACTACCGTGGCATCAGCCTTCTTAGCATTGTGGGAAAACTGTATGCTAAGGTACTGATTGAAAGGGTCATGAAAGAAACTGATGGAAAAATTCGGGATGTGCAAGCGGGATTTAGAAAGGGAATGGGATGTACAGATCAAGTCTTTTCCATGCGCATGATCGCGGAGAAGTTTTTGGCCAAAAACCAAAAGGTTTTTTGTGCGTTCATGGACTTGGAAAAGGCCTATGACAGAGTGAATAGGGATGTGCTATGGCAAACACTGAAGTCATTTGGGTTGGGCGCTGGCTTGATACAGGCTCTGGAGTCCCTTTATAGGGACTCTAGTGCTTGTGTTAGGATCAACGGGGTCTACTCGGACTGGTTTGACATCCATAAAGGTGTCAGACAGGGCTGTGTGGCTTCCCCGTGGCTGTTCAACCTATTTATGGACAGTTGTTTGCAAAATTTGAAAGTTGAAGAATGCGGATTAAGAATGGGTGAGTTAACCGTCAAAT
Source organism: Parnassius apollo (assembly GCA_907164705.1). NCBI lineage: Eukaryota > Metazoa > Arthropoda > Insecta > Lepidoptera > Papilionidae > Parnassius > Parnassius apollo. The sequence continues at coordinate 9,658,808 of CAJQZP010001449.1, read as the reverse complement.
GCCATTTGTACGCCGATGATCAAGTTATCCTTGCGTCGTCGGCTTCCGAGTTGCAAATGATGGTTACATTAATGAACAGATCATTAAAAGAAAGGGGTATGAAAGTGAACGCAAGTAAGACGAAGGTTATGGTTTTTGAAAGAGAAGAAAATAAAACGATTTGTGAAATAAGAATAGAAGGGGAGTTGATCGAGCAAGTAGATGAGTTTGTATATTTGGGCTGCGTATTCAGCAGGGATGGGAGATATGATAAGGATATGGAACGACGAGTGAATGCGGGAAATAGAGTAAATGGGGCCCTGCACTCTATTGTGAAGAGTCAAAATGTGTCGAAAAAGGCACGTATGGCAATTCACAATGCTGTGTTGATCCCTACTTTAACGTATGGTAGTGAAAGTTGGGTGTGGCAGAAGAAGCACGAGAGTAGAATGAACGCAGTAGAAATGCGGTCCTTAAGGAGTATGTTAGGGCTGAATCTTAATGACAGGGTAAAAAATTGTGTAATAAGAGAAGAGTGTGGTTTGCAAGATGATGTTGTGACCAGGATTAAGAAAGAAATGCTTCGGTGGTTTGGTCATGTGGAAAGAATGAATGAGGAAAGAGTGACAAAGAAAATTTATGTTGCAGAAGTGAATGGCAGAGTTGGAAAGGGACGTCCTAGGCGAAAATTTATCGACCAAATTGACAATTTATTGAAAACGGGCCAAATTAGGAGTACCCTTAACCGACGAGCATGTATGCGGAGGTGTATGGATGTGAAGGAGGCGAGAGAGGTGTGTCAGGATCGTGCCAAATGGAAGTCTGTGGTCTCTGCCTACCCCTCTGGTTGACAGGCGTGAGTGTTTATGTATGTTATGTTTAATACATACGGATACGTACCTATGCATCATATTTTATAATAACTCCTTTAGTTTCCTCTCAAAGAATCAATGTTTGTCCAAAAAAAATTCGGCTTTACATTACAACAAATGCCAACTAAAATACGATTAAATTAACACTGAGCATATGGTGTCAACTCAGATTTAATATTTAAATTTAATTTGATCTGATATGATATGATAATTAATGCACTTATGAGCCTCATATGCATCTATGTATAGATATATAGTACGTTTCTAGGGCAGGCGGAAAAAAGTACATTGACCTCAAGTATTATGTTAGCATCGAAACAAAACGACAGTTATTGCTTCCATACATTTCTTTGTAGATTACGTATATGCGCTAAGCGTGTCTCATGGTACGGGGTAGAGTGAAGGAAGCGTTTTTTGCGCGTTGTTGTTTTTTTTGTTTTTTTTTTTTTTTTTTTCCTTAATTGTTTTTTTATAAAAAATTTGGCGGGTTTTTGGCAGAATTAGTAGTGGTGGGAAAGGAATAAATTCTAATAAATCTGAGTGTTTTTTTTTTTTTTTTTTCAAGAAACGTGGTGAAAAGTGACGTATATACATCCAAAAGGGATATGAAAAAGAACACTGCAGATTAGGTTATAATCAATGTGACGGACTCTTCTACGTCTGCATCATCATAAAATGTTTCTGAAATAGATAAAGATGAATAGTCTGGCAAGTGTCTCTGACAATCTATTATGAGAAGTTTTATGCATGCTTCAAGGTTCGCTGCTTAAGAATGCTTAGCATTAAAAGTTCGTATTTTTATCTGACTGCCAGGAAGTGGTTATGTTTTATACATTTTTATACAACAACCTATCTACCTACTTATTAAAGTACTTACCTACTATTAACGTAATAATGAAAATTGTAATAATTCATGATTTATAAATAATAAACTTAAATTAATATTAATTTGCTTTTTAATTCATTTAGGTACAGGATAATCTTCTTTCTTTATTATATAATAATAAACATGGACCGGTAAAGAACTTTGCACTCGGCACCCTTATCTTTCACTCTGATTCATTTTTTTATCCTTTTATCACTACATACATCATGTAATGATAAAAGGATAAAAAAATGAACCTAAACAAAAAAGATTGCCTACACCGATGATATGGTCAAAGGTCAATGTACTTTTTTCCGCCTGCCCTAGAAACGTACTATAGTAACATAACCTATTAATAAAAAGCTAATTTACTTAATCAGATGCATATATTAATTTATTTTACAAAAATAGAAAATAAAACGATAAAAGACTGCTAGCACATTTTATTAAAAATCAACAATGTCTCAAACAAAAATTATGAAGCGCGGCGGTGGGCGTTCTCGACTCGGCCCAATCTTCCTTGCAAGTCTAACTTACACGATTTAAATTGTTTTTTTTTATAAGTTTGCTTTACTGCTATCCCTCCTGATGGTAAGTGATGATGCAGCCGAAGATAGTAAAGCGCACAAAGTGTATTCACACCCACATTACGAGTATAATTTGTGACATATTCAAATTCAAAGCCTTTACTTGGCCCTTGGTATTGGCTATGAATTATATTATATTATATTATTTATTAAATATTCAAAAAATATCTAATATACTTCGCATTTAGTTAAATAATATCTACTATTTGTTTGAGTAGCTTTAAATTTTGTTTTCTCCCAAGGCGCGCTACTTAGCCCGATCTTCGGCTACACGCATCCAGTTTCTACCAGCCACCTTGCGCAGATCGTCGCTCCATCTGGTCAGGGGGCGTTCCGATCCCACACTACGTTTGTCTAGACGCGGTATCCACTCTATAACACGTCTACTCCACCGGTTGTCACCTCTGCGACAGACAAGACAAGCCTATTGCCACTTCAGCTTACAAACATGGAAAGCTATGTCAGTAACCTTGGTTCTCCGGCGGATTTCTTCATTTCGAATTTTGTCTACTCCGAGAAACTCCGAGGATAGCTCTTTCCATTGCTCGCTGAGCGATTTTAAGCTTTTGAAGCAGACATATCGTCAGTGTACACGTTTCGGCACCATAAGTGAGTACGGGTAGAACGCACTGGTTAAAGACTTTTGTCTTCAGACTTTGCGGTATGGGCGACGTGAAAACCCGACGGAGCTTTCTAAATGCTGCCCAGCCTAACTGAATCCTCCGATCGGCTTCTTTCTCGAAGTTATTCTTACCTAGATGCAATATCTACCCGAGGTAGGTATATTCCTGGTCAACTTCGAGAATTTCACCATCAACAGTAATTGGAACTGGCATGACGTAATCGTTGAACATAACTTTTGTTTGTCTTGTTCAGATTCATGCACAGACCAACACGTTGGGAGGATTCATTTAGTCTGTTCAGCATATCCTGAAGTTCCTGCAGCGATTCTGCCATGACGACGATATCATCATCAAAGCGTAAGTGTGAGATGTACTCACCGTTTACGTTAATACCGCGTCCTTTCCAGTCTAACGTCTTAAAAACATCTTCCAGTGCATTTGTAAACAGTTTAGGGGATATAACATCCCCCTGTCTCAGTCCGCGATGCAACTGGATTGGTTTTGTTTGACTGTCCTGTACTTGGACGGACATCGTACTGGTGTTGTAAAGGCATCTCAGCACTTCGATGTACCGCCAGTCAATTTGGCACCGCTGCAAAGAATCTAGAACAGTCCAAGTTTCAATGGAGTCAAAGGCTTTCTCAAAGTCCACAAATGCAAGACACAGGGGCTGATTATACTCTGTTGTCTTCTGTATTATTTGTCGCACTGTGTGAATGTGGTCTATAGTGCCAAATCCTCCTCGAAACCCAGCCTGTTCCGCAGGCTGAAAGTCGTCGAGTCTTTGCGCGAGTCGATTCGTGATGACCCTCGAAAACAACTTATAGGCGTGGCTCAGAAGCGAGATGGGTCGATAATTTTTTAGCATAGTCTTGTCACCTTTCTTGTGAAATAAGACTGTAATGCTTTTGCTCCATGCCTTTGGAGTTCTCCCATCTCGTAAGATGCAGTTAAAAACCCGACAGAGCTCTTTTAGCAAGGGTTGACTCCCAGCTTTTAAGAGCTCTGTTGTAACTCCATCTTCTCCAGGGGCTTTACCATTTTTAAGTTGACCGAGGGCCAGCTCCATCTCCCCAAGGCAGATGTCTGGCAGCTCGTCGGTATAGTGGCGGGTCAGCGTGGCTCTGGGATCATCGTATTTAGGGTCAGGTTGTGGCTCATGTGAGACATATAGTTTGCCATAATAGTGTTCGATCTCAGAGAGAACCTCAGGCTTTGACGTGAGGACTTTGCCATCATGCGTCTGGAGTTTTGTGATGTGACTTCTTCCAAGCTCCCGAACAAAGATTTTGGATCCCTTGTTTCGCTCTATTGCCGCTTGTATAGCAATTGCATTAGAGCAACGCAGGTCTCACCTCACAGCTTTCCTCACAAGCTTGGTTAGTGTCACCTGTTCCGAGGTTGGTTGATAATTCACGCCTTCTTTTCATAAGCTGAAGTGTCTTATCTAAGAACTTCGACTTTCGGCCCGTATGTTGCTGGCCACAAAACCTGTTGCCCTCATCCCGTAAGATCTTAATCACGCTTTTAAGGTCCTCGTCAATATCCAAAGTGGGTCTCAGGGCATCGAATCGATTTTTAAGTTCTAGATGGAAGCGTTGGAAGCCAGTTACGGTTTGAAACAGATTTGGTCGAATCGTAGACTTCACCAATCGGGACCTTTCAAGCATAAAATCGATATTCAGAGTGCCTCGAACAATTCGGTGATCGCTTCCGGTATTGAATTTGTTGATCACTGAGACGTCTCTGAATATGTGCCTTTTGTCCGACATGATGAAGTCAATCTCATTTTTTGTAGTATTATCGGGACTGCGCCAGGTCCACTTCCTTTGTGGCTTCTTCGCGAAAAACGTATTCATCAGAAATGACCCCTCTTTCTCGAGGAAGTTGACCAGCATTTGCCCCCTGTGATTCCTGCTTCCAAAACCGTGGTGTCCCAAAATCGATTCGACGTGTTTTTACCCACTTTGGCATTAAAATCCCCCATAACAACATTGTAGTGGGCCTTTGTGGTGTTACGTAAAGCCCAAGAAATGTCTTCATAGACAGATTCTACTTCGTCATCCGAATGTGCCGAGGTCGGGGCATAAACTTGTACGATCTTCAGAGTATCTCTTTGATAACTTAGTACAAGGTACGCTACCCGTGTCGACACACTTGAGATTTCTACAATGTTGTTAGTGAGGATCCTATGAAAGAGGAAACCTACTCTGCCTTGGGATAGGCCGTCTCCCTCCCGAAAGTAGAGCAGATGGCCAGATTGCAGGGTAATTGTGTCCTCTCCCTCTCTTCGGACTTCACTTAACCCTACAATATGCCATCTTATATTTTCCAGCTCAGCTTCCAGTTCATAAATGTGTCCGTCTTGCCGCAGAGTCCGTCCATTATACGTCGCCAAGTCCAGTTTTTGGTGGTAACCTGTCCTCTCCCGGGGATTCTTCGCACCCCCTGCCCCACCGTTGCTGTGACCGCCACCACGGCCAGGAATAATGGGGCGACCGGGAACTGGGGGCCGTGTTTTTGTGGTGCTACTCATAGGAGGATTTGCCCTTAATCGCCACGCTGGGCAAGCGGGTTGGCGATCGCGGTGCCAGACACATCGCACCTGTGACGCTGCTGCCCATCACAGGTCTGAGCATTTTTGGTCTGACGAAGACTGGGATGGTTATGCCGCCATCCATCGGAAGCCTTAAGTTCTCCTTTTTTTGAGGCAAAATATTTAATACTTTTTATTTAAAGTTTATGGAGCCGTGGTAGCTCAGTGGTTAAGGCTCGCTGTAAATATAACAGAACGCGAGTAACCCGGGTTCGATCCCCGCCGGCACCAATGAAATTGTTAATTGCAATTTTAAGTGCTGATTTACCACGTGCTCGGCGGTGAAGGAAAACATCGTGAGGAAACCTGCATGTCTGAGGAATAAGAAAAAAATATTTCGAAGACATGTGAAGTTCGTCAACACGCATTTGGGCAGCGCGGCGGACACTTCCTTGCCTAAACCCTCTCAGAAATGAGGGGAGGCCTGAGCCCAGCAGTGGGACGTATATAGGCTGTAACTTTACTTTTTTTTATTTAAAGTTAAGCCTTAATATTTTTATCCAATAGTCGCTTTGATAAGTTAGCTAATTTATCTGTAATAATTAAATTCATAATTTGACTTTGTCGTAACTTATGAACTTATTTTTGTTACAAGCACATCTTGAAATTAGACGATCTTAAGTGAATCATATTTTTTATATATATGTACATAAAACATTGTCTGAAATTGGCAATCTCTACATAGTATAAAACCAAGTCGCTTCCCGCCGTTTGCACGCTTAGATCTTTTAAACAACGCAATGAATTTTGAAATAATAAGTTTAGGTACCGTTATTTAACTTTTACGAAACGTTACAGCACTCGGGCAGAGTCCTGCCGTGATGATATATTTGTTTCAAGTTAGTGCGTAAAATCCAATGAATTTTGATACAGTTTTCATGTATGGACAGAGTGATTAAACAGAAAGGTTTATATGTATAATATAATACATGTATATTTTGTCAAGATCCAAAAATCACCTGCGCGAAGCCGGGGCGGAAAATATAGAGCGAGTTTTTAGAACCGAGATTTTTATCAAAACCAAAATTAAGAAATTGCCAATATAAAAATGTAACTAATGAAATGGTTTACTTGCTGATAAATACTCTGTAAGTGTTGTTTTATCTTCAAATCTGATTCATGTTCAAATGTTATTAATAAAAGTGAAAAGCGTTTATGAAGGTAGTTAAGAAGGATGTTAATAATAAACAGATCAATTTTAATATTTACTAAATTATTTTTTTATTGATTAAAAATTAACTGCTCAAGTTTTTAGATAAAGGGCCTTTTCATTTTTTGCTACGAAAATAAAAAAATTTGCCGCCTCCAAAATTTTACCGACTTGCCCATACAGCCCTTTCGTAAATACAGTTCTGATTATAATACTTATACATCGGAAGTTAGTGTACTTGTTTAGCGACAGACATAAATAAGACGATGATTAACTTCCCAGACTTACTACCCTTAACTGTTCTAAGCCGGAACGGAGTTGCCATCTACTAGTTAATTTTATACGTGGCAAAGCTACGCTTAAAGCCAATTTATGGTTATAGCACGAATAGATTAGCTCGACCGGGGAAGAACACGCTCTCACAGAATACCAGCGTAATGTGGAGAGTGTAAAGAATCGGAGACACATTTTAATGGAAATGAGGCATTCCATCTTAGTCCTCAGGGGTGACAACGCGTCTGCATTTCGATTCTTAATTGAGGGTAGATGTAGATATTTATGGACTGCACATACCATCGGGTGGGTTCGATCGCTTGTCATCCCTATTCTATAAAAAAAAATCAATAATACATTTCAAGCGAGTAATAAGGTAATTAGGAATGCTCTCCAACTTTCTTGGTATAAAAGGTCAGAAAAAGTGCTCGCCTAAAATGAAGCTCGCGTCTTTTGTGCTGCCTGCCTACAAAACGCGAACAAACCGAATTCAAACCCCGCTAGCACTAATTGAAATGCTGTTTTACCGGGTGCTCCGCTGTAAAAGAATTCATAGTTAAGAAAACTGTGTCGACGAAATTATTAATATCGAGAGTATGTCCAATCCGCCAGACTCTTTCCTATCGAAAACCCTCAGAAATTAAGAGAGTTTTGTACCCAGCAGTAGAACGTTAATAGTCTGTCAATTTATGGTTGTAGTTTCTACTACATCGTCGTTGTAGCGTTTACTACATCATACGTCGGATAGGCACGAGACGGTCCACACTCTTACCAAATACTAACGAAAAATAATGAATAAAACCAATTTTACGAATCTTTTCGCATTTATTTTTTAACTATAAGAATTACGTATTTTTATTTAACATAGATTATAAATAATTCTTATTGAAAGTCATTTTTTACTTTTTACCACCGACTCGGAAAAATTCCTGTCCAAGACCGAAAGCCTGAGATCCTTTTTTACTGAAAGCGAAGCGCTCCATAAGTCCTCAGAGATGACAACAAACTCGTATCTGCATTTTGACTCTTAATTGATGAGGGTGTTTATGGGTGCTAGCATCCACTTACCATATGGTGGACTGTGTGCTCATTTTTCACGCTAGTAAAAAAATTAACTTTTTTCAATACGTACAAGTGCTTTTAAATCCTTGGGCAGGTCTGTACGCGCTACGTATCACGGCGACGCTTCATTCAACGTGCTATATCAATCGCCACTTGGTAACGCGGTGGGCGCACTCTGTGGTCTGCTGTTGGCTCACGCGCACCACGCGCTGCGACGTGCGGGGCTGCGGCCCGAAGAATGCCAGGTTTGAACGAAGCCCACTGACCACCTAGCATACGAGACATGTAACAAAAGGCGACAAATTTCTGTACTTCATCTGCTCAACCGGACGTGTTCTGGACGTAGTTCTGAGACTATCCTTGTCAAGCACGCAGTATTATAGTAGCGTCTCTGTTTATCAACCAGAGGGGCTTCAGGCGGCACGTGTAAGTTGAGATGCCCAAAAAAGTATCGATGCAAGTTTATCGACTATTTATAGTATTATTTTTTGTGTAGACGAACAGTCATTCTATTATATTTGTGTATTAATCTATTTGCAATTATAATTTGAAATCGAAATTACAGTTTTACAAGCCTTAATTAATTAATGAAAAGTGAAGGTAATTTTCGTTTACATTTTTAGATATTTTCACCTGACTGTTGCGGCCGAGGCCGAAGCAAAGTCATGGTTTTCTAGAGTATGTATTAGGTTTGTGTATTTCTTAGGCACATTTTGCTCTTAACGGATTTATGGTAAGCGATTAGCGTTGTAAATGACATGTAAAATACATGTATATATTTTAAAGAACTTTACATGTATTTAGCGGTGTATTTTACGTATCATGCATTTGTTTATAATTACGTTACGTTTTCATAGTCTCCCATATTTACGCGTACGATATATGGATGTACCTTATATCGTACGCGTAAATATACCTTTCGTTCTTCTAACCTTGACAGACTAATTTAATTAGAGAATTGTAATGGTTTCACGTCTCGTAGACTGGGTGGTCTGTGACGAAGCCCGAACACAGTCGTCAAACCACCGACTGGAAATTCAATAAACCCCTTAACACACCTCTGTATTAAGTCCAAATTTGCTAGGTTTGATTTTGTAGTAGTACCTAACCACATTGGTAGCTGTGCTCGCACGACCGGATTACCCTTATATACCTACAGAGACATATACCTACTTTTTCAAAGAGTAGCCAAATTTTAAACTTAAGTTCAAACAAATGAATAATCATATACCTTTATTGTAGTTTTTGAAAATACAAGTAAATAAGGCTTCTACTTTTATTTCAAATTATCCCAAATTTAATGTGATTTATTTGCAACAAGGTTTTTGCCTACCGATCGACCCATACGAATGTATGCGTGCACAGTAAAATCAATTAAAATAGTACATTACCAGGCATTTTGAATTTAAAAGATAAAAAGAATGTTAGAAAGGTTTTTTTATAATTTTTTCTTCACCATTTGCCCATATTACTTATTCTGAAAATTCTCTGCAAATTCAGCCGGTTATTGCAATATAAACCTGTATAATGCGGTTAGAAACTATTGGTAATTGGAGTAACGCCGCATCATTGCAAATACACTTATCTAACTTCCTTACGGAATAACGATGTTTTGACCTTTTTTTAGTAATAGTAAAACTTTTATTAGCATAAGTACATTCTTTCCTTTAAGCTTCTTTAAAATAAGTTTAAAATAAGCTATTTACAAATTTTATAAATTTTAAGTTGCTTACTTCTGTTTGTTACTGTCGGATGTACTAGGCTGAGCCTTTTACAGACGGTAGACTCAATGAATGTCTCAATGAACCGCCCAATGTTGAGATTCAAGGAAATCTCAACTAACAACTGAAATCTATCAGTGTATTCCTGAAATATACCTGGAAAGTGGGGGACTAGGTAAACGAACTCATAGGGCTTAAGCGCTTAAGTACATGCTTGTGTTTTGCCTGGCATTGAATCACCCAAGATTCGTATTGCCCTATTCGACACCATGATTTTGTTATCGAATTGAATTCAATCCTGTCTCTCCCGAGCACGCGGCTGAAATCCCCTCAAAATTGTGTTATCACTTTCGCCTCTCTTGCCAGGCACTTGTAGGTCATATCTATAAAAAGTGAACACTTTATTCACTCCGGGAAACCAAGGAAAACCAATCATAACACAGATAATCTTAGAAGCCAATTATTTTTTTTGCTCAACAATACTCTGGCTACTATAAAAGTGCGCAGCGATTTATCGTGTAAAAGCAAAATATTTCTTTAATAAAACATGCCAATTATCTGAAATGGACGTGTGTTTGTCATATTTGCATATCATCTAGTAATTGACAACTGCTGATTGTCCTTAAGTTACTACTTAAGACCACTTGAGACTTGTTATTTAAACGGAACAATGTTTATCATGTAAGTTATAATACATATAATTATTTTGATGTTATTCATATGAAAATAATAGATGTTGAGAACCTCATCACGTGCCAGATATTGTCTATAAGTGTTTGTTTGTTTATAGTTTTATAAAATAAAAAGCTCGAAGTGATTGTTTATAAGTTTTATAATATGTACCTACTTATTCAAAAGCCTAAAACCGAAAGCATCTACGAAATAATCCAACTATACCCCGCCTTAGTAACTATAATTTTAATTTTTGATAATGATTACCTAGGTACGTACTGGGCGGTAAAGGAAACATGTATCTATAATTCATTAATGCATCCGTTACAGCCGGTCACTTCTACTGCTGTTCATACTCGTGAGCCTTCCTCATAGATTACCGGATATTTGTCATAGTTGCTACTATAATTTTTAAGCTATTGCATAGCTTCTACCGCGGGCCTTGAGCGCGGGGACCGAATCCAGAAATTCCGTAACGAAAAAAAACCTCACGCTCCCCACTCCGACGGGCACGGAGGTGTGGCTTGAAGGCCGTGCATTGTCTAACGTCGTTTCAGTTCGGCAGACTTCGGCACTCGGCAGACTTCGGCACTCGGCAGACTTTGGCACGGTGTTTGTGTGCGTGCGACTAGACGTATGCGTGTACACTAGCTGCTAACTCAATGATAAAAATTCCTGAATAACCTACATGTATTGTAAGATATTAAAAATATTTTAAACAATATTAACTTCTCATTTATTCAATAAGAGAAAAAAAATAGTTTTCTTATCGGTCACCACGCTCAAAAAGTGTAACTTGATTTAATATCAAAGACTTAACTGCATAAATAAAATAAATAAATAATTATAATTGCATAAGTTGATAAAAATGCTATGCAATAGCTTTACCGCGGCAGTCACCGAGTGCCACACGTATTTTTTATTTATAGTTGTTATCAGAAAGATATTGCTGCTATCTCTTACGACACCCACGGGATAACATGGGATAGTGGATTTTCTTACGTTGCCACTACACTGCTTATCTGTATACTTGAAAAATTAAAAATATTTCCCAGTCATGTGATTTCTTTCAATTCTCACTGGAGCAGTGTAGCGAAAACTGCGCCGTTATTATAATTATTGGTTTATAATACATTATGCATTGAAGTCTACTTTCTATCTTACCGCATAAACGTATAACGTTTGTTTTAACTTACCCAAGGTCAGAATAAGTCTATTTATGCGCGTAGATTTTTGGATCTCTAATATTATTGTGTATTAACTTGGAAAAGTCAAAGTTTTATATAACCCGTACGTCCATAAAAATGTTACTAAACAATAGAATAATTCTGATCTTTTGTCAACTATTTTAGGCCTGAAGGAAGTAGTGATATAAAGGGTTAAACGCACTCACAATGATTTAACTTAACAAGTGGATTAACTCCTGTCTTGATGACTTGAATTGAATTGAATGGAATGAAGGATGCTGTGAAATTATTTACGCCATTACGCTATACGCAATGCGAACGACGAAGCAAACAGTTTAGCTTAAATGCGTAATATGTTAACAACACAGAAATCTAAATAATAATTGCCTTATTATTTAGATTTCTGTGGTCGACAACAAAGGGTAAAAACCGACCGGGCGGGCGTCTGCTTGTCCGATGGTGGAAGGGAGAGGGAAGAATTATTGTTATGCGATTCCAGCGCAGATCCTTCGAAGCTAGGTATCCTATAGAGATCACAGAAAGGCTGGCTTTAACCAGATTCAGGTTGGCATTGATTTCAAAAGCAGCTAGATGGCATTCTAAAGCACCAGCCTATGTATGACAGCAATATTATGAACACGACCGGACTTCTGCTTTGTAGGCAGCTGTCCTGGCGTGAAATACCGCCTCTTTAAAATAAACCTTTACAAATTAAACTTGTTCATATGAACGTCAAATCAACACCGATTAACAAAAACAAAACCTAAACCAAACCAAAACCAAAACGGGAAAAAAGATCTATTAAAGCTTATATTAAATTAATATGATGACAAAGTTCATTAAAATTTTTAAGATGTCCCACAATGATGTTAACAAATTCTATTTTTAGTTATATTAGGAGTGTAATGGCCAAATACGAGTACTTAAACGCTACTCAATTTTGAGATGTTTAGTCTGGTATTGTCACAGTCACTTTGACTTAAAGTGATAGAGACAGCACGAGACTTAACGGCATCTCAAAATTGAGGACTATTTGAGTATTTAGGCATAAGAAACGCCTTGATTGGCAATAAAAACTCCGATCGAAATACCTTTCGCAGATTTTCCGCTGGTTGTCAGTATTAGCTGCACCCTTTGCTGTATGGTGGATCGCGCTCTCTCCTCTGCTGCTGCCTGCGGGCCCGCCGCCACGCGGTGCCGCTGCCGCACTTGCCGCGTTCGAGAGGCCCGTGTTTGCGCTGCTTGTCGTTGTAGCGCTTCTTGGTGCTATTAACGGAGTTCGATGTATGTATGCTTTATAATTTAGATTTCTTTAAAACTGTATTTACGCCTGTCTGTGTCGTTTGAAATTACACAGCATGCGAGCAACACGGGTTCGATCCCCGCCGGCACCATTTTAAATTATTAATTGCAATTTTAAGTGCTGCTTTACCAACATCGAGAGGAAAGCGTATTTCCCTTTCCGTGTCCAACTGGCGACACCGGTCTCGCGGAATCCACACGCTTTTGTATTACTACGGAATTCTAATAGGCCGTGTTCAATTGGCGCCAACTGAACACGCCTTTGTGATCAAGTGGCGCAGGGGGAGGTTTGACAAAATAGTGTGCAGTTGAACTGAGGACTTTTTTGACTTGGCTCTTAGAATGTTTGAGTCTTCAAAAGCGTGTTGAATCAGCGACGGTATCATCAACGGTATTAGTTCATTTCTATTTCCATAATTTTGTTTACGCATATTATAATTTTTATTTTGTTTTTAATTGTTAATTTAATAAACGCTCTAGAAAATCGAAATAATTATAAAAGTGAATATTTCAGTGTTTTATGGAGTGTAAGTTCGAACGAAGCGAGCTCGGGGCATCCCGACTCGGACAGGTTAGGTTAAGAGAAGGCGGGATCGAGTGAGCGAGCGAAGCGAGCCAATAGACCCCGCCATCTCCTTCGCGGTTATTTTTGTAATAAACCGCTCAGAAGTAGAAGCGCTGCAAAGCGGGTCTCCGTCGACCGGGCTTCCCTCGACTGCGCTACGTTGAGTGGCGTGGTGCTTCCCTCTCTCAACTCTCTCCCGTGAGTTGAGAGTGATCCCAAGAAAAGCAGAGGATTCAACAGAACTCAGTTCTTCCCCATTTAAAAACACATTGATACTCGGATTATTAACATTTGTTGTTGTAAATTTAATACATTTAGTTTTATTGCCGTTTAAATGTAGATTATTAACGTTAAACCAATACACTAATTTCACATTATTCACTTCGTCACATTTAAATGATTGACGTTTAAGTTTAAAAATCAAGGAAGTATCATCAGCAAATAATACTATATCATGATTATCCCCTACAAGGGAAGGTAAGTCATTAATATACACTAAAAATAGGAACGGACCAGTCATTTGTACGGCCATCCGGAAGAACTTTTACCATTGATAATAACTTTCTGCACTCTATTACTTAAATATGAAATAACTAGTTTAAGCGCTGTGTTCTTGACACCATAGTACTATAGCCTCCTGATTAATGTCTCACGGTGAACACAGTCGAAGGCCTTGGATAGATCACAATATCTAATTTTTAGTAATTCTTATTTATTGTGGTAAACCAAATATTATTAATATTCTGTGATGGGCACGGTCTACCTGGCCCCCCTCTAAATACACCAATGGTGGGTTGTAGCTCCGTGGCGCACATGGCTGTCGGGGCGCGGCTGGGCGATCTTTGCGCGTCTCTCGTTCGGCGCGTTGCTTCTTCACATGCCACTTAATAAAGCGCTGCTCGCCGCTAGACTAGCACCCGCGCAGATCGACAGAAGGAATGCCGTAAGTGCTTTCGATATTTTAGAATTATAATTTCATTAATTGTGTAGGGCAGATAACCAAAGAATTTTTAATAGACGATATTCACTACCCGTTAATATCGACAGGCAAAGCACTTTTAGCGCCTTGCAATTTTTTTAGGTTTATTTTTTAACCATGTAGTTTTCACAGCCCGTATAAATCGTCAGGCAGAACACTGTAAGTCACATCTGCCTCCTTAATTTTCTGGTCATTCTCTCAACAGACGATGTATGCCGCAAGACTAGCGCTTGCGCTTTTCGACATGAATATCCGTGAACCGTTAATAAGTCTTGCTCTCTGCAGCCAGTTATCAATCACCGCATTCAAGGATTACCTCTCAAGAAATACAAGCGACGCTGTCGAAAGTTGGCATTAGTGGAATCGTATGGCACTAGGCTTAAAATTAAAATCATTAACAATTCGAAATACTATGAATTCAAAATTATTTAAATTAATAATTTGACGGCTCTGTGGCGCAGTTGCTTAGCAATGAGTCGATGCATTTGGGGCCACGGGTTCGAACCCTGCCTGGAGCGAGTACTTGTATAGCCTACTAATAATTGTTCCAGGTCTAGATGGATGTCTTTGTGTAAATAATGTTTGTTAACTGCCTCTCCGATATATGAAAAATTCATATCCGAGACGTTTACGTCGTGGAAGTAACTTTTTTTTTAAGAAAAATAATAATATTACTAATTTTATCTCAATAATAACAAGATAACATTTCACATGACATAAATTTATATGCAATATGGTAAAAGTTTCTAAATTAAAAAAAAGTTTTCCGGGTGCGCCGTAATCCGCTGGCTTCAGTTCGTTTTAATTACTGGTAAGTACCTACTTTCTTAGTAGCTACATACATTATTTATATGATATTTAGATTTTTATTATTTTATATATTTATAGAATTTCGTTTGACGGAGGATTAAGACTAAGTTATCTGTGATGACGTCACCTTCCTTATGATTGACTCAGAAGATGGGTAAAGGATTTTAGTGATGCTACGTAGAACCATCGTGGTTTTTTTCAACTCATTTTTAAAAAGGTTCATGAAGACCTAGATGATTATGATATCACCTAGCTGATGGTGGACTCCGAAGGTGGGTATAGGATCTCATCTCAGTGACGCCACTAGATAGGACGATCGTGTTTGAACTCATTTAAAAGGGCTCATAAAGACTTAGGTGATTGTTATGATCTCACCTTTCTGACGGTGTAATACGAAGGTGAATATAGGATCTCAGTGACGCCACTAGATAGGACGATCGTATTTGAACTCATTTGAAAGGGCTCGTAAAGACCTAGGTGACTGTTATGATCTCAGCTTTCTGATGGTGCAATTTAAAAGTTTGTATAGGATCTCAGTGACGGCATTATGTTTTATATTTTTATTATTATGAATTTATAGGAGTCACGCAATGTTATTTGTGACACTTCTAAAAAATTTATACCCCCAAAGGGAATGAAAACACAAGAAAAATAAAGAAAACTAAACTAAATCTAGTGCACCTATATGTGTTATGTAACTTAATACAATACGAAAAAATTATTTTATAAAACTCAACATATTTGATCTACGAACAAATCAAATAATAATTATTTTACTAATTATAGACTTTTTTCTTTTTTTTCAAAACCCACACACTAGGATTTTCTCCTGTATCGTGGAGGCAGTTTACAAGCATAATTTGCTCAAAGATAAACATCCAAGCCCGGAACAATTATTTGGAGGCCATACAAATACTTGTTCCGTGCGGGATTCGATCCCAACCCGCGGCCCCCAGCGCAGCAACTCATCGCTAAGCCACTGCGCCACGGAGCTTATTCTATCATTTTTGTACAATCTTATTCTGGGGCCTCACTAAGAAATGCCGTTAATTATCGCGTTGATGGACGTTGAATGTGGGTGTGGCCACGACTTAACGCCTTAATTTGACAATGACATTAACAATGCCGTTTGCCGTTTGGCGATAACTCGAGTAGCGGTACATCAAAGAGATTAACGCACGAAATAACACGTTGAAGCGGCCACACTACGTTTGTCTGACTGTGCACGATAAGCGCAACAAGTTCGCACGTATGGATTGCTATGATGGAGCGGAATAATAAAAGTTATTACGTTTCTTAAGATTCTACAAACAGAGCCATGTTTGTGGGATCCGAGACTCAAAAGTTTTAAGAATCGTACAAAATGGTGCTTTGCTACGAATTATCCAATTATTATCTTTTAATACAACTATCGAAGAATTAGAAAGGCGAAAGAAAACCTAATGGGTTTTTATAGAACCATTTTTAACAAATATAAAAAGTCTTCAAGGAACATTAACGCCAACTTTAACGCCGTTCAATGGCATTGAAATTTAATGAGGAGCGTTCATGTGTAGCCAACTTTATCGCGTTACATTTGTTTGTTTCTAGCTTTGACTAGACTTCTCTAGTCAAAGGTTTATAGGCATTGACGTTTCCCGTTAGTGTAGCACCAGCAACGCGTTCGCTCGATGTTCAACGCAAAAGCGGGTAGGCGGGGCGATATCGTGGGCTAAGCCAGGCTAAGCGTTAAAATTATATTTTCAGATTCAGATTTTCAGATTATAATTATATGATAATTATATGGTATATGAACAAAAATATGATATTTTAAAAAATATCACAGTCCTAGTTTGGGCTGATCAGTTGGAATGGTCAGTTGAACCGATAGTGTGTGTGGAAATTTCTTTGGCTTGAATACGTTCGAACTGACATCAGTTCCACTGATGACTAACTGGCCGTGTGTGGCCACCATTACAGTTGTTTGTGTAAGTGACACAAGGTTTGAAAAACTGTAGAATTAGATTGGTAATCTAACTTTCTTTATCACCTTGGTCATCAGCTTGCTAAAGTCCACCGCTAGATGTGCGCTACTCCAGTAATGAGAAGATTTGTCTTATGGCGGCACTACACGTTGGCCAACATCGTGGCGAATGTTGTGGTCAATACCAATGGCCATCGTGTAGAGCTTGTATTGGTGCTTACCTTGGTAAGTATTGGGATGATGGCTAACAAGTTGGTTTTTTACAAAAGATCAAAGGATTGTGGCAGAGCTTGGCCGCCAGAACCACAAGTTGGGCGCGTTTAGTTGCTACGAACTCCCAGTGATTGCACGCATCTGATTTAAAATTTATATTCACGCTACGTAACTAGTGTCTACAACATGGGAATAACAATGACCAATGAAGAAACTTTTCGCTTTGTAGAGCTCTACCAAGCCGTAAATTGTTTGTGGAACCCAAGAAATAAAAATCACAAAAATAAATTAAAATAATTTCTTATACACATTCACGTAATAGCGATATGCAGTGAAAAAATAAACCGCGGCAGCTGTTTGCGCCTCAATATCCACTTTAATAAGTTCGTCTGCACATTGACGACCTTCCAACATGTGGACGCCATCACAAACTCTCGGCTAATATCTTTGCCACAATATTCGCCACTATGTCGGCCAATGTGAAGAGCCGCCTTTCACGGCGGTCGTTCAATTTGCTTCGGTTCAGGCCAATGTGCAGACGAATTTATTTTATTTTAGACGACGGCTCCGTGGCGCAGTGGCTTAGCAATGAGTGTCTGCGCCGGGGGCCGCGGGTTTGAATCCCGCACGCAACAAGTATTTGTATGTCCTACAAATAATTGTTGCGGGTCTGGATGTGTGTCCTTGTGCAATTTGTGTTTGTAAACCGCTTCCGCGGTACATGAGAAAATCCTAGTGTGGGGTTAACGTTTTTATAAAAGAATTATAAAAGAATAGTGAATATTAATGGCGCTGTAAATAGATATACGAAATATATGAAGTGCATATTGTCAGCCGTCAGGCTATTTGGTTTTACGTACCTAATAAGAAGTACTTTATTTCATTTATGTAATATAAATCAGAGCTGTCATAAACGGGAATTTTATTTATTTATTTAGCTTTATTTATTTCTTACATGCACCATAATCTGAAAAAAATACCATTAATTAGAACTTACGATTAAAAGCGCTTAGAAATTGTCAGAATCTTAAAATATTTTTTTAAAAAAATTATTGATTTAAGTTATCAAAATAATGAGCAAGTAAATTATGAATATTGATGTTATGAATATATTTGAGTGATTCCCAAGCATATAGATCAAATGATTCCGTTGTAATTTCAACTATAGTGATTTTTAGAGGTGTTTTCGCGAATAATTATGATCGTGTCAAAATTATACAATCGTGTTTTTGAGCAATCAAATTCAAGATAAAGACATGAATTTACCTATATCAAAATCCCACTTTCGTCAGTTGTATCATAGTCCTATACTATTCGATGAAAGGAGGTGCATTTTTTCACGGTGTCGCCTTAACCCATACGCCTCCGGCAACGCACCCCTTGCGTTCCGCGCACTTCTTGGTGATTGCCACCAACGCACCATAATATGCGTTGTGACTATCATAAACTGACTAAATATTTTTTGTGAGTGCGTTCAGAAATATGCGAATACTTTTATCGATAAACCATAGACAAACGTCACTGCTTTTTGTCAAATTTGATGGTTCGTTATTTTCAAAACAGAAAGTGACATTTTCGATGGTTTTTTTTTCAAGTGGGAAAAGTGCTGTGATTTTCGTCGTAAATTGTATGTTCATTCGTGTTAAAACAGTGATTAATTATATAAAATTGAAAGGTAAGTAATACTAGTTTTTACGGAATTTATCGCGTATATTTTAACTTTTTAAATACCCGACGTTTCGAACGCTTTACAGCACTCATGGTCACGGGCAGGACTGAGATGTTCAACGTCCATATGTCACAGTTAACCGCGGTTACCATAGATTAAAATTTTTAACTTTTGTTCCGATCTATGCAGTATGAACTTATGGTATCTTGAAGTCTTGCAGTTGTATGCTTGGGTTGGGATTTAATTTTATTTATTATAGGATCCCAAGCAGATGGTAGCACCCAGCCATCTTCTCTATTGAAATTAGGATGTTTTTTGATTTCAATAGCCTCGCGAATCATCCTTGGAAGGAATCGGTGTTCTTTAGCGAGGATCTGCGGTCTATCAAATCGGATGTAGTGACGGGGGCGATCCTGTACGTGTTCACAGACTGCAGACTTCCCGGAGCGTCGATTCTTCACATCAGCTATATGTTCTTTAACGCGGGTTTTTATTGATCTTTTAGTTTGTCCTATGTAGGAGAGACCACATTCACAATCAAGCTTGTACACTCCTGCATCTTGCAGAGGGACATTACACTTGACCGATGGTAAAAACTGACCAATCTTCTTCAGCGGCTTGAAGTATGTTTTGATGGAAGCGCGCTTCAAGATGTAGCCAATCTTGTCAGTGACTCCTCTAACATATGGCAGTACAGCAGGTACACGCTCGACTGTGGCCGGCTTCACTCGTTCACTGTGACGTAGGCGCGGGACTCGAAGCTTGTTGTCATGCAAAACTTGCTTGACATGGTGGAGCTCTGCAGCCAGGTGTTTACTGTCACAGATCCCTCGTGCTCTCTGAAACAAAGATTTACCCACGGTAGCTAACTGTGAAGGATGGTGGTGAGAATCACGTTTAAATATCTATCTGTATGGGTCTTTTTTCTATACACAGTATGGCTCAAGGTGTCACTGGAGTCACTGACAAGATTGGCTACATCTTGAAGCGCGCTTCCATCAAAACATACTTCAAGCCGCTGAAGAAGATTGGTCAGTTTTTACCATCGGTCAAGTGTAATGTCCCTCTGCAAGATGCAGGAGTGTACAAGCTTGATTGTGAATGTGGTCTCTCCTACATAGGACAAACAAAAAGATCAATAAAAACCCGCGTTAAAGAACATGTAGCTGATGTGAAGAATCGACGCTCCGAGAAGTCTGCAGTCTGTGAACACGTACAGGATCGCCCCCGTCACTACATCAGATTTGATAGACTGCAGATCCTCGCTAAAGAACACCGATTCCTTCCAAGGATGATTCGCGAGGCTATTGAAATCAAAAAACATCCTAATTTCAATAGAGAAGATGGCTGGGTGCTACCATCTGCTTGGGATCCCATAATAAATAAAATTAAATCCCAACCCAAGCATACAACTGCAAGACTTCAAGATACCATAAGTTCATACTGCATAGATCGGAACAAAAGTTAAAAATTTTAATCTATGGTAACCGCGGTTAACTATGACATCTGGACGTTGAACATCTCAGTCCTGCCCGTGACCATGAGTGCTGTAAAGCGTTCGAAACGTCGGGTATTTAAAAAGTTAAAATATACGCGATAAATTCCGTAAAAACTAGTATTATTTCAATGAAAGGTAAGTGCTTATTATCATTAATTATTTCTGTAGATTGTACATTTATATTCAGATTCCGACAATAACGATTATATTCAAATTTGAACGCAAATGGTGCGTTAAATGGCACACACGAACAATAATTGCTGGGATGGTATTATGCTAACATTTTCATTACTTTGTTAGTGTAATACTTCTGATTATTATTTGTGTCTACTTATGAGATGTAGTGTAATTAGTAATCAGTTGAATAACAAACTTCTGTAGCTTGGTTTTATTATAATGTTGACTACCTACTACAAAAGTAAAAATAAAAATACTTAATAGATGCAGTGCAAGTCATAAAAATGCACATTTCATTTATGTTTTATTACTTATTTTTAGATAAATATCGAGAAAAATGGCATATGGCAAAAAAACAGCGCAGTGCTAGGCTGGTGAATTTAGCTCTTAATCAAATAGATACAGATAGCAGCTCCCTGAACACTTCAAATAGGTAAGTCAAAATTGTAACTTAACTTTAATTGTGTACTTGTGTATTGTGTACTACTAACTACTACTAAGTTTATTGTACATATTATATATATATATATATATATATATATATATATATATATATATATATATATATATATATATATATATATATATTCGTTATTACGACGGGTTTCAAATACTACAGCTTGTGGTTCTAGTCAAAGATTGGGGCCGAAACGAGCAAGGTCTTTGTCAGCACAATTTCAAAGTACATCTGAATTTAGGTCTGATTCATATGATTCCTCCACATCACAGGCTCAAACATTTTATCATTCTCATAAGTAAGTACCAACTTCCACCTATTCCAAATAAGCAACAAAAATATTTGTTTCATTTTCTTTAGTAAATGTCTTTTACAGGAAACGAGCCAGATCTGTTTAAACACATGTCAAACCGGCATCTAATATAGAATCTCTAAATTCATCACAAGAGGGTATACTTTTGCCATCAATGTACGTAATTTTAAATAAACAGTTATCTAGCATGTTTGTTTTGATTGTTCTTAATGTTGTTTTGATATTTTCAGATCCACTGACCAAAATTGGACCAGGATACGAGCAAAGGTATTATCAACACATTTTGAATGTGAGACTCATACAGAATCTTGCAATGCATTAGACCATGCAGAATCTATAATTGACAATATTCAGCATTCAAAAAGGTAGGTATTTAACATACAAAATTATTTATACACGCTGTTATTCAGATTACGGTTTTAAAAAATACAAATGTCTTCACAAATTCCAGGGATGTCACTTCGCCTCATTTAAAAAAAAACTGGAATTGTCCATTCCTATTTTCCATGAATCTACTGTAAGAGAATTCGCGCAATCTGCAATGCAATTTACATCAACATCTGGCCCATTACGAAGTTGGATTAGTCAAAATAAAATAATGAATCCTAAATTAATGGTCATAGATATTGTAGAAAATGATAAACCTATATCAGATAATTCACAGGGAACTATTTTTAATGTAAGTGGTACGTTACCACAACCAATAAATTCTAGAATCAATATAGGAGAAAACGCTGGAAAGTCTGTGATGGTTAAAATAAGCGGAAAAAGAAATAATGCCCTGTTCTTTTAAGCTAGATACAAGGGATTCTGATACTTCTAGACAGTCTAGTTATGAACAAGTTTTGTTTGAGTTAAAAGGCAACCAAGAGAAAACACGCAGACATGTAGGAGTATGTGGTGACAAGTTTGGTTCATCCTGTATTTCGAAAGAGAATATTTCAAATATTAAAACAACACTGATATTGGATATCGAGACCAGTTCAGAGTATGAAAAGCCACTAATTACCCAAGAGAGACCATGCAAACGTGTAAAGACACTTGGTGGTAAATCTTGTTCAGCTTCTACTTCCAATAGAAAGACAAGTATTACATTGATATCGGATATCGAGACCAGTTCAGAGGATGAAAAGCCACCAATTACCCAAGAGAGACCATGCAAACGTGTAAGGACACGTGGTGGTAAATCTTGTTCAGCTTCTACTTCCAATAGAAAGACAATAAGTATTGAAGAAGAATTAACAGACATCACTGGAACCACTTCAGAACATGAAAATCTCTCAAAAAGATCTGAAAATGAAAACTTACCCATATCAGATGAACAACTACTACAAATTCTTGAAGACCCTGATGAGAATTATGACGACGATATTTTTGATGCTGATTTCATTGAGAACATGAATCATTCTGACAATGATAGCGACACATCAATTGTAAGTGAAGACGAATTAGTCCCAAGAAATACTGAGGAAGATCAAGAATGGTCAAATCACTATAGACAGACTAGAAGAATTAATTTTGAAGGAAATCCTGTAGGATTAAAAATTCAACCTGAGGGTTCAGAACCAATTGATTATTTTAATCTTGTAGTGACAAATGAATGTCTTCAAATGATTGTTGAAAAAAGCAATGAGAATGCGTCTCAGATATTAGCGCAAAATTTTCCTGGAAGTAGGTTAAAATATTGGAAAGATATAACTATGCCAGAATTCAAAGTTTTCTTAGGACTCTTATTCCATATGGGCACCATAAAATTTAACCGAATTCAAGATTATTGGAAAAAAATCGATTATTCAATCTTACCTTTTTCCGCCAACATATGAGCCGGAATAGATTCTTGCTTATTTTAAGAGTCCTTCACTTCGAAAACAATAATGTTGATGACAATAAGTTGGCAAAACTTTCGCTTCTCGTTACATATTTTAATAATCGGATGAAGGAAATTTATTTTCCATCAAATAATTTATGTATTGACAAGTAATTAGTGTTATGGAGAGGACGTCTTATATTTCGTCAATATATTAAAAACAAACACAATAAATATGTTATAAAACTATATTTCCTGGCAGATGTTCACGGAATTATTCTAAAAACAATAGTTTATGCTGGTGCAGGCGATACGAATATCCGTGGTACTAACCATTCTTCAAAAGTCGTTTGGAATTTATTACAAGATTATGTGAACAAAGGTTATTCTGTGTATATGGATAATTTTTATAACTCTGTTGAGTTGTCAGAAAACCTTTTGTCACAAAAAACTTATTGTACGGGCACCCTAAGGCAAAATCGAAAAAAAACCCTAAAGAAGCAAAAAGCTAAAAAAGGGTGAGTATGTTGCTCAATATAATAAAAAAAGGTATCTGCGTAATGAAATGGCGAGACAATCGTGATGTCCTTGTAATTTCATCAGAATACGATGCACAAATGACACCAACGACAACACGTCGCAACACGGAAATAATAAAACCAAATATAGTGATAAATTATAATAAAAATATGGGCGGAGTTGATCATCAGGATCAAATATTATCATATTGCAGCTGTGAGCATAAGACTGTCAGGTGGTATAAAAAGTTGGGAATTCATATACTACAACAAATTCTGTATAATTCTTTCACCATATACAACCTACTATCAGGTACTAAGAAGTCATGATTTTCGATTGTCAGTGATCGAGAGTTTAATTCCTGATGTCAATATTACAAATTCTCGCACTTTTTCTAAAGTCCATGTATTACAACCTTGTCCTCGGAAGGGAAAGTCAATGCGCCGAAGATGTAAAGTATGTTGGGAAACAGAAAAAAAACGTAGACACCCCTGTATTACAACCTTGTCCTCGGATCATCGCCGATAAAGTATGTTGTGAAAGGACGTGAGCAGCCTGGTCTTTGCATTACCAACTGCTTTAAATTGTATCACAATTATTAATTAATAAAACATGTTTCTAATTAGAACTTTTATTTAAGTACTTTCTTTTTCATAAAGACTTTTTCATTGCAGATTTTCAGTCATTATTATTTTGGTAGTTACGCATGTGATTGCATAACATCATCCATTGTACCAACGCAAGGCTTGCGTTACCGGCTCTGCC
Source organism: Parnassius apollo (assembly GCA_907164705.1). Taxonomy (NCBI): domain Eukaryota; kingdom Metazoa; phylum Arthropoda; class Insecta; order Lepidoptera; family Papilionidae; genus Parnassius; species Parnassius apollo. The sequence continues at coordinate 9,634,184 of CAJQZP010001449.1, read as the reverse complement.
CAAAGAAAAAAATATCTGTGTGCCACCAACGCAACATATGAGTTTACGGCTTTTTTTCTGTATTTTGAGTTTTTTTTTTATTATTTGACTATTTATATAGATAGTTATTTCATACCCATTAACAAAAAAAAACAAAGTGGATCATAAAGAAAAGAAAAAAAATCTGGTGGCATTGAGTGGATTAAGGAGTTATAATCGATTCGTCTATGTTTTAAAATTGGGCTTTGATTTTAAAGTGCAAAAGATGTACTTGCTTTTCTATCAGACATTCGATGTATATAAAACACCTTATAATTTATTTGGTAATTTTTTTTTGAGAAAGACAAAAACAAGCAATAAATATAATAAACTAATTATAACTTAGAACATAAATGAAAAACTCATGACAAGTGGTTCTGGACCATGCTTTGCGGAAGTCTGTGGAGGAGGATGTTCAGTAGTGGACTTGTGAAGGGCTGTAATGATGATGATGATTCGAAAACTTGCACGATTAAATTATAAAAAAATCGACTTTTTTATAGGATAGTGTGACAAACGAGCACATAGTCCACCTGATGGTAAGTGGTTGCTGCGGCACACAGACATCTACATCTATCCTCGATTACGAATCAAAATAATGCAGATGCCTTGTCACCCGTGAGGACTAAAATGGAATGCCTCGTCTCCGGTTCCTCTACACTCACCATACGAAACACAGCAGCATTAAGTTACTATTTTGTGCGTGTAATCACTTTGGGAGCTTGTAGCAATCTAAACGCGCGCCCAACGTGTGGACGCGGCGGCCAAACTTTGCCAACAATCCTTCAATCTTTTGTAAAAAACCGACACCACAGTAGATCTCGCGCCAACTTGTGAGCCATCATCCCAATACATACCAATGAAGCTTAAACACCCGCTCTACACGATGGCTAATGCTATTGGCCACTACATTGGCCACTGTGTTGGCCAACGTGTAGAGCCGCCGTAATGGTCACCTGAAGGCAGATAATCAAATGCAGACGTCCAGCACCAGTATTTTTGACGTTGTCTTACCACTTATAACGCCATCTATCGGAAGCCACACAGCAAAATTTTATGTGGTAGATCCACGTTACAGCTATATTACGGTTGTAACATGAATAGGTCGGCTCGACTGGGTAAGACCACGCTCTCACCGAATACCAGTGTAAAACAGCAGCTTAGAACTTGTGTATTTCGTAGGGTGTAGTGTAAGTAGTACTGAAAACGAGGCATTCCATCACAGTCCTCAGGGGTGGCAACGCATCTGCATTTTTAATCTCAATTGAGGTAGTAATTTGATATCTATGGGCCACATCATCCACCTACCATCAGGTGGATTGTGTGCTCGTTTGTCACCCTTATTCTATAAAAAAAATATGACCATTTCGGCATCTCCTATAGTGGCCTCTTACGGCAGTCACGGGAAGAAAAATAATACTGAATTCTCTTACATACTCCACCAACACATGACTTAACTTTTAAATGTTTATATTATATTCTGCAGATATTCGAATGGTTCGGTGTAGCAGCAGTATCATACGCAGCGTCACTGCCACTCGCTCTGCTGGTAGAGCTGCCAGTAATGCGACTTCACCGTGAACTGACGCGGTTACGACATACCAACAAGACTAGTCAGACGGTAGTTATATTTTTAGAGAATTATAAGAATATTTATAAATTTATTTAACATTTCATTCTATTATGTATATATTTTATTCTATCTTATGTTGGTAGTATACATAAGATAGAATAAAATATATACATAATAGAATGAAATGTTAAATAAATTTATAAAACCAAACCAAATAGAAGCACTTGGAAGAAAAAACTGATCAACCAACTGGCCTTCGGGTTAGCGGGAAAGAGAAAAAGAACAGACGTTATTTTTACATAATAATACATATAAGTAATAAGTGGCGACGAAACCCTAGAGCATTTGACATCTCAGCAAAACTTTTTATAGTAAATTAGCAATAATAATTACATTGTAGTTCGGCTCGCCTGGGGAATGACTAAGCTTTCACAGAATACCACAGCGTAAAATGACCAATGTTGCTGTTTTTGAGTATGATAAGTGTAAAAATCTGGAAAACTTTTACAATAGTGGTAAGTCATTCCATCTTAGTTTCTGACAATGCAATTGCATTTTGATTTTTTTCAATGTTAGATGTCGGTGGCTATGTGCCACAACAGGGACTTCCCATTGGATGGACTGTGTGTTTGTATAACATTCTTTTGTATTTCATTACAGCCTATCTAAGGTTCACTATTGAATATATGCCTCCCCTGTAGGTAACTTTAGGTTAGGGGCGATATTTTCCATAGTTGCCACCCTTCGTAGGCAAGCAGGTTGGCAACCGCGGTTTATTTTTTGGTTTTTTAGGAAGACGCTGCTACTATCTTCTGATTTGCTTCCCTCTACCACCTCTTACGAGATTTATATTTCTTGTTTGTATAAAAAATCATTAATAATTTTAGTGATAATGGGTGCGTTCAAACTTCGGTTGGTCACATACTAGTAAATTAATAGTGGTATATACCCATGAGCTGCCACAACTCAATATATTTATTTTGTCCTCCAGACCGAATTGTGGTCACGGCGGTTAGTCTCAATTGAGACTAGCCATCTGCGCAGGACAGGATCATTGTGCACGACTGTACGCGCAACCAAACAAGTGCGCTCGGTATTACTCACTCATAGTCCAATGGGCCGGTTATCCAACTCGAACGAAGAGAGATCAGGCTAAAAATCGGCTTTACATGTTTTCCAAAGCACGGGGATAAAACACCGCAACTACCCGACTCCGGGCTACTGAGAATTTTTTGATAAAATAAATCCAATAACTGAATTTGATCCGCCTCGGGATCGAACCTCGGGAACCTCATACTCAGCAACCGCGTTTACAACCACCATACCAACGAATATAATAATAGTAACCTGATTATTATATATCCACTGCTGGGCTCTTATTTTTAAGAGGGTGTTGACAAGGTATTGTTCGCCACTCGGGCCCCAATAGGTTGGCGGACTTCACATTTCTTTGAAATATAATGTGTGTATAAAAATATTATATTTAAAAGATATTTTATTCTACAGACCCAGCAGCCACCGTCATCCCATAAAGTGGACAAGACTGAAATGTGAAGTTGACTTTATATTTAACAAAAATAATTAGAATTATGAACAAGCTCACCTTGGTGAAGGCACCAGTAGTTTGAGGCAGAAGCCCAGTTTTATGGGGTATACATGGTGTTTTATAAACAGATGCTTCAATATAGCTATATGTTGTATTAAAACAAATAAGAAAGACTTATGAGCTTATGTATTGGGATATGGTTATAGTAGTAGTGGTAGTGAAGAGAACCCACAGGAATGATTGTAAAAATTTCTATGTCCAATACTATAAGAGGTACAAATTTAAGGATTTTAAATCCATATGGTTTTCGAAAGCGCATTTAAAATAAAACGGCTATAAATTTAGATCATACCGAAATTGTGTTTTGCGGGAGTTATTGTGCACTATCACCATAGTAGACATTATTTCTCTTTTATTTTGTTACCAAGCCAAACAATAGCAATGCCAATAACACTCATATACCCTTTAAACATTGATAGTAAAAATGTGTTACATTAGTTGGTAGATTCATTGTTAAAGTTACAACCTATATACGTCCGCCACTGCTGGAAATATGCCTCTGTCTGCCGTCTGTGTCTGATGTCTAATGTCTGCCGCACTGTCCAAATCGTATTGGCAAACTGTACATGTCTTCGAAATAATTTTTTGTAGGTTCTCTCACGATGTTTTCCTTCACCGCCAAGCACGTGGTAAATCAGCACTTAAAATTTCTATTAACAATTTCATTGGTGCCGGCGGGAATTGAACCCGGGTTGCTAGCGTACTGAGAAACTTACAGTGAGCACTAAGCCCCTAAGCTATCACAGCTCTTATCGTAGATTACTAGATTCATTGATTTAATGTTAAATATATGTCTGCTATAAAAGATATAAAATAACTCCGTGACAAAACACAAGAGAGATGCGAGGAAAAGATCTCTTTGCTTTTAAAATGACAGAATTTTAATAATAATTTTTATTATTATTAAAATTCTGTAATGTTGTGCCACTAATTTTGAAAAATATTCATAGATCTTTCAAAGTATGTGAATAAATTATTTAAGTTTAAGCTAAACTTAAGTTTTTCTTATTGCAGATTTCATAAGTTACTAAACATTAAACTTAAGTGTCTTGAGCTATGATTTAGATAAGGCATTATAAAAATTAAATAAAAATACTTGCTATAAAGAATGTATGTGTATGCTATGTAGCAGATTCTATGAAGAGAACTATATTTAAACATGTTCAAGTAAGGTGTGGTATACACATATTCGAGTCAGCATTGCTTAACCCAGCTGAATGGTCAATGTCTAGATAAATATTTGATGAGACTGTTCCAATTTCCAATCAAAAATTGTCTGTACATACAAATACTAAAATAAACATCAATGTTTGTTTGTTCGTATTTTATACTCTGTCATACCGTTCATCAGATTGCAGTAAAACTATGTGTTATAGGCATAGTACAATTAACTTACAGTAGGTGGCGCGCGTACCGTTCCGACAAATTTATTTGTAAGTCTTATATCATTCAACTACAATGAATGTCACGACGATGACGACAACTCGACGGCTCCGTGGCGCAGTGGCTTAGCAATGAGTTACAGCATTAAGGGCCGCGGGTTCGAATCCCGCGCGGAACAAGTATTTATATGGGATATATGTAATTGTTCTAAAACCCTCTGAGAAATGAGGGGAGGCCTGTGCCCAGCAGTGAGACATATATAGGCTGTAACTTTTTTTACTTTTTTATGTAGCAATAGCTATAGGTTGGCTTCATCGTATAACAAATTATACCAAATGTATGTGGTCGACACTAATATGTGTATAACACACCTAACAAATACGATACTTTGTTCGGCTTGACATTAATTGTACATATAGCTTTAATTGGTGAGTTTTAATGTGCCTTAACATGTGAAGAATAAACATTTAAAAACCAATTGCGATTTGTATCTTTATTAAGTGCCTTTCACACACGTCACAATTTCACACTTGGCATCCTTCCTTAAACACTTTCTGGAATATGGACATGACCTTTTAACTGATATTTAAAAAACAAAATTGTCAAATCAAAGTCAAAACCACGAAAGCTACATCATAATAGTAATCGATACACATTTAGCAATGTAAACTAAGTTAGTTTTAAAAATTATTTAATTGTAAGGTCTGCTTTTAAGGGTTCCTCCAAATAAAATAACTAAAATAATTGTCAACAATTTGACATTTCAGCTATAAAGGTCACTTTCCAATCACCAAAATCCTTACTTGTTGTACTTACAACTAAGAATATTTATAGTGTATATTTAAAATGTAAAATAACTAAGAAAGTGTTTAATGTTAACGGCGCGATGGTCCCGATCCTCCCTGCCAACCGCCTCTATGCCCCCCGCCTCGTCCGCCCGCCCGGCCTCGGCCCGCCGCTGAAAATTAAAACAAAATCGAAATTGTTATATCAATAATTGTTTTGGATTATTGGATATTTACTTATCAAAAATTGTCATGCAGTGGCAAAACATAACAAAATTCATGACATTCATCCCATATTGTCTCACAGATGTCATAAAAGGCAACAATTGGAAATGCCGGTAATAGTATCTCTTTTACACCAGAAATCAAATATTTTCTTATTTTAGTGCACCCTCTACCCATTATTCTTTTTCTTATTTTTTATTTAATTCTTATGGGTTGTCTGAAATATATTGCTATGTAGCAATAAGACTACGTTTTGTTTTTACTGCAACATTTGTTTTTTTTTTCTTTTTATCTTTACTTGGTGTACAATAAACAGTAATTGCATTATATTGTAATCAATACCCAGAGACTGGTGACGAGGAGCAGCATCAAAGGTGCATGACATCTGGTCTCTGATTACCGATTCTACTGCTAAGCATAATAATTCACACAAATCTTCCTTAGAATGGGAGAGGGCCATGTCCAGCAGTTAAATATTTATTTTGTATTATCACCTTTTTAAAACAAGCAAAAAAAACTCATCAAGATTTATTTCTAATATATTGGTTCACAATAAAATACGAAACAATGAATATTAAAATATAAAACAACCGGAATCAAGATAAAAAAAACTAGTTGTAAGAAATACCAATGTTATGAGTATTACAATAAAACATATCTTGAGACTTCATAGCAAAAAATCTTGTGACAAAATTAAAAACTTTGCTCAACCAACTTTAATATAAATAAAATGAGAAAGAACATCATCAATGTAGTCGAAGTCAATTAAATACACATTATTAAGGATAACTCAAAAACTACTGGTCAAATCTTGATCAAATTTATATAAAAATATATTTAAAAAAAAAATCATGAAAATAGGTTCACCTAGAAAAAGGATCTGAATCGGTAAGTTATTAAATTGTAGATTGTTGTGAATTAGACAAACATGATAATGTTATTCAATATTATTATATATTTGATGTAGGTATTTAATAAATTCGTCTATTTTTTAGTTTCTTTCATAACAATACATGATATCATAATTTACTGATTTATATTAAATTTTCTGTGTTTAGGCCATCGCATAGCATCTTCATCATCATAGCATCTTTTCTACGTACCACCATGAGAGTTAATCAGTTTGGTTCGATAAAATGACACTACTTGCAGTTTAACATTTTTGATTTTATAAATTTTTTTCTTATAGTATATCTCGCAATTTGACATTGAGCTTGGTCTTCTGCAACTCTGGTCCAGTATATTCCTAGGGTTAGACGAATATCGTCACTCGATCGTCTTTCGGACATCCCTGTCTTCTGATGTCCCCTTTTGGATACCATAAGGTTATTTGTTGGCTCTTTATTTATTTTGCAACGTAACGGCAGATATAATTGTAATTAGCAGAAATAATTTGTCCTAAGTAAACATATTCTTTCACATATTCAAACTTGGTTCCCTAGACCTCTATATTACTTTCTGTTTAGTTGGTCATTAGTTTTGTTTTATCTGCATTAATTTCTAAACCTACTTCTCTACTTTTTTCTGCTGTCTTTTACCATGTGTTCCAGTTTCTTAGAATCTTCTTCTAGCAGGATAATATCCTCTGCAAAACTCAAATGATAGAGGCGGCTTCCATTGATTATAATACCATAATCATCCCAGTCTAATCTTCTAAATGTGTGTTCCAGCACAGCATTAACCTGTAAGCTCTGACAGCGCGCGACATGTTATACTCCCGTTCGCTCGGGACCGTAATGGCGGGAAAATTTGCAAATTAGCAAATTTTTTGCTATATTGATTGCTATATTTTCACTTTGAGACTATATTTATGGATAAAACTTACAGGAATTCTTGTTGAATGTATAAACTATTGAATAAAATTATTTTTGGTTGCTAGAAATTGTAATAAAATACGTAAATTACCCTGTATAGCATAGTAGTAGTATATACTTCAATTTTAGTGACAAAATTACTACTAATTTGAATTCTACACTTTTGTTTTTAGAGAAATTTATATGAAAATGTTTGGAAATATGTATATTTTTATGTTTTATGTGTTTCCATTCGTTACTCATACCAAAATATAAAAAAATTAAAAAAAAATAATAATAATATTTTATCTGTATGACATTTCGAACAATATTTCAAACATATTTTTGTGTGAATTTGAAATAAATACGTCAAGTTATTTGAAATATGTAAGAAAACTATTTTTACTTACATTTTACACTAAAAATAAATGAGAATTTGGAAAATAACACATTTATGACCCAACCGCCAAAATGGAGCTTCCGGATTTTGAAGTACTTTTGGCAATTTACTTTTCACTTTTTATACCACAAATTATATATCTACGTGTTTACTATATTACAAGGAATATAAAAAAGTATAATACTTTCGTTTTTAGTCCAGACACAAATATAAAATTGTATAAAAAAGACGGAGCACCTTCATCAAAACGACACGTGGAACGCCGAAAGTTCAGAGTGATTTCTTTTTTTTTTTCTAAGAAACATTGCCAGGTTATGGTTTAAAATAAAAGAGCATATCTTTGTCTTTGATACTATTATCTATTGCATAGTGTCTTTGGTTTTGTTTAAAACGAAAAAATAGTTTTTTCATAGGTACACACGTTTACATAATTCTGATCAAATTAGCGCACTAGTTGGCGAACGGAAGGATGGTATTGTACGATCAAAAGTGCGCATGGCTTGGTTAACAGGTTAAAAAGCTTTGGAGATAATGGGTCTCATTTTCTCACCCCTCTGTTTATTGGAAAGGGGTCTCCTTTTGACTCTAATTTAATACTGCCTTTTGCTTTTTTGTAAATGGGCTTGATTTATTCTATATAGACATTGTCCATACCTTGTTCTTTTAGACTCGGACAGATAAATTTGTGATTTAGTCTGTCAAATGCTTTGGAGTAGTCTATAAAGCAAATATACAGTGTCTTCTGGTATTCATTGTATTTTTCCAAGACTTGTTTGAATGTGTGGATGTGTTCTATAGTACTGGAGTTCTTTCCAAAACCTGTCTGCTCTATTGGTTGATTTTCATCTAAGATCCTCGTTATTCTTTCTAGAACTACATTTGCGAGTATGTTGTACACATTTGATGTAAGACTATGGTCTATGACTATGGTACTGTTCTATAGTTGCCGATGTCATCTTTATGCCTGTTGTTATAATATCATTGAATAACTTGGTTAGGATTGGGCTTATGTTTTTTTGGTGCCTCTGATTAGTTATATTGTCAGGTTCTGAAGCTTTTTCTGTAACATGATGGCTTTCTGTACTTCCTACTAGTATTGATGGGACATTTTTATAACACATATTAGGATCATTGTTGGCATTCTTTACTCAATCGGTGTCATTGTTCAAGTAGAGTTCGATAGTAGTCTGTTGCAAGGCTCTGAATTCTTCTACGATGTACTACTTGTTTGGATCTGTTGCTTTTTAGTTTTGGAATCCATTTCATTCCACATTCTCTTAATTCCTTGAAAGCTTTTCTTGTTCCCCCTGTTCTTCGGATTTCATCTTTTAATTTTTTGAATTCATCTAAATTTTCCCTATTTTTTCTTATATTTTCTCGAATCTGTTTGCTCAGTGAATAAAATATATATTTACAGATTCTATCGCATTTAATAAATAAATATAGTTTTATTCAATGTGTACTGTTTGCTCAGTCTAGATATTATGTTACGGTTTTCTTCGGTTTTTTATTTATCCTATTATTATTGCTTTTCTTTCTTTTAAGAGCACTATTGTGTCTTCTCACTAAACCTCACATATTTAGATACATTTACTTTTCTTCATTTCTACAGTTGTTTGTCCATGTATTCACACTTTTCTGTGACACTTCTGTCCGAGTTGACTATTTCTTTCAGTGTGTTGAAGAACGAACAATCCATTTTTTCTTTGTGTTGTTCTATTGTCAATTTGTTTTTAATTTTATTTCTACCTCTTTTAGTTGGATGCTTTTTTAAATGGCAGCGTACCATGTGGTGGTATATATTAAAATTAAAATTTTGAATTATGTGGTTATCTTGGAAAAACATTGGTTTATTGGTTATTACGAAATCAGTTTTTATATTTGCTATCAGGTGATATCCTGGTCCACTTGGTTTGAGTTTTTCTTTTGAAGACTGAATATTACTCATATTAACACTTCTACCCCCACAAAAATCCCATACAGTCGCATGTGACCACTCGGGATTTGCTTGATAATGAAACAAAGTATATTAAATATAGAACAACCATAATCAAGATAAAAAACTAGTTGTAATAAATACTAATGTTAATGATAATGTTATGAGTACTACAATAAAACATATCTGAAGACCTAATAGCAAAAAACTAGTGGTATTTTAAAAACTTTGTATAACCGACTTTAAAATATAAAGAAAATGAGAACATCATCAATGTAGTCGATGTCAATTAAATACGCATTATTATGGATAACTCAAAAACTACTGGTCAGATCTTGATCACATTTACATGAGAAGCACTAGCTTTTTAATAGAAAAATCAAAAACCAAAATCGGTTTACCTAGAAAGTTTGAGGTACACAGAAAATACAGTCGAATTGAGATCCTCTTTTTTTTTGAAGGCAGTTGATATTAACCTAACAAGACAGAAGTTAGTTTTACGTTCGATGTTAGGGAGCAACTTATAGGGATTACGAAAACGAATCTCACCTTGTGCTCTTAAAATTGCACTTTTACCGCGTCCTGCTCCTGCACTTGGTTTATTTCCTTGGCGTTTAAACATCGGCGCGTTTTTCAACATATCCGGCAAAATTAAAAATCGAATCTTAGAACCTCTGATATAAACATTTTCAAGCTGGGCCACACGACCATCACGATAGGTAACAGTTACGACCGTCATCTGACAATTCATATTATCCTCGGCTTCTATCAGCTTCCCGCGATAAACTTCGCCGGTAATAGTTTCACAAGTTACTACATGACCTTCTGCTTCGTGCAGTACCTTAATAGGAACACCGATAGACATTTTAGTAATTAATGTATGTAAATTTATATCAGAACTAACACAATATATATGAAAATAAACGATGAAATCCGATTTAATACAATTTCCAAATCGACACAAACAAGCAAAACAAACAATGGCGTACAGGGACCATAGACATAGACATCATAGTGCATCATAGATAAGCCAGTATAAACGGGAGATAGACATGGTCTCTAGCCTCTTGTATAATATTAATTTTTTTCACTGACCTCTATATTATATAAACTCTGATTTTTCATTCCGTAGAATTCTGACAGCTATCATTTTTTGACATGTCAGAGATTACAAACCTTTTTGGCCGGGCACATTTTTCAATTTCAATACGTGTCTGAACATCTGAGTCTATACATACATTTTATTTGTTAGTAAATGTATCCATTTTATTAAGTGCGGTACTCTACATGGTTTTACGGCGAGTGATAATTACGTCCCTTTTCATTACAAACAGTAAAAAATGCACAAGTAAAAATAACATATTTTTATTAAAATCTTTAGTCATCATTAATACTTATATCACTATCTTCATCATCGTCATCATCGCTGACATGAATTATTAAAGAGTCTGCGACTGTGTCAATGAAATCGTCGAGAGTGCACATCTTATCTTCTTCTTTGATTGTATGGCTGATACATTCTTGCCATTTATCAGGAGTAATACTACTTATACTTTCCAGTAATAGTTTTTTAACTTCCGCCATTTTAAAACTTCTGTTGTGTCTTGCGACATGCCCCTTCACTTGAGCCCACACCAATTCAATAGGGTTGAGCTCACAATGATATGGGGGCAGTCTAAGCACAGTAATGCCTTGTGCTGTGGCCATCTCGTCTACAATACACTGTTGATATTTGTATTTCTCCTGACCCACAATTTCCAATAAATTAACTTTTAGCATTTTTTCTTCAAAATTTAAATTTTTTGAAGTCAACCACGCTTGGATATCGCCTTTTCTCCATGCACTCGTTGGTACTTTTTCGACCTTCCTCGAATGATAGGGAGCATTATCCAACACTACTACCGAGTTTGGTTTTAATTTTGGAAGTATTTTTGTGAACCACTCCTCAAATACTTCCCCCAGTCATCTCCTTGTGGTAATCTGCCAAGCCTTTTTTTTTGCCTCAAAAACTAATAAACCATCTTCCAAAAATCCTTCTTCGCTCCCTATATGGCTAACTATAAGTCGCCCCCCCTTTGCCTGTTGGTGCCTTAAGCCCTGTTGTCAAGCCATCGAGGAAAGCTTGTCGTGAAGATTGAATGTTGGTATCACACCACACTTTATTGACGGTATGTCCTGAAAATAAAAATATATTTAATATTTCACTTATACATGAGGACAGTTATATATGCATATAAATTGAAAAATATTACCTGTAAACATGGATTTCTTTATTTATTTATTCATTTTGGTAACAAAAATTTATTAACAAAGTTAATTTAAGTATTACATAAGTACAGAATTCGATTTCCGACTAATACTTTGAAGAAAAGATAGGTTATAAAAAGTTAATTACCACATAATTCAATACTTGCCTTCGTTTACCCACGTTTCATCCTGGTAATATATAAGCCTGCCTTCTCTTCTATATTGTTTAATTTGGTGCAAGTATTTTTGACGCCATAGTACTATCTCCTTGCGATCTGTTAGCGCACTTCGACGTTTGCGACTTGTGTATTTAAAATTTAAATGCTTCAATACTTTTCTTAATGTTGATTTCGACATAACAGGCATGTCTGGATCACCAGTTATCTCTTGGTGAATCTGAAATAAGCATTTACATTACAGTTAAAATGTAGACAGGCAACACAGGTTAAAGTATAGTTTTAAAACAATGGGGGATGTCAGCAACGAGGTGTTAAAGAATTAGCAATAACTTTACCTTTTCAATAGTCGGAATCTCGTTCCTGTAGAAAAACGCGTGAACCTTTCGTCGAGTTGCGGCGAAAGTGAATTCGTCAAATTTTTGTATGAAAGATAGTTGAGGTCCACTCTTTTTCGGCTTTTGAAATTCTTTTGTGTCTTTATATTCTTTGGTAATTTTATAGACACTTGACAGACCCACGCCAGTCATCTCAGAAGTCTTTTTTAGCACATTCCGTTGCACTCCAATCAGTTGTTTGCGGCCAATTTTCTATATTATATTTGTAAATATTTAGAATTATGGTCTTTTCGTTGGGCGTAAAAGCACCACGAGGACGCTTCTTTCTGGGAGAAAGAAAGTCTAAGCCTTGTGCTCTGTCAGATGGGGCTGCTTCCCGGGAAGGGCCAGGTTGTGGCTCCATAACGTTTATAAAAATCAACAAACGATCACAAAACGAAAGGTCAACAAGAAAAAACTTAACAGAATAACAGAAACTTAACAAATATAACAAGATAATAACAACAAATAGCAGCAAACACCGAGAACACATGCGCATTCGAGCATTCAAAGAAGTCGAATGAAAATCAATCAATGTGACAGACGCGACGTGACAGCTAACATTTTTTTTAAAAGGTTTTTTAAACCTGGAATTAGTAGACAGTGATGCCAGCTAAAGAATAAAATATTAAGTAATTAAAGTTAATTAGATATATTGTTCGTGATATTGAAATATTTGTTATTTTTGTATTAGGTGACTTGTATAAGTAAATATTTAGATTTACCTTTTTTGTAGGTGAAACATAAAAAATACGTAGCATTTTATTATTTATTGCCCTCAAATGGTTCAAATTTGTCTCTTTTTCGGTGGAGAACTTTTTTAGTAGCAACACTTACGAAATGTCAGAATTCTACGGAATGAAAAATCAGAGTTTAAGTACACTGGACTGGCTATAGCATACAAAATGACTGTGCCAATTTGAAGCGCCTTTAAAGGATGTCTTGAAAAATAAAATTGACGTAATATGCCAAAATCTGTTGTCTTATTTACATTGTCTTATTTCATAAGTCTGTATTTTGAACATTTAAACTGAAAAACGAAAGTATTTGATTGTGTATAATATTAGTTACATAATAAGAATTATTTTTATTAATAATGAGAGTGTGCGTAATCTGTAAAACTGGTTACCAAAAGGTAAGTGGTATAACATTTCACACGTAAGTGAATTTGCAGCAAATATTAAACAAATTAAAATATTTGAAAATATAAGTACTTAAAAATCTGCTACTAATCTTAATATCATATATTATACCACCATGTTTGGGTGTATATTACTGAGTTTTGATAAAAAATAAAATTCAATAGGGTTGTCGAATTCCTTCTCTATAATACTTATCGATGTTCTTTCCTACCCATATGTGTTAACAAAAAAAGTTGCCAAAAATATTGATTGAAGGCATCACAAATCTCATTGCCACTAGGTAAAAGTTTACCTTTGTATAACATTCTATCTGGAATGTCATTTGTAGAATTTTTAGATTTTACAGAAGACGAAAAATATTTTGGATTCTCCTCAATTTTCTCTTCGGCAATTTCAATAAACCTTTTGTAACAATTTTTCTCCATTTTCTTAAAACGATGTCTCAGAATAGAGAAAGTTTGATAATCGCACAGGTTACCATTACGTTTCCATTTTTTATGAAATTTATATTTTTCTTATGATAATTTAATTAGAGATTTATTAAACAACGGAGAAAAATTATTTTTGGTAGTAAGACAATGCGTCGGTACATTTTTATCCACAAGCCCATCAAACACATCATAAAAGTACGAAGTCATTGATTCTGCGTCGGACTTAATAGTGCTAGAAGTTGCCACCCAGTCAATCGAATTTAGGGAAGTATTAATTTAGTTGAAGACTGCTTTGTAGAAAAGTTTTTTCTTAATATTGGCAAAGTTAAACAAAGCAGAAGAATTATTATTAGCAAATTTTGTGTTATCGTATTTTAAACATTGAAATTAACACCGTTTCACCAACATGTAAGAATATAAACATATATATATATATATATATATATATATATATATATATATAAAATATAAACTTCTTATTTTAGATTAAATTAACAAAGACATTATTTTAGTGAGATTAAAATTACAACTTGATATATATAAATAGTTACATAGAGTATTTGAATGTTGAAATAATACTATTTTTTACGGATTTTATCGCGTATAATATCCGATACGACGCGATAAAATCCGTAAAAACTAGTATTATTTCAATGTGTAGTGTTCGCGTAAACATTACTTACTTACTTACTTATCTTCACGCACAATCCCTAACGGGGTAGCCAGAGAGAACAGATCGCCAAGTGTCACGATCCTTACATACCTCTTTCGCTTCCTTCAGGTTCATTAACTTCTTCATACATGCACGTCTAGGTATCCGAGTACTCTTGACACTCCCCTCTTCGAGCAATTTGCTCACATGGTCTTCGAAAGTTAGTCTCGGTCTACCTCGACACCTTTTAATATTTACTTTCGCTCTATATATTTTCTTCACCATTCGGTCTTCACTCATTCGTTCAACGTGCCCAAACCATTGGAGTACGCCCCTATCAATTTTTGTGATAAGGTCATCTTTCAATCCTGCCATATTGCGAATCTCTAGGCTTCTAGGCTATGGTAACGCCACACATTTTACGAAGAGATCGCATTTCCACTGCATTCAACTTGCTTTTATGCTTCTTCTGGCATACCCAGGTTTCGCTGCCATATAACAAAGTCGGTACCAACACTGCATTATATATTGCAAGGCGTGCACTCTTCACCACGCCTTGCCTTTTTACTAATGCATTCAGGGCACCATTGACTTTGTTTCCGGCAGCGACACGCCTATCCACATCTAAATCACATCTTCCATCCCGGCTGAAAGCACTCCCCAAGTATACAATTTCATTTACCTGTTCTAGACATTCCCGATTTACCCATATTTCACATTTCGTTCTCTCTTCGTCCTTTTCAAATACCAGAAGAACCTTAGTTTTATTAGCATTCAAACGGAGACTTTTAATTTCACATTCCTCTTTCATACACGTGACTAATGCCTGCAGTTCTGCTTCTGATGGTGCAATAAGCACGGCATCATCAGCATACAGCAGACAATTAACTTTTATGTCACCCAATTTCACACCCAAACAGCTATTTTTCAGCTTCTGTAAACAGCTGTCGAGATACAGTATGAACAGCCAGGAAGACATGACACAACCCTGTTTTACGCCCGCTTGGACGCTAAACATGGGTGACAGGTCATGCCCTACCCACACACAGGCTTTACAGTCATAGTAAAGTGACTGCACAGCCCTTAACAATCGACCATCCACACCATATCCCGGCAACAGTTCCCACATTTTCTTCCTTATAACCTTATCAAATGCTTTCTCTAGATCCACAAAAGCACAGAAAATCTTCTGGTTAACACTCAAAAGCTTCTCCGTGATCATGCGGAGAGAAAACATTTGATCCGTGCATCCTCTTCCAGGTCTAAATCCGCATTGTGCCTCCCATAAGAATCTTTCCGATTTCTCTTGCATCCTACGTGTCAAAACCTTCGAGTAAACTTTACTTGCTAAACTGGTCAAGCTGATCGCCCGATAGCACCCGCAGTCAAAATGTGAACCTTTACCTTTATATAAAGGCACAATGACCGCGGATCGCCAATCATCTGGGACATCTCCCGTCTGCCAGCACAAATTGCACAGCAGATGGAAGCTGTCCCAGACGCGAGGCCCACCGTACTTGACCATTTCAGCAGTAACTCTGTCTAGTCCCGCAGCCTTACCACATTTCAAACTTCGAATCGCACGTTCAATCTCTTTCATACTAATGACCTCAGTGTCATCGAGGTCCGTGTCTGACGTGCCAGTCACGGCGTCACCCCCGGATCCTTCACTAAGATCATGACACGCATACATTTCTCTATAAAATTCACTCCATCGCTGCATGACGTCCGATTTTTCTGAGAGGACGTCATTGGTTCTCGAAAGCACTTTGTTCATTCTTAAGGCTGTCGCACCACTCCGGGACCTTCCAACCTCTTTCCAGAAGAGTTTGGAGTTTTCCCTAAAGTTGTGCGACAACCTCTCGTCCGCTTCTATTCTACACCTTTCACGTACTTCCTCAATCAATGTTTTCGCATGAACTTTCTGCAGCTTATATCGTTCTTTCATCTTCTCTCTCATATGCTCATCGTTACTACAGGCCAAGTAGTCTAACCATGCTTTTTTCTTCTTTTTTACAGCTTCTCTCACTTCATCATTCCACCATGCATCTCTTCTTTTACTACTACCTCTTTTTGTCGTACCACATACTTCTTCCGCTGCACTTACCATTCCATCCCTAAGGTTCTGCCATGTTCTCTCCACACATTCTTTCCTGCCATCGATGGTGTCAAGCTTTTCGGCTACCCTCGTGTGATATTTGTCCCTAGTATCCGCTTCCTGAAGCTTCCAGCTTCGGATGCGACAACATCGCGTAAACATAAGAAATCATTAAGTATTTGAATGGTTTAAATTAAATATATAGAAAATAAGAATAGTCACTTAATTCTAGTAAGGTCGACTTCACTAGTTACCTTAAGTATTAATTAAATAATGCTTTGGACTCGATAGTAAAATATCTTACAAACTGAAAATTGTGCTTATATAATCATTTATTATGTGGCGATAAATAATCACTAATAAAAATAGGGTTAGACGGTCCGGCTACACCAGCGTCCACTGTTGTCAACCCACGTCAGGCACGCACAGCCGCAAGCATATCAGATTTCCGCTTTCTTTGTGTAAGCCTAACGATTATATTAGGAATCAGGGATAAGTTTCGAGATCTGCCATCAGAAATGTTCGTATCATCGCTACTTTTGGAGTTAAAACGTTGAACCCGGTGGATCGATATCCGATGACTCTAATGGGAAACCAATCTTCGTTACAATGTCGTGATCAATAGTTAATAAATTTTCACCCTTAGTAAAAGGTAATCCTGATATATCTAAATTATTGATCCTTCCTTGTTGTTCCCTCGCTTGTTGCTATTCTGATAAGTTATTGACGGTAGATTGTAAGGCATACATATCCTTTGAGATTGTTTCAACTTTAAGGTTATTTTTCTCCATAGAAGATTTCAATAAACAAATATCATTTTCGAGGGCAGTTTGTTCATTCGATAATTTCTCGGTGGTGAGCTTCATATCAGCTCGATTGCTTGCGTAAAAAAAATTGGTGGCTTACTTTGCCAGTAGGTCGGGACAGTGTTTCGCGCGTTCGACCCACCGTCAATAAAATTAATTTATTACTTACTCGAAAGGAGCACTTCAAATATTTTAAATGTTATGCATAGCCATTAAAATAAGAAAGAAATTGCTTATGTTATTTTATCAAAATATGATTACAATAATATTTTAGAGGTGTTGAAATCACAAGTACAAGTCACTTTAGCGGCTCTTTGTAAAACATTGGGTTTAGTAAAAAAAATAAGATCGATAAGAATTACCTGATATATTTATCCATATTATAAAACGATTTATATTTAAAAACAAAGTAAAAATATTAAGTGAAACCTGATGAAGAATTCACGGATTGCGCAATTGATCGCATTTGTTAGTTACAATCTAGGCTGTTATTACATAAAAACTTGATTACGTAGACTAAAAATATAGCCACCTTCATAAAGGAAATTTCATTTACTTTTATATAATTAAAAACAAATAAATGGTTATCTATAAATTCATGTCGTAATTTACAAATTAAAAGCATGTGGCGTATTTTCAGCCAATTTGCAATGCCTAATTAAATTGTTAAATCTGAAAATACATTTCACACGATGCAAACAATTACACCTGTACAATAAACGGGCAAAGTCCTGAAGTTTTCAAAACATTAGGTAAATTGTAAATTATGTTATATTTACAGTTAATACAAAATAAAATAAATCTGGCTAAATATGTTCTCAAAAACGCTGAGATCGATTGCTTGGGGAACGAATCGTAAAGATGGCGGCCGACTTTAGCTAGGGTGGGCACAACATCGACTAACTGACCTTATACCATAAATATTCCGAACAGCCTTTTCTGCAACACAAAGAAGCATTCAATGTTGGCAGCGTTTCCCCACAGTAGTATGCCATATGTCATGAAATGAAATGAATGAACTGAATCAATAAATCTATATTGTATAATACTTATTGAAAATCAATTTTTTATTTACTACTTTTTCGCAAAAAAAACCTCTATCCTGGGAAGAACCAGCAAGAAACCCAGCGGGACTTTTTCTTAACATATTTTTAATTAACAATAAATTTATTTTGTGTAATTTTTGTATGATTTTTATAGAAACAGCATGGCGGCGATCACCTCATTCCCAGGGGTTATTTTCATTTATGTATTTATTTATATTATAATTACGCTTTTTGTACAATTTTTCTTTAAAAAAAAACATTTAAACTTATTTAATGACAAATTTTGTACATTTTCTGGGACTTTATTGTAAAAGCGTATACATTGCCCCATAAATGAATTACTAATTCTGTGGAGTCTAGTAACTGGTATTACAAGCTTATCATTGCTCTCACATGCTTTTTCAGGGCCTTGACCTGTACCTTGGCCTCGACCTAGTCTTTTACCTCGTCCTTTACTTCGTCCTTTTCATTATTACATTTACCTTGTCCACTATATTAAAAACATTGAAAATAAATTAAAGAATAAAAAACTCTTCAGCTGTCACCATCACCTAAATGAAAGCTTCACTTTTTTTCCACCTATCACTGTGCCGCTGCTGTTCGATAATTTTGGTTACGAAAAAGTTAAGATGTTATTGTTAAAAAACCACACATAACACCACACTTAAACCACAATATTAGTTGCAAAAACACAAAATAAATTTCATGCTCAAAAATCCACCAAGCGCTAACCCTAAGCCAAATTACTTGAATTACTTCTTGCAACCAGAGTGGCAAAAGTAATTCGACAAGGTAAAAACTCACCGGGTGGTTTTATTTCCACAATATGTTATAATATGACGAACAATTTATAAAACTTTATTATTTAAATTGAATAATTATATTCAAATGCCACTACCACTATTTCGTATTTAAAGAATACAACATAATTACGATAATGTAAGCTATAGAAAATTATGTTTAGATTCGCGTCATTCTGAGTATTTTTAAAAGTCGACTTTATTTCATTTTTCATACAGTATTTGCAAAAATATTATTATAATACAAGAAAACACTAATAAGACAATAATTTGGTATATAAATACTAGCAAAAATTAATAAAATTCAATACTCACGGCATATTTTATCACCTCGTTAAATTCACTCAAACGTCACTTCACTTACTAAACTTAAACTAAAAAAGTTTCGATATTTTTCGTGCGAGAGGTTGGTAATTTTGATCCAAACCTATGATTTATATATTTGTTTTTGGTTTTAATACGTAATAGTTAGACTCTGTGCATTGATTAAAACTACTTTTACGGATTTTATCGCGTTTTATTTATATTAATTTTAATACCCGACGTTTCGGGTGCTTTCCAGCACCCATGGTCACGGGGGACTGAGGTGACACCACACCTCTGACATATGGTAGTATAGCAGGCACACGCTCGACTGTGGCCGGCTTCACTCGGTCACTGTGACGGAGGCGCGGGACCCGAAGCTTGTTGTCGTGCAGAACCTGCTTGACGTGCTGAAGCTCGGCGGCCAGGTGTTTGCTGTCACAGATCCCTCGTGCTCTCTGAAACAAAGATTTGCCCACGGTAGCTAACTGTGAAGGATGATGGTGAGATTCATCCATTTAAGTATCGGTTTGTATGGGTCTTTTTTCTATACACAGTGTGACCTAAGTTGTTGTTAGGATTTCGGATGACTAACACATCTAGGAAAGCCAAGGAATTATTTGCCTCTAACTCCATAGTAAATTGAATTTTAGGGTTTATGGAATTAAGATGTTCTAAAAATGCAGTTACTTTGTCTGATGGTAAAATTGTGAAAGTATCGTCTACGTACCGCTTGTAGAACCTTGGGGTAACAGGTGCAGTAAGGAGGGCTTTCTCCTCAAAGTCTTCCATGAATATATCGGCGACAATGGGAGATACAGGTGAGCCCATCGCAACACCATCTACTTGCTTGTAAAACTCTTCCTTCCACAATAGATAGCCAGATGTAAGGCAATGTCTTAGTAGTACTGCATATTCTGGTGGCATGTTATTTTCATCTAGTTTCCTAGTTATAATTGAGATGCAGTCTTCAACAGGTAGGCATGTAAATAGAGACTGAACATCAAAACTGACCATGGTTTCATTGTCAGCAAGACGTAGATCTTTAACTCACTGACAAAATGGTATGAATCCTTAGTATGTGCTCTTGTGTGTCCTCTGAGTGGTGATAATATTTTGGCTAAGTGTTGAGCCAATCTGTACGTTGGCGAATCGATTTGACTCACTATTGGACGTAATGGAGCGTTAGGTTTGTGTATTTTTGGTAACCCATACAACTTGGGAGGTTTTGCACACGAAGGTATCATCGAATTGACGTCTAGATTCAATTTCTCGGAGTATTTCTTAATTAGATCGCTAGTTATTTTAAGCGTATTAGTTGTAGGGTCTGTTTCGACCTTACGGTATGTACTTTCATCCGACAAAAGTTGTTGTATTTTAAAATTGTAATCCGACGTATCCATTACAACCGTAGCATTTCCTTTATCTGCGCGGAGAATCGTAAGCTCTGGTCTGTTGCGTAAGGTTTTTAACGCGTTAAATTCATTTTTGGGAAGATTTAATTTCGGCGCTGTACTTCGACGTAACATGACGAAATGTCTTGGCGTATGGCCTCTAAATCTTCATTACCAATATTATTTTTATACAGACAATCCTCAACACTACAGATAATGTCTGCATACGGGATTCTTCGCGGTGTAATTGCATAATTAAAACCTCTTCCTAAAACTTTTAATGTGGCGTCGTCCAGAGTATGTTTTGACAGGTTATAGACCAGGCCTTGTTTACTATTTGTGTCTGTGGTCGTTTCGTTCTTACCGTGCGTTTGCACTGACGCGATTTTCACAAAAAAACATGTTTTAAACACTGTTTTCTGTCAATGTATCAAAAAGCGTTTGCATAGCCAAGGAACATGTTTTAGTGAAATGTGTTTGACAGTTTATTGTACATTACATATTATAACTATATTATATCTATATATCTGCAGAAACAAAATGTTTGAAAACAAATTTGTAGAAATATTGTTATGTTGAAAGATAAGTTTGACGTTTTGTATTTGTAGACACTTTTTAATCGAGACAGAGAATTTTCAACAATAATGGGTTCAAGTGATGAAGAGGTGAATAATGGATTCAAGTGTTAAAGTTAGTTAAAGTTTTTTTTGTGTAAATGTCAGTTGTACTGTACATTTACAACAAAAAAGAAAGAAATCGAGGTTCTGGACGCGCTTGCAATGTGTTTGACAGTGATTAGCAGTGGAATACGGGATAGAGACTAA
Source organism: Parnassius apollo (assembly GCA_907164705.1). Lineage (NCBI taxonomy): Eukaryota > Metazoa > Arthropoda > Insecta > Lepidoptera > Papilionidae > Parnassius > Parnassius apollo. Next base: position 9,612,169 of record CAJQZP010001449.1, on the reverse strand, counting down.
AAACTGTGCTGCATGACGAATAAAGAAAATTAAAGAAAGTGATACATAAGAAAATTCTACCAATTGCATAATCACATTAAAACCTTAAAAGCCAAAATTGTATTAAGTGTTTAACTAATGAAAATACAGTAAGTAAATTATCCAAGAAAATAACATCAACATTTGCGCTGTAATTACAAACAAGTTCAAATAAGAAATTGAAAGAAAAACTACATGACACATGAAAATCATAGCCTTGTGGCTTTATAAAAGGTCACCCACCTGTTGCAGGCTACTCAGGCTCTATTAAAGGGTTAACTGAGTACTCTTTACTATTGAAATCAATCAACTAGTTTTTAAGGCCTGGCAGATTTTTTTAAATACTATAAAACCATCAGACAATCAATTTATATTGATATTTGATGGTCTTTAAAAAAATGTGATGTGTAATCCAAAAGAAGATTTGATTGAAGTGTATTAGGATCATAGTACACAAGGAACATCTTCAGTCATTGCATCATATGCATTAGTATTTATGATTGTTAGTATTAGGAAGACTGAAACAGCCCATTGCCCACTATTTCTCCAATGCATTTTTAACTGCAAATCAACTTACTGTACTAATAAAAGAGGTAATTATTAGTACTTTGTATGATTTTTCATTTCATTACAACAGTTGAAATTAAAGTTGATTATAAAAGCTCAACAGTTGTAAAACATATTTAATTTTTGATTTCAGATCTTGAATCAGTTATAGCTGGCATAACTTCCAGGCTCAGGCTGGGATGAATATATCTGCAAGAGTCTGTGACATGGACGGAGTAAATTTACAAGTTCTCTCTATCTTGGGTGCAAATGTGAAACAACTATATTTTGCATTCCATAACAAAGAGATAGTGACCCTTTGATACGCCATATTTATTACATAAGGGATCTTGCAATGGGGTTAATGCATTTCACATTGAAATAACTTTGTTTTGCAGAAGAGAGCCATGAGAGCACTTTACAACCTAAGTCCAAAGGAGTCTTTTCAAGAAAGTTTTTTAGAAGTAAATATATTAACTATAGCGTTTTAGTAATTTTACGAAAATTTAATGTATGTTTTTTATTAATTTTTTGTTTTTTTTTTGTTTTTGTTAATTTAATGTACACAAAAACAACAATAGTTTTTATTAAAAATAGTAATGTATATTTCTGTAAATACTAGGAACAAGTACAAGCTAGTTATATCAGTTATTCCACTTCAAAGAATAAGTTTTCCTTCGTGGGGCAAAGTATATGCTTTTATAACAAGTCATAAAATATACAGCCTATCAAAAACTGAAAATTTTTAACTAAGCAAAGTTGTTCAAAAAAAGGTTATTACAATAAAATATACGATTGATAAACCCCTGGGAATGGGGTGATTAATGTTGTTTCTAAATGTTTTAATATTTAATTGTAAAACAATATATTCTAAGTAACATTTTGTTTAAATGGCCCGCTTGGACTTCTTGCTTGTTTTCTACATAGGACAGAGGCTTTTCCCAAACGAGTAAAAGCATTAATTACTTTATGAGTTTTGTAATCAAGTATTCTTTAATAAGTTTTGTAGTTTTGAGTAAAATTTATTCTGTTTACGTCGTAACTGAAAGCATATAATATAGAGACAACATTTTAAGGTTAATTTTAAATCAGGGAAATAAATAGACAACCAATTATTATCAAAATTAAATTATTATTTGCTGGTTTTACTCTGGTCTTGTGTACATGAGCTTATTTATTATTTAACTTGTTTTTGATTCAAATATTGCTATCTTGGGTATTGTAGACACGCTAGGGTTTTTAATTGTGCATGTTATTATCAATACATTCATAATTGTAAATCTTCTATATTATTTTATCCTTTTTTACATAGGTAATTGAAATATTGTAATCAGTATTGATTTTTATTTTCCTTTTTTTTAACTCATCTAATGACTTAATAGACAGAACTAATTTTGCTAAAGAAATTTTGTCTCCCTTTAGTAGTGTTCTAGTATTATGCAAGTTTGAGAAATGTAATTTTGTACTTTAGAATCACCTGCTATTAGGCGGCCAGTATACATATACTAGTCGCCGCGGCGATGTCGGTTGCATGGCTGTCACATTCCGTCTGGACTGTAATACTAAGCCTGCAAGACCCAACATTGTAGGCTTAGTATAACAATCTTTATAACACCCTTTGGGTTCAGACTGATAAAATGATAAATATTGTTGCCATTATATACATATTATATTATATTTTTCAGAGTAATCAAATTCGAAACTTAAGCTTAAATTCATAAATAATGATACAATGTTATTGCAGTTTTTGAAAATATCGGTAAATAAAGCTTCTTCTTTTATTTGCAACTATCCCAAATTGAATCCGATTTATGGGCAACAACGTTTTTGCCTACTGATCGACTAACATGTTTCAAATATAAGCAAGCTCTGAGTTTTAATGTCTTTATCTTACGAGGAAACTGTAAAATTATTAAATATAGATAGTTAAAAATGCAAACTGTTAAGCAAAATAACAACACACACTCTCTACTTCTTTCACACACACACACTCACACTCGTATACTACACACTGGCATCTACGTATTAATTTTACACTTACTTCTAAACTTGTAATATTGGTTTGTGATTAACAAATCTCCAATATTAAATGAACATTTTGCATATTATATTTTATTGTTTTAAGAAAATGAAATATTAACTGAGACACTAAGTTTCAATAATTTTTATGTGAAATATAGAATAAGTTCTTGTAAACGTTTACTATAACATTTGAATATTAATATAAGTGTGTGACACATTTATAGAATATCTCCCCTGCCTTACTCTTGTACCATACAACTAAACATTTAGCTATAATAGTATTTAGCCATTTGTCGGATTAGAACTTTTATTCATTTCTTGATTGTGGTAAAATTGTTTTTATGTTTTTGTTTTTCTATTTGGTATGTATTTAATGGGGAGGGCTTAGCAGCTGTAACACAGGTCTGTGACCTAGCACGGTTGCTAAAGATACCTTAATATACTATTGAGTTACATTTACGTCTTATCAATGTAATTTTATAAGTTTATGTTTTTATGTAAAGTAGTGTTTGGATTCAATAAATATTATTATTAATATGTGGGGTATCTATATAGTTTTCTCATCTGGATGGGTTCTATATATATATAATGAAAATGAAAAGATAAATATACATAAATATCAGTAAAATAAAATAAATACAATAATACGGTCATTTTCGAGCACGACTTCCGGTAAGTACTTATAATAAGGCAGTTTCCGATCTACGAGACCGTATTTCAGAGCGAGCTCCTGGTGTAGAATTCTGGCTACTAGGTTGTGCCTGTGTAAGTACTTTGACATGCCTAAGTGACTCACCGGGATGGCGACAAGCTTATTATTAACGAATGTTTGCGTGTGCAGTAAAATCACTTAATGCATTACTGCGCATTTTGAATTTAAGAGATAAAAAGGATACACAGTTTGAGATTTTTTTAAAATTGATTTGTCTTTAACGGCCTATATTAGTTATCTTGAACCTTCTCTGCAAATTTGACCAGTTGTCACAAAATAACCCTGTATATCTCCAAGGAAACAGATTATTAGAACCTAAACTATGGTAAGCTTTGTAAAATTTTGAGAGAAAGGTGGTACATGCTTTCATATTTCTTTCTCATATATATAATTAGTAGAACATGTGGAACAAAAATTTCTTGTCACTTAAAACACATTATGAAGATGGCAGTGACAAACTAAATTATTTGATAAACAGTTTTCTACGTTTCTTTTTTAAGTTATGTATTTTAATTGAATAAATAATTAGAAATTTGTATTGTATTTTATTATGTTCTTTTATATCGAGCTCTGGGACAGGCAACCTAAAAAAATACCCCAAAAAAAAAAGACTTAATTTTTCCGCCACACGAGAGAATTGCAGATAATCTGATTAATGATAAAGATGGAATTTGTGGAGATATATACCACATTTAATAGTATCACTCAATAGTGTCTCTCAATGGACAGGTCTTAAGATGAACATGGACAAAACAAATATCATGTTTAATGTCCGTGTCACACCTATGCCGGTAGTTGTTGGGAGCACTAAGCTCGAAGTTGTTGACGAGTACGTTTACCTGGGACAAATAGTCCGACTGGGTAAGTCCAACTTTGACCGAGAGGTCAACCGACGAATTCAACTCGGCTGGGCAGCGTTCGGGAAATTACGACGCATCTTCTCGTCAGGTATACCTCAATACCTGAAAACTAAATTGTACAACCAGTGCGTGTTGCCAGTGATGACCTACGGAACCGTCTTCGTGGTCCTTCACTGCTGGCCGTATGAGGACGCTCAAAGTCGTTCAGCGAGCTATGGAGAGGGCTATGCTCGGAGTTTCTCTGCGTGATAAACTTAGAAATGAGAATATCCTCAGTAGAACCAGAGTGACCGACATAGCCCAACGGATTAGTAAGCTGAAGTGGCAATGGGCCGGCCATGTAGCTCGTAGAACCGTCAACCGTTGGGGAAAAAAGGTTCTCGAGTGGCAGACTCGTACCTGTAGGCGAAGTGTAGGGCGACCCCCCACTAGATGGAGTGACGATCTGGTAAGACATGCAGTACTCGATGGATGCAGGTGGCTCAGGAGTCCTGAGTCAGGACCGTGCTTTGTGGCATACCTTGGGGGAGGCCTATGTTCAGCAGTGGACTTGTGAAGGGCTGTAATGATGATGATGATGACAACATATATATTTTGAATAAAGTTATCATTCGTCTCCGCTAGGGTTGATAATGTTTTGTGATGTTTTGCAACTAAATTGGATAACAGAAAAACACGATTTAAAACAAATCGCGAAATATAAAAAAACAACAGTGCGAACGCTAACGTTGACAAATCTATAGATAAACAAGTAGAATGTTTATGTTGTATTCCATGCGAACACAGCTAAAAGCAAATCTTGATATCTGTTGAAAATTTTACACAGTTTTTGTGAGTGCGAACGCCACCATCAACAAAACATGTTGTGTGATTTATTTCATGCGATTTGTTTCAAAACATTACGTGTTGGATGTTTCTCAGTGCAAACGTACTGAACGTTGCCATTGATGTTGGACATTTGATTTAGTTGTTAATTTTTGGTATTTATCAATATGTTTATTTTTGCATTCATTGTATTTAGTTGTTTCGCGTTTATCTAAAGTTTCCATGCAATTCTTATAATCAAATGTCGATAAAACTGTCTTTAATTCACTGGACGAATTGTCTATGGTTTTGTTTATGAAACATAGATCGGTACGTTTTTGCTGAATCACCGTTATTAACAACTTTTTTACTCGCCTGATTTAAGATCTTAGCGCTTTCTCGAATGTCTTTTTTAGTAGATATCTTGACACACGTAGGTATGAGATTATGATCTCTGAATCTCTTCAAGAAATTTAAAGCTGTTAAGTATCTTGCGCGCTTGGTCATTAGATCTTCTAATCGGCGTATTTTATTTGCTATTTCCAGTCCGTACTGGTTTACATAATGATTTCTTATATTTACGCGAACACTATACATTGATTAAAACTACTTTTACGGATTTTATCGCGTTTTATTTATATTAATTTTAATACCCGACGTTTCGGGTGCTTTTCAGCACCCATGGTCACGGGGGACTGAGGTGACTGACGTCCCGATGTCAAAGTTAACCCGGAGTACCTTCAGCTTTTTAATTATTGTCTTTGGTGCGATCTACGCAGAATGAACTAACTGTATTTTGAAGTCTTGCAGTGGTATGCTTGGGTTTAGTTTTAATTTTATTAATTATAGGATCCCAAGCAGGTGGTAGTACCCAGCCTCCTTCTCTATTGAAATTAGGATGTTTTTTAATTTCAATAGCCTCACGTATCATCCTTGGTAGGAATCGATGTTCTTTCGCAAGGATTTGTGGTCTATCAAATCTGATGTAATGGTTGGGGCCATCTCGAATATGATCGCAAACTGCAGACTTCCCGGAACGTTGATGCTTCACATCAGCTATGTGTTCTTTTACGCGGGTTCTAATTGATCTCTTTGTTTGCCCTATATATGAGAGACCACAATCACAATCAAGCTTGTATACTCCTGCGTCTTGTAGAGGAATATGACACTTGACGGATGGTAAGAACTGACTAATCTTCTTCGGCGGCTTGTAATCCGCCAATCTTGTCTGTGACACCTCTGACATATGGTAGTATAGCAGGCACACGCTCGACTGTGGCCGGCTTCACTCGGTCACTGTGACGGAGGCGCGAGACCCGAAGCTTGTTGTCGTGCAGAACCTGCTTGACGTGCTGAAGCTCGGCGGCCAGGTGTTTGCTCTCACAGATCCCTCGTGCTCTCTGAAACAAAGATTTGCCCACGGTAGCTAACTGTGAAGGATGATGGTGAGATTCACCATTTAAGTATCGGTTTGTATGGGTCTTTTTTCTATACACAGTGTGACCTAAGGTGTTGTTAGGATTTCGGATGACTAACACATCTAGGAAAGCCAAGGAATTATTTGCCTCTAACTCCATAGTAAATTGAATTTAGGGTTTATGGAATTAAGATGTTCTAAAAATGCAGTTACTTTGTCTGATGGTAAAATTGTGAAAGTATCGTCTACGTACCGCTTGTAGAACCTTGGGGTAACAGGTGCAGTAAGGAGGGCTTTCTCCTCAAAGTCTTCCATGAATATATCGGCGACAATGGGAGATACAGGTGAGCCCATCGCAACACCATCTACTTGCTTGTAAAACTCTTCCTTCCACAATAGATAGCCAGATGTAAGGCAATGTCTTAGTAGTACTGTATATTCTGGTGGCATGTTATTTTCATTTAGTTTCCTAGTTATAATTGAGATGCAGTCTTCAACAGGTAGGCATGTAAATAGAGACTGAACATCAAAACTGACCATGGTTTCATTGTCAATTTTGATGTTCAGTCAAAACTGACAATCAAAATTAATATAAATAAAATGCGATGAAATCCGTAAAACTAGTTTTAATCAATGTATAGTGTTCGCGTAAATATAAGAAATCATTAGACTCTGTGCGTTTAAAATACGGTCTAAATTCAATTAAAAGAACTTCGTCGCTTTGCAACCACAGTTGCAAAGAGCAAAGTTAAGGATTCTGTTCTTGCAACTGTGGTTGCAAGAAGCAAACGAGCGGATATCATGCAATTACTGTTTAAACTCACTTAAATCGTCACGACGAGCATTCAAAGAAGACTTTATGTTGTTATTATGACTCTCAAGCACATTATTTATAGAGGCAGTAATTTTATTTTGAAAATCTATCATCATCTCTTGAAAGTCACATTGACAATCCCGTAATTTTCTCTTCCTTTGTATGAAATGAGTGAGCTTTGATACATCATGGTATGATCCCGATCCTTTTGGCGAGCTTCTATGAACACTCATTTTTAGTTGAAATTATTTTGTAAATAGATGTAATTGAAGGTAGCAGTGTTATCACGATAACTATTGCAATTTGCGTGAGATATAAGCGATTAACATAGCAGCGGCGGTTTAAGCAAGGCGAAGCAAAGCACACGTTGGCTGTCCTTTACTCGCAAACTAGCGATTAATAAGTCTTAGCACTACCGAATCTCTAGCCTTCCCGTACGCGCTCGATCGTCGTCGCTGACAAAATTTAAAGTAAACACACGCGTAATGCACTGTTGATTGAAAACAAAATGCTGAGTTAACTGAACACAACAGAGGAATAATTTTATACACGTGCAACCATGTAGAAATACGGAACAAGATTTTATTGTAATAATGTAAATGTCGATTTCAAAACTATTTTTTTGTGATGAGGGCTTGTTATTTATAACATAAGTTCCTCCACTTTTTGTTTTTGGTACTTAGAGCCTATTTATTTCTGGTATTCATCTTTAACCATGCCTCTTTAGAAGTCTCTGTAATAAAGAGCCGCGGACAAACCGACAGACTGTTGAACATGGCGAAACTATAAGCGTTTCTTGTTGTGCTTCTATGAAAAGATAAAAAAGACTTGCTACGCTGACCAACTAAAAAGATGATTTTAATTGTTCGAGTGCATTTTGCTAATGCTTGTGAGTTTTTCTCTTTTGCTTAGGGAAACTATCGATACAAAATATCGATATGGTAATATCCACAAACTAATAAGAGTACTAACGTAGTAATATCGCTTGCTACATATTTATTTATCTATGGTAATATCGCAATTAATTTACTCGGCCATTGGGTTGAATCTAGTATATATATAGTAATCTATGGATTGGTCTAAGCGCATCACCATTCACCATAATATTGTGAAGAGAAAGAAAATCTATAAAAAAACGAACATCCCGAACATATGATCCCGAATGAAATGAAGACTAGGCTTAGAGGGCAAGCTTCCAAGCCAAACATTTTAATAAAAAAATTGTGATAGCTGATAGTGATAGAGGTTTTGGCGGGAACTTGGCGTCGACAGATTATCACTCCTGTTTTGTCGCTTGAATACTGGTTTGAAGTAGATTTTGAATCGAAAGAGTGATGCGATTTCGTTAATTAAGTGTCTGCGCATGTGAACTATTAGAGTAAACGACGTAACAAGTGCTTTGATGTTGATATAAACCTCAATTTAATTTGATCTAATTTGATCGCTTGGGCGCCTTATGCACTTTCCGCTGTCTGCTTGCTTGCTTGCTTGTCTGCGTCACTTATGTCCGCTGGATTGAGCTGTCGTTAAAATCTCCAAAAAAATTTCGCAATGTGACGCATCAGCATATTGTAAAGAAAAAATCTATAAAAATGAAGATTCCGAAAGAAATGATAGGCTCAGAAGGGCTAGAACCCAGAGCCGTAAAGCCAGGTAAATAAAAAAATGATAGTGATAATTGATAATACATGTATAGGATATAGGTACTCTCGGCTAGAGAGTAAACATGAATAATTCTACGTGTATCAACTATAACTGGTAAAATACCACGAAAACTTTATTTAAATAACTAAAAATATCTATTTGTGCACCAATGGCAGTTTATGCTGCACATTTAACCCGTACTTTGCAAGGTACTCCATCAATTTTTCAAATTGCTGCTCAGGAAGCTTTGGGATCGACGATCAAACCAGCGCTCAAAAGACTTATAGAGGTATTTAAAAATTTAGATACAATATTATATTTAAAATATATATTTTTTTATTTATATATAAGTAACTTACATCGAGTATTTGCTCCATGCCACTTTAAACAGTGTATTCCTAAAATTTAAGACTTCACAATAGAATATGTACATAACTGTTTTTAGGAACAAAACCATACAATAGCTTTTGTATATTTTCCCATTGATGATGATGATAAAACACTTTATCGCCCTTATTTGAAATGAAAGCCGGTATGTAATGTGAAAATTTTATTTTAATAAATGATGTTTTTATACCAAATCGAAAAACTTTTTAATGAATTAAAAAAGTATCTAAATTATCACTTTCAAAGTACCAAATTCATTATTGTTCAAGTACATTATATTTGTTATTACAAAGTACATTATATTTATTATTAAATTAAATATTATGAATTTTAATTTTTATCTTAGATCTACATCTTTATTACACTGTTGCAACTTAACAGGTTCTACAGATATATTATAGTTCCATTGTGCAGGTACATAATGGTTGTAGCCAAAGAGGTCTGTGTGACCAGAAAAGAGACCAAACTCTCACATAATGCCAGTGTAAAAAAGCAGCTTAATGTTGCTGTTTCTCATACAGTTGTAGAGAACTGGAGACCCTTTTCACTGGTAATGAGGCATTTAATCTTAGTCCTCTGGAGTGACAATGCATCTGCGTTCTGATTATTAAAGGAGGATATATGTGGGTGATAATGGGCCATAGTACCCACTTACCACACCACTCAGGTAGACTGTGCCTCATTTAACCACACTTATTTCTTAATAAATGTATAAATTATTTTTAATAAAAAAAATTTTTCTAGTACTTTTCATCTGTGTACCCTAACAAATGTGGATGGTGTGAAAGGTGGTACGATGAGCTATACCTGCTATTAGATTTTTGCCTGCAGTATCACTATTTGAAACACTATGGTGAGTTTATTATGTTAATATTCTTATTACTGTGAAACTGTCACTGCTGTAAGCTATTCTATAATATGTACAAAAATACTATTCTTATGTTCAACTACTTTGTTTCTACATAAGAAGAGTCTTAATCAATAATGTAATATAAACCTTTTCTTTTACTGTTTGTTTAATCCATTATGAAATATAACCCTTTTCAAGCTACAACAACTAACAAGCATCCAAACCAGATTCCACTTTTGAATAGCTTTAAAATTCACTGTTCTGAAGATTGAAAACAATTGAGTTTGGTTATTACTTAACATCAGCACTATGGTTTCAGCCAAACAGCGTTTTTCATAGTTACTTTATTATTATTTTAATTGAAAGGAGAAAGCATTTAATAAGGTTATAAGGAAGAAAATGTGGGAACTGTTGCCGGGATATGGTGTGGATGGTCGATTGTTAAGGGCTGTGCAGTCACTTTACTATGACTGTAAAGCCTGTGTGCGGGTAGGGCATGACCTGTCACCCATGATTAGCGTCCAAGCGGGCGTAAAACAGGGTTGTGTCATGTCTTCCTGGCTGTTCATACTGTATCTCGACAGCTGTTTACAGAAGCTGAAAAATAGCTGTTTGGGTGTGAAATTGGGTGACATAAAAGTTAATTGTCTGCTGTATGCTGATGATGCAGTGCTTATTGCACCATCAGAAGCAGAACTGCAGGCATTAGTCACTTGTATGAAAGAGGAATGTGAAATTAAAGGCCTCCGTTTGAATGCTAATAAAACTAAGGTTCTGGTATTTGAAAAGGACGAAGAGAGAACGAAATGTGAAATATGGGTAAATCAGGAATGTCTAGAACAGGTAAATGAAATTGTATACTTGGGGAGTGCTTTCAGCCGGGATGGAAGATGTGATTTAGATGTGGATAGGCGTGTCGCTGCCAGAAACAAAGTCAATGGTGCCCTGAATGCATTAGTAAAAAGGCAAGGCGTGGTGAAGAGTGCACGCCTTGCAATACATAACGCAGTGTTGGTACCGACTTTGTTATATGGCAGCGAAACCTGGGTATTCCAGAAGAAGCATAAAAGCAAGTTGAATGCAGTGGAAATGCGATCTCTTCGTAAAATGTGTGGCGTTACCATAGCCGACCGAAAGCGAAACGAAGAGATTCGCAATATGGCAGGACTGAAAGATGACCTTATCACAAAAATTGATAGGGGCGTACTCCAATGGTATGGGCACGTTGAACGAATGAGTGAAGACCGAATGGTGAAGAAAATATATAGAGCGGAAGTAAATATTAAAAGGTGTCGAGGTAGACCGAGACTAACTTTCGAAGACCATGTGAGCAAATTGCTCGAAGGGGGAGTGTCAAGAGTACTCGGATACCTAGACGTGCATGTATGAAGAAGTTAATGAACCTGAAAGAAGCGAAAGAGGTATGTAAGGATCGTGACACTTGGTGATCTGTTCTCTCTGGCTACCCCGTTAGGGATTGTGCGTGAAGATAAGTAAGTAAGTACTTTATTATTATTATTACTTAACAGTCTAGCAGTTGAAACAACTGATGTAAGCCAGTATCCTATTTTCAAATGTGTAATTATTCTTATTTTAGATATTTATCTAATCTGTTCTTGAGTTGGTTAATAGTTTGTGCAGATATTACTTCTGATGGCAGTTTGTTCCATGCTTCAACCACTCTTTGGCTAAAAAGTGCTTGTGTGGGTTATTACATGACACGGCTTTGGTTAATTTGAAGTGATGTCCCTTAAGATCTGTGTTTGTTGAGTACTGGAATAAATCTTTGTCAAAATTTTCCAGATCGTAGTGTTCATGTATAATTTTATATGCTTTGATCAAGTCTCCTCATTCTCTGCGATCCTTCAGTGTCGTTAGTTTAAGTTTATTCAACCTTGCTTCATATGGTATGTTTTTCAATACTCTAGGGACCTTTGAAAATCTATGTTGAAATTTCTCCAGTAACGCAATATCCTTTTTGAAATAGGGGCTCCAGATTTGGAATGCATACTCTGAAATAGGTCGACTGTATGCCTTTTGTATTTATTATGTATTTTAGCATCATTTCTGGTGTTAGATACCCGAAGGCTTTTCTAATCAGGTAAATAAAACTATTTTCTTTTTTAGTTATAACTGTTATATGATGAATCCATTTTAAATCGTTACTTATATGCACACCTAAATCTTTTTGTATTTTAACTTCTTCCAAAGGTATATCATCGATTTTATATATGAAACAAGGGTTTTGGTTTCCTATTTAGAGAACTGTGTATTTACTTATATTTAATTTAATAAGCCAATTTTTGACCAATCTGATATTTTAATTAGATCTGCTGGAAGGCAATCAAAGTCCACTAATGAGTTTGCAAATATCTTCGTATCATAGGCGACCATACTTACATTAAAACTCAAGCTTTTAGGTAGATCAAAGGTAAACAGTATAAATAATACCAGCCCCAGTACAGAACCTTGTGGCACACTGCTTTGTATTTCTTTTTCATCTGACAATGTGTCGCTAATTCTTGATTTTCTTTGTCGTTGAAAAGTTGCAATCCAAGCTAACAGTTTCACTCGAACACCAACAAATTCCAATTTATGTAAAAGCCTGCCTGTTGGTTCTTTATCAATAGCTTTTTCGTTATCCAGATATATAACATCTATTGGTTCTCGATCATTTTGACTGTTGACCCAAGATGATATGCAAGACATCAAGCTGGAAATCGTTGATCTATGGTCGCGCGTAAGGTCATAAAATGACTCAAACGCAATTTGATGGAGCAACCTGTACAGACTTTTCGTCGTAAGTGCATGTCGTTACCGTAGCTTAACGGTCACAGTGTTGAACCGAGACTTATATAACGGCCGGAAAGTGGTGGTTCAAATCCGGTTGACAAACTCTGTTACTTTATTATTTTTTATTTTATTTTTTCTTTTCTTTTTGCTGATATGACGCCAATAAATAAAAAACCCGCTTCCAGAACCAAAAAATGTTTTAAATGTAAGAAAAATATCACAAAGGAAGGTGTCAAGTGTAAAAAAATATGTAAAAATAATTATGACATTTCATGTGTAAATATGACGATAAGGAAATTTAATTTGATGACATCTGACTGCAAGAATCAATGGCAATGCAACAAATGCTTAAATAAACATACATTACCTACAAAATCATGTAAAATTAATCCCATTTTTATAAGTACTCCTAAAGCAAACACATCACAAGCATATACGAGTACGGCACAAGAAAATTCTAATATTATGACAGACAACATAACTCTTAGAAAGCAATTTACTAGGGAAAATGAATACGAACCTATAATTAATGACGTAAAAGGTCACTCATTACTAGAAGAAAATAATAATTCTTTGGAGGATATTTCGTTATCTCCCAGAAGAAGCCTTCCTGATCTTTCTACTCGTGACTATGACGACGAATATATTCAATTAAAGCAAAAAATTGAGGAATTGAATAGTAAACTTGCCAGTGCACATACAGAAATAGAAAACTTGCACATGGAAAAGAATGTATTACAAAAAGAAGTCCATGAGCAAAAAAATCGAATTCAGCACTTAACTGCCATATGTTCACGGAGTGTCAGAAAGCGCAAGTCAAAAATAAAAGGAGACTCAACATTTATGCGACAAAACAAATCCCTTGACGATTCCTCAATACAAACAAGCTACTGCCCTGATTTTGCAATACAAGCTAAAACTAAGGAAAGCGATAAGGATACGTCACTAGAAGATATCACGTCGCCTAAAACTGCTACTACGGCTAAAGAAACTTTAAATAAGATACACATATTTGGAGGGCAACAATGTGTAGGATTAGCTTCTTCACTGATTCGATCAAGACTCAACAGCAAATATGAAAAATATTGTATTACAGCAGATACAAAACCGCAAGCGCCTACAGAAGAAATTCTTAACGGATGCGAAAATGTTGTTTTTAATAATAAAGATAAAATAGTAATTAATGTTGGTGAAAATGACTGTAACCCCACTAAAGTATTATTAGAACTATCTGCATTTTTGAAAAAAAAACCAGAACTTAACTATTATTGTAATAAGCGTACTAAAAATATGTTTTTTTGAATGAAAACCTGTTGAATAGGAACATTCGCCTTCTATGTAACAATTTCAATAATTGTCATTTCATTCACATTGACGATAAAACAAAACGCTTTGACATTTGTACTAAATTAAATTTTTTAATAGATAGCCTCGACTACAACGAAAAATTCCTTAGCTTTAACAAACGTCATGATTTAATCCGTTTCCCCCATAAAAATGTCAATAAACAGAAAAGTAGAAAAATCACACAGAAAACTATCTTAGATTATTTTTGCTATGTAAACAATTATGCGAGGCACCGGAACGAAAATGTAAATGCTAATATCGAAGTAACAGCTGAAGGGTCAAAACGTGACAATTTTTTTCGTCTGTAAAAACCAAATCCTTACAATTTTTCACCAAAACATAGCTGGACTTCTTAATAAAACTGATTTGTTGCAGATATACATAACTGATTTTCCTCGTGAAATAGGATATGAATTAGATGTTATATGCCTTAGTGAAACATTTCTGAAAGCAGGTGAAGAAGTGTGTGTGCATTTGAATGGCTACACTATTGCAAATAGTTATTCAAGGCTTGACGTAAAACGAGGTGGTGTATGCATACTTTGTAAAAATAATTTTAACTTTGTAGATCTTACAATAATTAATAAATATCAAGCAGAAAACACTTTTGAGGTATGTGGTATTATTTTGCCAGACCATCGCTGTTGTGTTATCTGCATCTATAGAATACCTAAGTCCAATGTAACAGACTTTTTAAATAAATTTCAAGACATGCTTTATAATATTTGTGACAGATATAATGACTTTAAAATAATTATAGCCGGAGATTTTAATATAGACACACTTAAGTGCACACAAGCTTCTGAATTCTACAAAGACATTTTACTAAACAATAACCTCACTCATCACATACAAAAGCCTACCAGACAGAAAACTTGTATAGATCATATTATAAGCAATGACCGAGAAGCCGTAGGTAAAATATATGAATTGGGGTTATCTGACCATAACACGGGTCAAACGCTTAGTATAAAACTTCCTTATAAATATAAAACTTACATAAATACATATTGGATACTTAGAAGAGACTATAGCACTGACAATAGGAGAAAATTTAAAGAAATAATGAAGCAACTGACATTTAATGACATATATGACGAATCAAACTTTGACCTAGCTTTTAGTAATTTTCATGACATAATTAGATTATTCTATGACTTATGCTTTCCCGTGATTAAAATTAAACGTCAGATAAAAACTTGTGGCCCTAAATGGATAACAGCAGGACTTAGAAAGTCTTGTAAAACAAAAAGGAAGTTGAGGTACATTTACTATACATCAAGACCTAATGAAAAAATATCAAACAAGTCAAAATATTACCTTTATACTAACATTCTAAAAAAAGTTATAAGTAAATCCCAAAAAATTAGTAATTACAAGTATATCTCAAATAGTAAAAACAAATGCAAGGCAGCATGGAACATTATCCAAAACAAAACTGTAGCTAATAATATCCCAAAAAGTATTAAAGAATTAAAAATAAATAATAAAGTTACTAGTGACAAAATACTAATGGCCGAGAATTTAAACAAATATTTTATTCATTCACCGAATAAAATGAAGCAAATTGATAAAACATTAACCAAACATAATATGAAAAGTATTTTTTTGCGTCCTTCAAATAAATATGAGATAAAAAAAGTAATACTTTCGTTGAAAAACACACTATCAGTTGGTTACGACAACATAGCAACTGGAATCCTTAAGATGTGTGCTGAAGAATTATCGCCAATTCTGTCACATTTGGTTAACATATCGTTTATAGAAGGATCCTTTCCAACAGCTCTCAAGTTTTTAATAGTAAAACCGCTACATAAAAAGGATGATAAATGCGACATAAATAATTATCGACCAATTACTTTAGTACCTATACTGTCTAAAATCTTTGAAAAAACTATGTATTCTAGAATATACGATTATCTAACAAAATTTGACATTCTAAAAGTAGAGCAAAATGGATTTCAAAGAAATAAATCGACCACATTAGCAGCCTATTGATTGGTTACCGAAATAATTAATTGTGTAGACAAAGATCACCTAGTATCTGCAGTATTTTTTGATATGAGTAAAGCTTTCGATGTAGTGTGTCATGATATCTTAATTGATAAGCTGTACTGCTATGGCATTCGGGGCCCAGCATTACAGTGGATAAAATCTTATCTAAGCGGTAGAGAACAGTGTGTTGAAATAAATGATATAGACGTTAATAATGTAATGATATCGTACAGATCCAAATATAAACACAACCGTAGTGGAGTACCACAAGGGAGTGTCCTGGGGCCTCTTCTCTTTTTGCTTTACGTTAATGACCTACCAGACTTTATCAATTGCAAGTCTGTACTTTTTGCTGACGACATTTCAATCATAATAAGTACTGACACTAAATCCAATTACAATGATAAAATAATGACAGCTGTTATAAGTGTCACAGATTGGCTATACAAGAATAGACTCAAAGTAAATTTAGGCAAAACAAAAATAATACAATTTAACCTAAGGAAATATAAAGAAACTATTGACATTAATATAAATGGACAAAAACTAGAGGAGGTTCAAAATACAAAATTCTTGGGGATACATATTGATGATGGTTGTACTTGGCAAAGACATATTATAGAAGTATGTACAAAAATCAA
The DNA here is from genome assembly GCA_907164705.1 of Parnassius apollo. NCBI lineage: Eukaryota > Metazoa > Arthropoda > Insecta > Lepidoptera > Papilionidae > Parnassius > Parnassius apollo. Next base: position 9,595,319 of record CAJQZP010001449.1, on the reverse strand, counting down.
TAAGTTCATTTACCCATTGCGAAGATTGTCAAGGACCTCATCTCAAAAAATTGCTTTACTCGCCTATCATGGCTATATAGATTCCGTTTTGAGATACGGCGTAATACTCTGGGGAAATGGATCTACAGTGAACAAAGCTTTTATTGCTCAAAAAAAGTGTGTAAGGGCGATCTGCAGGGTTGGTCCATTATATTCTTGTAGAGAACTTTTTCCAACCCTAAGAATTCTAACACTTCCTAGCATTTATATTTTCGAGTTGGGTGTCTTGGTCAAAAAACATAAACAGTTTTTTACAAAAAATAGTGATGTTGTTAGTTTTAATACAAGGTATAAGGATAAACTAGTTCTTCCATTTCGAAAGAAGGCAACCTCTCATAAGAGCTGTTACTCGATGGCAATAAAGGTGTTTAACAAACTGCCTAGCGACATAAAGTCATTGCCTCTTAGTAAGTTTAAAGGCAAACTTTTTAAGTGGTTGGTGGACAGGGCTTTCTATAATATTAAGGAGTTTTTTAATTACAAATAAATTCACTTGACCATGAATATAATGTTTGTAATGTATTTTGATTTTAAATATGACTACTATAATAATAAAAATAATTGTACTGTTTAAATAATAACTAATTTTAATTCAATTTAATTCAATTCAATCTGTTTGTAATGAATTATGATTTTAAATATGAATACTATAATAATAATAATAATTGTACTGTTTAAATAATAACTAATTTAAATTCAATTGATATATTCTTAAATATTTGCACGTCCTAACAGGACAAAACATGTTGATCTTTTATTTGATGTAACAACTTATTTACCGTGTTTTATGCAAATAAATGATTCTTGATTCTTGATTCTATGAGGACAGAAACCATGTTGCTGTTTGCCCATAGTATGTTGTTTGCTGTCCGAGTCGAGATGCCCTAAATCCCGAGCTCGCATTGCACGATCTTACACTCAATAAAAACCAAAATAAAAAATTTATGAACAAACATTTTTCAATATTACTTTTTTTTAATGTTCGTTTTTTGTGTAATTTATGAAAAAAAAATTATTGACAATTATACGTGAATGAGTGCATTTTCATGAACATTAAAAATTACTTTCGTAAATCCGCCGTAATAATGAAGATTTAAAAAAAATCATCGAAATCGGATGATTTTTCTTTTTTCTAGAGCCAAAAACGAGGTGACCGCGATAGTATAAAATTACCCATAAGATGATTCATTATCCCTTAATAGTAATTTATGGTGGTTACTGGTAATTAATATTTAATGTGTTGTTTAGTGGTGTGTAAAACATCTCCATGGTGAAGGAGTAAATTGTAAGGGTAATTTTTTTTAAGTTAAATAAATTAACAAAAGAAATGTTAATAGAACAATGACATGATAAAATTACACAGTAGCTTAAGTTATAAATCTGTATTTTTCAGCTGCCTCATTCTCAGAATGTTTCTATGGTTTGTTGCGTGTACCAATAAGCCCTAGCAATGAGTTTCACTCTGGTACTCGGCTACCTGAACGGCTGGAAAAGGGGTCCTTGATACTACTTGTACTTGTGCCATATTTGAAGGAAAAAATTGAACAGATTGTAGAAAAATGGAGGGAAGACAATGAAGATGGGAATCTCGGTAAGGTAAGTTTAAATCAAAATTATTATAACAATTGACTTATCTAATCATTTTATAAAAGATAAAGGAATTAACAAGCTTGCAATAATTAACAAACAATGTTTGCCCTACTCTGGTATACTGTGTAGTGTAGTACATAGGTCTAGAAAACAAGCTGAATTAATTAAAATGAAAGAAAACTGCATTGCAAACATTGAACCATGTAGTGGTAATGTAACAATATCCAACCACCACAACTCCATATCATCCCGTGAGTATCGTAAGAGGCAACAGAAGGTAACTTAACTTAAGGAAACGGGCAGCAGCATCATCTTGATAACAAATCAAGATTACAAATAACTGCAGTTGCCAAGTTTGGAAACTACGGCAAATATATATTATTGCATATAGATGACTTTTACAGGCTATAATGGAATAAATGAATGAACAAAATCTAAAGTAAAAAACACATAGCTTATACGTTCTACTGCTGTGCACAGATCTAGGACAAGAAAGAGACAGCTGCACTGTCCAAGTATGTGTTGGCACACTTCACGTTTTCTGGATTTTATTTCTCAGTCATGCAGATTTCCTGACAATCTTTGTCTTCGCTGCCGAGCTCGTAGTAAATAAACAAAATTTTAAATTTTAATTCACATTAATTTAAATTTAGTGATGACTAATGGCTCACAAAAAAGTTTAATCAAATAAAGACTGATCTTTTTATGTGGTAGAGCCATATTGCAGTTGTATTATAGTTGTAGCATGAATGGGTCAGCTCGACCGGGGAATAAACATTAACCATGCTCTCACAGAATACCGGTGTAAAAACACAGCTCAATGATGCTGTATTCCATATGGTGAGTGTAAAGATCCGAAGACCCTTTTTACTGGCTACAAGGCAATCAGGCCTCAGGGGCAAGAATGTATCTGCATTTTGATTTTTAATCGGGGATAGATATGGATGTCTATAGGCTACAGCATCCACTTATCATGTCTTGTGTGCTCGCTTGTCACTCTCATTCTAAAAAATAAAAAAATATTTTGAAACAATTGCCTTTTTCATTTTAGAGCACTGGCGATCTGGCACGCAAATCCGCAATAAAGTTATACTCGATAACTCACTTTGTCCTCGAGACTGCAAAACTGGTTCAGCTTGCTCGTTATCTGACGGGTCGCACTGTGTCGCCTGCCTTGGAATTGGCTTTTCTTGGCTTAACGGTAAAAGATGCACCACCTCCTGAACCAGAGGAGTACACTTGGTCAGATTTGTTTAAAAGTCTCAGGGCTGGACATATAAGGTAAATTTAAAATTAATAAATTATAGAGAAGTTGACACTTAAGACAGGCATTAAAATTGTGTCTTTCTAAACATAAATCTGTACATATTATAAATAAAATTGAAGTCTGTCTGTAATATTGAAATAAACGCCGTTATTTGAGCTATGGACATTGTTTGCATGCCATTCAAACTTATGGGAGTTTTGGCGGGAACTTGGCCGTCGAAGGGCTGTCGCTCCTGTTTTGTCGCTTGAATAATGGTTTGAAGTGGATTTTAATTTGTAAAGATGATGTGATTTTGTGAATTAAGTATCTGCGCGTGTGAACTGTTAGAGAAAACTACGAAACAAGTGCTTTGATGTCGATATAAACCTCAAGTTAATTGATCGCTTGGGCGCCTTATGAACTTGAGTGGCTGTCGTCATCAACAGTTCCCCTGGGTTGAGCTGTCGCCAAAACTTCGCAATGTGACGCATCAGCATATTGTGAAGAAAAAATATGTAAAATGAAGATTCTAAAAGAAATGATAGGCTCAGAAGGGCTAGAACCAAGAGCCGTAAAGCCAGTTACATAAAAAAATCAAACTTATGGACATTGTTTGCATGCCATTCGAACTTGAATAAACATTTTTTTGAGAGTTTTGGCTGGAACTTGACCGTAGATTGATTGTCGCTCCTGTTTTGTCGCTTGAATAATGGATTGAAGTGGATTTTGATTCGTAAAAATGATGCGATTTTGTGAATTAAGTATCCGCGCGTGTGAACTATTAGAGAAAACGACGAAACAAGTGCTTTGATGTCGATATAAACCTCAAGTTATTTTGATCGCTTGGGCGCCTCATGAACTTGAGTGGCTGTCGTCATCAACTGTCCGCTAGGTTGAGCTGTCGTCAAAATCTCCCAAGGGCTTCGCAATGTGACGCATCAGCATATTGTGAAGAAAAAGAACATAAAATGAAGATTCGGAAAGCCTCAAGACAAGGTGTGACAGACCGAAAACCGGACATTGGCAGAATTATTGTGACATTATCACAATACCAAGGGCCATATAGTTATTTAAAAAAAAAAAACATTTTTTTTAATATTTTGTTTGTCTGTCTGTTTGATGAAACTTTACGAAAAGATAAAGAGCAATGAGCAGGTGTGATCTAGGCTATATTTTATTAAAAAAACAAGGATATGTTTTTAAGAAAACAAAAAATTGATAAAATAAACTGCCTTAGATAATACCATATTTTCAAACCCCAGCCAGCTAAAGCTAAGGCGGCTGGTTAGCATTAAATGAAAATGTATAAAAATATATCAGCAGTTTGGTAGCAGCATAAGAGCACCCATCACAAGAAAACCCTAAAGCTATAACCATCCTGTATGGTGTACCAGATATGAAAACCCCATTCATCGACAAGTAGTTTTTTTAATTTATTTTTTATTTTCTAGAATAGGATGAAAAACAAGCACACAGTCCACCTGATAGTAAATGGATGCTGTGGTCCATAGACATATACATTTATCCTCAACTAAGAATAAAAATGCAGATGCATTGTCACCCCTTAGGACTAAGATGGAATGCCTCGTTTCCGATAAAAAGTGTCTCCGGTTCTCTACACCCACCATACGAAACACAGTAGTATTAAGCTGCTATTTTACGCTGGTATTCTGAGAGCGTGGTACTACTCTGGTCGAGCCGACTCATTCGTACTGCAGCCATAATATTGCTGTAGCGTGGCTCTACGACTTAAAAAGTGTTATGGGTAATCTTGTTGTATGAGAGACCTAGGTCTAATAATGGAGAATTTACAGGCTGATGAGCTTTGGACACTGTGGCTTGTCACCGGTAAGAATTTTTTATGTCTGGCATAAACAAGATGCTTATAGCGTCATCTATCGAAAGTCATAAGAACTTTCTTGGATTAACAATAAGCCGCCTTTCACGACACTTATATATAGTTAGGTGATGGATTGTCTTATATTAATCTCTTATTAACTATGTAGTGGCTATGTAAGAATCACTATCCTATATCATTCTGTATTCGTCGCAAGAGATGACAAAGCCAACCCGCTTGCCAAGAGTGGCAACTAAAGTAAATTTCTTCCCTATGAGGCAGTCTATGGGGTAGACCTGTGTTCAAAAGTAGACTTTAATAGGCTGTAGCAGTAACGGTATCGGGTTCTCTTAAGCCGGCGCTATACACTAACATCCGTATATACAAATCAAATGAATTCCCTATATCGAGAAAAAAAAATATTTTCTTTGCACAACGCCAATCGTCTTTGTTTGTAGTGATGCATCGCTATCGTTCCCGCTACTGGGTCGTGGGCTGCTTACCGCAGTTCAGTACGGCGCGTTCGCAGTGCAGTTGTTACGCTGGTGGGAGGCACGAGCACCACCCATTACGTCTTTACCATTACCCAAGCCACCAGAGGTAAGCTATTGATACTTTACATTATAGTTGTATCGTTTTCAATTAAATATTTACTAGAAAACTAATAAAAGCCCTAATCTCCTCTTTTTAATTGATTTCACGTAATTAATGGTATCATCAAATTAAAAATAACAAAATCTCATATTGGGAATGGCAAAAATCGCATGTGAGCTTGCGAATCTTAACAAAGTACAAATATGATACAACATATAAAGAGAGCGCTGAAAGTAGCACTGATTTCTACCGAGAACGTATCGTGGGACTATTGAAATAAATAAAAGTATCCCCATTTAACACTTAGCGCCCTAAAAGCCCCTGCAGTCGCATCCCATGCGCCCGGCAAATCCCGAGCGGTCGCGTGCGACTGCACCCACCCACAATACTTAAAACCATTAAAACTTATATTTAGAGACTACTTTTCTGTGAAGAAGTTTAGCATTATAAAATCTATACAAAATTTTCTATCCTGTGGTCTAAACAAAACTCAGCTTTTACTTCATTACCAAAAGATTTTATTGTATTTTCATAACAGAAAAAAAACGTACCAAGCGAATGTCAGTAGCGTAAAAATTACAATTATTTCAATATATATTACTCGAAGTTATTTACGTAAAAAGATAAATTATATTCACACTAAAACTTTCAACTTTATAATAAAACAATATACTAAAACACTAATAAAACACTAGAAAAATCCAAAAATCAACACAATAATATTCACGCGAAAATGGCGTATGAAATGTACGTAGATTATAAATAAATATTCATAGGATAACAGTTTTTTTTATTGCACTAGAGGATAGAGTATTTCATATTGATTATATAATGCCAAACTTCTTCATAGAAAAGTAGTCTCTATATATAAGTTTTTATAGGTTAAAGTGCTATGGGTTGGTGCGACCTCATAAGACCGCTAGGGATTTGACGAAATATGGCCGCGGTCTCATGAGACCGCTAGGAAGTTGAGAGGTTAAATAAAAATGCAGATGACTTGTCAGGACCCTGTAATTAACCAAATTAAATCCTTGACCAATCATTCACAATTAAAAGGTAATGGGGTTAACCATATCAAGAGAACATTATCTATGGGTGCTTCAAAGCACTCGCAAAGTCCGGAGTGTAAAATAAATATTAAAGATTTTTGTATAATTGCCGCCTGTGATAAACTCAAAACTTACTTGTTTTTCTGAACTACTAAACCACATTATTTTGACCAGCCAAAAATGATCTTTATCACAAATAAAATAAAAATTGTTAGTCGTAGCACTGCACCTCAGATATGAAAACTTCTTAGCTTCACAAACTTGTAAACATTATTTTTGAGTTATTAAGAAATATTTTAGGAAGTATTCTATTAGAAATTATTTTTATCAATATATTAATATAGTAATTATTTTTTTTATGATTGCCCTGTTTTACATGAAAAATAATGATTATTATCTATATAATAGAAACAAATTAATATTTACAATACCAATTTCATAAAATTTTGACAATTGGATTTTCAACATTACTTTCATCAATTTTATGTACCTGAACTGAGGTCACGAGAGTTCAATGCTTTTTCCCCATCCCAAAAGTGCTCAAAGTGCCTAAAGGAGGTTACACTTAAAAAAATCAATTATTATTAATTGTAATCAACAGAAAACTGAACACGCGCTCAGATGGAAGAACAAATGCCCGGTTTGTCTGCAGCCCTGGAAGGTGCCGACAGTCTTGCCTGTCTCCGGGTATATACTTATTCATATATTCATGTATATAAGGATTGTTCAAACAAACCCTGTTATCTCCTCAAACAACCACGTGTATCTCCTAAAACAAACACTGGTATCGCCTAAGGAAAGTTTTCTGTAATATTTTTCATTCTAATAAAGAAGTAACATTGCAGCCTATATGCAACTCACCTAGGTTTTTTATTTCTGATAGAGTTAGTCTGCCATGTTACTACATTCAAGTATGTTCATACCAAAAAAAAAAAAACAAAGTCAATGAAAATACAAGTGTGTTGTTATACTCTGGGGTGATAATCTACATTTTCGTTCTAAAACAAAAATCACACCAGCCACACTATAACTTACTATATGATTCGTAGTTGAGACATACTGCGGCTATTTTATTGTTGTAGCACAAATAGGTTTGCTCGACTGGGAAAGGACCACACGGTGTTTGTAGGTTTACTAGATATGAGGCTTTCCATCTTAGTCCTCAGAGCTGACAACGCATCTGCATTTTGAATCTTAATCGAGGGTAAATGTAGATGTCTAATGGCCCCGGTATCCACTTACCTTCAGGTGGACTGTGCTCATTTGTCACCCTTATTCTACAAAAAATACTGACGCTGATACTTATTTCATAAGCTTTCGTATTTTTAAAAAGTTATCAGAACTCAAATTATTTTATTTTTTAGAGTCAACCAAATCTAAGAAATACGTTTTGACAGCTGTCAGACTTATTGCACCAAGCATGCCAACCAAAACATGGGAACGTACAATATTCGATTCTTAAAAAAATCGATATCGATTATTTAGAGTTGGTAATCATTTGCAGTTTGGTTTGAATAATACCAGAATAAATTAAAAACTGATAATTTAAAACACAAGATTTATCAGTTTCTTCGTATTTGTTGCTACTGCTTATTTCTACACAGTTATAAAAATTTAAGACTGAAACTATATTAAAAATAAATTTATTCAATCGCTTTTAGTACGACTAGTTGAGTTGTCGTTATTTAGATTATTATTTGATTTTCAATAATGCAGTCAAAATTTATGTCTTAAAAAGTCATCCATCATATTTTTTTTGTTTTTTTCTACAACTTAAGCCCAATGATCCTTTGTGACATGGGCACATGTTTCAACGAATATGGAAAAAAACAGTGCAAAAAAGTTAAAGCCGGGTCACAAAATAAGAAGACAGACGCAAAGTACAAAATTAAGCGCACTAAGCTCCCGAAATAGCGGGATATTGAAATTACGTAGTGGTATTTTCAGCGCGACTTTGTATATGAGTTTTTTTGCCTACAGAAATTTACGTTTACAAAGTAAAAAAGTAAACTTGTTTTATTCATGATTCATGTAATTAAAGGACTTAAAAAAAAATTAAACAATACATTTAAAAAATTAATGATTCGATTATTTGAATATTTTAATCGATTAAATTAATATTTTTGCCGATTATTCGTATAACAATGGATTTTAATCATCCAAACACGACGGTAATGTACATAGCGACATATCATTGAAACGACGTAAAATAAAAAGTTGATACTGGTAATTTTTTTATTATTTTGCTTTGTTTGAAAGATTCAAATTTAAATTAGTGATAAAAAACTATACACATTGTAATGAAATATTATCATAATTCTTCGGATTTACGTAAAAGTTTATTCTAAATCGTGTGAGTACGCTTGTACAAAGTTATTGTTAAAGTGATTGATGTGAAACGTCAAAAGGTATTTCTTAGATTTGGTTGACTATAGATATTTTATTTATCCGACTGTAATGATTAAGTAGGCAATAACTAGGTGCAGCTTATTGCGGTTGGTTACATGTGGGTCAATTTAATCATGACTAAAGAGGTCTAGTAAAGTCACTAGTACATTTCTATTTACTCTACTAGAATTTGTAATGATGTAACAGCTAACCAACACTAATCCATTGATCACTACCTCATATCGTCCTAAAGGTGTCGTAAGAGGTAACAGAGGGAAAATTAAATAGGAGATGAGCAGCAGTATCATCCTGATAACAACTCTAAGCTAATAAAAAACTTCGGTTGCCAACCCGCTTGCCAAGCATGGCAACTTTGACAAACTCCCCCCATGAGGCAATCTATGTTCAGCAGTGGATTTTTATACTGTTGGATGGGATGAGTGGATGACTAATTCATTAAAATGAAATGAATTAGATTTCTATATTTTACAGATACGTGTTCTGTTACGGGTGTGTTTCCCGGCACGTTCGCACGAACGGCACTTGCCCGGTGACGCGACTGCCCACTTCAGAGCACACACTTGTACGACTCTACCCTGGCGTCTGATACAGTTTGTTTTGAACACTGATTGTTTATTCTTACTCTCAACACTGACTTGATATTCAGAGAACGAAAAATACGATGAAAAAAAAAACAAATTAAATGAAAAAGAAGAACAACTCTGACGGTTATAAATTGAGATTTTTTATGGCTATGGGTGGGTGTAATGTAAGATAGTTTTAAGGCTATGTTGCACAACATTTTTGAACCACTGTAAATGTATTTAAATGTAATTTACTGCGAAAAACAATTATTTTACAAAAATTGAATATACGGTCAAAGTTTGTGTGAAGACAGAAAAATAATATTAATTGTGTCGAAAAAAAATCGTAAAAATGACATTACAGAGATTCCTTATTGAAACCGTGTAAAACCTATAAGAAATTTGAAGATTTCACTGATACTACGATTTTATTTACACGTATGTACAAAGATGTATTATATCTTTTTTAAATTTCACTGTGTATACGTTCATATGTTTCCTCCTAAAGGACTTGACTGATTTTTATGAACTTTTTATAGGGTACATATATACGTATCGTCTGCGTGAGCTTCTTTTGTTCAGCAGTTTTCGGGCCTCGGGGTGTCCCCCATTCCCCGGGTTCTCCTCGCGGTCCATTATGGTCCATGTGGACCGGTTGTGGAAGCTGTTGTAAATTTTGTCAATTTGTCAATGATGGTCTTTTAGTGACGTCGAGAGTTATTACTCAACTCTCTCGATTAATCTATATAGAGAGGAGTTCTCTTGGTAAAGATCGTCCGTCCGGGGGCTGGGCTTGTAAAGGTGCCAGGTTGTTGAGGTGGGGCTGCGGCCCGTTTCAGAGCGGTCGAACACACGCCGCGACAGCTGGACCTTCGTGGTCCGATTTCACTTCTCGATGGTCTCCATCTTGAGGTTGGCCGCTATGATGTCATTCCGGACGTAGCGACCTGCACCGACGATGGTCCGTGGGGTTAAATGCTGCTGGGCCTGCAGCCGCTGCCTCTGCCGTTCGCTCAAGAGTGCGTACCATGTCAAAGCAGCGTACGTGATCCTCGATAGAATGTATAGTTTAATATTTCTTTAATTTGGTTTTGAGTGGCAGCTTGGATGCCTGGACGGGAAGGAGCATCGCCCGCGCACATCTGGTATTGTCGCATCACACGTATTGTGCACGTCGACGTGCGCAGTCATGCTCAACATCCTGTCTATCCGGCATCCAAGGTAAGTCATGGCCCTCTGATACGCAATCTCTTCGCCTCTCAGCTTCAGCGGCGGTGGTAGTTTTCTGAGGCGGCGGGTGAATAGAGCGGTCGTCTTCCCAACATTGACGGACATCCTCCACTCATCCAGCCATGGCAGTAGCAGGTCCAACAGGCGCTGCATCCTGGCAGCGGCGACATGGGCTCTTCTGGATGATGTAAAGTAGAGGCTATCGCCCGCATATAGAGTCTGCTCTACATCATCCTCCCATTCGCTGATATGTCCTGTTAGAGTTTGGATGTAATTAGTATAAGCCGCGTTCAGAATCGGTGACAGACAGCTACCCTGTAGTACACCGGCTCTAATTTGCCAACACAGACGTAGAACTTCCGGTTTCAGCTAGAAATGACGTCACTAGCCGCAGCATAGGAGGTGGGACACTCGTTTGATTTTCTAATTTGTAGAGTAATCCAGAGTACCACACCCTGTCGAACGTCTTCTCTTTATCGAGGAAGGCGCCCAACGATGAGTGGCCGCTAGAAAGTCCAGCACCCTGATCAGCTGTGTGACTGTGGAGTGGTCCCTCCTAAATTCCTAAATCTATGTTGTTCCGCTCGATGTTATATGCACGGGCGGACTGTTCTTAGTAATATTTATCCCAATAATTTGGCTATGTACGGTAGCAGCGTAATCGACTTGTGACTAGCTTCTCTACGCCTGTCCTTTCTGAGCCGCGGCAGAACGATGACCTTGCCGGTTTTTCAGTCCTCGGGGAAGTGGGAATTCCGCAGTATTCCATTGTAGAGACGACCTATCTCTACAAGTGTTCTATTGGGCAGCTGTCGTAGTGCTGCATTAGTGATGCCGTCGTGCTCCGGCAGCTTCCTCAGTTGCAGACGGGTTACCGTCCTCCGCAGTTCAGCGGGGAAGATGAACCATTTTCCAGCAAGCGGTGGCGCGGGTGACGACAGGAAGTCCCGTACGCGTCTCCTCTTTCAGGCATGGGGCACCATGAACTCCCCACTTGCTGGGTTTGGCATAAATTGATCCTCGAAGTGCTCTGCTAGGATCTCCGCTCTAACTTTGGGCCGCATTGTTTGTCAGCAGACAGACAGGGGTCTGGTTTTAGTTAGCTGCCGGTTCAATATGTAGTGAGACGCCTCTTAGTCTTCAGATTTCTATATGCACCGCTCCCAGGCCTTTCAGCTCATCCGTCAGCTTGTTGAGTTGGTTTTTCATTCTAGGGCAGCGAGTGCGTGCCCAGAGCTTCCTCAGCGCTCGTTTTCTGTTGAGCTTCGCACGCAACTCTCGTGGCAGCTCGTCTCTACTATTTACTAAAGGGACGACCGTAAAGGCCGCGTTGATGAGGGCTTCTTGGATGGATCTAGATATTCTGGTAGCGGACGCCTCTACTTCGTCCGCTGCGTTGATTTCTACGTATGCTTGAGGTCTATCATCCATACGTAGGATACATACAGGCTTGAGGAGCCGTGGTAGCTCAGATGGTTACCGCTCGCTGTAAATATAACAGAACGCGAGTAACCCGGGTTCGATCCCCGCCGGCACCAATGAAATTGTTAATTTCAGTTTTAAGTATTGATATACCACGTGCTCGGCGGTGAAGGAAAACATCGTGAGGAAACCTGCATGTCTGAGGAATAAAAAAAATATTTCAAAAACATGTGAAGTTCGCCAACACGCATTGGGGCAGCGCAGTGGACACTTCCTTGTCCTAAAACCCTCTCAGAAATGAGGGGAGGCCTATGCCCATCAGTGGGACGTATATAATAATAATAATCATTTATTGACAGACAACAAAGGCCCGTAAAAAAGAAACATAATTACTTATAATCAACAAACATAAAAAAAAATTGAAATAAAGTGAAATACAAAAATAAATATAAATTAAATAAATGCCATCAAACAAATTAAAACTTACATATTAACATACTAGACCAATATTTAAATATTTCACTACAATTTCGCATTAAAATTAGTATAATCGTGTTTCCAGATTTGAGAAGATTACTTCTAAATCTAGCCACACGATGTCTTATCAAAGCATCGAGCGTCGGTACGCGTGCCTCAGCAAACATCGTAGATGCACTACAGTACCTCGGAAAACGAAACAATATTCGGAACGAATCGTTATATTGAACCTTAAAAATTCGATAGTTTTCCTTTTTAAATTTAGTCCAGGATGCAGTGTGTAAAGCGATTGGCAATAGGTTTTATATATAAGCTGTATATAAGCTGTAACTTTACTTTTTACTTTTGAGGTCTTCCTGCAGATGTTGTTGGTAGAGCCTCCAATCGATCGTGTTCTTAAAATCTCTGGGCAGCGAAGTCACCGACCTACCCTTTCCTCTGACGTGTGATCCCCTGCTTCCAAGCAATCCTCCTCATGACTGGGCAGCGGTGATCATTTGCTGTATGGTTGTTTGCGCAATTTGCGCATTTGGGTTCTTCGTCTCTACTCCTAGGGCATTGACTTGAGATGTGGTCCCCGGCACAGCGAATGCACTCCATTGGCCTGAAGTAAATAGCTGATGCATGTCCGAAAGCCTGGCAGCGGTGGCATTTGGCCGGACCCGCTCATCCTCTTTAGGCTTCGATGACGACCCCTCTTATATTCGTCATATCGAGGAGTTCGTCAATCTGGTATAGTTGGTTTAGACGCTCCAGGCTCAGAGGTGGTCCAGTTGCGCGAAATAAAGGCATCCAGGTCTACCTCTATTGGGTGGGATTGCCTTCACGTACTTGATGGGGAATCCATAGCCTCCTCTATCGCGGTTGGGTCCGTGTCCACTGGCAGCCTCTTGATGCCCACTTTTGTGGGCTTCTCCTCTTCTGGGGTATAACAGTACCAGGACATTGATGGTATTTTGTCGGTGATTTCTATGAGGTCGCGCTCAAAAGTCCGGAATTCTTCCGGACTCTGGGGGATAAACCGTAACCCGTCCCGAACGGTCGAGCGCTAGGAAGTTGGCCCATCTTTTTGGAGCACCTCGAAATGTTTCGTTCAGTCCGGGAGGCACTCAACAATTATAGGTGCATAGCGTGCCTTGTCAGCTTCGGCGTAACTTGTAGAAGGCCTTTGACCATTCGATGACCCGTCCGATGGTAGGCCTGATGGGTTGGTTATTGGCGCGGACGATGATCGACCGGCGGATGGCGCTGACGTTGCATAGGTGGTGGAATCCAACCCGTATGATTTTTCTTCCCCCCTTTGCTCTAACTCAGCCGTGTTCATGTTGTTCCGACGGTCGGGTGAGATGGAGGGGTGGGTTGCGGTAGACATGGCGATTTAGGCGGCAACGTGAGAAGTTTATATCAGCCCAGTGGTGGGATTTTTTCGTCTTCGGATTCAGAAGATGATGACGATGATGAAGATGATGTTGAGGGTGACGCGAGGCACTGACGTTTTTCATGTAGCGATGCCTCGATTTCGAGTGGTTTGTGTTTCCTTACTGATTTCTTCACCTTTTGTGGTAGAGGCGACGGTTCCAGACCACTCGTGTGCTCGCGTTTTCGGTCGTGAACGCGACGGACGGTACGGGTTCTTTTTGCGGCGAAGCAGGCTTCCTCGTTGGTATTTGGGAGTATGCAGTGATCCTAGACCGCTTCGGATTTGATAGGGCCCGAACCAAAAGCCCGTTCGGCTCGGTGGTTTCCTAGTCCTAACGCGGGGTCGGGGGGTTACTCTTTTTCCGACATTGTTACTACTGTTTTGTTACAAACTGTTCAGGTAATCTATACGTGTCCTAATCTGTTCTTACCAGTCGAGCCGGGAGGAATGCGTGGGTAAAACGCTGTTTACCGCAACACTGTGAGGCACTGCCTACACCTTTCGTTATGAAAGAGTTGGGTGAAGTGTTTAAATTAAGTTGGAACTCGCGCACGCGACTAGATACACAAGGCACAGAGTGCGATTGGTGTTCTATGATTGGTGTAAAGCCTAAGCCTAAGCCTAGGGGCCGGTGACCTCTACGCCTCACGGATCAGAGTCAATGTTCAACGGATTATGTCGTACCGGCAGTTGTATGAGATCACTGCTAATCCTAAACACCGTACACCTAGGAGATCCTTGTAGGGTACTTATGGGGTCACTAGGATTGTTATGAACTATAATTGGACCCGGTAGGTGGACTTTCAGAGATCTCTGCGAAGCCGTGCCCGATCGCTAGTAGTTAGTATTTTTCACATTTCACCAAAGTTAATTAGAAGATTGGTTTGTGGTTTGAACAGTTCAAAACTGACGTTTGGGCGAATGTTTTGAGTGGAACGGTATTTGTTTCCATATAAATTTCGTATTCTCTTTATTTGGTTGGACTGTTTTGTTTCTTTTAACGATATGAATTTTTTTTCTGAAAATTTCTGACTACATTTTTAAAAATAACTTTTTAAGTAGCTATCAATCAGATTTCAGGCCAGGACATAGTACAACAACAGCCCTGCTTAAAGTTACGGAAGATTTACGTATAGGTATGGAGGAGTCAAAATTAACTGTGTTAGTTTTAATAGATTTCTCAAACGCTTTTAATGCTGTTGATCATGACATCCTTCTTACAATACTTTCTCACATTGGTTTCTCCTCATCAGCGCGGGAATGGTTCGCATCCTATCTTCAGGGACGTCAGCAGGCTGTTCGCGTGGGTCCAGTTATTTCGGACTGGTGCACGCTGGTTGCTGGCGTTCCTCAAGGCGGAATTCTCTCACCTCTTTTGTTTTCAATTTTTATAAATCTCATTACATCTCACATTCGCTGCACGTACCATCTCTATGCCGATGACTTACAAATATATGCTCAGTCTGATGTTAACGATATCGAAGATGCGATCACTGAGCTAAACTCTGACCTCACTCGTATCTCTGATTGGTCTAGCAAATTCGGTATTACTGTTAACCCTACCAAGTGCCAGGCAATTATAGTTGGAAGTAGCCGTCGCTTATCTACATTGGATTTTAATTCACTGCCACCTGTAAATTTTAATAATGCTGTCATACCTTATTCAGCTACTGTGAAAAATCTAGGACTTATCATTGACAGCAGTCTGAGTTGGCGGCCGCAAGTCACGGAAGTAAGTAAAAAAGTTATCAATACCTTGCGTTGTCTGTATCGACTCAAGAATTTTCTTCCAGTGAGAACAAAGGTAATGTTGGTTCAAACGCTCGTATTACCAATACTAGATTATGCAGATGTATGCTATGCTGATGCCTCTCAAGAACTTCTTAACAAACTGGATCGTCTTCTCAATAATTGTATTCGCTTTATCTTTGGCTTACGTAAATTCGATCACGTCTCTTCATTCCGTTCTCAGCTCAAATGGCTGCCTCTTCCACTTCGTAGATCTTTTAGAATCCTTTCTATGCTATTCTCTATTTTACACGATCCGTTTGTCCCTGCATATCTGAAATGCAAATTTCAGTATCAGGGCGATTCTCACAACCGATGTCTTCGTTCCGCGGTAAATCTAACTCTTCATGTTCCTTTCTGTCGCACGGGCTTCTCTTACAATTCTTTCACTTCAAATGCAGTAAGACTCTGGAACCTGTTACCTAAAAATATAAAAGAAGCAAAAACTAAACCCATCTTTAAACGTTTACTCTGGGAATATTACTTAAAGAAGCAGTAGTAGTTTCGGATTATAATAAAAAATTTAAAAACTTCAGAAACTGTTATATTCTCAAGTATGTATAGTATAAAAATATCATATTTATTTATTGTGTATGTATTTATTGTGGGTATTTGTGTATATATATAAAATAATATTTTATGCATGTAAGTAGTAATGTAAATGTATATGTATGTGTATTGTTTATTATCATTATATTATAATTTTGTATTTTTTCCTTAAACCTTTAATTTTTTTTAATTATGAGTTGCACCCATCACTAGATTCTCTGCACAAACCAAAGGTAGACTGGTAGAGAATGCCTTTAGGCATTAAGTCCGCCTTTTTGTACATTTCTTTTATGTTTGCAAATAAAGCTTAAATAAATAAATAAATAAAATATGAGATCCCATGTTAATTAATTCGTTATTAGTACCTATTACTTATGAGATGTTTCAATTATGCAAACCACTATCGAAACCACGTGGTACATACATCCTTTTTACGTTGATTTGACGCACGCGTCTCGCCGCCTACTAGACAACGTGTTACGTAGCCTGCCCTATATATAGCATATTCAAAAAAGTAGTAATTTAAACTAAATGTATCCGTTTACCGTGTAGTGGCGATGGCACTACCCGATATAATCCCGTGGATGTCGTAAGAGGCGGCAGAGGGAAACAAATCACGAGATGGGCAGCGGCGTCTTTCTAGTAACGACTTAAAAATAAAAAATAAAGGTTGCCAACCCGCATGCCAATCGTGGCAACTATAGAAAATATCCTCCCTAATGGCCCGGCTACACGCTCCGTTTTACCTGCACAGTCCAGGCCTGTGCACTCAAAGTGTTTTAAGAGCTCGTCACGTCATGATGTAGCCAGAAGAGGTTTTTTTAAACGAAGCCTTATATTATTGCATATATATTGCTAATATTGTACAATTCCTACAATATAACATACATACGTATTGAGTTGAAAACGTGCTTTATTTTTGGAAGTTTGTTAACAATATTACAAATGTAACAAGTTGTTAATCCAACATATTTATTACACATCATTAAAAAAGTACTTATGTTATATTTACATACCTCTTTTAGTTTTTCAATTAATAAATGATAAGCTACTTTTTTTTTGTTCCTGTCGGAATATTCCTTACTCATAATTTTCCACAACGCCGCCAACGATTTTTACAATCCTATGAAGTCAGTTAAAAATCCCTAGAATAATTGCGTACAGATTTTTTAAATTTAAGATTTTATTACATGACATGTTTCGTCAAAAACAATTTAGACGGACTGAAGCGCGGCTTGAATAACCGGCCACACGCTCAAGTAACCGTGCAAACCAAGCGCGCGCAGTCCAATCTTGAGCACGTCAGCTATTACGCAAGTCGCCTGTGCACGCGCTTACCTGTGCAAACTGGTTTGTACAGGCATGCTCACAGGCAGGACGGAGCGTGTAGCCGGGCCATAACACTCAAGCTATGGGGAGACATTGTTCAGCAGTGACATTAATAGGCTGTAACGAAGTTAATTAACGCCATAAAACCTGTACTAACTAGTTTCATTCAAATGTGTAAAATTCGCGTATACATAACATCGTTATATAGTTTACGTTGTAGGTCTCGTATGATTATCAATGTGAAGTAATAAAATAATTTGTAAAAATTATTTACGGTATGAATGATAAGGGTTTCCAAAATAAATCCAACTGTTTCGAGTTTGGTTTTAATTACGGATATAAACAACTTATGTTAAGGAAATATTATGTTTGATGAATTATCAGTGAAATTACAAGACGAAACATCCAAACTTATTTCGAGCTCCTGTTTCACCTATGGAAAGACTTGCAGTCACTTTAAGGTAAGTAAAATAAATTCAGACATCAATCATATTATGGTTTTTACTTCAGGGTAAAAAATCAACAATGACAAAAAATATACATTATATCAAACTAATCAGTTTCGTTTAAATTCAACTAGGTCAGTAAAATTGGTTGTTCCGCTTGCTTGATCTAATTGCTCTTCGTTAAAAATCATAATGCCAGGTAGAATATTAGAAAAATAATTTATGATAGGTATGTCATAATGGAAGACTGAAGACGACTTGGGGCTATATTATTACTATGAATCGTCTTAACTATTTTTGAGTTGTAGAAAATCTATTAATAATAGGTAAAGTGAAGTGAAAAATGCCATATCGTCGTTTTTTAGCATTTTACTATTCTCTTTGAACATTTGCAACATTTGTTTATCGAAATCGGCTTCTTCTCTAGACCTTTTAGATTTTGTTACTCTTCTAATTTTGTTTTGACTTGTCAAATCCTGGGATGTAGGAGCAGTACTGTATTGTATGGAAGCACTAGTGTTTTCTTGACTTGTCGAAGGATGTGGCACGGACTGATCAGTTTCAGGTTCAGACACCGAAACATTTATCTGAGAATCATCTTCCGTTAGGGAGTCCTCAGATTCGACTGATGTGTGTTTTTTGTCGAGAAATCGCATGTGATCATAATAGATATATTTTTTTTATCTCGCCGGCACTATATCCTGAATTTGTGTTCGTAATTGCAGCTCTAGATCGTCCGTCCGGGGGCTGGGCTTGTAAAGGTGCCAGGTTATTGAGGTGGCGCTGCGGCCCGTTTCAGGGCGGTCGAATATACGCCGCGCCAGCCGGATCACGAACTTCTCCGCCAGCTGGACCTTCGTGGTCCGATTTCACTTCTCGATGGTCTTCATCTTGAGGTTGGCCGCTATGATGTCATTCCGGACGTAGCGACCTGCACCGACGATGGTCCGTGGGGTTAAATGCTGCTGGGCCTGCAGCCGCTGCCTCTGCCGTTCGCTCAAGAGTGCGTACCATGCCAGAGCAGCGTACGTGATCCTCGATAGAATGTATAGTTTCATATATCTTTAATTTGGTTTTTGTAACTGAATGTGTGTTCGTAATTGTAGCTCTGTAATAGAAAAGTAACCAAGTTTATTTCTTTTTTCAGGTACTTAGCACTAGGTCGAACACTTACGGACTTACATTACAGTTATCGTCTTGGGGTGTCTACAATCAGTTTTATCGTTAAGGAAGTGTGCAAAGCAATTTGGGAAATTCGTCTTTCATTGCCAACATCGCCGGAGAGATGGCTGCATATTGTAAATCAATTTAATGAAATGGCTAACTTTCCAAATTGTGTTGGATGTATAGATGGTAAACATGTGAGAATAATCACTCCAGAACACAGTGGAAGTATCTATCTAATACATCTGAACCACTTCCACACGCTATTGTTGGTGATGCGGCTTTTGGTATTTCCAAACAAGTATTACGACCTTATGCGCGTAGTAACATGACTTACAAAAAGAAAATATTTAACTACAGACTCAGTCGTGCATGGAGATCGAATCTACATTCGGCATAATGAGTAACAAATTCAGAATATTCCACAGAGCAATGAACACTTCTTTGGAAAACACAATAACAATTATCCAAGCGTGTTGTGTTTTACAATTACATCAGAGAACGAGATAGTCACAAATTCGAGGATACATTAACAATTGCAGGATTTGAACCGTCACCCCACGACAACTTTCAACATAATATTAGATCAGGGGACATGTTGAGAGAAAAGTTTGCTAATTACTTGATATCTCTAGACGCTGCGGTGTCCTGGCAAAATAATAGTATATTTTAAATTTGTTTATGTATAAAAATAAATAAATAAACATGAAGATAAAGATATTTTATTTTTTCAGTATTTTTACGTTCACTCTACTGTTCATCGAAATTCGGACACAAAGCTGTACAAACATCTTCCCACGCCTTTGACTTGGCATCCGTTCTTTGTATTATAACATGTGGCCTTTGTCCCACAGATGTTCACGAAGACGGACTTCGGTAATTAGGCGTTCGGTGTAGACATATGCCATGTTTGATAAAAATTACTTAAATCACTAACACTACTTAATACCTATAAAATCATACAATATTATTAAAGTTTAGGTTCGATTTTCTTGACGATGATACACGCATCCGTACGGTCGGTGTAGCACTGAACGCGTCAATACTGCCGTCATAATAGAGAAGGACGTAACTAACAAAAACGTAAAATGGAGATAAAAAATAAATAGATGATTTTTTCTTTCAGACCCTGCTGCGTCTAAAATATTTTAAAATGTATCAATATGAAAATTGATATATGATGATAATTTGTTTATTTATTTAAATAAAACGGATTTTCCTTTTCATTTTAGCTTAAAAAAATAATCCCGGTAACGCAAACACTTCGACGGAAAGACGCATATAACCATTTGCGTCTTTCCAACCTAGTAAATAAAAAAAACTGCCATTCTATTAACATTTTTACATATCTCGGAAAGTTAATTTGAAATTGAATGGACGCAAATGGTCATTTACTACTTTTCTTCTTAGTAAGTATGTAACAAAACTAGACACAAAAAAGTAACAACCCGCAATAAAGGGGTATCATACCAGAATTACTACGATAAAAGGTGGAAAAACTTAAGAGAGTGGTAACATTAGTGAGGTTATTTTTTAATATTAAATGCATTGTATTAGGATTATTTAAACGTACGTAGATACGTAGTTACATTATGTAACACTCATAAAATCACTCTTTAAAATATACCTTTTCCAAGACGTGCTAAATAAGAATAATAGACAAAAAACAATTAAAATTTTGTTTAATAAGAAAAAAAAAACTAAATATTTACGAATAGTTCCACATCAGGGTATGACTAATAATCACAAAACCAAAAACTTAAACACAAATTAGTTTCAAAACATTTAAACAAAATAAATACCTCTAAAATTTAATAATTTACTTATTAATTATAATATTAATATCATAGTTTTATTGTCATTGCAACCAATAAATCAAAACTAATAATTTCCCTTCAGTATTTTTCTAAATTTTCATAAGTTTTGAGCAATTACAATTACATGATTAAAATATATTAAAAGCTATATCAGTCTAAAATTTGCTTTCACAACATCAAAACCATAATTATATCTATAAAACTTAACTGCCACTTTTTCGTACATTTTTAAATGTGCAACGAGTGAATTCAAATTATTCTTAAATTTCTTTTAAGCAGGGTTTAATTAAATTACTATATTTAATATTTGAGCAACAATCACTTTTGTATGCATTTAAAAATGAAAAGAACACGAAGGTAATTTATCCTTAATAACTAAAATCAGACTAAAGGCCTTTTTATTTCTCTCTACCACATACTTAGTCATTCTGTCAGCTTCTTTCTTTAATAAATACAATAGAATAGAAGTATCACAGATATTTATCACTTAAAGCTAAACTCAGATTGAAGCTACCCTTGGCCTTTTTGAAATGTGAGATCAAAATACCCTTAAATATAAAAATAATAAAGAAGATTTGTACGTTCAATCTTCATAATTCCTTGTAAGATCCACTGCATCATCATTCACTGGCAAATTTTTCCAAAACACTCTTCTGTTTTCCGGCATGAGTGGCCCTAATTCCCTAATTATTTTCATTTTTCGTTCAGATGTAATACCTCTGAAAGTAAAATTTTGTTTGGGAGCAGGTATTCCATTTTTAATATTCTTTACCCTTAAGAAATCCAGTGAATATTCATCACCATCGAAATTTGTTTTATAAAAAAGCTCGTATTGATTACCTCTGCGAAAAGTAATTTGGCACATATCATTTAAATATGCCCGTGGAATCGAGTTTTGTAACTTGTACCCAGAAGAGCAGTCTTCAAAATTATAAAAATCCTCCACATTCATTTTTTTTACTGTAATAGATTTATAGTTAGTGCTTAAAATAGCTTGATAAAAGTCTTCGCAAATTATAAATTCTTTTTTTATTTTTCATAGCCATTTCTACTCTATGATGAAAGTCATCGGCAGCCATAAATGTGTGACCAACTTGAAGATATTTGAATGTAACAGTTTCAAGTGAAACTTCAGCTGAATTAATGAGGTATAACATATATGAAAATAGAGCCCAATTTTTATTCTAAGCAGCGCAATTATCTAGCCAAAGCACCAAGTGCTTCATGTCACGATTTTGTAAAAAAAATGCTCTAAAGCAACTTACTATGTCATCTTTCTTTCGACCAGATATAGCTTCATGCCAAAGAGCCGAAAATATTTGAAAATTTAAGGTTGTTTTCTTTTCTCCGATTGGTACGAAACTTTCATTGAAAACAATTAAGCGTGGACAAAACATCACTGCTTTAAATTGCTCCATGCGCGGCAACATTATAACTTTCTGTAAATCAACGGCGAAATCAGTATCAGAGGCAGTATCAGAATCACCTTTTATATTATTTTGTACGTCAACATTACGCTGGTACTCGGCTCGAGACAAAATGTACTTTTCGTGGTGAATCTCATAATTTTTACATTCCTCACAATTTCGGTGACGAAGATCAGTTCTAGGATTATGAATCAAGAATTTTTGACATAATTCACATTCCTCGTGACCTAATTTAGCAAAAGATATATTGCGTTCTTTGACGATCTTACGGTAGTATTCGTATGAGATCAGTTTCTCCTGGTCAGTGCAGTGGGTCTCACAATAATCACTATACATTGCTCGCACTGTAATATCTGAAGACAAGTAACTTACATTGGGAGCATGCTCACGTCTATAATGCGATATCGTAGGATGAAATGATTCGACATGCTGTACTACATTTTCATTGTTAATTTTCTTGAGATTTGGATTCAAGCCCCTTTTATCCACATCTCCTTTCATTTTTAAGGAATTTCTGACAACTTTATCATTTTTCCTATTAAAACCCAAAGTTTCTAAAAAAAATGTCTTACAGACATTAAATTTAGTACCGGCACTATCCAGTAAAAAGTAAGAAATAGTATTTTGTCTGTTCAGTATTCTTTCACCTAGTTTGGGTCTCTTTGGTCGCGTCATAGAAGTATTTTGTCTTATAAAAATCCTTTGTTCTGACCATGTCATATTTGTAAAAAAAATATTAATTTCTTTGCGCCGGTCTTCTGAAATATATGTGCTACATGTTTTTTGCAAGATTCAGTACAGCCCTTTTTAATTGGTACTTTTCCGTTCTCTTTTTTCAATATTTTAATTTGTTTTCTGGTTTTTAACGACATCTCATATCTCTTTCTCTTTCTTATAGTTCCTTTTTTTAGTATATAATAAATCATTTTCTTCCTGCTCTGGCGAGTCTGAGATTATTACATTTTGACTATTATCAATAAATTCTTCCTGAGAATCTGTATAGGAATCGGAGCGGTTTCTTTTGTAATCGGTAGGCGGTATATAATCTTTGTCTTTGACAGAATCGTCAGAGTCAAAAATATATTGATCTGAAACTATTGGGAATAATTTAGGAGATTCCTCCTCACAATAATAATTAAGCTCAGATGTCTTTAATTCTCTACTAATCTGCATATGCGATAATAAATTTTCTTCGTTTTCGATAGTCTCTTCAGATTGTTGGAAATTTACTTAAATCATCTTGAACAATGTTACTGGTCGGTAAAAGCAACTCGGAATCTCAGACATTTTCGTTCTGCATCTGACTCAACAGTATCAATTCATCATCTGATTTTTCTACTTCAGTTTCCGCTGAATTTAGCGGATTTGAATCTGGACCCTGTATTACATTAGTTGCCATTACATTATTTATTTTTATTTAATAGTTTTAAAGATCTCCCTTTCTTCATTTTAGAAATCTGAAAATAAAATAAATGTAGAATAATTAAAAATTGGTAGATAGTTTTTTTGGTAAAGTTACAGACAGACAAAAATTCTTAAAACTATAGATTAAATGAATAATGACTATTTCAATAGGATTTTCCAAAAAATATTTAATGTACAGATTCGACTCAGTTTCATTTTATATGCATAGATAATTTTTATAATAAAAACGAATAAATGAAGACTTTACAAAATATGTTCAATACGTTTAACATTCTTACCTTCTTTCGCAACGAAACGGGACGTGACCACACTCTCGATCGACTTGGGCGCAACTGACGTAACATTCCTGCACTTCCCCCCTCTAACCGCCACGATGTACCCGAACACTTAATAGAAAAGACGCAAGTGGCCACTTCTGTCTTTTCAACTTAGAAGTTAAATAAATAATATAATCTCAAGCCTATAAAAAAAGTCGGAATGTCATTTACGTCTTTTCAATTACAAAGTAATTTAATCATTGATGCTATTTTAAAAAACGCGACGTCATTTGCGCCTAACGTATTATGTTAATCACTGTGAGTACTAAGATGATTGGACGTAAGAAACCAAAAGCGTCTTTTCATTTAAAAACTATTTACTTATATCTTTTCATTTAAGTAATCGATGTAAATATTGTTAAAGATGACGGAGCAACTGGTTAAATAAGTCTTTTCTTTTATGTTGAATTTGAATACGTCTTTTCTACTTAAAAAATATCATTTTTGATCAGCAGTTACGTCCAAAACTCTTACGGTATTTTCTAAAATATTGATATTTTAGAGAATTAAAAAAATTGAGTAGATGCGCCGTTTTATCCTGAGTCGAATGGTATATTTAACTCATTTTGTCAACAATTGTCAGATGCGCCCTTTTTTCTTATGACGGCAGAATATGTTTCCATAGCGCGTCGGTCGATCGACGGTACGCATGCGGACTCGCTTGACCGACGGCCCTCGTACGCAATGCGTAGCAATATACGCGTGTGTACGGTCGGTCGAGCACTGTATCGACTTGTGAATTTTCATAAAAAAAGCAAGCGCGACTGACGTACGCACCGACGACGGTCGGTCCAGCTCTAAAACCGGCCTTAAGCCTGTGATGATATTCAAAGTTATTTATTTATGGGAATCAATTAGTTATATTTATATGCGATTTTTTTTCGTTCTGTTAAAATTATTTACTATAATTAATGTTAACATTGTTAAATTGTACAAATGTTTCAATTGATTTTATTGTTTGATGTAAATGTTTATGAATAAAATATATAAATGTATTCAAATTACTTTTATTTACAAGCTGTAGTAGCTCAGATGGTTAACGCTCGCTGTAAATATAACAGAACGCGAGTAACCCGGGTTCGATCCCCGCCGGCACCAATGAAATTGTTAATTGCAATTTTAAGTGCTGATTTACCACGTGCTCGGCGGTGAAGGAAAACATCGTGAGGAAACCTGCATGTCTGAGGAATAAGAAAAAAAAATATTTCGAAGACATGTGAAGTTCGCCAACACGCACGTTTCGATGTGGGGCAGCGCGGCGGACACTTCCTTGCCCTGAAACCCTCTCAGAAATGAGGGGAGGCCTGTGCCCAGCAGTGGGACGTGTATAGGCTGTAACTTTACTTTTTTTACTTATTTTTATTATTATTTTCATAAGAACATTTACCTTGACGTCTTAAAATTAAATAGGTATTTATTTCATGGACACTTGTAATTCTACCCAAACGTATTTTAGCATCGTGGCTAGATTATTAGGTAATTAAATATTAATTTAGAAAGTAACAAATATTTGAGAAAAGGCTTTTGGCCTGCTTAAAAGATGTCGTCGCTTAATAGATGTCATCGCTTAATAGATGTCTACATAATATTTTTTTTATCTATTTGACCAGTGCCATGCCAAACACGGCGTTTGAAGTTTTCTTCGTGGTGAAGAAGACTAAACAATGAAACCTTGCTATAAAAATAAATATCTTTATTTGAAAAAAAAAATCATACATTTTGCTTTCTTAGTTCATTAATTGAAAATTTTCATACTACCATAGTCAAAACTAAAGATACTGAACATCCGACGCGTGCACGCCGTGAAGATATTGATGGGCTATTTGACGGCCATTTTGAGTGATCAGAGACAATCTAGGAGTCACACCGGTTAATAAAATAGGTCTGACGGGCAGTTCCGCTGATACTTCAGGTGGCGATAGCTCCGCTATATAGCTACGTAATTCATCGCGCGACTGAAACGTTTTATCGCCATACATGATATCGCCATTCATCGGGTGTACTATTTCCCATGGTAGCGATGTTTCGAAGTACCCACCTGCGCCCTGAAATAAAACGCATATTTTAATAATTTACGATATTCTTGAAGCGGGCTTTGTTTGGTCTAGTGGCCGCATACGCGGTTGGGTCAGCAGAACCTTATGACCAGGTTGGATCCAAAATTCAGTAATTGGAATTTTTTATCAAGAAATTCTCTATAGCAGCCAGGAGTCAGGTGTTTCATCCCCGTGCCTCAGAAAGCAAGTAAGGTCCGGGACCTTATAATCAGGTCGGGTCAAAATTCAGTAATTGGAATTTTTTATCAAGAAATTCTTTAGCCCGGAGTCAGGCAGTTAGCGGTGTTTCATCCCCGTGCCTCAGAAAGGAAATAATGCCGTTGGTCGGACTGTGAGAGTGAAAGAATAGAGAATGCGCTTGTGCTTGCGCGTACACTCGGACACTATAACCCTTTCCTGCGCAAATGGCTGGTCTCAGTTTATACTGGCCGCCGTGACCGAAATTCGAAAATTAGGCGAGTAATTACGGTGTGATGGTATAGATGAGGGTGCAAACGAGCATGCGGCTCACCTCGTGATAAGTATCGACCACCGCCAATAAACAGCTGCAACACCAAGGGCATCGCAGATGTGTTTGTGGCCTTTTATAAAGCGGTAAGGTCGTTTCTTGGAGTCTCAGTCGTATCGTTCCAGAAAAATTTCCGGTGGTTAAGGAGGTCATGCGAGGAAGAAAACTTATAGTAAGTTAAGAGTATCCATCACCACATATCATCCCGTGGGTGTCGTAAGAGGCTAGTTATGCCCGAAAAATCCTATGGTTTTCAAAAGATGACGATATAATCATCTCGTTTTCGCCAGATGTGAAATACCAAGCCGGTCACGGGGTGTGCGGAAGGTGCGAGACGTCTAGTACTACGTCTCCTACGTCCTACGTCGTCAATCAGTCTAACAAACGTGAAGATTAAGGGAAAATATAACCTCAAATGGCTTAGCAAGATCCTCCGTTATGCCGAAAGTATTGCAGCATTAATTTTGAAATAAATATATGGTAAAGTTGAGGATTAATGTTAAGGATTATGTTAGACGAAAACACGATGTCGTAAAATTTTCTCGATAGAAAAAAATCCAAAGTTACCTCCAAAATAAACAATAAACCGCTGTTATTCATAAAATACTTTAAATAAGATCATGAAACTTTGCATACTAACTGAATTACCTATAAAGCAGTGCTTATGTTATTTACTTTTTTTAAAATACCATTATTTTCACTGTAAAAAGAAATTTCCTAAACTATCGGCGCGTAAGCTTGATTCCTGTCGCACCGTTAGTATCGCTCCGGCTTTTGAAGGGAGAAGTTGTGTCGCTTACGATCCGAATTCACACTACGCAACAGGACGACGTAAAATTAAAATGGGAAATAACTTATCCTGGGTTGGCGTTAAGAAACAGGCATAAATATGATAAATCTAATGAAATAAGTATCTAACGAGCTATCTACTTACAGTATTAGTAATTACAAACATGTCGGTACATAGCATACGACGCGCGGGGAAGTGGGGGCGAAATTAGAATTTGAGCTGACTTACTCTATCCTCTTAAGGCAAATCCTCGCAAACAACTTAAATTATGATGTAGTGGCGGTGTTAGAATATCCACTACCCCGTATCATCGAGTGGGTGTCGTAAGAGGCGATAGACAAATCCAGATGGGCAGCAGCGTCTTCCTAATAATTATGGAGTGTAGAAGTAAGGAGTACCAACTCCCATAGTAGAACAGTTGAAAAAGTGTTCATCTGTAAGCAGTAAATAACAGTTCAAAAACTATCAAAAACTCTCCACAACAGCGCTGGAGTAGCTACTGGGATGAAATGAACTTAGCAGTTGTCGACGGTTTGAAGTGTGCTGCTAAACTGCTCAGTAGCTCTAAAATCTAAAATAATTTTATTTAGTAAATATAACCTTGAAAAAGTCGTCTATCCCACTAATATTTTTCGGTGCGTTCTTTAAAATTTAGCCCGTAGTTATAGTGGCGCCACCCTTATTTAATGGTTTTTATGGACACTTTTTAATACACAATCTGTATTCCTTAATTTTACACTCCATACATAATAATTTAAGTAATAAATAAAAATCTGCGGTTGACAAATATCTCAATCTTTGGGGGATGCCATGTTCATGAATTTTATTAGGCTTTAACGGTAACCGTAATTCAAAATCAGAAGTAAAAAAGTGTTCGGTGAGAGTTGATTAATATTATGAAAACTGTATAGCAAGGAGTATAGCAATCTATGGGCGGGCTTCGCTTATAACTATGGAGTGTAGAGGTAAGGAGTACAGACTGTATAAAGTGTCCGGAGGAAAGTGCTAAATAAGGGTGGCGCCACTATGGCTACAGTCTAAATTTTAAAGAACTTTTTGTAATTTTTTATTGCACAGACTTTCACCATAATTCTTTTTACAATAATTATTTTATTGCTTTCAAAATTTTTATTTTCAAAATCACTAACAACGTATTTTACGGCGATTTAACATACCCCGTAGCTACTCGAGCGCTGTAGTGAAGAGTTTTTGAACTGTTATTTACTGCTTACAGATGGACACTTTTTCAACTACGAGGGCGGCACTGAAAATTTCGGACAAGGTGACACAACATTACTATTTAAAAATGTATTTATTGCTTTTCGAAGTATTCTCCGCGAAATTTGACTCATTTTTCCATACGATGGAACCAATCATTGAAGCAACCATTCCATTCGGAAGTTGGGGTCTCCAAAATAGCCGTTTTGTAGGCGTCCACAGCTTCTTCAGGTGATGAAAATCTCTGTCCACGCAATTTATTCTTTATTTTAGGAAAAGTATAGAAATAGTTAGGGCTTAGGTAGGGGCTGTACGGCGGATGGTCTAATAATTCTATGTTTTCTTGCTCTAAAAACTCTTTTGTTCTGTGTGCGGTGTGAGAACTCGCATTGTCGTGATGGAGGATGATGCGGCGGTTGCAGTTCTCTTTACGGAGTTCAAAAACGACCTGTGTGGCAAACAAATGCTAGCATACCATTCTGCATTAACCGTTCTTTGTCCCTCAAGAGGAATAGTCGTAACATGGCCGGTTTTGGAGACAAACGTGGCCACCATTTTTTTTGCAACACTCCGTGAACGAACAATTTTTGTTGGCTTTAACTCATTTTCGAACACCCAAACTCGTGACTGGTTTTTTGTTTCGGGTTCTTACGCGTATATCCAGAATTCGTCACCTGATACGATATTGTATACAGCATTTGAGGATCCAGCGTGGAATCTTTCGAGAGTTCTGACGCACCAAGTAACGCGAGCCGCTTTTTGCTCTTCACAGAGCGAATGCGGTATCCATCGCGAAAACAACTTTTTTACACCTAATTGTTCATGCAAGATTATTTGTATTTGACTCATGCCAATGTCTAAAGTTGCCTGAATTTCGCGGTATGTCACATGTCGATTTTCCTCAATCAGCTTACGCACAGCATCAACTTTTTCTTGGATGACTGCAGGTTTGGACGACCTTGACTGGGATCATCACTGAGCTTGACACGTCCATGTTGAAATTCAGCAAACCAGCGATAAATTGTGGTTTTGGATGGGGCTTCATCACCAAATGCAGAAATCATCCGGTCAACACACTGTTTTTGTGTCAAACCACTTCGAAAGTCATAACAAATCATCGCTCTTGAATTTTCTCGAGCCAATTCCATTCTCAACGACTAAACAAGTTTGACAAAACCTTGTGACAAGACCGAGAGTCTTTTTTTTTAATAAATAAATGGTATTCGATTTTTAAAACCAAGGAGTTTTCAATTAAAAAGAATTTTAATATGACAGGAACAGTGGAAATATTCCATTCCCGATACTTTTAGTGCAGCCTAGGTATTCTCCTATAAGAGTTGGTACTCCTTACTTCTACACTCCATACTTATAACCGCAAGCACAGAGTTTTGTACGAGGCTCGCAGTTATTGTCAAACGCGAGTCCGGGCGGGCGAGCCGACAGGACGTTGCGATCATATTGTCATTTAACCCATTCTATGCTTTTGGCGCCGGACGGAGGACGCACATCGGCGTCTCACTTTCAAAGCTAATTTTCTCAGTCAAACCACGATAAAAAGACCTAATTTTTTTATGCTACGTTTTACAATAATCTAGCTATACTCGGAATGGCTTGTTAGAAAAATTGAACTTGAAATAATGCTGATTCTAATGTTACACGCCGAAGCCGCCCATCGGCGCCTTTAACAAATAATCCGAGTTTATCAACCTTTTCATGTTATTAGAATGAAAATCACTATTTGTCAGCTAACGACTTTTTCTATCCAGGGTTGTAGTCGTTTGTAGCATATAGTTGGCAGTGGTATAATCATGTGAATTGAAATTTGTTATTTGATCATTTTCTTGGTTTGGATGGTAACCAATCAAGATAAAAATAATTTTGAGACTGTGTATTCTTTGAAGTAGTGACATCTATAGACATAGATGGATAAAGGAAATGATATAAGGTAAAAGAGAAATTTTAAACAAAAGAACTCGATAAGTGATTCCTCACTCAATGTTATGGTAATTTATTGGCCATTAAAAAGCGAAAAAAAAAAACAGAAGAGAGATAACCGTTAAGTTATTACAGAATCGAAGTTTGGTCTGAAAATAAATATGTAGGTATATATGAAGTTTACTTATAAAATTGAAAAGTGACCTTTGTGAGTTTTTTTATAGAATAAGGGAAACAAACGAGCACACAGTCCACCTCATAGTAAGTGGATACTGTGGCCCATAGTCATCTATAATTGCCGACATAAGTCGTGAGCACACTTTTTATTGGTCGATACGACGTTGACCACGCTGACGTTCAACGTGATTGGTTCATCAGTCGATTCTCGTCGTCTATTGGTTTCGAACGTATCATTCGGCTTCCGTACACTTCAGAGCAATAATTTTAGTGATAACTTTTTAATTAGTTTATTTTCGTTAATTGTTTTTGTTACCTCATTGTTAATTGTTGTTTGTGTATTACTTGTTATTAATTGTTTTTGTTATTTCTTGTTTTTAATTATTTTTGTTGTTATAATTTGAGTGTTCAGATTTTGGTCTAAATATGTAGAGAAGGAAGATTTCGGTGTTAAACAGACAATCTCGACATATGGTCTATTCCGTGTTTAGTTAGATGAAAAAATTAGGTACTGCGAAAAACATCATAGACGTATATAAACAGACTGCTGAGACGACTAATGTCTCAGTAGCTACTGTACGGCGCACCGCAACACCAGTTTTTATGGAAAGCATATCACCTCTTCCTTCTTCATAATAAAATAATCAATTCTAGCTACCAGGTATACGTTAAATACTTTATAGTAGATAATAAAATACCGGACACGAATACCTGCAATATTACTGTATCAAAGTAAAAGTTGATGTGTTCGAGTAAAAATTGTCATTAAAAGTCGGCGAAAATATTCAATTACGAATTGAAATAATAAAGGTACCCAATAATTTTGCCCGACAGTGTACCTACCTCCCACCACAGTTTATCTGTGCTCACGACTCGTGTCGGCAACTATACATTTATCCTCGACTAAGAATCAAAACGCAGATGCGTTGTCACCGATGAATACTAAGATGGAATGCCTCGTTTCCTGTAAAAAAAAAGGTCTCCGGATCTCTACACTCTTATGTATATATTATAGTATTCTATGACACTCACCATACGAAACACAGCAGTATCAAGCTGCTATTTTACGTTAGTATTCTGTGAAAGAGTGGTCCTGCCCTGGCCGAGCCGACCCATTCGTGCCACAACCATAATATAGCTGCAGCGTGGCTCTACCACGTATCTAGTTTAAAAAAAGGTTGATGTTTCTTGACTTTTCATTTGTTTTCTGATATATTTCATAGCATTCGATTTTGAGAAATTGAAATATATATATATATATATATATATATATATATTATATAATCGATATAAATATATTTAATAAATATAAATTATACATAAATATGCACCATGTTTTTTTACCAACTCTAGCCGAATATACTCTACCAAACAGTAAGCTTATCGACCGATGCAATACCTCAAAAGTTGAAACAGCGTAATGATTGCCCCTCTTGGCGGTTACAACAGAAACCAGCGCTCCTTCTTTGTTAACAATAGGTGTGCCAGCTATGTAATGATTGGCAGATTCGAAAGTAGGAGCACAGCGCCACTGTGCTAGACAACCGTCGCTCGATACCATCAGGATACGCTTGCTTCGGTTTATAAATACCTAGAAAAAAATGTTCGTTTTTTACGCTACCTTCACGCAATTTTTCCTGTATCGTGGATGTGTTTTAAACACATCCAGACCCGGAATAATAATATGCAGGCCACACAAAAAATTATTTTGTGCGAGATTCAAATCCATGGTTCAAAAACATCGTAGCCCAGACTACAAAGGTACACTGGGGTATCGTAGCTGTAATTATAGGGACCTTCAAGAAAAGAGCTTACTCCTTTTTAAAGGCCGGCAACGCACCTGCAATTCCCCTGGTGTTGCGGCGGCGGTAGTCACTTAACATCGGGTGAGCCGCATGCTCGTTTGCCCCCTCTTCTATAAAAAAAAATGTTAGCTAGCTAATTCTATTCCATAATATGATGTTCTACAGTGAACCTTTAGGCTGAAGAGAAAATACTTATTACAATTGTAGGTAAGAAAGAAAAAATACTTATTACAATCGTAGGTACGCCATTCTAAATCACATTATAAACTATGGGGGTATTAAAAAAGGAGTTTTTATAAGCAACAGTAGCCTAATGGCAGGGCGCGGACCGCGAACTCAAAAAGGTCGTGGGTTCGAATCCACCATTCGACTACTGGCGTGAACCACTCGTAACACAAGCGATTTAAGCTTACCACGAGTGGGTAAGGGGAATATTAGTAATGCTTATAGCATTGTTAATATTCTTTTTTTTTAAAAAGTTGGTGTAGCGTCGTTTTAATTGAAATTAAAATCTTACGGAGGATTAAAAAAATATTAAGTATTATACTAACCAAACATACTAAGTATACCAAACATATTGGAAAAAAAGAACATTTGATAAAGCAAATTTTTTTACGGATTTTATCGCGTTTAAATTATTAAAATTCTGTATAAATAGTTCGTGTAAATATAAGAAATCAACAAATTAAATATTTAATTGAAAAAACACAAATATTATTTTATTAAGTTGGTAAGAATGTGGTGACGGGATTAGTGCATGCAATTAAGGGAGTGCGGGAGGTGCTCTTCAAACTAGATAAGACATCATTTTATTTTATTGAGCGAATGTGAGCGAGGTAATTCTTACCAACTTAACAATATAAATATTTCCGCAAAGTAAAGCCTGATCCTATTAATTAACAAATATTATTTGAAAAAATGCTCAAATTTGCTTATCATTGCAATCTCTGCCCTATGAGAATCTAAGTATTTTCATTCGTACCTTTTCAGCAGTGTTGTCATCGAGACGCACATACACAAGTTCGCCGAGGGGTGCGAGAAGCTGTTCCGTGAATACGTCGCAGTAGTGATGTGTGTTTTTCGCCCGCTCGGTTACCTTAGAACATTTTTTTATATATTATATTTACACATGGTAAAGCCAAAAAGCTACAGCTTTATTATGGTTGTAACACAAATGGGTCGGCTCGACCGGGAAAGGACCACGCTCTCACAGAATACTAGCGTAAAATAGCAGCTTAATGCTGCTGTGTTGCGTATGTTGAGTGTAGAGAACCGGAGACCCATTTTAATGGAATCGAGGCATTCCAGCTTAGTCCTCAGAGCTGGCAACGCATTGCATTTTGATTTTTAAATGTAGATGTCTATGGGTCACAGCATCCACTTACCATCAGGTGGACTGTGTGCTCGTTTGTCACCCTTATTCTATAAAAAAAGTACCAGACGTCTCACACCTTTGCCATACCAGACATCCAGCGTGAAGTAAATTTTCCCTGAAACGGGAAGGCTAGCTGTGGAACTTTTATGTGCTGATGAAGATGTAGAAATTAATTACGTATTTAAATTATGATTTTTAATCTTGTAATCTTGGTTGCCATATCAAATTAATGTATAAATACTCGTAAATATCGGCACTCTACAGATTGTTTTTTCTTTTATAGAATAAAGGTGACAAACAGGCCACCTGATGGTAAGTGGATGCTTTGGCCCACGGACATCTACATTTAACTTCGATTAAGAATCAAAACGCAGATGCGTGGTCACCCCTGACCTTCCAAAAAGTTTTAAAATTTACATTGTCGTAAAATTGAAAAATTACGTTACACGATTTTGAGTTGTTTTTATATTATTCTAAATATCATAATATAATTTTTGTCTTACTGTAATAATAAATTAACTACTATAATTTTATATAGATGGCGCTATAAGTATTTTCAAGCGCCAAAAGGCGTACATTAACGCCTTAATTACATTAACGCCTGCATGCAGGCGTCAATCAATTCCATCAATCATGATTGATAAAAACGGGTTGTGACTGATAGGCGTACATTACGCGCTCATGCAGGCGTCAATCACTGCATTACACGGTAGGTTATTCGTCAATCACAACCGCGATTGTTGTTAAACATAGAGCCGGCATGTGCGTGTAATGTACGCCTATGGTTTATATAATTATTAGCGAGATACGAAAGGCAACGAGATAGTGCCGTCCTGACTCCAGACGCATTTGTTCTCTTTAAAATTAGGAATTAGTAATAAAGTGCATATTACTAATTTATGTTTTAAACGCTTAATTAATAGGTACTAAAATTAGAGAAAATTCTTTTTTTATCAAAAAGTTTTTTTATTTCGTTTGCAAACAGCGTTTATAAAATTTCATTTATATTGGATATACGTTAAACGAACAGTGCGATTGACTCGATACTTACTAAGAGTACTGTATTTAAAAATAAAGATTACGTAATTTGTGATTTCAAAATAACCTGTTACGGTAGAGGAGGCAGGGGCAGAGGGTATGCAATTTCGTATGGAGTTGAAATATTTTGGTATTTCTTAAAACAACAACCCCTTACCGGCGGAGGGAGAAGGGGTAGATAATGTACAATTTGTAGGGAGAAAAACATTTAATGCTTTAAAGTAATTAAATAATAAAATTTGCTCCTTACGGTTTGAAAACACGGGTGCAAATTTTGTATGAAAAATATTGTATGAACTCTACAGCTCAAAACACTGGACGTAGATGCGTGAAATTGGGACAATAACTACCTTTTATCACAAAATAAATAATAGTAATACATATTTTATTAAGAAGGCATCCACTAAGAAAGATTTTCCGTAAAATTTAAATCCTTAGATAGTAAAATAAGATTACATATTTGTTTAGATAGTAAAATAAGATTACTTATATTTAATATTTGTATAGGGAAAAATGATTAATTATTATTATTTCCTAGATTGAGTTTAGTTTTATTTTTCATTTGTTTGCAGGATGAGACAAAATATATATATATATTCACGCAATTTCATTTATTTTTTTAGTGTAGGTATTGAGTTTAAGGTAGGCATAGGACCGTAGTTTTCATTTAATTTTTTTTATTTACTATCATCAATAATTGGTGGTTGTGCTTGCTTATTTAGGGCAGTATCTTATTTGTTGTATGAAAACTAAGTATTGGCTAGAGAAATTCGGGAGCAAATTAGGTATTAGGTACGTTATTGCGGTCATTTTGTTTTTATTTACAAAATATACACAAGCGTACAGTTCGCCCTATTCGTTTCTTGGTTCGTTTGTGGGTCCGTTTATTTGTTAGTTCGTTTGTATGTCTGATTGACCGACTAACTGAATGTTCATACAGAGTAGTCAGTTCAGAGTGTCTTTCTAAATTTTTGCGACAGTTTACTTTACAAATATATCGTCATCATTTAGAATGGCAAAATTACTGACCACGCGAACGAAGTCGAGGGCACAACTAATCTTAATCTTAACTATTCTCATAAAATGATACCGTTATGAGGGCTCATAATTTTTCGTTCCCAGAAAACGCTAGTTTGGACTTAGTTGAATCTTTTTATTACAAAATGTCATTATTGAGAAGTTTCGTGTAAAAAAAAATTATAGGTTGTTAGAGTACCTAGGTATTATATAAATACACAAAATAATGCCTCAGACTCAGTTGTCTGTTCCTTAATGTTTTTCACAATCATATTATTATTTTTTTACCTTTAGGCTATTATTTGTTCTGTGCTTTAGGCATATATTAGTTACAGAAACAGAAACAAAAACTTTTTTATTCAATGTAGATTGTAAACAATACTTATTGAAAGTCAATTTTTTCATTTACCACTGGTTCGAAAACTGGTTCTGTCCTGGGAAGAACCAGCAAGAAACCCAGCGGGACTTTTTTTTCTTCAAATAATAGCTTACAATCATGTTTATTACAATTAACAACACAAGACAAATTAGAAATAGCTTGGTAGCGATCACCTTTCCCAGGGGTTATTATCATCCATAAATTCCTTAATATTATAATAACCCTTTTTTACAAACTTAGTTTAATAAAAATTTTCAACTTTGCGTACTTACATGACAAATTTTGTATATTTTCTGGGATTTTGTTACTATCTGTAGTTCGTTTTTTTTTCATTTCTAATCTAATTAATATAAAATAAAACTAAGATTACAGAAATATACATTAAACTTTACATTTTCCTAACAAATTATCTTCCCCGCTATGTAATTTGTCAAATATTTCACCTCGTTTTTAAGTGGCGCCGCTGGTTGCAAAAAGTCGTGGATGCCTTCATTCCATCGCCAGTTTGACATGCACAGAATTTACAACCGCCCGATTAGTAATAAATTTATGATACTGTTTATTACATTGAAAAATATAGGTACAATTAAAAAAAAAATAAAAAAAAAAACTAAAATGATTAAATTATCAAACAGTCCTACACCCTCACACATAGAATACTGTTATTATAGTGTGCAGTATACATACATAATAGAACGGGGGAGTGTGCGGAGCCCGGGTAGCCACTAAAATGTCACTAACAAGTTAATTCACACGTATAAATGTAAACACGAGATGTGTTTTGACGTTACAATCGTTTCCAAAATTCGCATGCAAATTATTTATAAAATACCAAATTGCACGCTATTTACAAATACATATGTATTAAAATCCATCTGACAACACAGCGAATCGGGTTTATACTTTGTAGTAGTGATTAACTGATAATACGACGTAATTGCTTGTTTGTGTGCTCCCGGCGACGCATATCGTCGTACAAAATAAGGTTGACAGCCATTCTATTGTGTATTATAGTATTCTATGCTCATACACCCCGTGGTATCGTGCCAAAGAACGCTGGCTGCATTTCCTCGCCGAATAGCTATACTTAGCCTTTGAGCGAGAAAAAACAGCCCTTTTACTTATCACCGTATACACAATACAGATAAATTTGATTTCACGGTTACCTCTTCTGGGGTACAGCAGTGTATTGGCACTACTGAATCTAAGCTGGCAAACTTCTTGCCGTCCCTTTCGTGCAGCTTGGCGGATATCGACATCGACTCAACCAACCCCTTGTACACTTCATTTAACACTGTACGCTTTGACATTTCGCTTCTCTGTAAAAAATATCTCAAACAGATAGTTTAGCTATTTATGACATTAGCGTGCAATTTCCAGGATTATTTAAATCACGGAAGAAGTATTTGTGTGGCCTACAATTAATTGCTTCGGGGTGGATGTTTATGTTTGTGCAATTTAGGTATATCCATGATACAAGAGATAAGCCTAACGTGGGTGTAACGATTTTTTTTTTCAAATAAAAATAAATAAATATATACATTGAATATACATAAACCCTGATTATGTTGAGAGGCAAAACCGGCCGACTTTATAATTAGTAAGTATAATAATTATTACCTAAAATAAATATCGTAAAACTAGTACAAATGTTTATTGAAATCACAAAAATGAAACTGGTGTTTCACCAAGTGTCAACAATCACCAGTATAAATTATATATACGTATTACAGATGATAGATTTCATTTCTATATCCGAGTTTGCTTGCCTAGATACCATCATCTTATCGATTTCTACTGTAAAGCAACAGTACTTCCACTGTTTTGTTCCAATTTGAAGGATATAAAGCACGCAAATAAAAATAAATTATTTAATACATGAAGAGTCAGTATAATTTTAGCTTCACATTTTAGGTATAATCCATAATGGAGGCAACCATGCAACGTCAAATCAATCAAATTCAACAAATCAAAAATTGATTCGAAGACACCGTCATTTTAATCGTAATTATTAATTTAATAGCAAAGTTAGTGAATGTGGCATTATAATAATGGAGTTCTTCAATTACGTATTGGTGGAAAGTGGATCGTTCCCAGAACTTATTTTCGACAAAATTCGAATCAAGAAAAAAATCGTTAATACAATATAATAAAAAGTAATGAAATCAGTCGAAATAATCAAATCGAAATAAATATTTACGTGGTAGAGCCATGCTGCAGTTATATTAGTAGTATAGTTGTAGCATGAATGGGTCGGCTCGACCGGGGTAGTACCATGCTCTCATCGAATATCAGTAAAATAGTAGTTTAATGTTGCTGTATTTCGTATGTTGAGTGTAGAGAACTGGAGACCCTTTTAACTGGAAATGAGGCATTCCATCTTAATCCTCACGGGTGATAACGCATCTGAATTTTGATTCGTACCTAATCGAAAATATATGTAGATGTCAATAGGCCATAGCAACCACTTATCATCAGGTGGACTGTGTGCTTGTTTGTCACCCTATCGTATAAAAAAACTTATATATAATAACTGAATATTTTTGACCAACTTCAAGAAGTAGAATGTTCTCATGAAATAAAAATTATTTTATGGATTTTATCTAGTTTAATTTTAACTTTTTCAATTCCGTTTTGAACACTTTACAAAAATTAAATGCGATAAAAACCGTAAAATTTATTTTATTCCATGTAGTACCACAGAATAAATAATAGTACAACGTAGTAGTACGTTGTACTCATTCGCGTAAATATAAAAAATCAGAAAGCTCTTAATCCAACTGTACATACGTATTTATTTTTGTATGTGTGTTACATCGCGTAACTCGTCGTGCGAAGTCTTTAGCAATTATTTTTTTATTTAATATTCAGCGGTGGTTTCATATAGTTACAGCCTATGTACGTCCCACTCCTGGGCACAGGCCTTCCGGTCATTTCCAAGTGAGGTGAGAGGAGTGGTTCCATAAGAAGAATAGCATGTTTGAAAATTTAGGAAATTATTTTATTTTAAAAATCGTTTCTTTTTTTACATTTTAATCAAAGTTTAATTTTATGCGCTACCTACGCGAAATACACAATATTTAATGCTTTGTTATTATTAATTTTAAGTACTTTTTCTTTTTAATCTTATCTTAATATATATAAATTACGTGTCACGTTGTTTGTTCGCGATGGACTCCTAAACTACTCAACCGATTTTAATCAAATTTGCATATTGTGTGCAGTTTGGTCCAACTTGAGAGATAGGATATTTTTTGCGAATTTAAGTATTTTTAATAGAACATGACAAAGGGTCGTCGAAAAGGGCAGAACAACGTCTGCCTGGCAAGCTAGTTGTATTATATAACCGAACGAGTATTTTGTTTTAATTGTAATCAAAATGTCAAGCATAATAGGTACATACTTTCAAAAATATTGATAAGGAACTCGTAGCTACAAAACCTAATCTCTTTTAGTCTTAATCTTTTATGGAGTCATTTATAAAAACTTTTTAACAAAAAATATAGGCGTCGTCATGAGTAAGTACCTCCATTTTTTCGTCGGTTGAAAATATTTGTAATATAATATATATTATAAAGATAAAACCATGATACATTCGTATAATTTTCACAGATTTGTACAATTTTTTTTATACAAAAGCAAAATACTTTCTATTACAAAAAATAGCCTTACCTGTAACTTCTATTACGCTTGATTAAATCAACGTTCTTAGCGAATAAACAAAACTGTACCCAAATAAATTACAGTTTAAAGCGTATACTCTGATAAGCTATCTGATGGCCTGATACGAGCAATGTGACAAAGACGCAAGCCTAATTAAGCATTTTTACACGGTTGAATTACTATATCGTAAAATATACTGGATGACCTTTCTTACCGTCTGGAAAAAATACGGTTTAACAAGTGAACTGAGTTAATTTATTAAAATCTATCGAAATTCAAATCATATCCATCCTAGCCTGTGATCCTGCGAAGCGACAACAAAGATGTCTACTAAACTTTTGTTTCATTGCTGTTCGTAAAGTAGGCTGGATATGATTTGAATTTTGATAGATTTCAATTAATTTATTTGATTAATTCTAAATTTTCGTATTTATTTTTTCGTAAAATAGGAGTGCCGTAGGCTTCTACTCCGTTCACATGTCACACCCTATTTTTTCCAGCCGGTAAAAAAAGTCACCAGTATAATTCGCATAACTATAGTTCAATATTCTTCTTCTTTCGTCTGTAAAAGTCTCATGTATGGACCTCACCCGTTATATTGGAGGGAAGGTTTGGTGATATGGATTGATGATCGCAGTGCAAGACGTCTCGCACTTTCGCAAAGTGCTGCACGACGCTGGACTAGAAACTTTATGTACTCCTGGTGTAAACGATATGGTAGGTATACCACCAGCTATTGGAAGCCATGAGACTTCTGACATTTCCCGTAATCACCTATTACATCACGTCCACCCACAGTAACTGGCTACATACATATGAACTGTTCGCTCTCACAAAAAGAGAAAAGTAACCTTAAAAGTGATGTAAAAATTCCAGCAAAATCTCATTGTATTCTAGCACAATCTCGAAAACAGGGTAACTACGAGTAACTAAAGCCTTTATTTTTTCATGATACCTCTCATTGTTCT
Organism: Parnassius apollo; assembly: GCA_907164705.1. NCBI lineage: Eukaryota > Metazoa > Arthropoda > Insecta > Lepidoptera > Papilionidae > Parnassius > Parnassius apollo. The sequence continues at coordinate 9,554,251 of CAJQZP010001449.1, read as the reverse complement.
GATTGCAAAACAATTAGAGAAAAGAATTAGAGCAATGTCTCAAGTCGAAAAGACGGACGTCTCGGTTTATCGGATTCTAAGATAGGACTATGTATAGATAGTGTACTATTGATAGTGTAGTAAATATTTTTTTATAGAATAAGGGTTCCAAACGAGCACAGTCCACCTGATGGTAAATGGATGCTGCGGTCCGTAGACATCTACATAAATCCTTGATTAAGAATCAAAACGCAGACGCGTTGTCACCCCTGACTAAGATGAAATGCCTCGGTTCCAGTAAAAAAGGGTCTCTGGATCTCTCCACTCACCATACGAAACAGCAGTATTAAGCTGCTTTTTACGCTGGTATTCTGTGAGAGCGTGGTCCTTCCCTGGTCGAGCCGACACATTCGTGCTACAATTATTATATACCTTCAGCGTGGCTTCACCACGTATATTAGTAAATATATTATGGTAAAACTAACGTAACAGTATCATTTCTAATTTTACCTACTGTTTAGTCGTACCACTATTATTTATTCTGTGGTTTAGTTTCAACTGGTTTTAATTCCCGTCGTTCCGATAAAATCAGTGAAATTAGTTTAGTTTTATTTACATTACAGTCTTGACGACTTGTTGAAGCAATGATTAAGGACAAGATTATGAAACTGCGGACCGCGGCACGTTTCATGTTTAGTCAAAAAGTATAGGTTTGGAGAAAAAATTGTTAAATAAATGATAAGATAATATCACTTTTAGTCACGTTTTACGACAGGCGAGGCCTGTAACACAATTGGCACATTCTTTTTTGTTATAAATCCTACACATGGGACCTATAACTCCCGGATCAATATGGGAATTCAAAAGGAATATAAAATCTATAAACTTGCCCCTGCACCGCAAAAATTCAAATAATAAAACAAACTATGGATATGGTATATTTTATTTTTTTGCTTTTTTTTCTCCAGCCTGTAAGTCCAGTGTCTGAGCTTCTAGAAAAAATTGTTCCAGGACAGATGTCTGGCCATGTGTTTATAACGATTCTGCGATACAGGAAAAATTCCTAATAATAAACAAGCCTTTCTGAGAGTACGCCCATAAGATAAACTGAGGTGATGCACATAGTATGTATACATAAAAATATCACATTCACTGCCTATCAAAAGTTACTACTATATATATATACGAACGTAAGCCTCTCTCTCATTTGTCTCTAAGGACGGTATTTGCCATAGTTGCCCCGCTTGGAGGGCGAGTTAGCAACCGCAGTTTTGTTCTGTTATCAGATAGACGCTGCCAATCTCCAAATTATTGTTTTTTTTTTAATTTATAAAAGGGCGTAAAATCCTGGCACAGGTCTGAGGGCACGGCTGTATATGTATAATATAATGGAATAATAGGTGTGGATAGGTACATTGTTGGTATTCAAGAAGTAGAAGGTACAGGAAAGGAAAAAATTAGGACTATCTACGAAAAGAAATGAAATGCCATCAAAAACATAACTTTTTTATAAAATATAACCATAATGAAAGGGGTATGAAAGTGAACGCAAGTAAGACGAAGGTTATGGTTTTTGAAAGAGAAGAAAGTAAAACGATTTGTGAAATAAGAATAGAAGGGGAGTTGATCGAGCAAGTAGACGAGTTTGTATATTTGGGCTGCGTATTTAGCAGGGATGGGAGATATGATAAGGATATAGAACGACGAGTGAATGCGCGAAATAGAGTAAATGGGGCCCTGCACTCAATTGTGAAGAGTCAAAATGTGTCGAAAAAGGCACGTATGGCAATTCACAATGCTGTGTTGGTCCCTACTTTAACATATGGTAGTGAAAGTTGGGTGTGGCAGAAGAAGCACGAGAGTAGAATGAACGCAGTAGAAATGCGGTCGTTAAGGAGTATGTTAGGGCTGAATCTTAATGACAGGGTAAGAAATTGTGTAATAAGAGAAGAGTGTGGTTTGCAAGATGATGTTGTGACCAGGATTAAGAAAGGAATGCTTCGGTGGTTTGGTCATGTGGAAAGAATGAATGAGGAAAGAGTGACAAAGAAAATTTATGTTGCAGAAGTGAATGGCAGAGTCGGAAAGGGACGTCCTAGGCGAAAATTTATCGACCAAATTGGCGATTTACTGAAAACGGGCCAAATTAGGAGTACCCTTAACCGACGAGCATGTATGCGGAGGTGTATGGATGTGAAGGAGGCGAGAGAGGTGTGTCAGGATCGTGCCAAATGGAAGTCTGTAGTCTCTGCCTACCCCTCTGGGTGACAGGCGTGAGTGTTTATGTTTATGTTATGTTATAACCATAATATTAATATTAAAAATCTTTTACGTTTTAAATAAATAGTTTGACTTGGGCCATAATATGGTCAATATTAGATGTTGTTAGGTTAGCTAATTACGTAATAATAACTTAACCCTAGAAGCCTTATCTACGTCTGCGAGGCGTACACGCATTCGGAAACTGTCTATCTTTTTATAACGGGTGAAGTTGGCGATTTGTGCGGCTTAGCCAACTAAGTGGCCTCCTAGAGCCTGCTGATAGTGGCCGTACTGCTAAGGTAAGTCCCGCCGATTTCGACTTATTGACATGTAGTACGCCTGCGAGGCGTATGTTTAGGCTTTGTGTAACTTTTAACTTAGATTGTGTGATTACGCTATTGTTAGTTTTTTGCGTTTTTATGGTTATATTGACGTTGTTTTATATAAAATATGTCACGATCAAAACGGCTGAACAGTGCCTATGTTTTGGCGATCTTAGACGAAGAAAAACATGGTCCTCTGAGAGGTTCAGCGTCGGAAGAGGAGGATCATCAAGCTGTGGATGATGTTCTTAGTGAAGACGAGAACGATTATATTACTGAAGAGATCTTCTCTTTACGATCTGCTTCCACTGAAGAAACTGTCTCAACAACTGCTGCAGCAGCTCACCCATCTACTCTTGCTCATTTTCAACCTATAAGTCTTAGGTTTTGACAGCTCAAGACTTATACGTCGTGTCTCCGGAAATACAATTCGCAGTTAGAACGAATGTTTGGTCGACTACCAAGTGTCAATCATCTCAGAGAACTTCAGCAATAAATATGATCAAGAACAATAAAAAAAACCTAAATAGAAGAAAGTTCATGAAGCAGCTCAACACAGATTTGGCCAAGCCTTGAATGGAGATGAGACTTGAAGTGCCGACTTTGAAAAGATCTAATACGAGAAAACATAAGCCATATTCTCGTAAAATCCCCTGATCAAGTAATGAGGTTCAGAAGGGAGAACCTGAGCCCAAAAACCGTAAATGCTGCGCCTTTTGCTCTTACAATAAAAGAGAATGCCTAAATTAGTGTGTTATAAGTAAGTACAAAAAGTCAGTATGTTGCGAGCACAAAATTTATGTGTGTGTATACTGCTCTAAGCTTTAAGCTAGTCTGTGAAAATCTGATTTAATTTAATAATTGTGCTAATAAAAAGTCATTAAATAGTAAAAAAACATATAAGATATTTAAAAAAATAATGTTACCGTTGATTAATCAGAAGTTACTTTCGTAGAATATTAGCAGATTGTTTATTTTTTTATATAAATAGTGTATTAAAGTTTTTATAATCTGTGTTTGTTGAATAAGTATATATCTTAATCGATTTATCTTTTCAGAAAGGTTATTTATATTTTGTATCTGAGAGCTTTGGGCTTAGGGATTTTATTTAGGACTTTTGGTAGGAGTTGCTGTTTTTTTACAAGTTATGTTCTTGAGGGATGGATATACAACACGTAACATAATTAACGCACTTTGAGAAAGTAGTTTGTTCAGAATCGTTTACTGAATCGATTCCTATCATTTTTAATATAGGTAATTTTTTATCCCAAAAATAATTAAAACTACGTAAAAGTACAGTTACACTAAATCTGTACAGTCAAAACAAACTGAAATGGACCGTAATTTAAGGAAATAAGACTTTTAAGAGTGCAGTTTTATTTGTTTATTAGTAATTCTGTCATTCAACAAAAATAAAGAAAAATTAACTTTATTTCAAGCACGTTAAAGTCTTTGCGTTCGTGGATTTGTACTGTGACCACTACATTCTTCCGGAATTAGTTTATCTAATTTCGAAAATAATCAGTGCATAAAAATGTTTAACTAAAAATTCAGTGTACGTATTATGATTATAACATAATATACTAATTGGGGTGTCTGAGGTGTTGAGGGTGTGCGTTAATTACGTTACATATTGTATATTTACTTAAAAGGATGTCCCAAAACCGGATTAATGTAGCTATTTTAATAAACAATGTAATAATAATAATAAATTTATTTATTTATTATTATTTATCTCCTGTTTCAATTACCCTCCGTCGCCTCTTACAACACCCACGGTATTATATTACGTATAGTTGATTCTGCTGCGCCGCCACTACAGGGTTATACTCACAGAAATCTAAAAGACAAGTTATATTTTTTTACAATTTATATTTAGATTTCTGTGGTTATACTAGTATCGAATTAATAGCCGAAATCGAGATAATTAAAATTTTGTTAAGTATAAAAAGTGAACTAAAAAGAAACTAATTAATTTAAAAGGAAAAAGGCATGCTAAATGTTAATATTTCAAAGAGTAAAACCTTATAACGATATCTTATATTTACGCTAATACTACACGATATATGAAATTAAATTTACGAATTTTATCGTGTTTTATTTATTTATTATTTATGTTGCAGGAGTCTACAAGCCTAATTGTGAATGTGGTCTCTTTTACATATAATAAACTAAAAGATCTATAAAACTCGAGTAAAAGCACATATAGCTAACGTAAATCACCGACGACGCTCCGCGAAGTCTGCAGTCTGTGAACATGCTTAAAATCGTCCCCGCCATTACATCAGATTATTAACAGACCATTTGTACAAATATCCTCACAAAAGCACACCGAGTCCTACCAAGGTGTATTCGCAAGGTTATTGAAATTAAAAACGTCCTAATTTCCATAGAGAAGCTACTAACTATGACATAGCGACGTCAAACACCTCAATCCCCCCGTAACCATGGCCGTTGAAAAGCACCCGAAACGTTGGGATCTAAAAAGTTTAAATTAAACGCAAAAAAATACGTAACTTATTTATTTAAAACTTATACAAAAAAGAAGTTATAGAATGAAACAGTTGAATAACGCAGATATTTACGAAAAAATTATAACGAGATTCAGATTGTATTTAAAATCAAAGAACTGATAATTCCGTTTAATTAATGATTTCCTTTTGGTTTAATCACGATAATGATTAATTTTTACCCATTCGATAGATATTTGCGTAATACAGTGCAGGCAAACCGTTTCTTTAACAATAGGATATAAATCAAACAAAAACACTTACATTTTAAACAGCCAAAACACCAAAAATATCTATAGTATAGTTTTTTTTTTCTATACATCGACAATCTTTTAAAACTTTTTTATTTATACACACCAATCTGATACACCAATTTTAAGACTGTGTGGTTCTAAGTAACAAAGGAAACTGGGGAACTGATTCAAAGATAAATAGATATATAGCAAGCTAAACTGATTGAGAAATATACGACTCGAGGAACATGAATTGATCACAGAGTACTTTATATTATTATGTCGGTGGTTTATAACAAAAACTGGTTTTTGTTCTAGAAACGAGAAAAGACAAAATTTTGGTAATTTTTATGTTATCATAACTGTCAAAATACAGTTTTTTGATGAAAAACCGAGATTGATTTAGTTTTATGATAAAATCGACTTAACCTAACCTTTTTTTATTTTCATGGGAAAATGTCTACGCATACCCGCCTCGCGGGGGCAAGAACGGTTTATGTCGGACTCGCACCAACTAAAACCTCCTGGTGTTCCACCTTCGCCGCATACTGACAGGGCAACGGGAACACTTTCATTCACATCCGCGGCTCCACCAGCGCCAGCTGACTCATGGCGGGATCCCCTTTTGCTTCTCAAGTAAGGTGCACCAGGAACACAATACGCGCCTTTCTACGCGATCTCAACTTCACCTGCGCAACGGACCCACAGATCCCGATACGCGGAAGCCATGAGGCCAGGAAAAAACGAGCACTCGGAAGCACCCGCTTTCCTGAACCCAGCGGCAGACATGGTCGATGGCTCCGCCGCTAACCAAGCAAGGTAGCGTATCGCCATACCAGCACTCCTCATCCCCTCAACTCCTTCACGGTTTTTGGGGGAGAGGACACCCCTCCCGCCCACCGACACACATGAGAAGTGGGCTCGCGAAGCCCACTCGGAGTAGCCACCTCGGGCCGGCCTTACATTTAAGTTGAGCCATGTGGGTTCCTGTTAGTTCACCGCGGGTGACCAAGCCGCGGTTTCTAAGCCTCCCCGCCACGATAAAGCGGGATTCCTAACTGGGACTGCCAAATTACGAAAAACATGAATTTTCAAAAATAATAGTTTATTTTTTAATATAGGAATAAGTAAAATACAATCAGTTTTTTCCCTCCCGTGTATACATTAAGGGCTTACGTTTTTACATATACATATATGTTCCTTTTTTATACCTGTTGTTTTGTTAATTCACTTGTAAAATAGAAATGGATACGGAATACGTTAATGGTATACATACAAAATTGAAATTTTCTTGCGAATGTCCAATGAAGTTATATCGTAAGTAAATTATACCTACTTTAATGAGGATATTAAATTAATCAAAATATTCTGGCAAGCTGTGGCGAGGAGCATAAAAGACACAAAAGAATGCAATCCATTATCCACTGACAGACTTCTATGTTAGATGTCTTTGCATCCACTTGCTAAGTTCTACTGTCAAGTGTTTCGCACTAGTAAAAACTGTGATAGCCAACCGGTCTAGCAACATTCCTCCTACATGACAATTTATGTGGGAGACTTTTATTCAGCAGTGAAGTTCGTTCGTGTACTTATTTAAAAAAAAATCTCAGTGAGCGTGTGAACTAGGCCAATAAAATTAAGGTTCTAACGAGACAATATGCTTTACTGAATTTTCTTCAAAATGAAATAATGTAAAGAAAAAAGTTATAATTTTTGATTTTTTCGGTTAAGATAATTGTCGGGTAAACTTATACCTACTCGTAATTCGTGTCAAAAATTAAATAAAAGAAGGTATTACGTAACGTACATAAAATAAATAATTTAACGACGAAGTTTAACTGTTTATTTGTCAAAAAAAAAACGTATTTTCACGTACCTACATTATGCTTTGCCTTTGAGAATTAAAAACATTTCCTTTTAAATGCAATAAAATCAATTTATGTCTTAGTTATGCCTTACAAGCTTACGACTGCATTTATTTAGGTACTCGTAATTACTACTATTATATACCACAGAACAGAACACTATTACTATAAAATCTTTGCTTACGAGCTTACGACTAAAAATTGAAAATTACTCTGTGCGTGTGAATGTGAAGGTACGTAGTACTATTATTTATTCTATGTTGAAGGTTATACGAAACACAGATTAGATAATATTTACTATCCGAAATTGGGTCTAAGGGACTCCCCGACAATAAATGTTTTTTTTTGTCTTTGGTAATGGATTCGTACTATTATACTTTTGCCAGTGTCAAGTATTACGAAATTATATTACAATTAATAAATAATTTGTTTAAACTTTTGTTTTAACTTTTTTACAATATGTTGTTACATCACATTGCGAAAGTTTTGGGAGATTTTGACTGATGCTTGAGCTATGAGATATCTTAAAGCACTGCCGTAAGACACATCACGATTTACATGTCAGACATAACCTATATTGTCAAAAGAAATGAAAAATAGATAAAGTTCATAATAAATAATTAGAATAACGATTTGCATGCGAGGTAGGTTAAATGAAAACGAATACAACGGTACAGCTGTGCGATGCGCCCTGCAAATGCCTTAAAAATTTTGTTTATTTACGTTTTTACTGAAGTATAGGTAATTAAAAAAATTCAAATTTAATTTAAAAAATCATTATAATGGGTTCACAATTGACGAAAGTAGTTAGATAACTACTCTGAGCTTGAAAATCACATACAAATCACATTAATTCATGTTTATTTGACAGCTATATTTATTTTCATCAAAATATCACACACAAAATATTAACAGTAAAAAAACTTTAACAACAGCTATCTATAGTTTCTAAAAATAAGTATAACATCAAAATCGGTGCCAGGAGCCCGATGAGCGGCATGCAGGCGAGCAGGTGAAGTAGCACAAAGACGCGGGTCCAGTGCTGGATTGCGATATAATATTTTATCACCACCACGGCCCACTACTACCACGTAGTGACCACGGTATGCACCACCAAAAGCGCGTCTGAAATTGTATTGTTAAATGTCATTAGAATGAGATCATAGCCAAGCTCGTATTCCATGTGTTAGAGATTATTGCATCATATACGTTCACCGGCTTTTTTATATAGGAAAAGAGGGACAAACGAGCACACAGTCCACCTAATTGTAAGTGGTTGCTGTGGCCCACAGACATCTAAATCTATCCTCGATTACGAATCAAAATGCAGATGCGAGGACTAAGATGGAATACCTTGTTTCTAGTAAAAAGAGTCTATAGTTCTCTACACTCACTATACAAAACACAGCAGCGATACGCTGTTATTTTACGCTGCGCTGGTTTTCTGTGAGAGCGTGGTCCCACCCCAGTCAAGCCAACTCATTCGTGCTACAACTATACTTATATACTACTAATCTAGCTGCAGCACGGCTCTACCACAAAACAGAGCTTCCAACAAACAAGCTGAAACTCTGAATAAAGAAGGTTATACATATGATGTCACCTTTGATGACTAAGATGGAATGTCTCAAACCATGCAATATTTGAACATACCCTTCAACCCAGAACATTTGGTGCTTGGTGCCAAAAATTGATAGGAGAGTGGTACTAGTTGGACCCCTAACCATAGTCCATAAGGAGCCGTAGGTAAATTTTTATAATTTGTTTGTTCTTTCTATCGCCTGTTTTTAACAAAGGGTCTGGCATCCAATTTTCGATAGTGTACATTCGAAAATGTCGTACTCAAGTCTCACAGACTGATGATGAAGAGCAGCTTTTTCAGTACAAAGTTGTCAACCCACCTCCCCACCATCTCAAATGTGGTCAAATGTGTCAAACACGCCTTTGGTTTGCTGCTATTTAAAAATTACTTGATGCTTTTAAACTCTAGCTTAGAATAAATTTTAGAAAAATGATCTTAAGCTCCACATTAGAATACAATTTAGAAAAATTTATAGCCTAAAAAGTCATTAAAACCAGAGGAATTGCAGGTGCATTGCACTGCCTTTATGGCACGAATCGGCTTTATCCTTCACTGTACTAAGCCTAATTCATCTAGAAAAATAGCTGGAATCAACAGCTTCCACAAAGTGGATGTGCAAGGTAGAAAGCTCCTTTAAGAAATTATAGTGGTGAACAGCTAATCATCCGGATGGTGTGGATGAACTTCAAGATTTTATTTAGTAGCTTAAATAAATCGACAGTATACCTGAATTCTGCTCGTAATTTGTTATGCTTGCACAGATCGCAAGTGAGTAGCGCTGCGTCAATGAGAACGATAGCAGGACCTCGAGTCTCTACATGTAGAAGGATTTCGTCCACAGTTAATTCCTTTTGGTGTACTAAAATTCCAGCGTCATTAGCATTTGCAAAACGTCCTTCTACACGTACACGCTCCTTGGAGAAAATTGTTATAGTTAATTACTCTTCATCATACATATAAAATGGATATTTTGAAAATATAGCCATGTAAGATAGATCAAAAAAAAATAGCAAGTGACTTTTGGACCCTTAATTAATAATCACAGACCAAAATGAAAGATGGAGTGTTACATATATTTCAAGTGATGCAAAATTTAAGCCAAAACCATGATGAACCTATTTTAAGAACATGTAGTCATATACAAATATGCATCTTAAATCAACTGCAACAAGTAACATGCAACAACAACACTTATGATTAGATAGTAGATCACTACAACCTACAAGTGAGTAGCAACTCTGTTCCTGATCTTTTATTTGAGTTTGTGATACTACATCAACTTATCTTCACGCACAATCCCTAACGGGGTAGCCAGAGAGAACAGATCGCCAAGTGTCACGATCCTTACATACCTCTTTCGCTTCTTTCAGGTTCATTAACTTCTTCATACATGCACGTCTAGGTATCCGAGTACTCTTGACCTTCGCCTCTTCGAGCAATTTGCTCACATGGTCTTCGAAAGTTAGTCTCGGTCTACCTCGACACCTTTTAATATTTACTTTCGCTCTATATATTTTCTTCACCATTCGGTCTTCACTCATTTGCTCAACGTGCCCAAACCATTGGAGTACGCCCCTATCAATTTTTGTGATAAGGTCATCTTTCAATCCTACCATTCCATCAACAGTCAATAAATTATAACAGTTCATTGTTTAAGCCAATTTTTAACATAACCCAATTCCTAATATATACCTAAAATATGAAATCACACGAAATACTAATGAAAATGAATGAAATATTGAATTATTTTACCTGGTATTCTATTTTACTATAGTAAGCTTGTCTATTGTTGACACCCTTTACAGTAGTGTACATGCAGTGTTCAATACTAAATCTGTACCAATTGCAATATTAAATGTTAAAAAAATTAAATGACAAAAATGTATAACTTGGTTGAGTTAAGTTTGCACTTGGTGCGGACGACACGACATAACAAAAATGATCCAAAAACTAAAAAAATAAGATACGAAAGTTAAGACGTTCGTATGGGTACCAAAGATGCTAACCATACTGACGCGACTGTATGTATCGGGGGTTGAGAGCGGAGAAACGGACGGTCTCGCATTGCAGTGGAGTGCGTACTTAACTCAAACGGGTTGTAAATATATTTATTGAAAAGCATACTTAGTTTCTTTCCAGTTAGTATATAGTTAATAGAATCACTCCCAAACGCAAATTGTTATCAAACAAACCTTTCCTAAGACTACTGTCAAGTTAATGTTTCAAGTATTATAAAAACTTCTTTATTTGGCATATCGTTGGACTTATACTAGAATTATTTTGTCCGTGCAGTTTAGGTCATAAATCAAAGTATTTCGAATTTCGAGAAGTATTTCGCTTTCTCTCCCACTCACGGGCCTTAGAGACGCGCACAATGGTGTGCATTATTGTTGTCGATAAGCGTTATCGACAGTGTATTTAGCTTTGTCATTATGTGGGTTAGTGATAAAAATGAAAAAAATACATATAAAACAACGTATTTATTAAAATAAGAATAATAATGATTTCAAATAAATTATTAATTAGGTATCTATGTATAAAAAAACTATAAGTACAAATGTTTGGAATGTAACAAGTTATATTAAAAATCTAAGCATATAGCTTATATCTAAAATTAAATCCAAAACTATTTACATTAAAATTATACATCAGAATCATCAGAGTCATAGTTATCCACATGAATTACGATATCTTCTGCCAGATGAGATTTCTTCAAGTCTTCCTCTTGAAGTTTGTTTGCATGCTTCAAACAATCTTCCCATTTCTTTTGCGAAACGTTTGAAATTGCTTCATGCAGTAACACTTCGACTTCTGCAATTTTAAAAGTGCTGTTTTTGGTGGCAACTTCATTTTTTGCTTGAGCCCATACCAACTCAATTAGGTTATATTGGCAATGGTAAGGTGGTAAGCGAATCACTTCGTGTCCTGACTCCAAAGCTAACTGATTCAATTTGTATATTTTTCTGGTCGGTTCCGTTGCACCTGTAAATATAATATTGTTTGTATATTCAACTAATTACTTAAAAGAAAACAAATGTATTGTAAACTTTAAATAATAAAATCTGAAATACCTTTTGTAATAGTTTCGGCTTGAGCTCGCTATCACTAAACTCAATCCCATGTTGGCAGAGCCACTCCTGAATTTCATTCTTTTTGTTAGCTGATGTCGGTGCCCGATTTATTTGCTGGGAGCGTTGTCCATTATGATAACTGATGGTTCTTCAAGACTCTGAAATAACATTAAATCGGTATTCATTTCTGAATGGTAGTCCTCGTTCTGAGACTTCACAGCACGGAATACCCATCTGGCTTCGGGTATAAAACCATATTTTGCGCATCCTGCATGACAAACTGAACCAACGTAATTAAATGAATATCATATTTTGTATTAAATTATTATTAAGTCGTATTTCTTACATAAAAAATATGAAAGAATATTTATTTACCAATAATCTGGCCCCCTTTCCCGTTTTTGTGTTTAAGCTGCCTTGTCCATCCTTGTCTAGCCAAATAAGTTTGCGGCTGTGATTTTGGTTCACCCAAGTCTCATCTAAATAAATTGATGGTCGAGTGTCTTCACTATCTCTCAGGGTCTTGAGTTTTCTCAGGAACTGTAGCCGCGCACAAACGATGTCAGTCCTTTCCATCAATTGTTTACGGCCATCTGGAGCTTATGTGTACTTATACCCAAGTTCTATGAGTATTTTACGCATAGAAGAAATTGAACACTGAAATCTGTCAATTCCTTCTTTAACTGTACTCAAAATTTTAGCCGTGGAAGGATATTCACCGTCGTAATAAAACGATGACACTATTTGTTCAATTACACTTTTGTCAGTCGTCTAACGCAGTTACTGTGCAAGGCCGATAGACGCTTTCTCGCTGAGAGCTAACTTCTCCCTTTATACACTCTTTTTTAATTTCCGACCGCTCTAACACTCACACAACATATCGCCGCAACAAGTTCACGAGAACGGCAGAAATTAACACTTTGTAACTTTTCGGGATCTATTTTCATTTCAGTGAAAAATGTTATTCTTGTTGTATAGTTACCTTTTTAATAAATAACAAAGATCTATTGTCCAGGTTGACTGTTGTAATCCTTCATCCTGGCATATTTTGATAAAGTTATTTTGCATAAAGTCTCTTTGATCTGCTGAGAGCAGCATCGTAACACTGGCAATCCCACAATCCCAATTGTAACACTGTTGGTAGTGGCATAGTTTATGCTCCACGTACTTTGGTTGTTTTAAATATGCTGGGTTTAAATAACATAATATAATGTTATATTTTCGTTCAGGTTAATGATAAGACAGCTATTACTTAATCTTATCATTAACCTGAACAAATACTGTTTTTGATCAAAAACCTGTAATTAAAATTATGAAAAATTAAGCTTAGGTTAAATTGATTTTATCATCAAACTTAATCATTCTAAGTTTTTCATCAAAAAAACTATATTTTCTTAGAGTTATGATAATAAAGTAGTACTTTTGTCTTCTTTAGGTTCTTGATCAAAAACTTGTTTTTGTTATAAATCAGCGACATAATAATATAAAGTACTCTGTGATCGGTTCATCAGTTCAAACAGTCTAGGTTTTTGATCAAAAAACTGGATTTGTTCAGGTTTATAACTTAAAGTAGTTACTTAGTCATCCTCCGTTCTTGATCAAAAGGGAAGGACTTTTATATAAGGGATGTATATAACTATATATAGATTATATTTGAGGGGAGGAGAGGGTGGGGCGAGGACGTAGAGACCCACACGAAAAAGGTTTAAGAAATGCAAATTTTTTGTGATTTTTTTTAAAATCGGATTTTAAGGTTATGTTTGGGGGAGAGTTCAGGGGAGAAAGCGGGCGGAGGAAAAGAGGTCCCCCCCCCCTATGCCACTCAGCGTAGCGTAGTCGACAGAGCCCCGCTTTGTGGACTTCTTAAATGCGAGTATAAACATTGAATGACATGACACAAAAAATCAAAAAAATAGCTGTCTATGAATCCGCGTTTCCTTTGACATCTAGCAAATACCGTCGAGATCAAAATAATAATTTTGATCTCGACGGTATTTGAATTATCACAAAAACTAAATATTCGTGATTGTTCACCCAGAAAACCTCAAATCACTGTGAATTTTTTCAACCCGAATAAAATAACAAAAAATAATGTGATTTAAAATAAAAGTACACGTCAACATCTTTCTTATTTGCTAAATCAAAACGCATTATTAAAACTCCATAAAATAGCAACACCTGCTGTCAAAATTACGTCAAAAACTATAAAATTATAAAAAAAAAATTAATAAGAACTGTGCACAAAAAAGATTTGAAGATTAATCTAGGTTTTTGATCAAAAACCTTTTATCATAAACCAGCGAAATTTTTGTATTTAAAATTTTAAATCATACAACTATATAATTTATGTTTTAAATCGAGGTGCTATCCATAAATAATGCGTATTATAGGTATATTCTTAAGTACATAATTCTTTTTAAATATAAAGTGAACAATATTATTTTAAACTATTATTTGTAGTAATTTTAAAAGTACTTACGTTTAACTTTACTTGACATGTTCCTTTTTTTTGACAAATAGTATAAATTATGTTTGGAATCAACAGAATTCTTTATATAAATTTATATCCGTCATATTATACAACTGATTGAATTCTATTTATTACATGATTTAATTTCAACATTTTATCTTTATTTTGCAAAATTTCAACTTGGTAATTTTGGATACAAGTTATCATTTGGTCTGTCTTGGGGTAGGGTACCTATAAATTAGCTCTTTGTTGTTGAATTCTATTTAATTAGCTTATACTCTTAGTGTAATATATGATATTTAGTTGATATTATTTTTGATCTACTATTTATATTTCAGAAAATTACTTATCTAGAATATTAAAAACGATTACAATTATATCAAAATTACAATTTATCAATATTTAACTTTGATAAATGATAATCAAAGAGTATAGTAAATATATAAGGAAAATGATAACATGATAACTTTGATTTTGTTTTTAAGATTTGCCAATTATGACAGGCAAAGGTTTTAGACCATACAGTCCAGTCTGATGTGTATTTTATTTAAAACCTTAACAATATGCTGATTCAGAATATTGCAAGTTTTTGGGAATGAATTTTGATTCAATACTCCTTAATATTTATTATTATATATTGGAGAGTATTGTAGAAGAGGGATGGATGAGCAGGGAATCCCCTTGGCTTATAGCACCTTCCTCGGAAGTGCACAATTTTTTTTAAGTTTTTGAAAATTTCATATTTGAGTTACAATTCTAGTAATATATTTTAATGAACTTTAGAAATGGTCATCCCGCAGACAAGGAAAACGTGGAGGAAGAAACTAAAACTGCTCAAGGTTATAGTCTCTGAGGAAAAATATTTGAAATTTTCGCAAAAAAAATTGTTAAAATTGGGACACAGTGGAAGAAGGAGGGAAGATCCCTCCAAGTAGGGAAAGCTAAAGCGTAGAAAAGTGTAATTTTCAAGATTCTTTTGAAAAGATTTCAATACATACAGTATGTATAGTTCTTTATCACTAATTTAAATTCGAATATTTCCAACAAAGCAAAATATAAAAATTTCGACAGAATCCACTTTTATGCTTGACGTTGTTTGAATGATATATCGTTATACACCTAACCGTAGTGCTTGTATAATTCAAATTCATGTTGTTTTATACGTGGTAGAGCCATGCTGCAGTTATATTAGTAGTATAGTTGTAGTACGAATGGGTCGGCTCGATCGGGGAAGGATCTCGTTTTCAGGGAATACCAGCGTATAATGTCAAATAGTAGCATAATGTTGCTGTGTTTCGTACTGGAAACGAGGCATTCCATACTATTCATCACGGATGACAACGCATCTGCATTTTAATTTGTAATCGAAGATAGATGCAGATGTCTATGAACCGCAGCAACCACTTACCATCACGTGTACTGCTCGTTCGTCCCCCTATTCTATAAAAAAAATTATGTGTAACTTGTGTAATCGAATCCAAACTAACGGCCAACAAGGGGGTGGGCTCTACTGCCTCCGTCCATCTTTGAGTTAGGTAAGTCAGAAGATCACCAGCTGAGCAAACCCGACGGAAACCGTACTGGTGGTTAATAATCAGCTGGTTATCCTCAAGGTACCTCACAAGTTGACAGTTTATAATTGTTTCCATTACTTTGGAGAAAAGGGAGGTGATAGCGATAGGCCTGTAGTTGGACGAATCTGAAGGATTGCCTTTTTAGGGATCGGGTGCACTAAAGTTGTTTTCATGTGTTGAGACTACACCTAGGAAGTAGGAGTACCGAAAAAGACGCGTTTAAAACAGTGCAACCTCCGGAGCACACGTCTTCAGCACAATAAGTGGGATGAGTGGCCCACTTGACTTGTTGACGTCCAAAGAAAGAAGTGCTTTGCGTACCGATCGCTGTGTAAATAGCACATCCTGCATGGAACACTCACATCGCGGGATGGTCATCGGTGTGTTCCGCCCGTCATCCAAAGTCGAGTTGGACGCAAAGAGCCAAGCAGATCGGCTTTCTCCTTTGCGACATGGGTGAGTGAGTTGCCCTCTTTGTGCACAGACCAGAATGGCCGTGTTCCCAGAATCAAGGAAGTCAAAATAGTTTCTCGCTAATTTTGCTGATGTGCTCTAATTTTATCTTGGCAATAACAAGTTTGAAGGACACGTTTGGAGGTGGAATAATACTTATTTTTAAGTGCACTGGTATTTACATCCCAAGACCTTGATGGGTAAGCCAAGGCCCGGTAGCACTCCTGTTTATGGCGTGATGCAAAGTTCCATTTCTTGAAGTACCAGATTGCATCCTATTCCAATCGGCAAACCTATAATGCTAAACATAGCGGCTACCGCGGAACCCAACCGCGATGGGAACGTGTTTGACACCGTACTCCGGATTAGACAATGGTCCAAAGATCCAAGAGAGGCATTGACGGAGACCTGATATCCGTCCGGATGATGGGTCACCAGTAGATCTAACAGGGAAGAGGCATGATCCTCCACATTCGGGATCACGTAGGCGAAGTAACCAGTTGTGTCAGACCGTATGCCAAGGCAAAGTCGCAAACAGATCTAACCATATGATCTGTTAAACGGGAATCTAAGCCGTTCAGCATGGTGGGCATTAAAATCACCGAGGATCACGATCTCTGCGGATGGGACCTGTTGTAGCACGCAGAATGCAGCCATTTTGACGTGGTCGATGAGTCCACGTATTATACGCAAACTCCAGCCCGTGGTACAACCGAGTGTTCTAAATTTTTACCCTGGGTAGGAGAAATACTAAGTATCAGCCGGAGAGGACATCTGTATCTCGGTTATAAAGAGCAAGGCCGGCTCCGTCGTGTCCAGATGGTAGTGGACGTCATTAAGGTAATAACTTTATCTATAGGAATCACTAGTAAGCTAGTAAGCAATAAATATTTTATGCATATACATTTACATTTTGTGTTTTTGTTATTTGTTTCTAATTTATTTTGGTATACCCAGATACAACTGTAAATGATTATAAACTCTAAAGAATAGACATGGATATCTCTTAGGAATCGAATATTGTAGGTACCAATTTTTCAGTTGAAATGCCTAGTCTATAAAGGTGACATCTGTCAAAAGGTAATTCTTAGATTTGGTAGAGTATGAAAACCGAAGTTAGAATGTCACGATTTAACTCTTTCCGTTACTCAGGCGGTGCGAATGACTGACGGGGCAGGCAAAAGTGACGTCTCGGCAACGAATAGTGCCCAAAATTTCCGACCTCAACCGACACACATTGCATCAGCGTCTAAGTTGTGCAATAAATATAATCAAAAACATTATAATAATTTTAAGTTTTCTATGGGTCGATATAAAGTTATTCGGTTATCATAGTTAGAAATCTTGAATTGCGGAGTTGGATGACGTTAGGGACAGCTATCAAAACTACTTGATTCATGCATCAAAATATAGGCCGGTTTTAACCTGTCAGTAAATTTTGAAAAATATACCACCGCGCTCAATCACCTTCAACGGCTGGCTTAAGATGGTTGTCAAGATCTTTGTACGAAGTCCTGTGTTAAATACACATCTGAAACAGTCGATGAATCTTTAAACACAAAAATTTTACACGTGCTATGTCGAGTAAATGCCGTAGGTAGTAATTTATCGATATGAAAATATAACCTGTCAAAAATATCGGTGTAATCGGTCAGCCGTCAGCAATAGTTTGAAACAAGGCGCCAGGTAACTTAAGCGGTTCTCCATATTTGTTTACAAGCAAAATGCCTACACAAACGCACAAACTTAAACGTCGTGGTGTTCCGCCTTCGCTGCATAGTGACAGGGCCATGGGAACGCTTTCGCACACATCCTCGTATATCATACATTTTCGTATATATCGTTTATACACGGTAGAGCCATGCTGAAGCTATATTAATAGTATCGTTATAGCACGAATGGGTTGGCTCAACCTGGGAAGGACGACGCACTCACAGAGTACTAGCGTAAAATAGTAGCTTAACGCTACTGTATTTCGTAGAGATCCGGAGACCCATTTTGCTGGAACAACACATCTGTATTTTGACTCGTATTTGAGGACAGATGTAGATGTCTATGGGCCACAACAATCACTTAAAACCATCAGTTGGACTGCGTGCTTGTTTATTACCATATCTTATAAAAAAACACCAATACAGATCTTCCGTAACATAAAACGAACCGATTCATAAAAGATTTTGGAGTTCTGAGTCCGTGTCCAGCGAAGCCGTTAAGGCAGTACGCTATCTAACGTTTGTGTTATTGCATCTGTTCGTAATAATGCGTCCGCGACATCATTGGCCTTTACGGTAATGTTTTAGTGTTGTTAACGGTTAGGTACTTAGATTTTGTATATAAGTTGTAAACTGATATACCTAAATACCTAAGCACCTAAATTGTCGTGAAGATCATGGATCGGCGTACTTCTTGAAGACTGAAATAATCGGACTGGAACACTTACGGTCAGGTGGACTGTAGTGTGTGTAGTGTAAAAACAATAATACACTAATGCGCAAAACAGGACACGTAGTGCTATTCTATGTCCAATCTCCTAATAACGAACGAACATTATGCGAAACCAAGCGAATGCGTTGCTTATTTCACTATATCACACCATTTTGTCACCACGAAGTCGCAGACTGTGGAGCGGGCATTAGATCAGTAGTAATACTATATTTCTTTAACAAAACAACTATCAAGATTTTGCCGGGAACTTGATGGTTGCTCCTGTTTTATCGTTTAAATTATGGTTTGAAGTGGATTTTGATACGAAAAGTTGTTTATTTAAAAGTTTCTGCACATTTGAACTAATAGGACAGAATTACGGAAACGATGAAACAAGTGCTTTGATGTTGATACAAACTACAAGTTATTTTTGTTCGCTTGGACCCCTTAAAAACTTAAGATATTGTCGTCATCGACTGTAGTTGCTTGGGTTAAGCTGTCGTCAAATTTCCTAATAACTTCCCAATGTGACGCATCGAAATATTGTGGAGAAGTTTTTGAAACAAAATATAAATTATAATTTCCTATTACTTGCCACTGGCAAAAGGATAACCCAATAAGTCCATAACCAAAGAAAAAAAACTACATTTAATCAAATCGTAGACAGAGAAACCTATAGACTAATGATAATGATCGGCGTGGCCTTGAGTGAGAAAGGACGATAACGAATTTTCAGGTTATACAATAATCTTTATGACTTTTAAACACATTTAGATAAAAATTTTAATTGTTCTAAGAACTGAACTGAACAAGATTCACCAATCTTAAGCTCACAAAACACTTTTTTCTCACTTAAACCAACTTGTAAACTCCTTAAAT
Source organism: Parnassius apollo (assembly GCA_907164705.1). NCBI lineage: Eukaryota > Metazoa > Arthropoda > Insecta > Lepidoptera > Papilionidae > Parnassius > Parnassius apollo. The sequence goes on along the minus strand of CAJQZP010001449.1, from coordinate 9,534,626 downwards.
CACTACGCTGTTAAAGTTGTTTAGCAAACTGTAGAGTTTGCTAAACAAAAAAAACCGGCACGGAGAAAGGGACAAACAATCACACCGCTCTATCTCATTTCTATGCAAGACGTATGCATAAATCTATCTTTTTCGTGTGCGAATGCAAAATAAGGCGTCATTGTCTATAGGTTTCTCTGTCATGTGTCTGTCTACGAATCAAATTGACATTGTTTTTGAAATTTGAATTTGACACTAGCACAGCTGTTCAGTTTACTTATATTTTAAATAATTAATTTGCTGTGTATTTAAGATCTTTTAAAACACTTGCCATAAAAAGTGCAAGGCGGTAAAATGTCGGCTGTAAAAAGAACAATTTTAAAGTTTGTACAAACAAAAACCTCGTATCCAATGTGCTGGATTCGGCATTTGAGTGTAAATATGAAAGCTACTCCAAATGACGAAAAGGATAAAAATAAACAAACTCATTTTGGTTTTGAAACAGTAAATGAGGAGGAAAAATGGAAAAAAGGTTCAAAATTTTATATATAAAAGAGATCTTAAACCAAAGCTAAAAGGAGGTTATGTATGTTTTATAACCTACTTTATCATAATGTTGTTTCATAGTCTGTTGCTGAACGAACGCCTCTTGCTAATTCCCTGGTTGATAAATATTTGCTATAGGAGGCAATGACCACCATAGATACTTTTTATAACAGGTCAAAGAGAGCATGATTCTCAATTAGTCCTAGATTTACCATTTAAGGCTTCAACATCGCTTACCACCAGGTGGAACTGTGGTCAAGCATTGACTTAAAATAAATGAAAGAATGCTCTTGTGGGAGGGACAGCTAGTCTATATGAACAAGACAATAATAATACGATATCTTGATCACACAATCATAATTTTGCTGAGTAAAAGATACATAGAAAATCTCACTACCCCATGACATCCTGAGATGGGTAGATGAGAAACAGTGTTGTCAGGGAACATAGGCCTAAGTTTAGCTGTAGACTTGATTAGATATAACAGTAATAGAAAGATATTTTTTTAACCATTCTATGTCAGTGTTTGATTATGTACTGTCCCACATGATTTTTTTATCTGTTATAACTTGCGGCATGTAACTCTTGAGCTGAACGGTGTATCAGTACGGGATATGGAATGTGACTGGAGAGCCAATCAGTGCATGCAAATGATAAACACGGCCAATCATAAGCAATAATACCCAATATGGCCAATTATGCGCAATAACAGTCACCGTGAGATGTACATAGCCTAATGATTTCTTATATTTACATGAACACTATACATTGAATTAAACTACTTTTACGGATTTTATCACATTTTATTTATTTTATTTTTAATACCCATGTTTTGTATGCTTTCCAGCACCCATGGTCACGGGGGACTGAGGTGACTGACATCCCAATGTCAAAGTTAACATGGAGTACCTTCAGCTTTTTAATTATTGTCTTTGGTTCGATCTATGCAGAATGAACTAACTGTGTTTTGAAGTCTTGCAGTGGTATGATTGGGTTTATTTTTAATTTTATTAACTATAGGGTCCCAAGCAGGTGGTAGTACCCAGCCTCCTTCTCTATTGAAATTAGGATGTTTTTTAATTTCATTAACCTCATAAATCATCCTTGGTAGGAATCGATGTTCTTTAGCGAGGGTTTGTGGTCTATCAAATCTGATGTTATGGTTGGGGCCATCTAAGATATGATCGCAAACTGCAGACTTCCCGGAAAGTTGATGCTTTGTTGAAGTTGAAGTTTGAAAACAAAGAGATCAATGAGAACCCGCTTAAAAGAACACATAGCTGACGTGAAGCATCAATGTTCCGGGAAGTCTGCAGTTTGTGATCATATATTAGTTGGCCCCAACCATTACATCAGATTTGATAGACCACAAATCCTCGCGAAAGAACATCTATTCCTACCAAGGATGATTCGTGAGGCTATTGAAATTAAAAAACATCCTAATTTTAATAGAGAAGGAGGCTGGGTACTACCACCTGCTTGGGACCCTATAATTAATAAAATTAAAACTAAACCCAAGCATACCACTGCAAGACTTCAAAACACAGTTCGTTCATTCTGCGTAGATTGGACCAAAGACAATAATTAAAAAGCTGAAGGTACTCCGTGTTACCTTTGACATCGGGACGTCAGTCACCTCAGTCCCCCGTGATCATGAGTGCTGGAAAGCACCCGAAACGTCGGGTATAAAAAATAAAATAAATAAAACGCGATAAAATCCGTAAAAGTAGTTTTAATCAATGTACATAGCCTATAATAACAATTTGTGTTTTGTTTTTAGTGCATGAGGTATTTGAAACTGTGGCAGAAAAGTATGATGTTATGAATGATGCTATGTCACTTGGCATACATAGGATTTGGAAGGATATTTTTATACACAGATTAGCACCTACACATGGAACAAAGCTTCTTGATGTTGCTGGTGGAACTGGTAAGAAAAAAAAAATATAAACTACCTCGCAACCTTCCGCTAAATAAATACAATGATGTGTCTTACCTGGATTGAAGAGCACCTCCCGCCCTCCCTCAATTGCATGGACTAACTCCGTCACCACTAGTCCCAGCACCACTACTCCCAACACCACTATTCCAGGTAAGACACAATGTAGACTACGGCGGCTGCTTAGCGGTCAGCCGTCGTAGAGTCTACATTACCTGAGGATGCCTCGTGTAGAGGCGAAACACGTGTCGTATTATCGTCGATGGTGTGTCTTACCTGGAATAGTGGTGTTGGAAGTAGTGGTGTTGGGAGTAGTGGTGCTGGGACTAGTGGTGACGGAGTTAGTCATGCAATTGAGGGAGGGCGGGAGGTGCTCTTCAATCCAGGTAAGACACATCATTGTATTTATTTAGCAGAAGGTTGCGAGGTAGTTTATATTTTTATTTTTTATTATAATGGATTTCCGCAAAGTAACGCCTGATTCTATCAACGAACTGGTAAGAGATTGAAGGGATTTCAAGGCTTTATACAATATTTTAAGGCATGTACCATACTAGTCATTGACTTTTTTTCAATTCCATTAAAATACATTTATTTGTGTGTATATAATCAAAGATGTATAAAAATACAGTGTCAGTAAAATTCTATAGTAAGTAATATGTAATTTACCACAATGTGGTGTATAAATTTTTATCAGTGGTTGGCAATATTATTTTATTATTTACTTACTACATTCATATTCATAAAGATTAGGGATATTATATCCTTAGGGATATAATATCTTTTATTTGGTAGGTGAGATATAAAAATGTAGGTAGTAGGAATTTAACAATTCATATATTTGTTAATACAATACTGATTATTCTTAATACAAGAGTGATTGTGGCTACCTTGTTGGTCTAGTGATTGTAGAAATGAGACTACTGATCATGTGGTCCCGGGTTAGAATCCCAGGTCGGGCCAATAAAAAATCAGTTTATTGGCCCGTAGTCTGGAAGTTGGCAGTGTCTCTCGGAAAGCACATAATGCTGTCGGTCCTACACCTGATCTCACTCTGGTCGTGTTGGCTTATCGTGCCATCGGACTATTAGAATGAGGGAATACACATGTGCTTACACATACACTTGGTCACTGTAATCCTGCCCTGCGTCGATGGCTAGTTTCCGTTGAGGCAGGCCGCAGTGGCCGAAATTCACTCTGGAGGATATTGTTATTACTGATTATTTCGTTTCGTAATTAACAATCCGTGATTTACCGTGTAATGGTGGTATAAGAATATCCACTATACCATTTTTAAAATCCCATGGGTGTCATGAAAGGCGACAGGGAAACAAATCAGGAGATAGGCAGCAGCATCTTACCAAAAACAATAAAAAATAAAAAACTGCGCTTGCCAATGTGCGTGCCAAGCGTGGTAACTATGTCAAATATCCCCCCTATGAGGCAATCTATGGGAGAGGCCTACGTTCAGCAGTAGACTTTAATTGGCTGCACCATAATGGTAATCAGTAATACCAAATAGCTGGGAGAAAAATTAAAGATAAAAAAAAACATTTATTTTTAACCAAATTTTCCAATTTTTACCATTTTTAGGAATAAATTTCAATCAATTTTAAAAAATTCTCACTTTATCTCCTACCCATTTATTATTCTCACATGGTTGTCGTCTGATTTTCCACTTCCACTTTGCTCCATCAAAAATTAAAAAGAAAATAATATACACATGACAGCTTCTGAAGTCATTGGTTGTTTGTAAGACATTGAATCAAAGAATTAATGTCTTGACTTTAGAAGCTATTATGCAGAAATTATTAAATTTACTTAAGACTTTTAAGTTATTTTTACTGATTATTAAAAGTTTATTTTTTCACCTTTCGAGTAAACTGAACAATATACAACCTGAAGGTAACACTAGACTCTGCGGTGGTCTACATACCTGAGAATATCTCATGTAGTATTATCGTCGATGATGTCTTTCCTACAGTAGTGGTGTTGGGAGTAGTGGTGCTGATGTGGTGGGATTAGTGGTGACGGGATTAGTGCACACATTTGAGGGTGGGCGTGAGATGCTCTTCAAACTAAGTAAGACACAAACTCTTAACATTTTTAGTAAAAAAAGAATTGTTTGAATTGGTTTAGCTGTTTCTAAGAAATCAGTGTACATACATAAATAATACATAGGCGTCGATCATAGGTAGCGCGTTTTGTGTTATATGGTGATTTATTTCGGCTACTGATACTTTTTTTTTTTTTGGGGGGGGGATACATAAATAAATAAACACTCACGCCTGTCACCCAGAGGGGTAGGCAGAAACTACAGACTTCCATTTGGCGCGATCCTGACACACCTCTCTCGCCTCCTTCACATCCATACACCTACGCATACATGCTCGTCGGTTAAGGGTACTCCTAATTTGGCCCGTTTTCAATAAATCGCCAATTTGGTCGATAAATTTTCGCCTAGGACGTCCCTTTCCGACTCTGCCATTCACTTCTGCAACATAAATTTTCTTTGTCACTCTTTCCTCATTCATTCTTTCCACATGACCAAACCACCGAAGCATTCCTTTCTTAATCCTGGTCACAACATCATCTTGCAAACCACACTCTTCTCTTATTACACAATTTCTTAGCCTGTCATTCAGATTCAGCCCTAACATACTCCTTAACGACCGCATTTCTACTGCGTTGATTATACTCTCGTGCTTCTTCTGCCACACCCAACTTTCACTACCATACGTTAAAGTAGGGACCAACACAGCATTGTGAATTGCCATACATGCCTTTTTTGACACATTTTGACACTTTACAATAGAGTGCAGGGCCCTATTTACTCTATTTCCCGCATTCACTCGTCGTTCTATATCCTTATCATATCTCCCATCCCTGCTAATATAAAAAATATAAATAATAATGATATACAATTAATAAATATATTTATATACTAAGTAAATACTTATTATCTGATAAAAAATTTTAGGTGATATCTCATTCAGATATATAAATTACTTAAAAAATTTGGGCCCTTCTCCAGAGAACAAGCAAAGTAGTGTTACTATTTGTGATATCAACCAGTCCATGCTTGACGTCGGAAAACTTCGCGCTCAGAGGTAGTTTGTAAATGTTACTTCTTTAAAAAAAATTGTTGTATTAAATGAAACTAATTTTTACGTACTTAATTTAACTTTTACATTCCCCACGTTTCGAGTGATTTACAGCGCCCATGGTCATGGGGGGACTGAGATGTTGGACATCTTGATGTCATAGTTAGCCCAACTACTTCTAGTTGTTGATATTAATTTTCGGTCCGTTCTACGCAGAATGAGCTTAGTGTCTTGAATTCTGGTAATGGTATGTTTGGGTTTGGATTTAATTTTATTAATTATAGGATCTCAAGAAAATGGTAGTACCCATCCATCCTCTCTATTGAAATTAGGATGTCTTAGTGTCTATTGATGTCTGCAGTCTGTGAACATGTTCAAAATCGACCCCGCCATTACATTAGATTTGATGTGTATAAAATTATTAGATTAGATTTACCAAAAATCCTTGCAAAAGAACACCAATTCCTACCTAAGATGAATCATGAGGCTATTGAAATAAAAAAAATATCCTAATTTCAATAAAAAAAATAGATAGTTACTACCGTCTGCTTGGGATCCTATAATAAATAATTTCAGCCATCACCACATGTTAAAATAGCCAGTAATGCCGTTGCCTGGGGTGGACCGCTCGAAGGTAGATCCCTGCCAACCCATAATTTTGTCTTTTCCTTTTTATATAAGCATTAAATTCTATTTTGTACCTACTGTAGTTAGTGCCATGCTGTCTCGTCATCTGCTGTTACTTCGTTACTCTAATTTTAAGTTATCATAACATTCGACGTGTAGTGCCGGTGAAAGAAAATCCACTACATCCTATTATCTCATGAGTGTTGTAAGAGGCGACAGAAATGAAACAGAAGATTTTTTTTAATAGTATAAGGGTGACGAACGAGCACACAGTCCACCTGATGGTAAGTGGTTGCTGTGGCCCATAGATATCTACATCTATCCGCGATTACGAATCAAAATGCAGATGCATTGTCACCCGTGAGGACTAACATGGAATGCCTCGATTCCGGTAAAACGGGTCGCCGGATCTCTACACTCACCAAACGAAACACAGCAGCATTAAGCTGCTATTTTACGCTGGTATGCTGTGAGAGCGTGGTCCTTCCCTGGTTGGGTTGACCCATTCATGCTACAACCATAATATAACTGCAGCGTAGCTCTACAGATCTTATGAGCAGTAGCATCTTCTTGACAACCACTCACTATAATATAAAGCTGTGGTTACTTAGAGTGGCAGCTACTGCAATATACATATCTCCCCTATAAGACAATCTATGGAGGGAGGATGCCTAGGTGTTCTCTTATATGTATGAATAAGATTAATGTGTAACTTTATAACGAAATGCAAGTTAAAAACTTCTACATCTGGTGACAAAAGTATTATTTCAGGCAAGGGTATACCAAGGAATCATGCGGTATCGATATAGAGTGGATGTGTGGCGATGCAGAAAATCTTTCCTTACCAGATGACAGCTTTACGGCTTACACTATAGCGTTTGGAATAAGAAATTGCACGCATTTGGATAAGGTAGAGTAATATAACATAATGATAATTAATTAGTAGTGAATGTATTGTAGATCCGATTAAGTCACGAAAGGGTTATTGCGCCATCTTTCACTTTACTGTTAATTTTAGCCTGATAGATGCTAATTAAGATAAGAGCCGTATTAGCTCAGACAGTTAGCGCTCGCTGTAAATTTTACAGTACGCGAGCAAACCGAGTTCGATCACCACTGACACCAATGAAATTGTTGATTGCAATTTTAAGTGCTGATTTACCACATGCTCGGCGGTGAAAGAAAACATCCTGAGGAAACCTGCATGTCTGAGAAATAAGAAAAAAAATATTTCGAAGACGTGAAATTCGGTAATACACATTGGGGCAGCGCGGCGGACACTTCCTTGCCCTAAAACCCTCCCAGAAATGAGGGGTGGCCTGTGCCCCGCAGTGGGACTCATATAGGCTGTAACTTTACTTTTAGAAGCCAATTATTAATTACACCGCTTTATAGTAAGACTGACTAAAATATTTTTTTTAGTTTATGGTTCTATTACAGGATCAAAAGGAAGGAAAATGCAACAAAGAAACACAAGTTTCTGACAATCATTCCTCTTGCTTTAGCGGGCTAGGTCCTAAATGCACATAATTTTTACCAAACTACTTACATTTGTTTATATTAATATACCGAATTATTTTAATATAAGTGTTATAAATAGCTGTTAGCTAGCCGTAAGTTTCAAAGTTCACACAATCCAACTCGGGTTGGGTTCGATTCCCGCCGGCACCAATGAAATTTATTGCAAATTTTTATTGCTGATCTCTGTCTTGCTTGTTGGTGTAGGAAAACATCGTGAGGAAACCTGCCGGTCTGAAAAATAAATATAATTGTATAAATATATTTCAAGTACACGTGATGTGTCCGATAACTGGCAGTTTTTTTTCTATAGGATAGGGTGACAAACGAGCACACAGTCCACCTGATGGTAAGTGGTTGCTGCGGCCCATAGACATCTACATCTATCCTAGATTGCAAATCAAATTGCAGATGCGTTGTCACCCGTAATAACTAAGATGGAGTGCCTCGTTTCGAGTAAAAAGGGTCTCCGGTTCTCTACACTCACCATACTAAACACAGCAGCATTAAGCTACTATTTTACGCTGGTATGCTGTGTGTGGTCCTTCCCCGGTCGAGCCGACCCATTCGTGCTACAACTATACTACTAATATAACTGCAGCATGGCTCTACCACGTATAAAAAGCATGGCGGACATTTACTTGTCTTAAAACTCGTGGATCGTATATAGGCTGTAATTTCACTTTTAACTCTTATTATTATTTGACACAGAGATCACAAAGCTTCATCAATGGTAACAAATATTACACACATTTATGCATCGTGCCGCAGTGAAGTGGCGACAATCCATTGCCCGATATTGTCTCGTGGGTGTCATAAGAGGCGACGGAGGGAAATGAATCGAATAGACTGCAGCATTGGTTATGATTTCTTATATTTACGCGAACACTACACATTGAAATAATACTAGTTTTTACGGAATTTATCGCGTTTATTTAACTTTTTAAATACCCGACGTTTCGAGAACCGCGTTAAAGAACATATAGCTGATGTGAAGAATCGACGCTCCGGGAAGTCTGCAGTCTGTGAACATGTCACTACATCAGATTTGATAGACCACAAATCCTCGCTAAAGAACACCGATTCCTTCCAAGGATGATTCGCGAGGCTATTGAAATCAAAAAACATCCTAATTTCAATAGAGAAGATGGCTGGGTGCTACCATCTGCTTGGGATCCTATAATAAATAAAATTAAATCCGAACCCAAGCATACAACTGCAAGACTTCATGATACCATAAGTTCATACTGCGTAAATCGGAACAAAAGTTAAATTTTAATCTATGGTAACCGCGGTTAACTATGACATCTGGACGTTGAACATCTCAGTCCTTCCCGTGTCCATGGGTGCTGTAAAGCTCTCGAAACGTCGGGTATTTAAAAAGTTAAATATACGCGATAAATTCCGTAAAAACTAAGTGCAGCAATGGTTGCTTATCCAGCTGCCATGCGTGGCAACAATCCCTATGAACATTGGCTCAGCAGTGGACTTTTTTTTGGTAGGCTGTAATGATGATACATTTTGTTTGACAATGAACCGAAGGCTATTTGATGTTTTTTTTAGATATTGCTACCATTAGTTTGACGGCTCCGTGGCGCAGTGGTTTAGCAATGAGTGGTCGCACGGAACAAATATTTGTATGGCCTACAAATTATTGTTCCGGGTCTGGATGTTCGTCCTTGTGCAATTTACGTTTGTAAGCTGCCCCCACGATACGGGAGAAAATCCTAGTGTAAGGGTAGCGTTAAAAAAAATTAGTGATGATTTATTTAGGAAGATATGCTCTCTGCGTTCAGTTGAATACATTACTGTATTGGTATATTAATTTTTTTTAATAGAATACTAGTAAATGCTATTAACATTACTAATACTGCCGTTACCTACTCTTAAGTGCTTGTGTTGAGAGTGGTTTAACACTGTAGTCGAATGGCGGATTCGAACCCACGGCTTCCTGCGTTGCGGTCTGAATCTTACCATTAAGCTACTGTCGCTTTAATTGTCTGTTCATTACTGTACAAATCGTTTGAGTGGAGCACAATAGAATTTTTTTATAGTAATGGGGTGACAAACGCGCACACAGTCCACCTGATGGTAAGTGGATACTGTGACTCATAGACGTCTTTCCTCGATTAAGGATAATTAAAATGCAGATATGTTTTCATCCCTGAGGACTAACATGGAATTCCTAGTTTCCAGTTCTCTACACTTACCATATAAAACACAGCAGCATTAAGTTGTTATTTTACACTGGTATTCTGTGAAAGTGTGGTTTTTCTCCGGTCAAGCCAACCCATCCGTGCTATTATAGTATAGCAGCGGCATGGCTCTATCACGTAAATAATATTATCCTCGTGTTTAACAATATGTTGGAGCACCAGGAACAATTCTGATCATGCTAGTAAGACTTATTAAATATAGTGCTGCTTATTAAATAAGTATACTTAGGTTTTTTCTTTCAGGTCCTTGAGGAAGCATACCGCGTTCTCGCTCCTGGTGGCCGTTTTATGTGCTTGGAATTCAGCCAACTACCAAATTCAACAATGCAATGGTAAACTGATATTAATTTGGACTTTATTTTGAATATTTTTAGAAGTCGTTAGTTCACAGGACATAACATACGTACTCGGTCTTAAAAAGATACATTGAGATAATTAATCGAGTTACTTTGCGGAAATCCATTATGTATATTAAAAATGAATTAGCTAAGATCCGCGTAAAATAAAAATGGTGTGTGATAGGTGAACTAGTTTAAAAGCACCCCCCCCCCCTGTCACCGTCCAACACCACTACACTTGGAAACACTGTTTCGCCTCTAAACGGGGTATCATCAGGTGAATTACGATTCTGTAATGGCTGTACGCTATATTATGTGGTGTTGAAATCAGAGGTGACTGGGATTGTGCATTCATTTCAATTATGGGAGGTGCTCTTCAAACCTGGCCTTTTTTTGGCCCCTTGACAAGGCACATTTGTATTTATACAAATCTTATTTAATTTTTAAGATAACTATTTTTATTAATCGCCTCTAAAAGCTCGATGTATCATCGCATTTATAGTACTGGGCTTGCAAACACAGAATGGCATAAATAAGATCGGCGTCAGTATTAGGTACAATATCGAAATTAAGGTGACAGTAGCACATCCAGATCTGAAAAACAACTTGTTTTTGTTAGTGCTGACTAGTATTGGAAAATTATCTGATTTTTGAAATCGATCGTACATAATGGAATCGTTAAAACATTTCTCCATTGATTTTTTTTTAAACTATTCAACACTAACTTTGACCACCACTATATTCCCTATGTAATGTAAAATAGCGAAGTGGCGTAAGTGCAAAGTTCATGTATAAATGTAAACAACTTTTTAGCTTAAAAGAAAGAAGAGAGGGGCAAACGAGCATACGGCTCACCTGATGGTAAGTGATTACCGCCGCCCATGAACAGCTGCAACACCAGGGGAATTGCAGGGCACTCTTTATTGTCCCAAGTCGTATAGGTCCGGAAAAATCTCTGGTGGTAGTCGCTTCCACAAGGAAGAAGTGCGAGGAAGAAAACTTCTTTTAAATCGTACTGTGGTGCACCACCAGTTATATAGATGATATGGATGGTATCGCGAGTTTTGTCGCGATGTGCGATGGTGAAATTTTTCTAATATTGTAGTTGTGTAGGCTTTAAATTCGTATCCACATGAAGCAAGTATTTTTAAGGCTTGCAAATGAGAAGCATCGTAACAAAAACAGCTAAATCCTCTTCGTAAGATTTTTAACGAATCTGGTTTCGATAAGTTTTTTGTCTATGAGTTCTTTTTAGTAAGAGTTGGGAATAAATTATTTACATATTTGTTCTGGGGCTGTTTGTTCACATGCAGTTTTACACTGAAACTAATATCATATAGGATTTACAAGTGCTTTTCGCTGATTTGATATCACCCTCGTATCTTTTTCCGTCGCTAATCAAACCATTACTGTGAACCGGTTTGAAAGGGAAGATAGTCAATACAAATACAGGTTGTGAGACATTTTTAAAATAAAATCGAGTCCATTAATCCGGAAAAAAAAACATATACAAGATCGGAACTAGGCAGGTATAGCGTGCGGTAACTTGAAATGTAAGGCTACAAGGCTGTATGACATTTCATCTTAAAGTTCTTTGAGATGACCATGTATCCTTAGGCCAGTTTATAAGATATAGAATATTATATTTATTCAGGAAGCCTTCTCTTCTTTGTCACTGTTATATTATAAAAAGCAAATTTCTCTACCATATTTACCTCCAATACAAAGTATGTGCTTATGTAGTGAGATTTTACTTTATTTTCTTACATTTGGAAAACAGTCACCACATTACATCGGCCACTATGTTTGAGGATTATTGCATTGACGTCCAATATATTTACCAATGTACCCTCACCTTTTAGCTGATCTTAAATAATTATGACTGGTAAATATAATAAGTCTCGTATGTATATGGCCGAATTAAGACTTTTTTCAAATTAAAAAAAATCGATTGCATATTAGTAACTATTTTGGAAATTAATTATATTCTAATTTAGCTGATTTTACTTATTTAAATAAACTCGTACAGAAGTCGCATATAATTTTCATTGCCAATTAAAGTTTGTTTTTAATTTTCAGGTTGTATGACCAGTACTCATTTCAAGTAATACCAGTATTAGGTCATTTGATAGCCGGCCAATGGAAACCCTATCAGTACTTAGTTGAAAGTATCAGACAATTTCCAGACCAGGTAATTTCTCATAACAATCATGCAAATTTCAAACCAAAGAACATATTAAAATGTATGCTTTATTTCCAGGAAAAATTCAAAGGCATGATAGAAGATGCGGGTTTTAGACAAGTAACCTATGAGAATTTGACATTTGGAGTTGTGTCCATTCATTCAGGGTTTAAAATATAATTTGTATATAATAGTAAATATATTTATTGAGTATGATATTGTATTGTTGCTAAGAATAATAAATAACTGAACAAATTTTTGAAAGGTATTTATTATGTCCATAAAACTGTGTTGGTCTTTGGAATGCAGATCCAGTACCTTAATTACATTTCACACATTAAAACTATGATATCGTCAAATAGCCGACAAGGTCTGTCGTATTTGTATTTATTACAATTCATTATGTTACAATTTGTGATTAATTTTTTTTTTGTATTGTACAATTTATTCTGTCTCATCTGTAACATAAACTTTGTATCCTTTGCAACAGTCACACGTAAAATAATATAATAATGAACCGGCACACTGACTCATGCACTCGCTCTTTCACTCCCGCCATCTACCGACGTAATCGACAAGTTTTATGAAAGCTCAATAAGCATGCTATTTTATGACATCGATTTGTTAGGGCTAACACTAAATGAGCAAAGCTAAATATAAATTCTCGTCTTCAAGTGGTCGTGGCGCTCCTACGTCTAGGAAAATAATCGCAGACATCGAGAAGCAAATAAAGTGTGAGTTAAGGATATCCAAAACAAACATTAATACTCGGAATCGAGCGTGCACTCAACATAAGTTATTTGGCAAAAATTGTAAAATCATACCCAAAGATCCGTGATCCGGAGGTCCAGCGTCGAGCACGTCGACGTAATCCGTGCACAATCCCAAAAAGTTAATGTATTTTTTTTTTCACATAAAAATAGAGTCAAATCCGCGAAATCCGCGGTTCCAGAACTTGAGACCGCCGCCGTCCGAGATCCTTTGGTACGATCCGAAAATCCGAGATCCGTTGTTACGATCCGAAAATCCGAGAATCCTTTGCGATGAGTGCGCGCGTCCTACCCGAAGATCCCATCCGATCCAAGCACATCCTATCCTATGGCATCCTGACTCACACCTCCAGCCAAGCACATCCAACGAGCCCAATCCACAGTGGATGAAACAAAAGAAAATACTTTTAATTATATGAAACGCAGTTGTCAAAATATATTTCTACATAAGTGATACCACTCATTCTGTAAGCGACTTCCTTGAAACATATATAGCAGTGACAAATCGTAATTACCAATACCAACACACAAGCAAATCACACAAAACTACTATATTCACAATTGTAGTTGATAGTAATCTATCATCAAATTCGGGATTTTAGAAACATTATATCTTAATCTTAAAATTGATTAGAATTGAATGGTTTATTGACAAGATTCAGTACATTAGAAATGTGGTGTCGCCTGCAAAACAAGAAGGTATGATATATTACAGCGGATATTCTTATTATAAACATGGTAGAGCGTTAGCAAGTGAGCGTAGTCCTGGGGCTACGAGGTCGCGGGTCCCGTAGAGTCGCCGCCCGCCGCTCGCTAGCGCTGTCAATAAACATCACCTTGAATCGCACACCGGTTATACATACCCTAACAGTCATCTAATCATTAAATTGTTTCGTATTTATATTTTATACAAACAGCCAGTTTAGTATACAAATTATGTTTAGATATTACTTATAGCTTGCAAAAAAATTAGTTTTAAATGTTAAAATTATATTAAAATTAAAAACATCTACACATGTCTGTTAGTCGGTTTGACTGTTCAGTACAAATTTTGGAACAAAATTTAAAATAACTTTCCAGTGCATTAGATTTGAAACTTTATACAGCCAAGAACTGGAATCGTGGTTAAAAAACTGTCCCGATATTTAATTTTTTAATGATTAAAACCACATTTTCATGCAGATAGGTAAGATTTTTGAAATAATACTAGTTTTTACGGAATTTATCGCGTATATTTAACTTTTTAATTACCCGACGTTTCGAGAGCTTTACAGCACCCATGGTCACGGGAAGGACTGAGATGTTCAACGTCCAGCTGTCATAGTTAACCGCGGTTACCATAGATTAAAATTTAACTTTTGTTCCGATCTACACAGTATGAACTTATGGTATCATGGAGTCTTCTATATGTTCTTTGACGCGGTGATAGCTGATGTGAAGAATCGACGCTCCGGGAAGTCTGCAGTCTGTGAACATGTACAGGATCGCCCCCCGTCACTACATCAGATTTGATAGACCACAAATCCTCGCTAAAGAACACCGATTCCTTCCAAGGATGATTCGCGAGGCTATTGAAATCAAAAAACATCCTAATTTCAATAGAGAAGATGGCTGGGTGCTACCATCTGCTTGGGATCCTATAATAAATAAAATTAAATCCCAACCCAAGCATACAACTGCAAGACTCCATGATACCATAAGTTCATACTGTGTAGATCGGAACAAAAGTTAAATTTTAATCTATGGTAAGCGCGTTAACTATGACAGCTGGACGTTGAACATCTCAGTCCTTCCCGTGACCATGGGTGCTGTAAAGCTCTCGAAACGTCGGGTAATTAAAAAGTTAAATATACGCGATAAATTCCGTAAAAACTAGTATTATTTCAATGTGTAGTGTTCGCGTAAATATAAGAAATCAAGATTTTTAAAATTTAACTTAGCGTCAATTTTGTAACGCCGTAGTATTTAGCAATACGGAAAAACACTATTAGTGGTGGTCTTAATAAATCCATTTTGTCAATTACGTATTCAGTGGTGTCGGTTAACTTTGGTCATTAAAGAAATGCAGTACGTAACTTTCCATAATTAATGAATAATTAGTATTGGAATAGGAAATTCTAATTTTATATTCAAAATTGAATTCATCGAGGACAGTTATCACTTGTCAACTGTTACTATACTAAAGTAATATGATAACTATTAAGGAGTAAGCAAAATAAAAATGCAATTACATATTGTTGTGTAGTCATACACGATTACCACTTGTATCAGGCTATCATGCCAGGGATTTCATTATAATTTATACCTATTACAAGTCCACTGCTGAACAATGGCCTTCCCCGTATGCTAATAACCAGACACAATTTTGAGCATTCAGTATCGTAATATCTTTACAGGGTATACTTTATATTCTATACAGGGTTATTTTGTAATAAGCGGCCAAATTTGCAGAGAAGTTTATGAGTAAGTATATAGACATGATGATCAAGAAAAATGAATTAAAAAAATCTCAAACATTCTTTTCATCTTTTAAATTCAAAATGCGTGTTAATGCATTACTTTAACTGATTTCACTGCGAACGCACACATTCACATAGTATATACGTACTAGGGTCACGCTGCAACTATATTATGGTAGTAAGCACGAATGGGCGGCCCGACCGGGGTAGGACGCTCTCACAGAATACCAGCGTAAAATAGCAGCTTAATACCGCTGTGTTTCGTATTGTGTGTAAGATCCGGACACCCTTTTTTACTGGAAACGAGGCATTCCATCTTAGTGCTCAGGGGTGACAACGCATCGGCGTTTTGATTTTTAATCGAGGATAGATGTAGATGTCTATGGGCCACAGCATCCACTTACCATCAGGTGGACTGTGTGCACCTTTGTAATCCTTATTTATAAAAGAAAAACATTTGTAAGAGTCGATTGGTAGACAAAAACATATCACATTCAATTTGGGATAATTACAAATAAAAGTAGAAGCCTTATTTACTCGTATTTTCAAAAACTGCAATAACGGTATATCATTGTTTATATATTTGAACATAAGTTTAAAATTTGGCTACTTTTTTAAAAATAACCCTATATAGTGGGTACAATTATGGGTTCTATGAGCATATAACTAGACTTTTTGTTTTATTAGTTACATCTTGTAATTGCTTACTTAAAGTAAATTCTCACAGATTCCTTTTGCGATATTTTGCAGCACATGTAATAAGATGACATTTAAATAAATTATAGTCAAAAAAATTGTTAAAGCTAATAAAATAAAATTACCAAATATGTGTAATGAAAAAAGAAAACTATAGAATGTCTTGTTTGCATCAACTTCATTTAAACTTTTTATTACAGACTGTTTCCATAGTAGTTTAATCTGTTATGTGTCCTGAATAATTTAAAGAATAAAAATAAAGTAAAACATTTTTAAATTTGTACAAAGTATAATGTATATGCAAAACAGTTTCTTGTATCCTTTAGTTTCAGCTGAAAGAAACTTATTGATTATTGTTAAAAGACTTAAGTCAATTTTACTCAAGTGTGTTTCCAGATTTATTCAATTAAGTAAATGACATTAGTATATTCGTTAAGATTATTAATTTGATATTAAAAAGGTAATCAAAAACATGTCACTATCCAAATTATATTTTGGTAGGATCAAGTTATTGTCCATTAGTAATTTAAAAATAAAAAACTTTCCATGGTTATTAATAACTATTACTTAATTAAAACAACATGATGTATATAAAAAGTGTGTTTTGTGTGTGTGTGTGTTTGTATGTATTATATATATATATATATATATATATATATATATATATATATATATATATATATATATATATATATATATATATATATATATATATATATATATATATATACACTCACCGGCACGGAAACTTGGCCACTCGTTAATTTGCTGATTACTTGCACTGAAACGTTTTTTTTTACAGTAAATTAAGGGTAGATGCATTCAATAAGTGTCTCTAATGGTTTTAGAACATAGAAATTTAATGTTTACTTCACCGAAATTTTTCTTTTCAAGATAACATGTTTTCACTAAAATTAACATCTTTCCATTGTCACTTTAAAAACACTACAAAGTTAAAAATTAAGTCTGTTTCTTTATTTTCTATCAGTTTTAATATCGGGTGTTTCCTCCTCTAGCCCTGATAACCGCTTGCATTCGATCTGGCATGCTTTGAATGATGTTTCTGACATCAACTTGCGGTATGCTGTCCCAAGCGGCCAGCGCTGCATTTCGGAGCTCATTTAGAGTTTGTGGCGGTTTGGAGCTGGACTTTATCTTTCTTTTGAGCATACCCCATACATGCTCAATTGGATTTAAGTCCGGGCTACGAGCTGGCCACTGTAATTTTTGTATTCCAACCTCTTCCAGATATTCCTCTACACAATGTGCGACGTGCGGGCGTGCATTATCGTGCATGAGGAGGAATTGGTCGTTTCCAATGAATCCCGAATAAGGCATTACGTGCTCCTGAAGAACTTCCTCGATGTATCTGTTATCGCTCGATCCAGTCGACCCAAGCGTCGCAGGCACATCACACAACGACACTACACCCACACTAAATGGTACAAACACAATTAGGACAACGAATGGGGCGCGTCGCACCCGCAGACGGGCACGACGCGTTCCAGCTCACACCGCGTACACACCGTACACCCGCGTTCCTGGACGGTTCTCACCGCCCAGACCATCGACCGACGAGCTGAGCAGTCAGAGACGGGGGTCCGCACACCCCCCCTCGGACTGCGGTTAGATAGCTCAAAGAAAAAACGCCTAAAAGGCGACATGATGATTGATAACAATATCAAATCATAAATCATTCATCATCATTTCACCTCATTGCCTTTCCCTTTTTTAATTAGCTCGCGGCCTTGCAGGCCGCGAGCCCTGTGACAAGATGAAGCTGTAAGAGTCGTATAGACTAACAGCATTAACATCAAGATAATAGAGCCTCGATGTATCGAGTAGCTGTAAGCCGATTATCGACGATGACCAACTCTGTACGTGCGTCGGAACTTACACCTCCCCATACCATTATTAAGCCTCCATGGAAACTTACAGTTTGGGTGGTGGTAATGGGTAGAAACCTCTCTCCTCTTTTTCTCCACACTCGTTCTCGACCGTCTGGAGCACGTAAAGCTATTCGACACTCATCTGTGAACAACACTCTAGCCCATTGCTCGTGGGTCCAATTGACATGTTCTCTTGCGAACTCAAGTCGGGCTACTCGGTGCTGTCTGAGAAGTTCTGGACCTCGTGCTGGTCTACGAGCTTTTAAATTCACTTCCTCCATTCGTCTTCTCACCGTACGCTCACTAACATTAACGCCTCTTGCGATTTGGAGCCGCTGGCGTATCTCAACAGCGGTCAGGTAGCGGTTTCTCAAAATCTCCATAACAATAAAACGATCGTCCCGGGCCGATGTGCACCTTACGCCCCCACTGCCTGGCCTGCGGGTATAGCGGCCTGTCTCCTGGTATCGTTTCAGTGAATACTGCATTGAGGACCGTGGTACGTTAAGCACAATAGCAACTTCACGCTGTGTCAGCCCTTGGTCAATTAATGCTACTGCTTGTGCAACTTGTGCTGGTGTTAATGGCATTTTTATTGGCTTTAAAGCACCTTTAGTTATTTAATTAAGACACAAGATCACAATAATTGAATAACCTTACAGTAAACTTTTCACAACACACAAATTTAAAATGTGAACTTAGTCGCTCAAATGACCCGATTCAACTAAAAATTAAAGAATTCGTCATGGTGCACTTAAACATAATGAATTACCCTCTTGAACTTGAGGGTAAACATTTTTTGACATACTTGCATAACAAACATTCATCAGAAACACTTACAAGCTTTTGCTATCGGGAGATAACCGCTTGGCCAAGTTTCCGTGCCGGTGAGTGTATATATATATATATATATATATATATATATATATATATATGTATATTACACAAATGTACATATAATATAAATATATTGTTATTACGTAGTAATAGGAGCGCAACTTATAGCTGACAAGGTGTTTAATAAAAGTCCAGGCCAACAACAAGTATACACTAAATTGGATTGTCTTTGCACTATTTGCCCAGTCTGTTTTTAAAACTAACAAAGGGAGCATCAACCACATCTTAAGGCAATTTGTTCCATATGTTTCATGATTCTGTTGTTTAGTGTGTGATGTCACATTAGTGTATGAGCAAGTATGAGCCAATCTCATATAGTTAAAATGTCTAGCCTGCTGATATTAAAAATATGTGACATGTCTTTGCAATTCCATTTGTAAATCCAAAATATTTTGTAGGTCTCAATAAAGTCTCCTCTGATACGGAGATATATCAGCAGTTAGATTCAATATTTTTAACCCCCCTTGTATTTATTTTTGCAGACGCATAATGAAATCTTTGTAGCTTTTTTTGTACTCTCCAACAAATCTACATCCTTAACAAAATAGGAGTTTCAAATTTGAAATACATACTTTTAACAGCGGTCGAATGTGTGTTTTATGGACTTTAAGCAATGTAGCTGGAGTCAGATACTGAAATGATCGCCTGATTGCATTAAAACGCAGTTTGTCATTTTGACAAAACTATGAATATACAGCGTGTTAGTGTAAACACCGTTATCCTTGAAACCAGTGGTTTGGTTTCACTTATAGAATGTACATTTAATGAAAACTAATAGTTTTTTTTAGTAAAATCTCAATTTTTCCTTAATTTCTCAATTTTTCCTAATTTTGTCCTAAGCCAGAATGAAAGTATGACGGAAAAGTTACATCACAGGTTAAGTATACCTATTGTGTTTTTATTGGAATGTTATGTAGGTAGCTAGCGCGGGCGGTGATCTTTACAGTGATTACGTCACTCGGGTGCATAGGGTATCCATGAATTTACGGACGGTGTCGGACAGAAACTTTTTAAATTTTATGAAAGAAAATAGCGTTTTTTTTTACTTCATTGAATGTACGTTATAAGTGAAACCAAACCACTCGTTTCAAGGATAACTGTGTTTACACTAACATTCTGTATTGGTTTATAAGGGTTTTCGTTCAAAAGTTTGTCAAAAGTTTTGTGTATCAGTGTGTGCATGTGTTTCTATTTGTCTGCATGTATGTCTATGTGCACGTGCCCACCCGGAAGCTGTACTCGCGACTGACCTGCTCAGTAGTTGTGGTCGCGGCTGCGGCTGCGGCTGTAGCTGCGGCGCACCGGCGAGTAGGTCGGCGAGCCGCGGCGCCGCGGCGAGTACGACCTGGACCTACCCGACGCACCTCTATATTGTTCACATATTCACATGTTCTTATACAGCGTGTTATAGTTGTTTTTAACCATATTATTATACAATAACACAGTTCAACTATAACATTAAATTAACACTTTAAACTGCCATCGGTCGATACTCTATACAAAGTTACTGACATGGCAGTCAAAGGCTTAAATGTAAATAAAATGAGAAGAAGCTTTTATATGTATTTTTCTCATTTCTGAGGGTTGTAGAACAATTCATTCGTGCAGTGTGTGTTAATGAATCACCAAATACAACACTTATAACTAACACACTATAACCTAAAATAAAATATTAATATAAGACATTAGCTTCTTAATAACTTATATTTACACAATACAATGAAACTAAAACTAAATGTCATACATAAAAACAAATCAACAAAGATTCCCACCAAAGAAACTAACTATAACGGAAGAGAGCATATTATGTCTAATCTTGTTTTACATCAGTTGCACTAAATTATGTTATTAAAACCCAAGTATCCAGTATTTTAAAAAAAAACGAGTTTATCGTTAAAATAATGTCTTTGGTGATTTATCACATGTCAAATCAATATCTTTTTAAAATTTTTTTGTATATAACTATATTGGAACATTAGTAAAGTTTGTAGCTCTTTAATATTAATTTGTTGAAATTTACAAGGCAAACATTTATCTTACACAGATATGGCAAATATTATATCTATGATTAAGCTGAAGAAATTACCTATCACGGTCCCCGCTGTATCTGTCACCACCGCCGCCGCCATAGTCTTCCTTAACTCGAATATAAGATACTTCACCCTAAAAGAAAATAATCATAGTCATAGTTAACCAACACAAAATATTTTGAACTCTGACTACACTCCCAGCCTTGTGATAATCGGATGATGAATTCCAGCTGGAGTCAAAATGAAAGCCTAACAATATACACACTTTCGACACTTTCTTTTGTCTCTCTTACACACTAGACCTGAACAGAGCAGTGCCAGTATTGCTAATTGGCGGCACAGATAGTTATGTGGGTGGTGCCTGCCCAAACAGATTCCTAGTTTGAAAAGGAGCCCACCATCTAGTTTCTTGGTATAAGCAAACCACTTATTAAGCAATTAAGTAGCATTTAAGCTTCATAAATTTCTACCAAGGTGAAGACAATCATCAAATCTATATATTATGTTACATATATTTTTACAAGTTTTGCCATTTTAATTAGCATAATTACCACAGTGTATTTTCTCATAACATTGAAGTGACTTACCATTTAGCAGTATGTACATGATAGTAATTAACTACTTTAATTGAATAGCTAATTAATTCTCTAATTTCAAGAACTACAGAAATATAAAATTTTTACCTCGTGACTTCTAAATCGAGAGTCGTCTAGTTTCTTCACTGCATACTTCATGTCTTCATGACGGAGGAACTCTACCACACCAGTGCCATCTTTGAAAGCATCTGCAAAGCAGACATCGCCCGCTTCGCGCATGTGATCCTTAAGATCCTACCAGCAAATACACGAAATATTTCAGAATTGGTAATACGACTGGTTTTTTATAACTGACAACTTGGTGGAAAACCTGTTTCCTCTTCATTTTAAAATGGCAAATTGGAAATTACCAAAGGTTTTTAAATAATAAATTTTAATGTCTGTTGTTAATAAATAACAAGGTTTTGTCTTAAATCATTGATTCTAACAAAGAGAAATATTCCAATGTATTGGAAATCCATTGTATTATATAAGAAAACTAAATAATCTGAAAATAATACAGGTAGCTCCAAACCTGCCAAGATCCAGAGGGTGGTAATCCTGTAACAAGCACCCTGTACTCAGAGCGTCTTGCAGGTGGGCCCCTGGCAGTAGGTCTGGATCCAAAACGATCACCCCCTCCTCGTCCACCCCTTGCACCTCCACCACCACCTCCCCTTGGGAACTCCACACGTAGACGATATCCGTCGTAATCGTAACCATCGCGTGCACGCACAGCATCATCTGCATCTCTGTAACATGATAAATTCAATTTTTAACAAACTGCAAAAGAGGAACTTACTAATGTGACTTTAGTAATTATCGTTTTTAATGTTGTGAAGAGTATAAATCCACAATGATCCTATACACACTTTGGGTTAGCTACAGACATCGGGTCAATCTAGAGAGCAGTCAAGAGGTTTTTCAGAATACAAAATGATAACAATTCTCAATATATTATTTCATGTACCACTATCATAGCAGAGTTTAGAGCAACCTGACTTTATAGATAAGATTGGTTGAATCTGTTCTAAAATCGAAACAGCACACCCTGACTCCAGGCAGTCTTGTCTGCCCTACCCCTTTCGTGTTTTTGTAAAGTCATAGGTGCGGAGAGAGAGCAACCCCCATCAGCAGTAACAACTTCAATTTGCATGAAGCCCAATGGCAATAAGCCTAGGCTGCAGACGTGAGAATGGGTGCCTGGAATTTTCTATGCAAAGGCGAGAGGCTGCGCTTCTCGCAGCGCCAAAGCTGTTGCATAAGTAACTTTAGTTCAATATTCCTGTGTAAAAAGTGAGGTTATGATTTTACAAAAAGATTCATAACTCATAAATGATACATTTCCACAAGGGGGAAGGGTAGTGAGGCTTTCCCCGAGTTATTCATTATTTAGTTACAAAAATAACAATTTCAGTGCTGCAGATGCAGATGCAGAGATCCTTCCCTAAAGCTACCACAGCTCCATAATAACAGTAAATAATTGTGGAAACAGGACAGCTGAATAATAAAGAAGTTTAATATCCATCAACAATATGATAGCATTTTACCTTTGAAATCTAATTTAGATGTTCACCAATAAAACACCAGCGCAATGTTAATTTTATTATCATCACCATTATACCCCATTATATTATAACCCACTACTGAACATAGACCTCCCCCAAGGAATGCCACAAAGCACAGTCCTGAGTAACCAGTATCGTTCGACTTCATGCATGTCTTACCAGGTCAACACTCCATCTAGTGGGAGGACACCCTACATTTTGACTATCGGTTCAATTTTGAATTAACATTTGACATCTATATTTCAATTTTTTCATGGCTTTTAATTAACCTAAATTATAATTAACACTCACTGTAGTTTCCAGACACAATAGCAATGACCCATATGTGGATCACGGGACAGGGAAGGTGTAAATTAAAATTGAAATTGTTTATAACAACATTGAAGGGACATTAGAACTAAGTATGCTTAAGGAGGTTATCATTATTGAACCAATATAAACATAATGCATGTTTTATCAATGCATTGCAAAATATATCAATTTGTTAGGGTTGGGTTTACAATTCGGTCGCCTGAATTTGAAGATTCTGTCACTGTGGGGGAGTCAAGGGGTTTATCTGAAGCACCCCCACTCGATTTTTTCTGCCGGAGCAGCGTCAAAGTATTTTTAATTATTTTTTAAAAATATTGGTAAATGACTAATTATTACATTTTTGACGTTTCATCTGTCAATGTCATATCAATACATAGTACTGAATCGATCTAGTGAATCGATATTTCACCCTAGAGAATCGAGATCGAATTTTTTTCTGTTTTATTAAGATTTGTAAAATTATTTACAATTTTTTTATTTCGTTTCTGTTCAATCCTTTCTTACAAATGGTGGGCAAACATAAATTATGTTTATAAACGAAAGTAGTTATAAAAGTTAATATTTTGGTGTTATATCAAGTGCAATAGCAAGCGAAGCAAGCCTGGGATGTGGAGCACCCCGACTCGGACACATTAGGTTAGAAGAGGATGACGGGGTCGAGTGAGCGAGCGAATAGACCCCGTCATCCTCTTCGTGGTTATTTTTTTGTAAACCACTCAGAAGTAGAAGCCCCGCAAAGCGGGGCTCCGTCGACCGGACTTCCCTCAACTGCACCACGTTAAGTGGCGTGGGGCTTCCATCCCCCAACTTTCTCTCCCCATAAATCGGGTTAAAATTGTCATAAAAATTACAAAACATAACCTCAAAATGAGATTTTTAAAAATTTATAAAAAAAAACTAAGCATGTCCGGCAGAAAGGGGAAGTAGGGGTGACTCTACAACTACTCCCCACCCCCTAATTCAGGCAACCGAATTGTAAACCTTACCCATTTGTTATATTAATATAAAAATTGAATGGAGAAAAATACATCTAGGTGATCATGGCATATTGACTAAACAACAATAATTATCTAATATATAAAAATTTATGTTTGTTCATATTTTATGTGGTATGGCAACCATTCATCAGATTGCTTTAAAACTTTGACAACTTATTGCTAGCACTTGAGCAAAGGTTATAGGTATAGTACAATTAAATTACAGTAGGTGGCGCATGTATCGTACCGACAAATTTATTTGAAACTTATGTCATTCAACTTCAAATATATATTCCAAATTAAGTATATAACTCTTCCAAATTTAAAACAATATTTTTAAAATTAATTATATTTGTAGCAACAATGCACCAAGTATCAGCTAGTGATATATAGTGATATATACTTTTACAATTAATGTCTTATCTGGGAGTTAATACATTCCTTTTATCAGCACACTACCATTACATACAGCAATAAACTAAGATAAAGATATGGAATTTTCCTTGTACATATATACATATTTATAAAACTTGGTTATATGGAAATAGCTTTTATGAAGCTTGTGCTATTCAATTGGTTTGTCCCATGTTGGTCTGGGACAGATATGACCCATGATGCTCTTTCATATCATAGAAGTTATGTTAGGTTTAGGATTTCAATAAAATTTCCAACTGAATGGGATGGTGGTATATTTTTTCTTCACAAAATTTTACATTTCATGTTGAGATTTCGTGTTAGATATTTCAGTAGTTCTTATCTCTGGTCTCTATAAAATTAGGGTATTACACTCAGAACCGTGCTTTCAGGCCTATGATTAGCAGTGGACTTGTGATGGGCTGGAATGATGACGATGATGACACAATTTGAAGCAAATTTTATTGCTTCATCAGTTGTAACAATATATAATTTATAATACTAGTGCGAAAATCATTCTAAATGCACGAACCTAGATAAATTAAATAAGATATACATATAGAAGATATAGGTTTTGACTATAGGTTTATTGCGAGTAAAAAGCTACTAAAATACACACTTACCTAGGATCTTCAAATTCAACGAAAGCAAATGGAGGGCCTTTTCTATTTTTTAAATCAACAAATGTAACTTTGCCAAACTTATAGAACAGATCTTGGATGTCCTTTGTTCTTATGTCCGGTGGTAGATTTCCTACGTATATTCTGCACTCATTTCTATTGCTACCGCTTCCTCCAGACATTTTAAATTATAATATGAATTGATAACAACTTATAATGTGAAATTAGCAACAAAGAACAAAGTGCAGAATATAAATTTATGTACTTTATCTTTACTTCGTAAAAAACAGTGCTTGTGCTTAGCGCTTGTTACAAATTCAAGATGGTGAAGATGGCGATAGCATGGCGGCAAGGGCACAGACAATTACAAAGATAAAGGGTGCGTTTGGCAGAAAAAAGCGCTAGCAAGCGCTTATAAGCGCTAAAATAGTTTTCGGCCAGGACACGATTGCTACTTCAGTAGCGCTGACACAATCCGCCATTTTGCTTATTTAATTTGTTTGTTTTGAAGTAGAGTTTATAAGTTGTTTTGTGCAATATTAGTTTTAAGTAATATAATGACATGAATAAACATATACATGCTATTAAAAACTCATGATTGGTAAGTTTTTAATATGCATATTTTACAAACATATATTTAAATTAGGTTAGATTCCCCGGTTAAAACTAACATCGTGTCCTGGAGGAAAATAGCTACTTACGATTTGACAGCGCTTAATGATTACGATCGCCATTTTGCTTACAAGCGCTTGCTAGCGCTTTTTTCTGCCGAACGCACCCAAAGACTCTAGTCATAAGCAAGAGAGCTAATGTCACAATAAATTGAAATAATTACCCGTAGACAGAGAAACCTATAGACTAATGATCAGCGTGGCCTCGAGTGAGAAAGGACGATATCGAATTTTTAGGTTATACAATAATCTTTATGACTTTTAAACACATTTAGATAAAATTTTTAATTGTTATAAGAACTGAACTGAACAAGATTCACCAATCTTAATGTCACAAAACACTTTTTTCTCATTTAAACCAACTTGTAAACACCTTAAATCGCTACGCTATTAAAGTTGTTTAGCAAACTGTAGAGTTTGCTAAACAAAAAAACCAGCACGGAGAAAGAGACAAACAATCCCACCGCTTTATTTCATTTCTATGCATGACGTATGCATAAATCTATCTTTTTCGTGTGCGAATGCGAAAGAAGGCGTCAATTTGTCTTTTTTGCTGAGCTGGAACCTTCTATCCCCGTCACGGAACAAAACCTGGCAGACCGAGTTCGGTACATAATGCGCTCGAAAATATTTGATGATGCCAAACTCGAACGACTACGACGTGAGGCTATTCCATCGTCGAATGAATCGGCTATGGCTGGAGATGCAGCTCCACATCCGACAGACCAGCATCCACACGTGGACGCCACCATGGATCTTCCTGTTGTGGTTGATTCGAACGACGATGAAATAGTCTCCCACGAACTAGAGCAAATGAGGAGTATATTGGAAGAGGCGATTTTGGAAACGCGCAGCACCCCTCTCGAAAATCGACCGCGACTTCCCCGCATACCCCTAAGCAAACGAAATCGGGCTGTCGTGCGGGCTCTTAACCCAATGCTGGTGACCTATTTGGAAGCTAGCTGGGACCTTTGCGAGACGGACTCAATTCTCTTTGGCGCCGCAGTGGCAGTTTGCCGTATTATTGGCACCAAACTACCCATGACTAGACGCGCTACTACACAAAGTAGCGCCATCCCAGCCTGGAGAAAAAGAATCGAGGACCGTATCGCAAAGGCAAGGGCCCTTATCGGCAGACTGACAAGCTTCAGGTCGGGTAATAATAGACCGAGGATTGTGCGCACCGTTAGGATGGCGTTTGCTGGGACAAATATCAGTTTGTCCCAGCCGGATATCACGCAGAAACTAACAGAGCGCATAGACGACCTGAAGCAAAAGATCGCTGCTTGGGGGAAGCGGATTCGACTTTACCGAGAGGTCAAGGCGGTTCAACCAGAATCGTCTCTTCCAGAGTGATCAGAAGAGGCTCTATAAATCATTGGAGCGACCAAAGGTATGTGGAGCGGGCCAAGGAACGGATCAGGCTGACATTATCGCAGGCTGCGGAGAACCACATAAGGATAAGAAGGGGTATCTTCCAGGGCGATTGTTTGAGTCCAATCTGGTTCTGCCTCTCTCTGAACCCTCTCAGTACCTTACTGGAGGGCTCCGGGAGGGGATTTCAGCTACGGAAAGGAGGGACAAAAGTGACCCACCTTTTCTATATGGATGACATCAAGTTATTCGCCTCCAGTCGCTCCCATCTTATGGAACTGCTAAACATCACTTGTGAATTTAGCAAATCCATTGGAATGGAGCTGGGGACGGATAAGTGTGCGGTCCTCCATGTTGAAAGGGGAAGGGTTGCTAACTCTGAGGGCATAGACTTGTCTATGCCCGTCAACTTAAGGACCCTTTCCGAGGCTGAAACATACCGATACCTGGGTATGTCACAGAACATCGGTATCGATGAGGCTGGTATGAAACAGTCAGTTTGCGACGTGTTTTATGCACGCTTGACCAAAGTGCTTAACAGCCTTTTGTCCGGTGTGAATAAGTCACACGCATATAACTGCTGGGTCATGCCTGTCCTCATGTATACCTTTGGCATACTCAGGTGGACTCAGACTGAGCTTAACGTCCGTTAAGTCCGTTGGCGTCGACCATAATATAACATCATAAGGCGTCGATCCAGCTGCCCTAAACGAACCGTGGAAAGGAGAGTTTTTCGATCTCGAGAGGGTAATGCAGCTAACGGCACTGCCTGGCGGCGGCAGGATCATCGTTCATCTCACGCTAGGGAGGTTACAGCAGTTACGGTTCGCGACCACAATAAAAGATACAGCTCTAGGTGTTATGGCTGTGGGGAAAGGGGCCATCTTCGGTCCAGCTGCCCTAAGCACACCCTAGGAAGGGAAGGTGAACCGTCGTTAAGGCTCTACTGGGACAGGGCCATCGTCACAGACAGGACTATTCTTGCGAATAAGCCTGATATTGTGCTGATGGACCGGGCACAGTCAAGGATATTTTTGGTCGACATTACCATTCCGTATGACGAGAACCTCGTGAAAGCCGAAACAGATAAGCGAACAAAATATCTGGACCTGGCTCACGAGGTGACCGACATGTGGGGTGGTCGGCCGACCGAAATTATTCCTGTAGTCGTCTCTGCGAATGGGGTAATTCAGTCGCCTCAGATGACCCGAGAGGCTGACTGGGACTCCGTGACGGACCGCTCCGGGCTCAAATGCAGAAGGCAGTGTTCCTCGATACCGCCCTCATCGTCCGTCGGTTTCTTTCCCTTTCCTCCTAACCCTCAGCCGTTTGGTCTCCTCTGCAGAGGGCTTCCATCTGGTTAGATCTTTATTTATTTGTGTATTTTTTGTATTTATTTTATTTTATTGATATTTATGTATATTTATCTTTTCATTTTAATTTATATTTATATATTTATAGAAACCAACCAGATGAGAAAACTATACAGATATCCCTAAAATAATAATAATAATTATATATATATATATATATATATATATATATATATATATATATATATATATATATATATATATATATATATTTAGTTTATGTTATTGATATTTATGTATATTTATCTTTTCATTTTCATTTATAAATATATATTTATAGAACCCAACCAGATGAGAAAACTATGTTGATATCCCACAATAATAATAATAAAATATTTATTCCTTGACCAAAAGTAATAAAATATTTAAAAGTTAAACTAATACAAAAATAATATTTTAGAAGGAAAATGAAAGGGTTCTGACTCAGCATGTGTTGCAGAGAATCTACAACGCTGTTATTCTGTCAGCACCCATATACCTACTTAGTGAGCTAGTATAACAGTACGCGTACATTACTGATTATATTAAAGCGGTCGATTCACTCTCCACCCTTATTAAATCCTTATTAAGGAGAACGAAAGGGTCGTCCCGGTTGCTAACAATAGTGGGCTTCCCCTACACATTAGCAACCTATTAAAAGCCAAAAAAGCTGCTTTCCGGAGAGCAGCAAAATATCCCACCCCCGAATACAGGCGCGCGGCCAATCGTCTTCAACGAAAACTCCGCTTCCGCCTCTCTGAATTCCAAGATCTCGAAAAGAGTAAGCTCATGGAGAATATCTCTCCATCTCACACAGCGTACTATCAGATGGCTAGAGCCCTCCGCATAGACGCTATCACCCACACTCCCCCTCTCTCCCGTCCCGACGGCACGGTTGCCTTCGAGGACGAGGAAAAGGCTGAGTGCTTTGCAGATAGCATTGCCGCTCAATGCTCTCCCAGTTCTCAACCCGTCGACCCCTCACACGTCCAGGCAGTGGAGGATGAGGTCCGCCGCCGGAACTCACCCCCCACGGCCTCCGAACCTATCTCTGTGTCCAATGATGAGATTTCATCCGTCATCAAAGGACTTAAGCCTAAAAAGGCTCCGGGCGCGGATGGCATCTCCAACCAAGCCCTAAAACACTTTCCCGAGCAGGTGTTAACCTTTTTTACCTATTATCTTCAACGCCTGCTTCATCCTTAGTTATTTTCCCACTACGTGGAAAGAGGCTACTGTGATTGGAATTCCCAAGCCAGGCAAGCCTCTCAACCTCCCCCTCCGGCCATCGCCCCATTAGCCTCCTCAAGGCAATGGGCAAGCTCTTCGAAAGAGTCATCCAAATTCGTATGAGGAGCTATCTGTTTCCCACAGACGGCGACCCTCTTATCATTCCCCATCAATTCGGCTTCCGAGCCAAACACTCATGCCCCCAACAAGTTCACCGCATTGTGGAATATATCCTCAGCGGTTTCTATCCTCGTCGTCATAAGACCATCGCGGTCTTTTTCGATATAGCCAAAGCTTTCGATAGAGTCTGGCACACAGGCCTCATCTACAAGCTCTATAAAATAGGTCTCCCCGATCGTCTAGTTCGTCTCGTGGCCTCCTATTTAAAACATCGTACCTTTCGTTTCAGACACGAAGGCACGCTTTCTTCACAGCGAACTATCAAGGCTGGTGTCCCTCAGGGCTCAGTACTTGCTCCTCTGCTGTACATCCTGTTCACCAACGACATTCCCATCCCGTCGAAAGGTGTTCAACTCTCCCCTCTTTGCAGATGACACTGCCATCTACTGCAAAGGTGTCTCACTACCCCTTATACGGAACAAGATCCAAAAGTCAGTTGATGACCTAGGAGCTTGGTTCAAAAAATGGCGCATCGATGTGAACCCGGAGAAGAGCTCCGCCGTCCACTTCGATTATAAACGACGCCGTCTCAAAAACACTCCACCAATACGTATGCTAGGGACCCCTGTCCCCTGGCATACGTCCGCCAAATATTTAGGTGTCACTCTAGACACAGGGCTCACTTTCAAGCCCCACGTCAAAAGAGTAACCCGTCACGCACGGTTTTGTCTGAGTAGGCTCAACAGTATGTTGGGCCGACACAGTAAAATGTCCCTTCGAAACAAGCGTACCCTCTACAAGGTATGTATACGACCAGTCATGTCCTACGCGGGCCCCGTCTTTGCCCACGCAAACCCTAACATTTTAAATGAACTCCAAATAGTTCAGAACCTCTTCTGTCGTCGAGCTGCGAACGCACCGTGGTACGTCCGTAATGCCGACCTTCATCGGGACTTAGAGCTCCCAACAATTCAACAATTTCTTAAAAAACTCTCTGAGAACTTCTTCAAAGCCTCAGAGTCGCACCCAAACCATTTAATTCGTGAGGCAGCTTCTTATGCAGCCCCACACATTCTCGCTATCGTGTCCGCAGGCCGAGAAACTCTCTCTCGGACCCGCCTAATAAACTTTCAAACGACCTGAACTGTCTCCTGGCGGCTCAGGCCAACTCTAATTAAATAAAATTATTGTAATATCTAACATTAATTTGCCTTCGTAGGCACTCCCTCAGCGGCACTTAGCCGCCTGCGCCCTTTTTCCCAAAAGAGGGTCGCTCATGATAAGGCACAATAGAGCTTAATCAGCCGGTTGCCTGTCCCCAAAGGCGGTTTTTAGAGGGTATCACTTAGGGTCCCCGGTAGGACAGTGAGCCCCTCATAACCACGATAGACCGGCTATCGTGGTATGCGTAATGCATTTTCCGCCTCTCTACGTATAGGGTAGCCCTTTAATTGCTTCGGGCGCAAAAAAAAAACTGATTATATTACAAATAGCTTTTAGTGTTAAATTATTTATTTATTCATTCAGCCAGTACAAGAACTGTATAATTAACCAGTACAAGTTTTCATAATATTTCTATTAATAAATTGATAATTTATATACATGTACAAGAGATAAACATAATATAAATAAAAACATGAAAATAATAATAATAATAATATTAAAAGTAAGAGCTACAGTAGTATTTTATTTATTCAGACTAATTATAATAATTATGCTAGAACAACGTAATGGTTATTAAAAAGAATATTGGTAGTAAATGTAAGTTACATAATTGCATATAACTATATATGGAATATTCAGTCCCTGCCGAATATTTTTTTTTATATTTATGACATTTTATGCGTACTTAATAAATACTCATTATATTTTCTCTTAAAACTGTTCTTATTTGTTAATGTTCGTAATGGTGGTGGAAGATCATTCCTACATTTTGTGGCCATAAATTTGTAACTACCACGAAATGCTGATGTCCTATGTTGAGGTATGTAAAGTACTTTTGCACACTTTCGGATACCGTACATATATTGATTTTGTCTCCACTGTAGCTTTTCATATAGGTATTCTGGTTTCTTTGTTTTTATCACTCCAAATAGCAGGGAGGCATAAAATAATTTGAGACGTTCCTGCATTTTAAGCATATTAGAGGCATTAAGGTAAGGTGTAACATGTGTTCGTCTTGGGATGTAAAAACAGTAACGAGCGCAAGCATTTTGTACCCTTTGAATTAATTTTTTTGATTTTTTAAATAGACAAGGTCCATACAAAGTATATCCAATAATTTAAAGTATATACAATAATTTAGTTTGGACAGAACTAAGGTTTCACATAGTTTAACGCGTAAGTCTACAGTGATAAACTGCCTAATTGAATATAAAACCTTTCAATCGGAAAAAAAACAACTTTTTACGACATTAATTACATGATTTTCAAACTTTAAATAACTACCCTTAAGAACCCCAAGATTTCGTACTTCAAAAACTCGTTCAATGTTTTCTCCATCAATACGTACGTTAAGATCAGTAAAAGTTATGTCCTTTACCTGCTTTTTAGTACCTATAATAATAAGCTTAGATTTTGTAGATTAAGGAGCATGGAGTTATTTTGTGACCAAGAACTAATGCGTTGAAAATCCTCATTTAACTTATCTACCGCTGTATTTACATTTTTACTATCTACACTAATATACACCTGTAGGTCATCAGCATAAGTATGGTATTTGCAATTTTCAAGACATGCTGTTATATCGGAACTATAAATGATAAAAAGCAAAGGGCCCAAAATAGATCCTTGAGGGACACCTTTATTGACAGGAAGAAGTTGGGAAACATAGCTTTCGCCATCATTCCGTTATAACTTGTTGTAGACGATTATTGAGATAACTCTTAAACCACACCAATGCCCCGTTATCAAAACCGTAATATGATAGTTTATCTATTAACAAATCCGTATTTATCAAATCGAATGCTTTTGAAAAATCTAAAAGAGTAAGGATCGTGCCTTTGCCAGAATCCGAAAAAGACAGCACGTCATTTACGACATTTATAGGGGCTGTAGCTGTCGCATGACTCTTCCTAAACCCTGATTGTAACTTAGGTAGTATTTTATTTAGTTCACAAAAGTATACTATTTGAAAGTGTACAACTTTTTCCAATATTTTTGATAAATATGGTAAAATGCTAATAGGCCTTAGGTCGCTTAAATCAACTGCGTTTTCTTTTTTTGGTACAGGACGAATTAGTGCGGTTTTCCACTGAGAAGGAAAAATTGATTCTGTGATAGACATATTAATTATTGCTGTTATAACCTTTAATGTTTGTGGTAGTGTCAAAAGTATCATTTCCATACCAATTCGATCAACCCCTTGTGATATAACTCAAAATGCATAAGTTGACTAAATAACTTGATGATTATATCACTATCTGAGCATTTACTTTACGATTTTTACTCTTATATTTTACATGCGTAGACAGCTACAGGTTATTAAAACACAAAATTACATCACTTTTGCTTTGCAAAATCCACTTTTAGCTAATAGTATTAAACAATATTTAAGATATACGTGGTACTATGATATTAGCATGAATGAGTCGGCTCAACCGGGGAAGGACGGTCCTTCACCAGTTGAGCTCTCACAGAATACCAGAGTAGTCCTTTCCTAGTTGAGCTCTCACGGAATACCAGAGTAATATAGCAGCTTAATGTTACGTATGGTGAGTGTAGAGAAGAGAAGACCTTATTAATACTGGAAAAGAGGCATTCCATCCTAGTCCACAAAGGGTGACAAAGTATTTGTACTTTGATTTTAATTGAGGAATGTAGATATCTATGTGCCACAGCCTTCACCTACTATCACTGCATTCACCTACTATCAGGTACACTGCGTTCTCGATTGTCACCCTACTTCCATGGGAAAAACCGATTTTCATCCATGTACGTTCAAATTCCTATTTCCTAATAAAACATTTGGCCACAAGGTCAGCCAAAAAGAATACTTCAATTGCTGTAACACATTAATATTACTCAATATATTACTCAAAACTCTTAAACTATTTATGAAACAATAGTAACTATGTAAAAAGTGGGGTAATAAATGTTATTACTATTATTATTATCATATGACGCAGTCAAGTTACTTTGTATTTCTGAAAACATACATCACATTGTCATATGAATCTTTAACATCGCCTTCTTAGGATCTTCTCCTAATTGAAACAACAAACAACAGAGAGAAAAAGAAGTTAGGGAATTCATTATTCTTTTCGTCGTCAGGATGTCGTAAGAGGCGACTTTATGAAATACCAGAAAAGACTCGTGGCTTCCAATAGACTGCTATAAAATCATTTCGTTTACCCCAGGTGTAAATACTCGGAACCGATGTCGGGGAGCAGCGTCATAGGTGCAAGACATCTTGTATTATGATCACAAACTAATAAGAGCACTAATGTAATTATGATCATCAATCCACATGCAAGTGTGACGAAATAAAAGTTCGCCCAATAACGGGAGAGCTTAAGCTAATGGAGAACGTTTTATGTAAACTTCATGTGCCATTTTAATTTTATGCATAAACGTTTAAACCAATACGCATAACGAAATTGATTACGGCTTGGTGAACAAATAATACGACTGCGGAGCAATATTATATAAAAAAATTATATAGATTGTTGTTACTACGGTATTGAAAGAAAGTTAGTATTTTAGAGATGTTTCAAGCATGTTATAGGTTAGGGAAATATCATGAAATTTTATTAAAAATACATTATTGAAATAAATAAGTAGTTTATTAGTCTGAGTTTATTGCAAAAAGCACGTTAGGACTGCTTTTTTGTATGTAATATCTATTTTAATTTGATAATAATAAAGTCCGTCATTGAATATTCATAAACTTTGATTCAGATTCTAAAACAAGACAATTTTCGCGCATTTTATTAATTTATGAATCTGATAAGTGATAACTGTTTTAGCGACAAAATAAAAAAAAAAAACATTTTTCCTTCTTGGCCACATAAACAATACATTCTCTTTGATTTAATATGATGTAATTTTATATTTCGAACGTTTTCGAATTTCGAACGCCCTCTACCAGCAAATCTCTTCTGAAAGAAGCCTGTGAAAGAATCCTCTGGAAAGTAGACACTAGACACGATCTCCGGTATATCTAAATCATTACGTGAGAATATATTCTTTAGCCCGAAGTAAATGTAAGTATTTTCGTTATCATTCATTCTTCTTTTATATTCTTCCATTT
Organism: Parnassius apollo; assembly: GCA_907164705.1. Lineage (NCBI taxonomy): Eukaryota > Metazoa > Arthropoda > Insecta > Lepidoptera > Papilionidae > Parnassius > Parnassius apollo. The sequence continues at coordinate 9,498,972 of CAJQZP010001449.1, read as the reverse complement.
TAGGTGGTGAAATCAGGTGAATTTTATAAGTTTATTTTACTTTTTTGGAAATTCTATTTGAAAGAGCTTGAATGTGGATAAATTTTTTATATGGTTCTTTTTACATGGACAATTAAACTGTTTTTATTGATTTAATTTTTAAGTTTCTATAGTGATAAACTACGCAATGCTGAAATAATTCGATTTTTTCGGAAACATCCAAGTTCTCAATGGTTAGATTGTTCCTCATTCATTTTATAAGGTGTTTTTAAATGACTGGTATATCAGCTAAAGCAACGGTCAAAATAGCGACAAAACATCATGATCAGCCTTTAAATTGCAAGAGGTAAGATAAATCGAATAAAAGCATTTTAAGGTTCACTATTGCGCTTTCTCTACTTTTATTTTCAATAGATTTTTGTAAAAGGGCGCGCTGGTTTAGTCCCGATTTTCGCGCCTGACCTTTACTGCACTCTAATAATAGCATTACTGTTATTGAACCTAAACAATCAATGCCGTTGTTTTACGCATGTGGTGAAGTCTATGATGTATTCAATAAACTTGTTATCGGAAGGGGTACGAAAATATTAAAGTGAAAATTCCCGTCTCTTCGTGTAGTGTGTATTATCTTTGATTTTGTTTCTTTCCCCATTCTAGGCACAATGGTATGTTAGTTCCAGTAGAGCAAACTACTTTTTAGGGCACTCTTCAGGTGTTGTCTAAATCCGAATGACATGTTAATAAGCCCATTTTATTAAACATTCATTAAAATTATGTGAGGTTGCAATCTAACTACAGAATTTTGTTTCAGCAATAAATCTAACAATATGTGTGACCGAAAGGCAGTTATCAAGAATGCAGATATGAGTGAGGAGATGCAGCAAGATGCAGTGGACTGTGCGACACAGGCACTAGAGAAGTTTAACATTGAAAAGGTAACTATGAGGCTTCACTATGACATAAGGTTGCACCAAGACATTGTATTGGTATGTTTATGTATGTTACATTCCAGTGCATTGTGTTCTTTTAAGAAGTAGTAAAACGTTCTGACTATCTCAAAAATCTACTGAGCAAGCAACCTTTGTACTATGCATGCACTGTGCATTGTGATTATAAAGAAATAATCATAATGCGATTCTGAAGTGTATTATTAAATCGCACTTACTATCACCTAACTACCAAATCATAATCTAAACCTGTTCTCCTTTAGAACAAATTACAGTAATGGAATTGCCCTTTGAAGACAGGTGAAACATCAATGAAACATATGATTGTTTCGTGTTACATGCATATACCTGTTTCTTTTGCCCAACTGGCAATCTAGCTGTAAATTAACAAACTAGTTAACTGGCATATAAACTCTAATTTAACTATGACATTGATATCAACACATAAAATGGTATTACAATGAAACTAATGTTCTGTTATCTGTGAAAGTATGATGTGGTATTAGTTTCCCATATGATAAAAATTTGTGGTTAAATTTTTTGTAAGTTACGACACAATTCATTTTACATTTTCAGGATATTGCAGCATTTATCAAGAAGGAATTTGACAAGAAGTACAACCCAACATGGCACTGCATAGTCGGCCGCAACTTTGGCTCTTATGTCACGCATGAGACTCGCCACTTTATCTACTTTTACCTTGGCCAGGTTGCCATACTCCTGTTTAAGAGTGGTTAAAACTCTGCTACGCACCTTCTCTAAATTTTATGTTGTTAGCAATGGACATAGTATAACCGGGTTCGAAAGTCTGCCTCTCTCATTGTTCCAACTCATCCCAAGAATAACTGGATAGGAAGTGGATATTTTACATTCCTACCTGTAGGTAGCATTTACCTAGTTTGTTTGTTTCTTATCTTGCTTAATTTACCTGGGGTGTGTTGACTTTATGAGAGGCATTATGGTTGTAAATGTATGTAGGGGTGTGGTTGTTTGTGTGAATGGTTAAGCGGTTGCCAGCCACTTCACTTCCTTTGTTTAATGATGCTGGTCATTCACCCTGCGTCGAATCTCCGACACTTAGTACCCGGGCACTTGATGTATGTTTGTTCTGTGTTAGATTACTTTAAGGTTCAATATTGACTTTGGTACATTCACTTCTAGTGTATTTATATTAAAGAAAATTTTAGTTAATTATTCCTAGATTTAACCTAGCATAGTGTAAAGTCATATGTTAGTACTTATCTAAATTTATTGTTTATTTTCTTTGTTAAACAATCACTGGAGATATTTTCAATACTTCTATATTAAATTAAACTTTCTTACAAACCCATTTCTAGATGTTTTATTTAAAATAACATTTTATTCATAAAAATGAAAGTAAGATACATGCATGGCTCTACAAATATACCTAAAAATATAAAAGATACTCTATATGTATACATCATCATCATCATAATTACAGCCCTTTTTTTTTTTTTTTTTTTTTTTGCGCCCGAAGCAATTAAAGGGCTACCCTGTACGTAGGGAGGCGGAAAATGCATTACGCATACCACGATAGCCGGTCTATCGTGGTTATGGGGGACTCACTGTCCTACCGGGGACCCTAAGTGATACCCCCTAAAAACCGCCTTTAGGGACAGGCAACCGGCTGATTAAGCTCTATTGTGCCTTATCATGAGCGACCCTCTTTTGGGAAAAGAGGGCGCAGGCGGCTAAGTGCCGCTGAGGGAGTGCCTACGAAGGCAAATTAATGTCAGATATTACAATAATTTTATTTAATTAGAGTTGGCCTGAGCTGCCAGGAGACAGTTCAGGTCGTTTGAAAGTTTATTAGGCGGGTCCGAGAGAGAGTTTCTCGGCCTGCGGACACGATAGCGAGAGGGGGGTGGGGCTGCATAAGAAGCTGCCTCACGAATTAAGTGGTTTGGGTGCGACTCTGAGGCTTTGAAGAAGTTCTCAGAGAGTTTTTTAAGAAATTGTTGAATTGTTGGGAGCTCTAAGTCCCGATGAAGGTCGGCATTGCGGACGTACCACGGTGCGTTCGCAGCTCGACGACAGAATAGGTTCTGAACTATTTGGAGTTCATTTAAAATGTTAGGGTTTGCGTGGGCAAAGACGGGGCCCGCGTAGGACATGACTGGTCGTATACATACCTTGTAGAGTGTACGCTTGTTTCGAAGGGACATTTTACTGTGTCGGCCCAACATACTGTTGAGCCTACTCAGATAAAAACGTGCGTGACGGGTTACTCTTTTGACGTGGGGCTTGAAAGTGAGCCCTGTGTCTAGAGTGACACCTAAATATTTGGCGGACGTATGCCAGGGGACAGGGGTCCCTAGCATACGTATTGGTGGAGTGTTTTTGAGATGGCGTCGTTTATAATCGAAGTGAACGGCGGAGCTCTTCTCCGGGTTCACATCGATGCGCCATTTTTTGAACTAAGCTCCTAGGTCATCAACTGACTTTTGGATCTTGTTCCGTATGAAGGGTAGTGAGACACCTTTGCAGTAGATGGCAGTGTCGTCTGCAAAGAGGGAGAGTTGAACACCTTTCGACGGGATGGGAATGTCGTTGGTGAATATGATGTACAGCAGAGGAGCAAGTACTGAGCCCTGAGGGACACCAGCCTTGATAGTTCGCTGTGAAGAGAGCGTGCCTTCGTGTCTGAAACGAAAGGTACGATGTTTTAAATAGGAGGCCACGAGACGAACTAGACGATCGGGGAGACCTATTTTATAGAGCTTGTAGATAAGGCCTGTGTGCCAGACTCTATCGAAAGCTTTGGCTATATCGAAAAAGACCGCGATGGTCTTATGACGACGAGGATAGAAACCGCTGAGGATATATTCCACAATGCGGTGAACTTGTTGGGGACATGAGTGTTTGGCTCGGAAGCCGAATTGATGGGGAATGATAAGAGGGTCGCCGTCTGTGGGAAACAGGTAGCGCCTCATACGACTTTGGATGACTCTTTCGAAGAGCTTGCCCATTGCCTTGAGGAGGCTAATGGGGCGATGGCTGGAGGGGGAGGTTGAGAGGCTTGCCTGGCTTGGGAATTCCAATCACAGTTGCCTCTTTCCACGTAGTGGGAAAATAACTAAGGTTGAAGCAGGCGTTGAAGATAATAGATAAAAAGGTTAACACCTGCTCGGGAAAGTGTTTTAGGGCTTGGTTGGAGATGCCATCCGCGCCCGGAGCCTTTTTAGGCTTGAGTCCTTTGATGAGGGATGAGATCTCATCATTGGACACAGAGATAGGTTCAGAGGCCGTGGGGGGTGAGCTCCGGCGGCGGACCTCATCCTCCACTGCCTGGACGTGTGAGGGGTCGACGGGTTGAGAACTGGGAGAGCATTGAGCGGCAATGCTATCTGCAAAGCACTCAGCCTTTTCCTCGTCCTCGAAGGCAACCGTGCCGTCGGGACGGGAGAGAGGGGGAGTGTGGGTGATAGCGTCTATGCGGAGGGCTCTAGCCATCTGATAGTACGCTGTGTGAGATGGAGAGATATTCTCCATGAGCTTACTCTTTTCGAGATCTTGAAATTCAGAGAGGCGGAAGCGGAGTTTTCGTTGAAGACGATTGGCCGCGCGCCTATATTCGGGGGTGGGATATTTTGCTGCTCTCCGGAAAGCAGCTTTTTTGGCTTTTATTAGGTTGCTAATATGTAGGGGAAGCCCACTATTGTTAGCAACCGGGACGACCCTTTCGTTCTCCTTAAGGGAGGATTTAATAAGGGTGGAGAGTGAGTCGACCGCGGTGTCGATTTTTTCGGGACTATCTAAGTCCGACGGTAGGGAGATGGTAGAGTCCTGTGAGTCCAGAGCTTTAGCTAGGGACTCCTTGAATCCCTTCCAGTTAGTGAAGGTTTTCGTGTGTGTTGGGGGAGGTGGCTGATGGCCAAGAATGAGGGAGACCGGTCGGTGATCTGATCCTAGATCGTCTAGTGTCTCGATTGCTCCGAGGTTGAGAGAAACTCCTTGGAGTATCGCAAAATCTAACACATCGGGGGGCGTGATCGGTGTTATCGGGGAAGTGAGTAACACCGAGAGGACTATGGACGGTAATATCAAGAGACTGCGTGATATCGAGCAGTATCTTGCCACTAGGGGACGTAGTGCGGCATGTCCATTCAGTATGCTTGGAGTTAAAATCTCCAAACATAATGACTAAATTGCCTAAAGACAAAATGGCTTCAAAATCCTTTTTGAGGGGATAGGTTCCTGAAGGGATGTAACAGGAGGCTATGAGGATGGACTGATGTCCAGTCATAGCTAGCCTGCATACCGTGGCTTCCATGTTGGTAAGCTGCGGAGTAGAAATGGGCGAGCAATGAAGTGTCTTCTTGTAATAGATGGCCGTTCCGCCGCCTCGGCGGTCGGGTCTGTCGTTACGATAAAGAGAGAAGTTTTTAATAGAAAGGCCTCTAGTGTCCTTAGCTTTGAGATTAGTTTCCTGTAGGAGGAGGAAATCGACTTCACGATTCCGAAGAAAGAGCTTGAGCTCTGGGAGGTTATTTCGCAAGCCGCGAATATTAAATGATACAAGCGATAAACCCTTAGGTTTGATACGACCGTGAGATCTAGGTAGGTTAATTCTCTCAGTCATTGAAGTTAAGTTAATTAAGTTAACCTAACTTACAACGCTAACAAAAGGTTATTGTGCTCCGCAAGAACGAGGAGACGTTCTTGGGGGGACTTGGCCGCGCGCAGTTTGCGTGATACAACTGTTATTTCCCTAACGTCGATATTCCTAATAGCGGAATATAGCGTGTTGTAGTCGTCGATTGTGGGCTCTGCTTCATGAGCGTACGAGGTTGTCCGCGGTGGGTCTGCCTTTTTGGGCCCCCAGGGAAAGACTGGAGGCTGCATTGGCTTGGAGAAGCCCGGAGGGGGCCGAATTATGCCCTGAGGGGGCCTAGGGGGACCCTGAGGGGGCCTAGGGGGACCCTGAGAGGGTCGAGAGAAGCCCTGGATAGGCTGAGAGGGGCCCTGACGGGGCCGTTGTTGGAGGGCCGGGAATGAGCGGTCATTTACCGGAGGTGGGGCTTTCCTACTGGGGCGAGGTTGAGGTGCGCGTGGGCAAACCTTGTAGTTCGCCGGGTGTCCTGTCTGGTTGCACAGGACACAGGCGGGCGGGGGATTCGGCGTCTTTGGGCCGGGGACACTCTTTAGTGTTGTGTGGCTCCAGGCACTTCACGCACCTGGGTGGGGCGGAGCAGTTGGCCGCCGCGTGACCATAAAGTTGGCAGCGGTGGCACTGCGCCGGGAAACCGGGCCTATGTGGGGGCTCTACCTTCACCCTTGACAGGCCGCACACTGTGCGCACCTGCCGGAAGATGGCTTTAGCCTCCGGCACGTTGGACAAGATTACTAGGGCAAGGTTGTATCTCTTGCCCGTACGGTTGTGCATTTTGTGCACTGCTTCCACTGGGAAACCTTGGGACTTAAGGTCCTCGAGGATTTCCTCGTTGGAGAACTCAAAGGGGACGCCTCGGATGACGGCCCTGACTTTACGCTCTTCAGGGAGAGCGTAAGTGTGGTATGAGATGCGCTCGGCTGTGAATAGCCGGGTAATTGCGCGGAAGTCCTCGATCGAGGTAGGGATTATTTTGATTGCCTCCCCGAGGTTGACTGCATGATCGTATTTGATACCTGCGTCGTAGCAGGTCTTAGACAGTTGGGTGAACTTTGCCTTGTCTCTTAGGAAGACAGGGGGCGGGACTTGCTTCTTCGCCAGCACTGGAGCACAACGAGAGGCTGGTTTAGATGGAGTGGGGATGTCTAGTGACATCAGTGGGACGGGTGCAGCGTCAAGGGCTGCGGAGGTTGAAGGAGCGGCAGGGGCCGCTGAAGTAGGGGGGTGCGTTTCAACGCGGCGCGCTTTCCGTTGCGCTTGGAGGTGACGGTGGTGAAGTTTGACTCACCGGTTCCGTCGGAGTCAGAGGACTCCGATGAACCGGAGCCGGAGGTAGTGGCGCGCCTCTTCCGGGAGGACGGCGCCGAGGACTCGGAGCATGCGTACTCCATTTCAAGGGGGGGCAGATTCGAGTTGGGCAAAAGAGTTCCTCGTTTCGAGGTAAGATGCGATTACCGGCGGCGGATGGTGTGCCTGAGGGGCAGGGAGGGAAGCCTGGGCGGCGATGGTGGCGATGGCGGCGAGGACTGTCTCATTGCCATTTAAACCGAATTGGTTAATGAGGGCGGCGAGGGACTCAGTGAAACTGGGTGTGGCCATTTTGGGTCAGTAAGCAAACTGAGCTACGTATAAATAAAGATGAGGGCGGGTCCCTGCTCTCGGTAGAACAGGGACTAGATCGCGAGACGTACTACGACACACTATACACGTAATACAAGAATAACAAGAACACAAGAAAATAAAGGAGACAGTAAAAAAAAAAAAAAATGATAATGAAGATGAAATGAAATGACAAGTGAAAATGAAAAATGAAAATGAAAAGCGGAAGTCAGTCAGACCTCCCTGCCCGAAGACAGGGGGGCAAGAGCTGTAGCGAAAAAGTGACTCACCAGCAGCCTCGACGCTGTTCCGCGTGAGCAGGACAGCGGAGGCGCGTGAGAGCGCGACAGCACTACCGTACTGTACGGGAGCGCGGACCACCAGGAGGCGACCGTCCGAGAGCGGTGCCGCCGGCGGACTGAGCACTGCGTCAGCGCTGTACAGCGCGAGCGGGACAGCGGGGGCGCGGGAGCGGGGAGCACTACCGTACAGGAACGAAAGCGCGGACTACCTGGATGCAACCGCTCGGAAGCGATGCCACAGGCGGAATGTAATTACAGCCCTTCACAAGTTTACTTATAAACATAGGCCATCCCCAAGGTATGCCACAAAGCACTGTCCTGAGCCACCTGCATCCATCGACTTCCTGTATGTCTTTGGGGGGTCGCCCTACACTTTGCCTACTTGTATGAGGCTGCCACTCGAGAACCTTTTTTCCCCAACAGTTGTCGGTTCTTTGAGCTATATGGCCGGCCCATTGCCACTTCAGCTTACTCTATCTCTTTGGTTCTACTGTGGATATCCTAATTTCTGAGTCTTATCACGCAGAGAACCTCCGAGCCTAGCCCTTTCAGTAGCTAGCTGAGTGACCTTGAGCGTCCTCATATGGCCAGCAGTGAAGGACCACATCTCAGATCCGTACTAAGTCATCACTCGCAACACGCACTGGTTGTGTAATCTAGTTTTCAGAGTTTGAGATATATCTGACGAGAAGATGTGTCGTAATTTCCCAAACGCTGCCCAGGCGAGTTGAGTCCGTCGATTGACCTCTTGGTCGAGGTTGGACATACTCGTCAACAACTCCGAGCATAGTGCTCCCAACAACTACCGGCATTGACATGGCAGGTGTGACATGGACATTAAACATGATCTTTGTTTTGTCCATGTTCATCTTAAGACCTATACGTTGGGAGACACCATTGAGCATAGTGCTTAGGTTCTCCAGCGATTCTGCCATAAGAACTATATCGTCGGCAAATCGAAGGTGAGTGATGTACTCGCCATTGATGTTTATCCTTTTCAGTCCAGTAGCTTGAAAATGTATTCCAATGCAGCAATTCAGCAGCAGCAGTAATTCCATCCTCGCCTGGGGCCCTGCCATTTTTAAGGTGCTGGAGAGCCATTCTAATCTCGCTCAGAATGACGTCTGGGATATCATCGGTATAGTGTCGGATAAGACTTGCTCTTGGATCATTACTCACACTTGCGTGTGGCTCCAGCTATGATGTGTACAGCTGCCCATAGAACCTCCCAATCTCACTCAAAATTTCAGGTGTTCCAGAAACGATGCTGCCACACTCAGTCTTCAACTTCGACAGTTGGTTCTTTCTGGGTAACATCTCTGGCAAAGACTTTGGAGCCCTGGTTCCACTCGATCACTTCTTTAATACGAGCAGTATTAAAGTTGCGTAAGTCTCGCCGCATGCATTTAGAGATCTGTCTGTTCAGTTGCCTGTATGCTGTCAAATCTGTTGAGAATTGCAGCCTCATCTCCCGTCTAACAGCCATGAGATTAAGAGTGATCGGAGAGTTTTTGTGTTCTTCTGCGGCGGGTCTTGCAGAACTTAGCTCCGACCGCGTGGACAGTTTCCACAAGCTTGTCATTCATATCGTTCACTGCATTGCAATCTTCTGGGCACTGAAAGCGGTTACGTAACTCGAGCTGAAAGGTTTCGGGATTCTGTATTAGAGCACGAGGGCGCGAAGCGTTGACTTCATTAGACGAGACCCCTCAACGTAACGTTTAGGTTCAGTGTGCCTCTAACCATTCGGTGATCGCTGCCAATTTTCACCCTTGCGACCACTGAGACATCACTGAACAGTTGGCGTCTGGTCGTTATAATGAAGTCAATCTCATTTTTTGTCGAACCGTCGGGGCTCGATCAGGTGCACTTTCTGTGGGGCCACTTCTGGAAGAAAGAGTTCATCATAAAAAGTCCCTCTTTCTCAATGAAGTCAGCCAGCTGCTGGCCCCTTGGGTTCCGTTGCCCTATCCCAAATTTCCCTACCTTAAGCTAACCGTATTAACACCGTATAGTGAGTTTGGAGGAATGCACGGCTCTAGAAATATCCTCATACGTTTCCTCCACCTCCTCATCGGGATGTTCCGACGTTGGCACGTAAACTTGTATGACCTTCAGCGAATACTGTTTGGTGATTCTGAGCTTGGTACGCAACCCTCGTCGATACACTCCAAATATTTAAAACGTTGTTAACGAGAGACTTTTGGACGACAAATCCAACACCTCCTTGGGACAGATGGTCGCCCTCCCGGTGATAGAATAAGTTGCCGGATTCGAGAATCATGTGTCATGTGTCCTCCCCTTCTCTTCGGACCTCGGATAATTCTATAATATGCCAGCGCAACTTGTCTACCTCTTGTTCCAGCTCCAGTATCGTCTCGTCAGTCCTCAGGGTGTGTGCGTTACGTGTTTCTAGGCCGAGTCGTCGTAGGTGGCAACTGAACCTCCACCGGAGATTCTTAGCACCCCCTGCCCCGCTGTTACCATGGTCGCCACCGTAGCCAGGTATAGCGGAGCCGCCGGGGACTAGGGGCCGTTTGTTTGTATCGTTACTCATGGGGGCATGTTTGCCATAGTGGTCACGCTTGGCGAGCGGGTTGGAAGAGTTTTTTATTGTGAATTTATAGAGTCTTAGAGGTATAAGGACTATACATACTCCTTTTAGTGTATTTGAAGTAGAAGACTTGATTTTTTTTTGGTCGCTTTCTAATCACTTTTATACAGTAGGTTATGCTGATGACCTGACTATACTGGTCTCGGGAAAGACAGCTAGCATAGTGTGCGACCTGACCCAAGCGGCTCTCCGTATAGTGGAGAGATGGTGCAGGGAATACGACTTAACCGTCAACCCAAATAAAACGGTTTTAGTAATGTTCACACAAAAACGAATGCTGAATAACTATCATCTTCCAAGTCTTTTCAGCACAAAACTCCAGCTATCCTCTGAGGTAAAATATTTAGGTCTTACCTTGGACAGCAAACTTAACTGGAATAAACACATAGAAAACAAAATCAACAAAGCTAGTATAACTTTCTGGCAATGCAGAAGCATGATTGGCAAAAGATGGGGACTGACGCTAAAAATCATACTGTGGCTTTACAAAACTGTAATCCGGCCCATGATCACATACGGCGCTCTGGTATGGTGGACCAAGACCAATGAAGCCACCACAATTAAGAAGCTTCAGCGCTACCAGAGACTGGCATGTATGGCTGCCACAGGCTGCATAAGAACTACGCCAACAGCAGCCTTGGAAGCGATGCTGGAGCTAACTTCGCTTCATCTACATATACAACAAGAAGCGACTTTAGCTGCCATCAGACTCAAGACCCTAAATCTTTGGAGTAAGAATAGTGTCCCTCATACAGGCATAATTGATAGAATTCACTCAGAAATTCCTATCCTACAAGCCAAATACGATAGGATTCCTAAACAATTTGTTTTCGATAAGAAATACAAGATACAATTAAATGAAAACAGCCAGCCGGAAGGATTAAGCCCAAAAGAGCTTAGAATTTTCACCGATGGTTCTAAAACAAATGAAGGTGTAGGTTCTGGAGCTTTCTCTGAAGACCTCAATATTCACATATGCACACCGCTGGGTACCTATAACACGGTCTTTCAGGCGGAATGTATGGGTATCATTCAAGCGGCCATAGCAATAGATGCTAGGATGGTTAATGACTTCCCCATCAGAATATTGACCGACAGTAGGGCGGTCTACAAGCTCTGAGTTGCAATGGGGTGAACTCGGGACTAATATATGAATGCCATCAACGATTAAATGAGGTATGTAAAAACAACAATGTGACTCTGCAATGGATAAAGGGACACAGTGGATCCAGAGGCAAAGATGCAGCGGACGAACTGGCCAGAAGAGGATCGGCTCTGGCCACTGTAGGGCCGGAACCAATCATACCAATCCCCTTTGGTAACGTTCGTTCAATGGTACGTAGACACTTCACTAATCAACACGCTCAGCTTTGGAAAAATCTAGTAGACTGTAGACAAGCTAGGGAGGCCCTACCTGTAATAAACAGTCGCTTAACCAAAGTTCTAATGAGACCGAACAAGCCGCAGATCAGGATAGTAACTAGTGCTATCACAGGACACGGCACCTTTAACAAACATTTATTTACTATAGGTGTTACAGATAGTCCCCTGTGCAGGGCATGTATGGGGGAGGAAGAAACGGCGGCCCACGTGCTACTGAAATGTCCGGAGGTCGCTACGTACAGGGCTAAACATCTCGGCACGCCGGGATCACTCCCCGAAGTTGCATGCAACATCAAGGGACTGTTGAGCTTCTTCGGGGAGATATCATGGCTCGAATAATCACATTATTCCTGCCCACACGCAAAATACGCGCATAGACGTGGAGTTGCGGAAAACAGCCCGTCGCAAACTAAACGCAAACTAGGTACCTGCCTGATGTTACCTGAGTCATTCCTGTCGAGTCCTTAAAAGTAATAAAATAATTTTTAAACTGGAATACTCCCCCAATGATATAATATTCTATTATGTCAAGATTTAGTGAGAAATTGGTGTGAATTGGTGATTAAAAAAATAGTGACAATACTTGTACAATCCTTTTTTTGGAGGAGGACTCTAGATTGAATTCAAGTTAGCAGGCTCCTCTAGAAAACACAGGTATTGTCTACGTCTGAGATGCGATTCTTATTTTAAGATTCAGTGACGAATTTGTAATTATTATGTGCCAAGAGGAAACTTATTGCTCCAACGAAAAAATTCTAAGACTTAACTTGGTATTCTGGCTTCAAGATTAAAAATTATAAAATAAATACAGAATGGCTAATTATTTCTAGATACCTATGTGAAGAATTATTGACTAATTAATAATGATAGTTTAATTAGTAATGAATACTATTTAGTAATGAATAGTTTAAAAAAAACCAATTTGATTAATCAGGTAGAACTTAGTGGAAAATTTATTTTAGTGCTCCGCATTCAGTTGTAGCATTAAACTACTTAAGACAAATTTAAAATGCAGACAAATTAATAATAGGCAAATATAATCACATATCACTATTTCGTCTAAAATGTTCTCTTGTATTCACAGATTACACGATGTTAGCACGAGATGATAATTACCATTGGAATGATGTAAATTATTGGCTTTTGGATTCTGCTTATAAGCAGGTGTTTCAAAATGGGCCAGGTCTATGTACACTACCTTAGGTAAAAGAGAAAAATCTGTAGAATTCAAGAAAAATACATATAATTCATTTAAATCTGTCCTTTCGTGGTAGACAATTGATGTTTATCAATTATTTTTATCGACTTTTAACATGGCGTCGCACCGATTTAGTTACTTGGTGCTTATAGACAATGACAGCAAACTATATGACGATCATTCATCATTGAAAGAAAACTGTTGTTGTCACAACAATGTAAAAAATACGTGAAATAAACATGTCAAACGTGTCTTATCAATAAAAATGACAGTTTACGGCCGTGACGGGTTTTTGTTGTGTGTTGCAATTTCACGTGGAATTTCCTGTGCTTTACCAGCAAACAAAGCCATTATAAAATAATTGGACAGTTAAGAACCGTTTAAAATGTATTTCCCTATTTTTGAGTATAGTGTACAGGGACCTGGCCCAGGCTGCATACATTTTGGAATATCTCATTTCTTACCTTTTTTGTAATAATAAAAACTATATCATACTATTGAAGCGATAAAAGTAGCTATTTATAAGTCGAAGCCCCCAATTGTTTACAGAAAAAAAAAATAAAAAAAATAGTCAAACAAAGAGAGTTTAAAAACTATTTAATTGAAAAACGTTTCTATTCGTTGTCAGAGTTTTTCGATGAAAAATAGTAATTGTTTAGTTGATTATGTGTTTTTTTATTGGATAGGGTGACAAACGAGCAGACAGTCCACCTGATGATAAGTGGTTGCTGTGGCCCATAGACATCTACATCTATCCTCGATTGTGAATCAAAATGCAGATGCGTTGTCACCCGTGAGGACTAAGATGGAATACCTCGTTTCCAGTAAAAAAGGATCTGCGGTTCTCTACACTCACCATACGAAACACAGCAGCATTAAGGACGCGTTTACAAAATGGATAGGTATAGAATCGCACTACTACATTGACAAAAGTCACACACACACTAGTGTACGCACGGTTGGCTGTGGGAATCGTAGTCAAATGAAATTATTTTGATAATTTGAAAGATTGAATTTGTTTTTCATTTCTTATACCTACCTCAGAAATATACTTCGATACGAAATATGAATACCTGCTCCAAAGACTGCTTGGCACTGGAAGCCCTCTACTGGTAGTGAGATGTTAGCTCTGGACTTTGAACTGGTTTTGTCAGTTATAATAAGACCTTACCTACCTGCGGACTTGATGGAGTGACCTGAAGGTGTAATTTGGTGATTACAACAATAGGAACTCCTAGACTAGTGGAACTAGGTGTGCCGAGTTTGGGTTCGTTTTGTTGGTTATGATGAGACCTTACCACCGGACTTGATGGAGTGACCTGAAGGGGTAATTCAGTAACTACTGCTGGAATTTCTGAACGAGTAGAACTAGGTGTGCCGAATTTGGGCTCCGTTTTGTTAGTTATGACGAGTCCATACCTCCGGACTTGATGGAGTGACCTGAAGGTGTAAATCGGTGATTGCAACTGGAACTCCTAGACTGGTGGAACTAGGTGTGCCGAGTTTGGGTTCGTTTTGTAGGTTATGATGAGACCTTACCACCGGACATGATGGAGTGACCTGAAGGTATAGTTCGGTGATTACAAGTGGAACTTCTAGACTTGTAGGACTAGGTGTGCCGAGTTTGGGTTCGTTTTGTTAGTTATGATGAGACCTTACCACCAGACTTGATGTAGTGACCTGAAGGGGTAATTCAGTAACTACTGCTGGAATTTCTGAACCAGTAGAACTAGGTGTGCGGAATTTCACTCCATCAAGTCCGGTGGTAAGATCTTATCGTAACTAACAAAACGAAACCAAACTCGTCACACCTAGTTCTACTAGTCTAGGAGTTCCATTTGTAACCACCTGATTACACCTTCAGGTCACTCAATCAAGTCCGGTGGTAAGGTCTCATCGTAACTAACAAAACGAACCCAAACTCGGCACACCTAGTTCTACAAGTCTAGGAGTTCCACTTGTAATCACTGAATTACACCTTCAGGTCACTCCATCAAGTCCGGAGGTATGGACTCGTCATAACTAACAAAACGAAGCCCAAATTCGGCACACCTAGTTCTACTCGTTCAGAAATTCCAGCAGTAGTTACTGAATTACCCCTTCAGGTCACTCTATCAAGTCCGGTGGTAAGGTCTCATCGTAACTAACAAAACGAACCCAAACTCGGCACACCTAGTTCTACCAGTCTAGGAGTGCCAGTTGAAATCACCGATTTAGACCTTCAGGTCACTCAATCAAGTCCGGCGGTAAGGTCTCATCGTAACTAACAAAACGAACCCAAACTCGGCACACCTAGTTCTACAAGTCTAGGAGTTCCACTTGTAATCACTGAATTACACCTTCAGGTCACTCCATCAAGTCCGGAGGTATGGACTCGTCATAACTAACAAAACGAAGCCCAAATTCGGCACACCTAGTTCTACTCGTTCAGAAATTCCAGCAGTAGTTACTGAATTACCCCTTCAGGTCACTCTATCAAGTCCGGTGGTAAGGTCTCATCGTAACTAACAAAATAAGCTCAAACTCGGCACACCTAGTTTTACTCTACAAGAAGTTCAAATAGCGGTCGCGAAAGTACACCTTCAGGTCACACCATCAAGTGCGGAGGTAAGGTCTCATCATAACCAACAAAACGAGCCCAAACTCGGCACACCTAGTTCCGCTCGTCCAGGAGTTGCAGTAGTAGGTAAGTTTATATATCCTACTTATTTTTAGCGAAATAAAAAACTGTGAGTATAAAAATAATAATTTTATCACTTGTCAAGTACTTATGTTTCCAATTTGTTTTTTCTAATATTTTGTGTATGTACAGCGATCTTTTCAGAATGAGCCACTGCAAACAGGCGATACAGTGTCCACTCACGACGGCGGCCGAGCGCGGACTGTGGTTTCATCGAAATCTTTGTACAATAAATCAAAGCAGGCACCAACAATAAAATAGCCCTTATTGCAATACATTATGATTCATCCGTATTACCAAAATATGTGAAAAAATGTGCATCAGTTTTTATTTTTTTTTTACGACTATTTGTGACATTTTGTTAAAAAATAAACTCAGGGTTTTTTAATTGAATATGTCTGTCATCTTATAGTATTTTTTAAATTTTTTTAAATATGTTGATAATAGACCAAAACATATACCGAAACACAAGCCGGTATCGTTAATTTTGTAGAAAATGGCAACGAAAGTTCGTTTTTACAATATAAAAACTACTATTTTCAACAAAAGAGTTACAGACATTTGCAGATGAAGAACCAATCTATACATGGTAGTTTTTACTTATATTTGATTTGGTTTAGTTTTGTCACAAAATCTACCGAAAAACACCCTAATTTTGGTTGATTTGCAAACGCGTCCTTAAGTTACCATTTTAAGCTGGTATTCTGTGAGAGCGTGGTCCTTCCCCGGTCGAGCCGACCCATTTGTGCTACTATACTACTAATATAACTGCAGCATGGCTCTACCACGTATACCTCTTTAAAATCGATGCAAATGTTTATTAAACCTAAAGGTAATGTTTAGTTTAAGTAAATAAAATATATAATTCATCTTTTAAGTTAATTAAATTAAATTGATATATAATATGACATTGCTACACCCTATCAGGGCTCATGTTTGGTCCTATTATATTCAACATAAGAACTATGTAACCACATAAACTCAGTAAAATGTTTGAGTTTGAGTTGAGAAAGTGTAAATAATAAGGTGGTTTGATTTAATATGCCGCGCCATGTAGGGGAGGTTTGTAGTGGCGTAAGAGAATCTATGACCCTAGATTTCTTCATAGGAGTGTCACAGCCTATACATGTCCCACTCCTGGACACAGGCCTCCACTCAATTCTGTGAGCCATTTCTGCTGCTTCAATTTGTGTTGGCGAACTTCACATGTCGTTGAAATATATCTTTTATTTCTCAGACATGCAGGTTTTCTCACGATGCTTTCCTTCACCGTCGAGCACGTCTTAAATAAGCAATTAAAATTGCAACAATTTCATTGGCGCCTGTGGTGGTACAGTGAAATTTACAGCGAGCGCTAACCGTCTGAACTACCATGGATCTTCATAGGAGTAGTATGAAGTAATAATGGAAAATTCCTTAAGAACCTCAAAGGGATAATACAGCTCTTTATCGGAAGCCATAAATATCTTATCCCTATGACACTATTGGCTATAATAACTTCCTATTAATCATTTATAACATACGTAAATAAAGGTTTATATAAAGAATCAAAATACAGATTAATTTGATGTAGGTTTAACTAAAAACGTAGATTGACATTTACAACAAGTGGTAAAATTAAAGAGTTTTGTACAATTGACTTCAATAGAAATAAAATCAGAACATCATCAATGTAGTCGAAGTCAATTGAATACGCATTATTAACGATAACTCAAAAACTACTGGTCAGATCTTGATTAAATTTATATAGGACCACAAGAGAAACACCAGCTTTCATATAAAAAAAAAAGAATAATTAAAATCGGTTCACCTAGAAAAAAGTTCTGAGCTAAAACACTTAAAAAATACAGTCGAATTGAGAACCTTCTCCTTTTTTTGAAGTCGGTTGAAAATGGCTCTGGTGTAATA
Source organism: Parnassius apollo (assembly GCA_907164705.1). Classification (NCBI taxonomy): domain Eukaryota; kingdom Metazoa; phylum Arthropoda; class Insecta; order Lepidoptera; family Papilionidae; genus Parnassius; species Parnassius apollo. The sequence continues at coordinate 9,481,729 of CAJQZP010001449.1, read as the reverse complement.
AAAGTAAGGATTTATAAAATATATTTACAAATAAACACAATTTTCACGTGTATCCAATCGATTGGTCAGCGCACGCAGATAAAGCAGCCGAGCAGGAATTTCTCCGACTTATGCACGCGTTACGCCCTACACTTATTGCTTATCTTAACAGCACGAGGTTGCAACTCCAGAACTTTGCTATTTGGTCGTTAGGCGATGTCAATTACTATGGTGGATCTGCATTGCTCCATCTAATAAGGGGCCACCATTAGATGATTCGCTTTGCGTTACGAGGTTGTCACACGAGAATTATTAAATTGATAGTGTCTACTGTCTGTAATAGTAAAAAAAACTGTAACTGAATTTATTCACCTAAAACAAATAAACTCGATATCAATTATTTTAACAAATTGCAATAAAAACGATATATTTGAAGTTTATAATCTACATTGAATAAAAAAATTCTGTTTTGTTCTGTTTGAATGACTTGGTTGTCTACTGTTAACTAGAGATAGGAAACACATATTTGAATTAATGGGACGACTTAAAAAGATAGATAATACTCGTAATAAAGTCCTCTAGACCCAATACCGTGCCAATTTCTCGATTCCGGGCTGCAACTGATTTTTTTTCGTAGTAGCCACGCTGCAGCTATACTAGTGTTGTAGCACGAATGGATCGGATCAACCGAAGTTGGACCACGTTCTCACAGAGTATCAGCGTAAAATAGCAGCTAAAGGCTGTTGTTTTTCGTATGGTGAGTGTATAGAACATGAGACCCTTTTTTGCTGGAAACTAGGCATTCCATCTTAGTCCTCAGGGGTGACGACGCATCTGCATTTTGATTTTTAATCGAGGATAAATTTAGATGTCTATGGGTCACAGCATCCACTTACCATAGGGTGGACAGTGTGCTCGTTTGTCACGCTTATTCTATAAAAAAAATTCTTGGTAGAATAAACCAGTAACTCATTTCGCCCAACCCGGGATCTGAACCCAGTACCACATGATTATCAGTCGCATATACGATTATTAGGCTAACGAGGCAGTCAAAAGACAGACACAAAGATTCTGTACTTAGGTTGTCATAAATTATCACTGGAGGGTGAATTGGTGAATACTTCTAGAATGGAAGAAGAGAATAATTGTTTTTGCTTTAATTGATTTATGGCTCTGGAACAGTCAACCCACGTGAGTAAAGCCACGTGGTCAGGTAGGGTTGCCAGATTGAGAAATCAAAATTTCTGATAAAATATCTGGACATTAAGATTTTTGGCTGGACAAAAAAATCAGCATGACTATAAAAATTTCTTATTATTACAAAACAGAGGAACCTTTATCAAACAAAATTAATTTGAAATAACTTTTTTTACCACATACGTAAATCAGCATTATCATACAATTTTCTTACTATTACAAAACAGAGGATCCTTAATCAAACAAAATTAATATGAAATCACTTTTTCTGCCGCATATATTTAGCATTTCCTTTAGCCGCATTTATCGTTTTCGAACCTTTATCTGTATAAGATTTAAATTTAGTACAATTTTCGTCAAAGTTCAATCGAATTATTAACTCTGATTTGATTAAATCAAATGACATGCGATTTCTATCTTTAGTGTACAAATTGTTCAAAAGGCTAAAGACTCTTTCGCAATAAGCATTGCTTATTGGTATGGACAGCACAAAACAAATCAGTTTTTTTCAAATTTGTCAAATCTTCGTTACAATTTTGAAAATATGAGCCCATAATTTATAATTTGTCAAGTTCTTTGGAACATGTTCATATATTTGGCGAAGACAACAGTAATCCACGTATAAGCCGTCGCTGTTAATATCTTGTGAAATATTCAATATTTCTGGCAATTCAGAAAGATCTTCCCAACTGAACACATCGTCATTTTTTGGTTTGTTTAGCGTCAAAATAGAAAGTTTTTTTAAAAATCGAATTCTCTGCAAAATCATATCTCTCTTCTAAATGTTGTATTGATTTTTTCAGAAACTGTTCGGTTTCGCTTGTAAATTGGGCTGTCTCACGATCGTTCTTTTTTTTAAGGATTTCTTTGTTTTTGCTGCCATAAAATTTATCTTTCAATCTATTCTTTAGGTGGCTCATTAGCTTTCGCATTATATCGTCATTTTCCGTAATAGTGCACGAATCATTTTCCAAGGCTGTAATTGTTAAATTAAATTCAGGCATGATATTGCGAATGAAATATAAATAGGCCTTTGAAATTACTTCACGAAATTCAATGCTATTGATATCAGTCAAATCAGCTAAGGTCAATCCTTTGGAAACGAATTCCCATATTTCTTTTCTGCAATAATTTTCTCCTTTTGTCAAAAAATACATTTTTACTGCAGACCAACAGTAAACCAATTTGTCGATAGCAGGCAAGATAGATAACCATCTAGTTGGCACGTGTCGGAGAAGGTTTTTATATTCGGCACTTGCAAATTGAAAACATTCTTTTAGTTTTCAGTTTTTGTGCTAGAGGAACTGAATTCATTAAAAGTCTTAATTACTATGCTTCCAATGCCCACGGATAAAGCCTTTAGGGCGTATTTAACGCAATTGTTTATGACATGACAATTGCAAATAGCTTTCATTATATGATTATTGATATCATAAAGTTTTTGGTAAACCGAATTATGTTTTCCATAATTCACTGATGCGTTATCTGCACTCTTGCGCATCACTGATGCGTTATTTGATGCATTTTCAGCTCGTTTTTTTCAGTTATCGACTTAATTTTATTAAATATATCTTTTGAAGACTCGTAGGGATCTTCATAAAAGTCAAGTAATTTTTTTGAAATGCCTATCTCAGGATTGAAAAATTGTACAGCATATGGATAAGTTTTAATGCTTCCTATATTTGAAGCGTCACTGCTTACTGAAAAATAGTCGCATGCCTTTAAATCAGAAACCAACTATTCCTGAGCGTACGGAGCTAATACATTTCGCGCTATTGCGGCTGCTTTTGTGCGTCTACATGACAATTTAGCGGCAATTTTGCTATCGCAATACATTGATGGGGCCAATTTTGTCAAACAGTCTAAACTATTGTAACTAAGTCCGTGTTGCACATTATGAAACACAACGACCAATTCTGCGTTTGCGATTTCAGTTTCTTCGTTGCTATCTTGCGTTACTAAAAAATTCTGAAGATTACCTGCAATTTTTAAAGATGACTGAAGTTTTGCATGTTTTTTCGTGGCTTTATATTTTTTAAAGAACGACTTCCCTCAAATTTTATTATTATAATATCGCTTTGGAATAATTTGCAATAAGCAGTGAAATTGTCTTTTTTTGTAACCATTTTGAAAACTCCGGGTTTTTCTCCCAATGGTGTGTAGTAGGTAGCCAATCTCCTTTTCTTAGCAGAGCCAGGCTCAGATTTCTCATCGGCCTTATCGTCGGGCATACTGTTTCCTACAAAAGTAAAATGTTTACATTAGACAAATATTTAATATATTTATGTCATAAAATATCGGTATTAAACTATTATAGACCTGTAAGTAATTAAAAATGAACAAAAAGTCGTCAATAACATTAATAATAACTAAAATTTAAATTACTTACTTTGCAAGTGCAACGGATTTGTCGTAAAACAAATTTTTAGTTGCTAAAACGAACGCACTCAATCAACCTCAGAACAATAACTATTTTAAGTTATACTCTGGCACATCAACGCACGACACGACCTACTGTCAGGATTCTCGATAAAATAAGTGAGATGAATTGATGATAGCGGACGGGAAGGACGGGACGCGGGAGGTGGGTGATGGGCGGGTCGGATGGACGGGAAAGTCCCGGGCATAGATAGCGAGAGACCGGTGGACTGGTGGTTTTTAATTTTGAGCTTCATTTTAGCTAGACATTTTGCCTAAAAACGGGACTGTCCAGTGTCCCGGTTTACGGTGTGTGTGTGTGTGACGTATGAAATAGCTGGACAATCCAGCCAAGTCCAGCCAATCTGGCAACCCTAGCTCCACGTATCCAAGCATCTCATCATCGCCTAAGCGTACTTTTTAAGTAAAACTTATTAAGATGGTATATTCAATTTACTTGATGTCATATAAACGTGAAACGTTGCAAATAACAATCGGTAACCAAATATTTCAATCAATATCAATAGATCATGAGGGAAGAACTTTTTACGGCTTTGCCTAGGCATACGGTCTAACACAACTGGTTACTTTGACACGCAGATTCCAGATGTGGAGGATCATACATCTTCCCCGTTGGACCTTCTGCTGACCTCTCATCCAGATGGCTATCAGGTCTCCGTCGATGCCCCTCTTGGCTCTTCGGATCATTTACTGATACGGAGTACCTACAATGTCCATCACTTGCTCATTGCGGGCACGATCTGCCGCCGTGTGGCATTATTGGTTGGCGGATTTAGGTGGTATGTGGGCTTTTTTTTGCATCCTACTCATGTTGTGTGGGATGGTTGATTATGTTCCCGCTAGATGATCCCAAAAAATTCGTTGCTGAGTTTGCTGCCGATGTGGTGCTTCAAGGGATGGAACTTTTGATCCCGTCATCCGTAGTGTCTACCGGCGGCAGATCCCAGTATTGGTTTAGACGCTCCTGCAAAATTACGTCGCGGCAAATGCAGGAGTTATAAGGCTTTGGCTGACGCATCGGCGTCCCGATCCGTCCGTCCACCACTAGCGCACTCAAAAATAATTACCTATAATTCTACCTCCAAGTTCTTCAAAAGAGTTATCTAAAAAAACTAGTTAGCCTTCCTTAGAGATTTCGTGTGTTCTTATCCCTGGGCCCAAGAGAATATCTGTAAGCCATCTTTGCACAAGAAGAATGACTCGTTTAGCCATGCCGCACATGAGAAATCCGATCTTTTAGGACCTCTTTTTGCGTCCAACTTAACGCTCGACGACGGGGGACTATACCACCGATCATCCCGCGTTCCATGGCAGATGTGCTATTTACACAGCGCTCGGTGCGCAAAGCACTCTTGTCCCTAGACGTCCACAAGTCGAGTGGACCTGATCGAATCCACCAAAATAGTGATGAAGACGTGTGCTCCATAGTTGGCATCGGTTCTAACACGTCTTTTCTGGTTCTCTTATCTCTGGTTCTCATGAGACTGAAACGACGTCTATAGAGTCGTTTCAGGCTCATGGAATACACCCTTAGTGCACACGATGCTTAAAAAAGGCGATCGCGTGGACCCATCAAACTACAGGCCTATCGCTATCACCTCCTTGTTCTCCAAAGTAATGGAATCCATTATTAACTGCAAGCTCATGCGATACTTCTATGAGCATTAGCTATTGCATTAGTTAGTGACCGTCAATACGGTTTCCGTCGAGGTTGCTCAGTTGGTGGTCTTTTTATCTACCCGACTCACCGATTACCGATGGGCGGAGATAGTCGAGACCAAGGGCCGTGGTGGTTAGATTGGACATAGCGAAGGCTTTCGATCAGGTTTAGCACAAAGCGCTTTTTTAAACCGCTTCTTACGAACTTCCCGAGAAATTATGAAATTGGGTCACTAGTTTTTTCACATATCAGAGTATTAAGGTCGTAGTCGACGGTGCACGCTCCGACTCCAAGCCTAGGATGCATGAAAATTAATCAGACGACCGCACTGGGGATGCTTTATACACCGGCTGTGCTAATATTTCTCAGGAACACGTCGTTGAGTGTCGGAACAAACTTGTGTCTGAAGTCGCGTCTTTGTTAAACAAAGTCTCAGATTGGGGGTGACTAAAGTTTAATCCCCAAAAGAGACAGGTTTGCTGATTTACCGCGAAAAAATAAACCCTTTGTCGTATCTCTTAGATTTCAGGGCACTCCCATTGTTACATCAGTTAGCATTGGAATCCTTAGTGTCGACATTTCGAGAGACGTACAGTTTCGTAGGCACTTGGAAGGGAAGGTTAAACTGGCATCAAAATAACTGGGAGTGCTCAGTATACGAGACGGGATTTCATGCCTGACTAACGCTTGGCGAAACTAACGACGACTAACGAGCGACGCTGCAGCTATATTATGGTTGTAGCACGAATGGGTCGTCTCGACCAGAGAAAGACCACGCTCTCACAGAAACAATGTAACGTAAAATAGTAGCTTAATGTTGCTATATTTCGTAGTGTAGAGATCCGGAGACCCGTTTTTTACTGGAAACGAGGTATTCCATCTTAGTCCTCAGGGATGACAATGCATCTGCGTTTTGATTCTTAATCGAGGATAAATGTAGATGTTTATGGGCCACAGCATCCCAGTGGGGGCAACCATCAGGTGGACTCTGTGCTTGTTTGCTGGCGGTCCACTACTGTGCGATTGACATGGAATATTCTGCTTCGCACGACTAAACTGAAATTTACAGTCGCCTACGGTTTTTCCGGACCCATACGACAAACTTATGCCCATAAAGGAAAAGGACACATGTTAATATATCTAAAACAATATTCGAGAAATTTATCAAATTAAATGCATCAATCAAGCAATACATAAAACGCGTGCAAGCGACTATTGCGTCGCTGCAATCGTCTAATATAGACCTTAATATGGGATACACCCTTTATGAATCGTTATATGAATATATCCAAACAATGCGGTAAACATTTTCAGATTTTGGATCAAAAACCAGAGATCTAACAGACTGTCATGAATATTAGCAACAAAGTTCAAGACGACGCAAGCGAAACACAAAGTACGACTACTTTAGCGGTTCTAGTTCACTTGACGGATTTGTTGAAATAGAAACACTTGGTAAACAGTTTGAATTTGAAGTGTTTGTTGTCATAATTGATAACTTGCTATCTGTTTAAGATGAACGCATGAAAGCATAACAAAATATAACTGGTGTTTTTGTGTGTGTGAGACGTGCCTTGCACTGCACAACAGGCATACAAATGAAGAAATTTTTGAACCGTATTATCATGTAAATATAATAGCAAAAGAGATTTTGAAAGAAACTCCAATTATGGTTAGTCATTATGCAAATGGTTTGAAATACAGCAAAGACGGTGAATTAGTGCAGTTTGGCGATTTGCTCAAAACGGATGTGGCAAGGCAAGGCCCCAGGCAAGGAATTACAGCGGAGCTTCTGAAAGCGGGTGAAACACCGCTGAAGTCCTTCAGAAGCTCTTCAATTCCGTCCTCCGTGGTGGAATTACTCTGGAGGCATGGAGCAGAAGTGCTGTGGTCTTGTTCTTCAAGGCGACAACGCTCTCTTGAAGAACTACAGTCCGATTTCCCTTCTGAACCGCGTCTACTTGCTGTTTTCGAGAGTCATTATGAATCGTCTCTCACGCAGACTAGACGACTTCCAGCCTCCCGAACAAGCCAGTTTCCGAAAAGGCTTCATTACCGTAGATCATATATATACCCTGCGGCAGATTGTACAGAAGACCGAAGAGTACAATCTGCCACTTTGCCTGGCGTATGTGGACTATGTTTCTCATAGTGGGGTAGAGAAAGCCTTTGATTCCGTCGAAATTTGTGCGGTGCTACAGTCCCTTCTGCGGTGCCAAATTGACCGTCGGTATATCGAAGTATATTCCATATTAAGGTCTATATTAGACATTGCAGCGACGCATAAGTTGTCGCTCTGAACGCGTTTCCCTATGGGGTGGGCGTAAATCTTGCTTGATCCAATTCTCTATATTTCAACACTTCTCTTTCATTCTCATATCTCTTCACAATCGATCCATCTTTATTTCCGTGTGTCCCTTCCTGTTTGTCGGAACAATAAGTTTGTCGTATGGGTACGGAAAAACCGTAGGCGACAGTAAATTTCAGTTTGGTCGTACGAAGCAGAATATTCCGTGTCAATCGCACAGTAGTGGTCCGCCAGACATCGAGATAATGAGAAATGAGATGATGGAATTTCGAGTTTTGACGCAGTGTACGATGTAAAAAAAGTAAAGTTACAGCCTATATACGTCCCACTACTGGGCACAGGCCTCCTCTCATTTCTGAGAGGGTTTTAGGGCAAGGAATAGTCCGCCGCGCTGCCCCAATGCGTGTTGGCGAACTTTCACATGTCTTTGAAATATTTTTTTTTCTTATTTCTCGGACATGCAGTTTCCTCACGTTGTTTTCCTTCACCGCCGAGCACGTGGTAAATCAGCACTTAAAATTGCAATTAACAATTTCATTGGTGCCGGCGGGGATCGAACCCGGTTTGCTCGCGTATTGTGAAATTTACAGCGAGCGCTAACCATCTGAGCTACCACGGCTCTCATACAATTCGTACAAGTCTCGGCTGAATTCCATCATCGTACGATTTTCAGCACCTTTTTATTTTTTATAGAATAAGGATAACAAACGAGCACACAGTCCACCTGATGGTTGGGGGATGCTGTGACCCATAAAATCTACATTTATCCTCGATTAAGAATCAAAACGCAGATGCGTTGTCATCACGGTGAGACGGTCATCACTACGGTCATCATCATCATCACGGTGTCAGGACTAAGATGGAATGCCTCGTTTCCAGTAAAAAACGTGTCTCCGGATCCCTACACTACGAAATATAGCAACAATAAGCTACTATTTTACGTTACCGTGTAGTGGCGGTTGAGAATATACACTACCCCATATCTTTCCGTGGGTGTCGTAAGAGGCGACAGAGGGAGACAGGCAGGAGATGGGCAGCAGCATCTTCCTAATAACAACAATAATATAATAAAAAAACTGCGGTTGCCAACCCGCTCGCTAAGCGTGGCAACTATGGCAAATATCCCTCATGAGTAACGACACAAACAAACGGTCCCCAGTCCCCGCTATTCCTGGCTATGGTGGCGACCATGGTAACGGCGGGGCAGGGGTGCTAAAAATCTCCGTTGGCGGTTCGGTTGCCACCTACGACGACTTGACCTGGCAACATATAACGTACGCACCCTGAGGACTGACGAGAAGATAGGAGCTGGAAGAAGAGGTAGACAAGTTGCGTTGGCATATTATTGGATTATCCGAGGTCCGAAGAGAGGGGGAGGACACGGTAATCCTCGAGTCCGGCAACTTGTTCTATCACCGGGAGGCCGACCATCTGTCCCAAGGAGGTGTCTGATTTATCGTCCACAAGTCTCTCGTCAACAACGCTGTAAAGATGAAATGAGGAACGTGATACTCAGAATCACCAAACGGTATTCGCTGAAGGTCATACAGGTTTACGCACTAACCTTGGCACATCCTGATGAGGAGGTGGAGGAAATATAGGAGGATATTTCCAGAGCCATGCATTCCTCCAAAACCACTACACGGTGTTGATGGGAAACTTCAACGCAAAACTAGGCACAAGAGATAGTGGTGAGCTGAAGTTAGGGAAATTTGGAGTAGGGCATCGTTGATTGGAGACTTCAACGCAAAACTAGGCGACTATGAAGATAGTGGTGAGCTGAAGTTAGCGATGAATTTTTTCGAGAAGAGGCAACGGAACCGTGGGGCCGGTCAAGCCCCAAGGTTCGACAAAAAATGAGATTGACTTCATTATGACGACCGGACGCCAACTGTTCAGTGATGTCTCAGTGATCGCAAGGGTGAAAACTGGCAGCGATCACCGAATGGTTAGAGGCACACTGAACCTAAACGTTAAGTTGGAGAGGTCTCGTCCAATGAAGTCAACGCTCCGTCCCCCCTCGTGTTCTCTTCCAGAATCCCGAAACATTTCAGTTCGAGTTACGTAACCGCTTTCAGTGCCTAGAAGATCGCAATGCAGTGGACAATGTGAATGACAAGCTCGTGGAAACTGTCCATGCGGTCGGAGCTAAGTTCTGCAAGACCCACCGCAGAAGAACAAAAAAAACTCTCCGATCATACTCTTAATCTCATGGCTGTTAGACGGGAGATGAGGCTGCAGTTCAGTTGCCTGTACGCTGTCAACAAATTTGACACCATACAGGCAACTGAACAGACAGATCTCCAAATGCATGCGGCGAGACTTGCGCAACTTCAATACTGCTCGTATTGAAGAAGCGATCGAGCGGAACCAGGGCTCCAAAGTCTTTGCCAGAGATCTGTCTGCCAGTAAGAGCCAACTGTCAAAGCTGAAGACTGAGTGTGGCAACATCGTTTCCGGGACACCTGAGATTTTGAGTGAGATTGAGAGGTTCTATGGGCAGCTGTATACATCATCGTTGGAGCCACATGCAAGTGTGAGTAACGATCCAAGAGCAAGTCTTATCCGACACTATTCCGATGATATCCCGGACGTCAGTGTGAGCGAGATTAGAATGGCTCTCCAGCACCTTAAAAACGGCAAGTTCCCGGGCGAGGATGGAATTACAGCGGAGTTTCTGAAAGCGGGTGGAAAACCGGTACTTGAAGTCCTTCAGAGGCTCTTTAATTCCGTATTCCATGGCGGCACTATTAAGTTCGGCGGTCTTGTTCTTCAAGAAAGGTGACAATGCCCTCTTGAAGAAATACAGACCGATATCCCTTCTGAGCCGCGACTATGTGCTGTTTTCGAGAGTCATTACGAATCGTCTCGCACGCAGACTCGACAACTTCCAGCCTCCCGAACAAGCCGGTTTCCGAAAAAACTTCAGTACCATAGACCACATACATACCCTTCGGCAAATTGTACAGAAGTCCGAAGAGTACAATCTGCCACTTTTCCTGGCGTATGTGGACTATGAGAAAGCCTTTGATTTCGTCGAAATTTGGGCGATGCTACAGTCTCTTCATCGGTGCCAAGTTGACTGGCGGTATATCGAAGTGCGAGAGGGTAATGGTTTCCGCTGTCACGTGAACATTGTGCTCTCGTAATTTAATTGCTTAAAAATAAATATTCAACTGTATCGTGCTAGATTTACCAAAAAAGTGGAGAAAACTGTTCAATACATGTGTGAGAGTGTTATCAAGACATATAATACGCAAATTAGACTGTATTATTGTGAATCTTACGGTGAGCTACCCACAGCAATAAAACCGATATGTGCTATTTTATCCCAAAATAATACCAAATACATCTTATATATCCACTGACAAACATTGACAAACACAAATAAAAATAGAAATATAAAACAATAAATACTTTAGAAACTTAAAAACTTTATATTTGTGATTTAAAGTGACGGTTAAAGAAAAATTTTCAAACACATGCAAAACGCTCGTAACGAACGAATCTGTCGTTTCGTATTTGTTTGTAATAGAACTACTATTTTGGCAGACATAGTAAGTAGTAGTGATGGCGTGTTGGCTACGCACTCGAGGTGGTCATTTGAGGCCGCAGGATCGTATCTAACCTGCACAATTTGACTTTTTGTGAGTGTTTTAAGTTAAGTTAAGTTTCAGTCGCAAGCAAAACATCTGTGAAGTGTTTATAGATAATCAGATTGGTGTGGTTATTGGTGATCGTTGATAAATAAGAATAACAATATCATCAGTGATTTGAGGTTACAAAACACTACAGACACTATTCATCGACATATGTCATAGCAACGTCAACAAGACGGACGCTTGCGACACTGACAGTACCACCAGTGTTGCCAATCATAAAAATAAATTCTACCATTTCTAATATTACGTTCCAACATACGCTAACACAACTTCATAACAATATAATGGAAGGTCAATTTCAAATATTATTTGAAAAATTGAAAATTGAGATGCAAAGCCAAACTGCGGAATTGAAGGATTCTATCACAAAAAGTATTATGGACAAAATGGATGATAAGTTAATCCCTTTAGTGGAAGAAAAATCTAAGTAGAACAATTAGAAAAAGTAATTGAGTTTCTGAAAAAAATGGAGAAGAAAAATAATATCATAATATTTGGCTTGGAAGAAAAAGAGACATCAACTTTCCAACTACTACAAGAATTTAAGGAACATCTGAAACAAGATCTAAATATTACTATAGAACATTACGAAATCAACAAAATTTACCGCTTAGGTACTAAAAATAGAGAAATTAACAAACCAAGGCCGGTGCTATGTTCGTTTATAAGCAATTGGAAAAAGAATGAAATTATTAAAATAAAAAGAACCTGAATAAAATTAATATCAGTGAAGATTACTAAAAGGAAGTTTTGGAAAAGCGGAAAACGTTACAAGCCAAGCTAGCTGAATAAAGGAAAAAAGGCAATTTTGCGTATTTGAAATATTATAAACTAATCGTTAAAGAGAATCAAAAGAGCCAAGATAAACGAAAAAGAGAATCATCTACCTCACCCACTGCTGATCACCTCTTATCACCCATTAACCAATCCAAAAAACAACAGATTGTAGCTTCAATCAAAGCAAACAGGACAAATGTTTTCGATATGATGCGCGGTCGGTCCAACTCTCTTTCAAATATATCTACTACAGGAAAACAATAACAATTAAAAATCGGCAAACGGAAACCAAAACCAACCGAAGAAACTGGCAACAATGAAACAAGAACACACCAACCTCCCCCAAGCCGACTGGTCCTCGTGGGGGATAGAGACCACAACCCTCCAACAATAAGTGACCACAAAAATAACAAATCCATAATCTCTGTCGCAGCACTCAACGTACTTACCCTGAAAAGTGAAGAAAACCTTACAGAACTCATGTATGCTTTAAAACACATCAAATGGGACATTGTTGGCCTCAGTGAAGTGAGAAGAATGGGTGAAAATATCATATCGTATCCAGATTACACATTCTACCATATAGGAGAGACCCCGGGACTCCATGGGGTTGGATTTATTGTTAAAAACATATAACAAAACATGTGGAAGGATTTATAGGTATATCGGAGCGGATTGCTATAATGAATTTAAAACTACCTGTTTGGTGTGTACTATCGTAATATACTTCTACCTTAATCTAAATAATGCGATCCACGAGCACGGTCATAAAAACCTTTTAATAATGGGAGACTGTAATGGTCAACTTGGAGAAAGGCGCCCGGAAGAGAAAAAAGTACTAGGACCTTTCACATACAGTAATAAACCCAGAAGTAGAAATGGAGAACATATTACAAACTTCGCACTAGAAAATAACCTCACCATCTTAAACACTATGTTCAGGAAAAATAAGAAAAACATGTGGACCTGGATCTCGCCAGACGGCAAAACAAAAAACCAAATTGATTTCATAATGACCAACAGAAACAACTACTTCACTAACTTTTCCGTAATCAAGAAATTGAACTTCAACACTAATCATAAACTAATTAGAGCAGAACTAGCATCAAATCAACCAAAGAAACCTAGACCAAGACACGACTTATTTAACACAAAGCTCGGAAAACATCAGTTAGAACAAATAACAATCGCTCTAATAGACAAATTTACAGACTATGAATCTAACACAAAAGAATTTGGAACACGAGGAAGATACAATTGGATAGAAAATACCATAAAAACCCAAATACAACTAATTGCAAATACAAAAACTGAACCGAAAAAATGGCTAACAACAAATACCACAAAACTACTAGAAGCGAGAAACCATTTAATTAGCACTAAAGATACACAGACAGAAGAAAAAATTTAACGGAAATTAGTAAAAAAATTAAAGATAGAATAAGGAAGGACAGAAAACAAAACAGAATGGAAACTATAAAAACATTTATAAGCAAAACGGGTGGAATCAAAAAAGCATACAGAGAGTTGAGAAATTCGAAGGATTGGATTGTTAAAATGAAAAATGACAGTGGAAAATGGAATCATCGTAGAACAGGAATATTGGATATAGCAACATCTTATTACAAGAGACTGTACGAAAGTAACACAACAGAAGACGAAATTGATTTGGCGGATACCTCAAACATTCCTAACATTCTTCAAGCTGAAGTCGAGAAAGCCATAGATACTCAAAAGGTAGATAAAACACCAGGTCCTGACGGCATAAGCAACGAAATTTTAAGACAAGGGAAGGAAGTGTTAGCACCTGTCCTTACAGATATATTTAACAATATTATAAACACTGAAATAATTCCCCAGCAATGGACAGAATCTAACATTATCCTGTTGTATAAGAAGGGAGATAAACATGAAATCGGAAACTATCGCCCTATCAGTTTTATGTCAAACATCTACAAAATCTTCGCTAAGATCATTTTAAAACGTATTGAAAGAATGCTAGACGAACAACAACCCATTGAGCAGGCGGGATTTCGTAAGGATTACTCGGCTACCATTTCAGACAATACCAGCTTACATATTACATTGCTTTTATCGACTACAGCAAAGCATTTGACTCTCTTCTACATAAAAACATATGGGAAGCATTAGTGGAACAAGGGATTGAATTCAAATACATTCGATTAACAAAAAACGTGTACAGTCATAGTACAGCCAGAATCCAGTTAGATAGGAAAAGCAGCACAAAGTAGGAAAGGGTGTTAGACAGGGCGACCCCCCTGTCCCCAAAATTATTCTCGGCTGTACTGGAATCAATTTTCAGAAAACTTAATTGGGAAAATCTTGGCATCAATATAGACGGCACATCACTGACGCATTTAAGATTCGCTGATGACATAATGCTATTCGCCAAAACACCTGAAGCCATCAATAAAATGATAGAAGACCTATCGATAGAAAGTGAGAGAGTAGGATTAAAACTCAATCCAGAGAAGACTAGAGGATGACAAATGGAGAGAAAACCACGATACGGATAAGAAATACCGAAATCAACTACACTGACGATTACATCTATCTGGGACAACTCATAACCCAAAAAGAACCTATGCGCGAGGAAGTGAAGAGAAGAATTACGAACAGCTGGAGACGATACTGGAGCTTGAGAGAGGCTATGAAAGACAAACAACTTCATATAAACATCAAAAGCAAACTATTTAACACCTGCGTACTACCCGTTCTTATGTATGGCCGCCAATCATGGACTTTAACTCGTGAAATGACAGACAGGCTAGCAAATTGCCAATATGCTATGGAGAGGAGCATGCTGAATGTCAAAAGATCAGACAGACTGAAAAACTGTGTCATCAGAAATAAAACAAGAACCATAGATGTAGTACGGAAAATTAAAAGACTCAAATGGAGGTGGGCAGGGCACACAATAAGAGGTCATGACAAATGGAGTAAGAAGGTGACAAGATGGTATCCCAGGGAAGGAAAAAGGAAAAGAGGCAGACCGCAGAAAAGATGCGACGACGATATAAGAGAAGTGGCAGGAAGTGATGTGGAACAGAGTGGCTCAAGAAAGATCAGAATGGAAGAGGTTGGAGGAGGCCTTTGCCGATTGGCAAACAGATCTACAAAAGATAAAAAAGCAGCAAATATTAGATTAAGTTTTATGTTTGCTTTAGTATATTGTTATTAGGTTAAGTGGATCTGAATAAAGGCTATTATTATTATTATATCGAAGTGCTGAAGTGTTTGTGCAGTAGGGCTACGATGGCTATCCGAGTACAGAACCAGAGTACGAAACCTATCCAACTGCAGAGAGGTGAAAGACAGGGTGACGTTATTTCCCCGAAACTCTTCACCGCTGCATTGGAAGAAATTTTCAAGCTAGTAGACTGGAAAGGATACGGTATTAACATCAATGGCGAGTACATCAATCACCTTCGATTTGCCGACGATAAAGTCCTTATTATCGATGTATCGATAGCAGAATCGCTGGAGAGCCTAAGCACTATGCTCAATGACCTTAATAATGTCTCCCAACGGATGGGCCTTAAGATGAACATAGACAAAACAAAGATCATGTTTAATGTCCATGTAACAACCCGGTAATTGTTGTTGGGAGCACTAAGCTTGAAGTTGTTGACGAGTATGTTTACCTGGGACAAATTGTCCAACTAGGTAAGTCCAACTGGGTAAGCCCAACTTCGATTGAGAGGTCAATCGACGGATTCAACTCGGCTGGGCAGCGTTTGGGAAATTACGACACATCTTCTCGTCGGGTATACATCTAATTCTGAAAACTAGATTGTGCAACCAGTGCGTGTTGACAGTGATGACTTACGGATCTGAGACGTGGTCCTTCACTACTGGCCGTATGAGGACGCTCAAGGTCTCAGCGAGCTAAGGAGAGGGCTGTGCTCGGGGTTTCTCTGCGTGATAAACTTAGAAATGAGGATATCCGCAGTAGAACCAGAGTGACCGACATAGCCCAACGGATTAATAAGCTGAAGTGGTAATGGTCGGCCATATAGCTCGAAGAACTGACAACCGTTGGGGAAACAAGGTTCTCGAGTGGCAGCACAGCCCCGGATCTAGGGGGGGGGGGGCAAACCGGGGCACCGGCCCCGGGCGGCAGTTTCAGGGGGGCGCCAAAATTATATTATAATTCGAATTTAAGAAATAGCTTGCTCCACAAGACGTGTAGTATCCAACGCACGTTGCTCTATCAATTTTTCACTTGATGTTAAAATGCCCAGTTGGTTTTTGACCACATCCTAAGGGTTCATTTTGAAATGTGTTGCCAGCAGCAGCGCAGTAAATTGTGATCAATACTTAACGTCGCAAATTTTAATTTAAATGATTACGATCGTACTTTCAAATACCACCTAGATCCCGTAAAAAAGGACATGTATCCTGTTTATCGAATACAAAATGAAATTATCGGTAATATATTAAACAAAGTTCAAAATACCATTACCAATGTCATCAAGGAAGCCAACTATTTCACCATCATGTTTGACTGCACTCCAGATGTCATCTCACACGGAACAAATGAGTTAGGTTGATTTAATTTATAAAAATATTGAAATCTGGACGTTAAACAAAGGAAAGTTTTATTGATTTTTTTGAAGTTGATGGAAAGACTGGAGAATAAATTACACAGCGAATTCTAGAGAGACTAGAAGCTGATGGTTTATATGTGCAAAAATGTCGTAGATAATCTTACGATAATGGATCTAGGAGTCCAATCTAGATTTTCGCAAATAAACGAGCTGGTAATTTGTACACTACTTGTTAAATCCAGTTAGCCTATTTGGGCTCGTACATAAACTTTATTATTTCTTTGTTGGATCCACCACATGGTAGAAAAAATGCAAAAGTGTACATAAACAAACTTAAAAGGAAGTAATCAAACCTGAGGGTTGGCTAAACACCAGGCTGTTACTGATCTATTAATTTACCGGATACTGTCAACGTTCTGGAAGAAATTGAAAAATCTTGTCCAGTCGTAGAATCCAAGTATGAAACTGGTTTTCACAACATGCGGTGATGCATTTTAAATTTATCCTCTACTTAACATTTTGGGATAATATTCTTAGAGAAATCAATAGAGGTAGAGTGAACGTTGAAATACAAAAAGAGGATATTATCATTTCGCATTCTGTGGCGATAATGCAAGGTCTTGTTAAGATCTTGCAAGGAATGAAAGAAAAACCAATTAGAACATTGGTTCAAAGCAGCTGCACTTTTATTAGAAAAGTTAGAAATCGAGCCAGTCCTTAAAATCAAACAAATCTCCATAAAGAAAACGCAACACAATAAAATCTGCGAGGAAGAATCAAGAACGCTATATCCAAATTTTTTATTTTCCAAAGATATAAAAATAGTGTTTGGCAAAAATTTAACAGATTTTATTTTCTAGCATTGATTGGGTGACAAACGAGCACAAAGTCCACATGATGGTAAGTGGATGCTGTGACCCATAGAAATCCACATTTATCCTCAACTAAGGATCAAAATGCAAATGCATTGTCACCCTTGAGGATTAAGACGGAATGCGAGCGACGGAGTATGAGTGTCTCCGGTTCTCTACACTCACCATGCGGAACACAGCAGCATTACGCTGAGGGTATTCTGTGAGAGCGTGGTCCTGCCTCGGTTGTGCTGACCCATTTGTGCTACAACTACAACATAGCTGCAGCGTTGTCTACCATGAAAAGAATATAACAAGAGTAGAGATCGCAAAGAGTCTAGATGAAAATTTTGCCTACCTTAGTGGCCACGCGTTTTAAGACAAGTCGACTGAGGATCTGCGAAAAAATGGAGCCAATATAGCTCAAAAATATGCGAAAGACTTGTCCAGTTGATTTTTGCCACGACATTGCCCTTTTTTAAATAGTAGTATATATACTAGTATCCGAAATTAATAAAAAATCAAGTATATTCGACTTGTTACAACATCTGTACAAGCATCACTTCCTAGTAGTGTTTCCTTATGTTAGTATAGCTTTAAGAATATACTGCACATTAACTACCACATCTGCAAGCTGTGAGCGAAGCTTCAGCTGCAAATAATTTAAATCTATCTATCTGCGTTTCACAGCGAGTCAGGAACATCTATCTGGCCTCGCGAACCTAGCCATTGAAAATAAAACTGACTTTGAGACAGACTTTGATGAGCTAATAGATTCCTTCGCAGCAAAGAAAGCACGTCGTATAAATCTGTAGGAAGATTGGAGAGAAAACGATGCTGAGACCTAAAGTTTCTAAACATCTTGATTCTGTCTCTCTCTGTCTGTTTTCTTTCCTAGTTATAGGTATGTTTATATATAGTTATAGGTATGTCTATATATAATTTTCTGTTACACAAACGAAAAAGTTATTAGCTAAATGCTACCCATTATGTATTTGTGAGTTTTTTTAACAAGTTATCTAAAATCAGCGTTCTGGAGAGAGGAGGCGCCACTATCAAGTTTTTGCCCCGGTTAAAAAAATCGTAGATCCGGTACTGCAGCATCGTACGGTAGACGTAGTGTAGGGCGCCCCCCTCTAGATGGAGTAACGCATCGTAAGGCATGCAGCAAGTCAATGGATGTAGGTGACTTGGAAGCATAGAAACCAACCAGGATGTAAATGTGTACTTTTTTACTCATCCGTGACAAAGGCCTAATAAAAAGATTTGACTTTGACCTTGACTCCACCTAGTTGCGAGGTAGGACCCCTTTTCTGCCTAGACGACATCGCGAAAAAATGCACCTCCTTTCATCGAATAGTATAGGACTATGACACCAGTAATGAAAGTGGAATTTTGATATAGGTAAATTCATGTCTTTATCTTGAATTTGATTGTTCAAAAACACGGTTGTATAATTTTTACTCGATCATAATTATTTGCGAAAGCACCTCCAAAAATCACTATAGTTGAAATTACAACGAAATTACTTAATCTATATGCTTGGGAAACTCAAATATATTTATAACATCAATATTCATATAATTTTTTATAATGGGCAAGTAAATGCTTATTATTTTGATTACTTAATAAATCAATAATTTTTAAAAAATATTTTAAGATTCTGACAATTTCTAAGCGGTTTTATTCGTCGCGTGCGCTACGCTATTTTAGATCTTATGACGGCGTTTTTTCATGTTTTTATAGAAATTATGTATTCACTCGGATCAGTACGGCGATATCCTGGAGTCACTTTTTCGATGTGTCGTCTTAAGAGACCAACTCAGACGATCTAGGAGATCGTTTGAGATGGTCCCTCTACCTATTTCTGGTGTCAAATAGCAGTGCTTGCACTGCTGTGTTCCTGTCTTAAAGTTATAGGGAGCCAGTTTAATTAGACGCTGTGAGTCATTCCACCCTATTTCTCAGAGCTGATAACACATCTTTATTTGAAGTTAGCTGCAGGTGTCCATTGGTTTGCAGTAGCCACTTACCATCAGGTGAACTGTAAGCTCGTTTGTCATTTTAAGCATGATAGTTAGCCTTTCGTGTACACTAGCTGCTAACTCATGATAAAAATTTCTGATACCTACATGATATTAAAAATTTTTAAACAATATTACTTCTCATTTATTCAATAAGAGAAAAAAATTGTTTTCTTATCGGTCACACGCTCAAAAAGTGTAACGTTTTTCAGCTTACTCATAATAAATATATTTATAATTGATGTGATAATGTATGCATTCGTAAGTTTTTTTATAAAAAAAGGTTCTTCGACACTACGCTTACTTATTAATACGTGGTAGAGCCATGCTGCAGTTATATTAGTAGTATAGTTGTAGCACGAATGGGTCGGCTCGACCGGGGAAGGACCACGCTCTCACAGAATACCAGCGTAAAATAGTATTTAGTGATGCCGTGTTTCGTATGGTGAGTGTAGAGAACCGGAGACTTATTTTACTGGTAACGGCAAAAGGCATTCCATCTTAGACCTCACGGGTGACAACGCATCTGCATTTTGATTCGTAATCGAGGAGAGATGTAGATGTCCATGGGCCACAGCAACCACTTACCATCAGTTGGACCGTGTGCTCGTTTGTCACCCTATGCTATAAAAAATACATAATCAATTAAAAAATTACTATTTTTCAACAAAAAAAACTCTAACAACGTATAGAAACTTTTTACACCCGTGGACAACGCATCTGCATTTAGATTCCTAATCGAGTATGGATGTAGATGTCTATTTATTTATAAACCGATTTAAACAATGCTTCATTTATTAAACAGGTCATACTTCATGGGACCACTCATAGAAATATTTAGAAAAAAATTCCCAGTAAGGGTGGAAACTTAGGGAATGAAGATTTTAACGTAACTATTAACATGTCATTCCAGTTGCTTCCTCGGACGTGATCGATTATTTTTTATTCAACGTAAAAGAAAATTACAAGAATACTTATTGAAAGCCAGTTATGTTTTACTGGTTCGGAAAAAGAACCTCTGTCTTTGGAAGAATCAGCAAGAAACCCAGCGTGAATATTTTTTTAAACAATCGTTTACGATATATATTATATAATTAAATATGACGATATTTTGACCCAGCATGGTAGCAATTTCTCTCATGATTTCATTCTCAGAGGTTGTTATCAATCATGTAATCTTTAGTAATATAATAACTAAGGATGCCACATTTTTTTGAACAAATATAGTAGTTTTCCTAAAAAAGATGTAAAAATATTCGGTTTATTTATTCAATCCCTACTTAAGGGTCATTATGTCTTAAGTTATTACGTAATTAGCTAACCTAAGAACATCTTATAGTGACCATATCAATATTAAAAGTCTTTTATGTTTAAATAAATAGATTGACTTGGCAATCGCACTAAACAATCTAATTTAATAAAATATGGATTACTTGTGAGATACACTGTGTTTTCATGCGATGGCAAAGTCAATCTATTTATTTAAAACTTAAAAGATTTTTAACATTGATATGGTCACTATAAGATGTTCTCAGGTTAGCTAATTACGTAATAACTTAAAACAAGGACGCGAGATATGGAAAGGGCTATGCTCGGGGTTTCTCTGAGTGATAAACTTAGAAATGAGGTTATCTGCAGAAGAACAAGAGTAACCGACATAGCCCAATAAGCTGAAGTGGTAATGGGCCGGCTATATAGCTCGAAGAACCGACAAACGATGAGGAAGCAAGATTCTCGAGTGGCAGCCTCGCACCGGTAGGCGAAGTGTAGTGCGGCTCCTACTAGATGGAGTGATGGTCTCGTAAGACATGCAGGACATTTTGTGGACTTGTGAAGGGCTGTAATGATGATGATGAATGAATACCTGCCGTCAAATTTCATACAACAACGTGAAATGTTTAGCTGTATCTAAAGTAGAACAAAGGAATTTCTTTTGATTATAGAAAATCTTTTTAATCTGTGTAGCGTGTTAAGTGTTTTTTTTTCTTAGAGTATTTACATACACAGTTTTTCTTTTTATGCTTTCCTGATTGGCGTCTCTCCGTTATATCAATAGACAACGCGAACTAGTCGCGGATGAAAGCTAGTTAATTGAGATTGTCATATTAATATTTCAAGAGGGATATTACAATTATAAACAAATACAATTTTTTGTTTCTAATGATAATTGGGACTGATAAATATTGACCACAGTTTCCTGTGGTTCTTTTTCTGTCTCCATGATGCACAAAATGAACATGGTAATTTACGCTTTGTACTTATACGTTATATGAATCAAATTCCCGTAGGCAATTTTATAGTAGGATAAAATAAAGTTCCCACAGCATTGCACACGTTTCGTTGATGAAGGTATAAAAGTAAAAATATTTTATTGACAATTATAGTCGAGACGTAGACGTTCCGACTGACTGCCCTCAAGCTAATAAATTTTACAACAGTAAATATTTTTTTCTTTTTTTTCACTCAAGGAAAATTCAAAGGTAAGTCTATTCAAGTTGCATTTATAATATAAAAAAATCTTTTCTTAGTATAAGCGCCTTAATGTACCTAACGTTTTATTTGTAAAAAGATTAATCAAAACTTAGGGTTAATTTGCTACTATATAATAAATCAGAGTAAAGAAGTTTATCACCAACATCAAAAAAGTGATATACCTAAGTAACCTATCAAGGTATCAGAATGGTTTCATCTCAATTCTAAGAGAGTTATGAAGTATTTAGTACGCCGCGTAGCTCTAATGCGTGTTGGTGAACTTCAAATGTCTTAGAAATGTTTTCATTTCTTAGATATGCAGGTTTCGTCGTGATGTTTCCTTCACCGCCGAGTGCGTGGTAAATTAGGACTTAAAACGGCAGTTTACAATTTCATTGATGCCCGTGGGGAGCGAACCCGGGCTGGTCGTGTACTCTGTAATTTACCATTAGCGCTAAGCAGATCTACCGCAGACCATTCCGGTGCTCGCGTATTTAACTGAGAATGCCTAGCGCGGTTTGAAGAATAGGTCACTGAGTTTGTTTAGGTAGTCATATAAAACTACCTGAACAAGCTCAAATTCGAATAACAAAACGAAACAATTATTTTAGACTACTATAAAAGTTAGTAAAGGTAGCTACAGAAATTGAATTTGCTTTAGTATACAACTTAAGAAATCAGTAATTATTTGTCTAGTGTTCAAACTATGTAATATTTCAGA
This sequence comes from Parnassius apollo, assembly GCA_907164705.1. Lineage (NCBI taxonomy): Eukaryota > Metazoa > Arthropoda > Insecta > Lepidoptera > Papilionidae > Parnassius > Parnassius apollo. Next base: position 9,459,068 of record CAJQZP010001449.1, on the reverse strand, counting down.
TTCTATCGAAGTAGAATCAGAAATATTACATAGTTAAATTACTTAAACCCGGTGAATGTATGGTTGACCTAAAATAGATTCTATTCAGTTTTGATTTTGAAAGAGATCTTTCTCCAGATGCCACTGTAACTGATAGAGTAAAAAACTACTAATAGTGCTAATGATTAGCATTATCGAAAAACATAGTCGAGTACACGAACTTTATCTGTGCAATGTTCAGAGGTGTAGTTTAAAAATTCTCCGGGGTCAAAGAAACAAATAATTCTGTCGTAAGGACGATAAAAATTCTACAGAGAAAAAAAGAATATTTTTTTGCTTTATACTCTACCAAGTTGAAATACTGTTCCTAGCTGCATCCTAGCTCCTAGCTGCAGGACTTACGACTAAATAGTATAGTAATGACCGACGACGCACATTAGCCAGGTCTCACTGCTCATAGAATAGTGGAACTTGAAATTATCCATTTGAATGATCGACCCGAATGACGACGAAATGAATGAACGACACAACATGTCTACTCCAGTACTGTAATAATAGTATTATATCAGACGTAGTAGAAAATTGTTGGTTGCAATTTTTTTGAGTTTAACGATAAACGAAGCTTAGAGTTCACTTGATGGTAAGTATCTACACTAAGTAGACTGTAGTATACCTACATGTCTGCTTACTCTATAGATTGCAACAGTACCGCTTTTTTCTTCTTTCTTTTTTAGTGAGTAAGCTGCTGCTTAGTCGCAAACAGGTAAAATGTTGATACTTTAATAGATGTAAGTACTAACTACCTAAGGGTAGAACACGTAGAATACCGTCTGCTAAGCACAGAACATATTGTGATCATAACCGGCTTAAAAAAAGCATTGAATTATTTATTGCTTTCGTCTTAAACCGAAAAATTACCTTTAAAACTTTAGTCTTTAAAAATATCTTATAATCCGCGATGAAAAAGACGAATGTTATATGTTTAACGTGTATTTTCGTGTGTCCGTCCGTGCCATCGTAGCTCCAAAACGTAAGAACTTTGAAAGGTGACTTGAAAGTCTTTTCAGCCGCTGAAAGCTCATCAGCTCTTTTTGTTTCGGGAGCATAAAAATAATTTAAGTTATTTCTAAACTCATCTTTCTTTATTCCAGTATTTCAAAATGTCTGATTCGAGCAAAACCCTTTTGCTTTTCTTCGATCGCCCTACCGAGCCGTGCTTTATGCAAAAAGGAGAGGAAGGATCAACTTTCCAGCTTCCTGATAACTTCTACGTAAGTAAAAAACTAAGGTATGAACATCTAATGGAAATATCTAATTGTGCGACGGCAAAAAAATCCTATTATTGAGCTTTGCATTTGGACATTTATCATGGCTGCGTATTAAACATCTGTTGATCATCTATTGATGATTCAATTGTGATAAAAGTTCACCAACAGATAGATAGCAATGACAGGAGAGATCTAGACTATTTTATGAGAAAAACTTGGAATATTTTTTGTGAAATCAAAGAATTTATATTTAAAATAAAGATATTATCTCACATCGCCGCTATACAGTATTTTAGTCGATATGGCATATTAGTTATATTTTATATTAATTATATTAAAATGCATAAAATAAACTGCGGATATTCATAAAGGTAAAAGAATAAAAAGAAATAAAAGGGGCAAAAAAATTAAAGAGCAATCGCCGAGGCTTTGTTTTGTGTTTATAGGTAAACACTAGAAACCAAAATGCCTTTATTTGAATTGCAACTTTACAATTATGGTTATAATTTGCAACAAATAACTATATTTTAATCCCAACCAGCGACATTTGGTGTGAATTAAGTAAATTATTTAGTAAATTATTAGCCCTCATTATTAAAATATTTAATATTGTTAATTTTTATTACAGCCTGACAAGTACAAGTCACTGAGCACCACACTCGCGAACCGATTCGGTTCAGATTCCCCATCGATACCGGTTAGTGACATTGCTCTGCCGAATCTGCAGCTGCCAATGGAGTTGCCTTACAACGAACAATTTTCCTTGTTCGTTCCCAAGCACAGGAAGATGGCGGGTAAACTGATTGACGTCTTCATGGGTACGTGAAAAAACTTTTATTGGGTCTAAAAATTAAAAGTAAACTGGTATTTTTTATAGAATAAGATTGACAAGCGAAGAACACAGTCCACCTGATGGTTCTCTACACTCGCAATACGAATCACAGCAGCATTGAGCTACTATTTCACGCTGGTATTCTGTGAGATCGCCATGCCATCCAAAAGGAAAACATCACGATGTTTTCCTTAACCACGTGGTGAAACAATACTTAAAATGCAATTAACAATTTCATTAGTGCGACGGGAATCGATCCCAGGTTGCTCACATACTTTGAATTTAATGGCGAGCGCTTACCTTAATTTACGTAAATTTTAAATTAATCTGCGACAGTTTGCTTTTTTTTTCTTACTTCTCTTCAAATTGTTACTAGCAACTCCTTTCCATTGTAAGTAGGATTTGTCATAATGGTTATGTTTGGTAAAATAATTGGCAATTGTAGTATACAGTGGGCAATTTGTTTGTTTTGTTTGTAACATTATTGGATATTTTTGGCCTTCTTCATAAGCTCCCGCCTCCACGGGACAAAATGGTGTGAGGGATACAATGATATTTAATTTTAGCAGATGTTATCGTAGCTTTATCAATATTTCTTTACATATCCAAAGAGAACTGTATATTAAAAAAGAATATTTATAATATTTTAGTATATTAAATAATAATATGTTCAACCATAAATTAATGAAACACATAGCGCAGTGCCAAACATTAGGCTGCAGTGCTACGGGTAACAAATAATATTGGAATGGCCTACATATATTTGAATGTTTGTAAAAGGTTTCCATGATATAAGAGAAATTTCTAGTGTAACTTCTTTTTTTTAAACCAACGAAGCAACGTAAACAACAACATAGAGCCAAGATTTTTTTTAAAGAAGGAGATAATTATTATTACTCTCATAATTTTAACAATATTTCAATTGACCAGGTATGCGTAACGTGCAAGAATTGATATCCATCTGTTCGTACTGCCAGCTTCGCATCAATCCTTATATGTTTAACTACTGTCTGTCCGTCGCCATTTTACACAGGTAATTTATAACAATATAAGTTTCTACACTTAATGATTTTCGCGATTAGCGCATTCTCAAGCAGATATACTCGTAATATCAGACAAGAGCCTTTTGGATATGTGGGTACTGTTCTCTATGGACACCTATATATTAGTCACAGATTAAGAATTAAAATGCAGATGAGTTGTCACCCCTGAACAAAGATGATATGCCGCATTACCAACGAAAAGGGTCTCATATTGTCTTAACTCGACATACGAAATACAACAACAACTACGCTATTTTACACTGGTATTCTGTGTGAGCGTGGTCCATTCCCGATCGAGCTGACATGTTTGTGTATTTTTAGCGCACTTCTAAAAAGATAGTTATATATTATATACCAGGTTTTTTTAATGCATGTAAAACGTAATTTCTGAGAATAGTTAACCGATTCGGCAATTTTAACAGCAATGTACAATTTCAGATGTGGCCCATTACAAAAAAAATTAGATTAAAGGTGTCAAACGGGCACACAGTTTAAGTGATGGTAAGTGGATACTGTGGCCCATAGGACATCTTTATTTATTCATGCTAAAGAACAAAATGCAGATGCGTTTTCATCTCAGGGAACTAAGATGGAATGCCTAATTTCCTGTAAACAGGGTTTTTGGTTCTCTACACTCACCGTACGAGACACAGCAGCATCAATCTGATATTTTACGCTGGTATTCTGTGATTCTTTCCTAGTAAAGGCGTATAAAAATAACCCCATATAATAAACAATTTTAATATGTATATTTGTTAATTTCTGTTTAGGCCAGACACCAAAGGCTTAGATCTTCCAACCTTTGTTGAGACTTTCCCTGATAAGTTTATGGACCCGAAGGTGTTTCGACGTGCTCGGGAAATCAGCAATGTCGTTACGTCAGGTGCTAGGGTAAGATGGAATTTTTTAACGTTTTTGTAGGTATAATTGTAACTTGATAAGTAAAATAGCCTCGTATTATCAGTATTATATGTTTATCTTTTAATGATTTCAACTTAAAAAGCATCTATGGTAATATATAGTATGGCCAGGTTGTTATTACAAACACTAATATTAGCTTAGTCGAGTCTAGACACTACGTTTTAGTAACACAAAGGAGTTAAAACGTAACTAGACTGAATATAACAGTAAAACAATTGAACATTCTTACTTATTAATTTTGTGATTTTAATTTGTTTAAGCATTTTATTTTATTATATATATATAGATAGATATAGATATTTTTAACTTTATCTTGTAATTGAAATTTTATGAGCATGAGTGTTTGTGTAACGAATGAGTAAAAAATTGTATCGTTGTTTTTGTTGAACATTGAATAGAATATAATAGAATAATTTTTTATTCAATATAGATTACAGGTAATTCTTATTGAAAGTCAATATTTTACGTTACCACTTGTTCGAAATAAAAACCTCTGTCCTGGGAAGAACCAGCGGGACTTTAAAAAAAATCTTACAATGTCAAGGGTCAGAAAATATTTACAAAATTTATTTTAGAAACTACTTAGAAGCGACCACCTCATTCCAGTGGGTTATTATGAACCATTTGTATCAATAATAACCCCTTTTATACAGTTTTTGTTTAATTAAATATTTAAACTTGGTAATAGAGAGGCTTTGTTGTAATAGCGTATACATTGCCCCAAGAATGAATTACTGATTATTGTTCTTTATAGCCAATGTATTGTGCATCTGTAACAGGTAAGCATAAAAAATATTAAATTATAAGATACATACAGGATACCTTAACCATAAATAAAATAATAAATATATCTACTCCTCCGAGTGGTCGTCAATTGATTTTTATATATAGAGATATATAAAAATCAATTGCTCACTAAAACTCGAAAACGGCTCAAACGATTTTGATGAATTTTTTGTGTCCAATTGAGTGTATCCCTTGATAATCTAAATTTACGGTTACGGTTTTAAATTTAATTAATTTTAGGTAGCGCTGTTGTCGAGATCTACAAATCACCTGAGCGAATCCGGTACCGATCGCTAGTTTTATAATAAATATATTAATTTTAAATTTATCGACAGATGCCAATAACAATCCCGATAAACTATACGGCGTCAGAGGCGGAGCCTGAACAGCGCGTGGCGTACTTCCGTGAGGACATGGGCATCAACCTGCACCACTGGCACTGGCATCTCGTGTATCCTTTCGAAGCAGCCGACCGTGCCATAGTGAACAAGGACCGAAGAGGAGAGCTGTTCTATTACATGCATCAGCAAATTATTGCCAGGTACATTAAGATCCTGGATATGCTAGTAAGAGAATCCTGTGAGTCCTGTAAGTTTTGTATGAGTTGAATATAAAAAATGTCATAAAGATCTTACGGCCTCCGATAACTAATGATGTAACCAAGTCTTTCATCATCCATCCATCCACGACATGATGGCAAGTGGCTATTGCAGTCCATGGCCTCAAGCAACCAAATAAAAAAAGGGTACAGATGTATAGTAAATTCTCAGGACTAAGATGGTTATATATGGATAGCTCAGCCTGTTATTATACTCGCTCTCTATACTTTTAAGGCCAGAACACCCTTTTGTGGTATACTTCTATGTTCAGTAGGCCTACTAGGAAGTGATGCGACGCACGGGAAGGCGCGCAAATTCATATCGCAGTTTTTCAGACGCCAGAGCTATTGTGGTAGTAGTTAATGGAACCTCTATTTTCAGTATAAAGTTGGACACTTTTTCAACTTTCCCCCATATAAGATGGTTCTCCTTACCTCTAAACTCCCCATACGCCCCACCGCGGAGTGGCGATTCCGTACTCTGTGGTTTTTTCATTAATTCTTTTTCACTCTGTAACGTAATTTTTAATAATAATAGCATGAAATGATACTATCGTTTTTTATCTTTACGGTAACAGTTTAACTAACTACGGTTATAGAGATATTTTTAAAGGATCAGGGTAACAAAGGAGCACACAGTCCACCTGATAGTAAGGGGATTTTATGGCCTATAAACATAGTACGCATAAAAATCAAATGAACGTTCTTTTTAATAGGATTTGGTGGTTTTATTAAGGAGAATGCCATACCAATTAAAACTGTTTTAAAAGCAAAACATCCGCAACTATTATATATACTTTTTTTCGCAGATATAACGCGGAGCGTATGTGCAACAATCTGAGTAGAGTGAAACGTTTTAACAACTTCCGGGAGCCTATCGAAGAGGGCTACTTCCCTAAACTTGACTCCCAAGTCGCCAGTCGTGCATGGCCTCCCAGGTAATAAATATAAAATTAAATGAAAATTAAAATCGACTTCAATTACGAGTAACTATTGGATTTGGTTGACATTTTTGGTCGTATAAGGACAAGGGGAGATCTCCCGCCGGCAAGGTGGTGATCAGCCTGGGGAGCGGCTAACGCTCCGTGTGTTTGTAGTGAGCTGTTGTATATATAGAGCAGTACTTCGGAATTTCGGTAGCGCGATTTAGGCTTCGGTGTTACACATTTTTATAGGAACTCTCTAAAACTCTCGGGTAGCAATTTACAGTAATATTGAGCTACCAATACAAAATAAAATTAACATGTAAGGCAAATTGACAACCGCTTCCTTTTTTAACGCAGTGAAAATATAAACTTAGCTAAAAAACTAAAAAATTATCAATGATATAACGAGCCCCAAAATTTCCAAGAATGTCTTTTTAATTTCCAAAAATTATTGCAGGTTCACTGGTTCCACAATCCGCGACTTGGACAGACCAGTAGATCAGATAAGAAGTGATGTATCCGAGCTGGAGACTTGGAGAGATCGTTTCATTCAGGCGATCGAGGATAACGCTGTAATATTGGTACATATCTGCCTGTTTTTTTTATAGCATTGGGTGACAAACAACCACACAGTCCATCTGATGGTAAGCGAGTGAGTAAGTGGTAGGTAAGTGACTAAGTCTGAGATCTATGGACCGTACTTTGACTTTACTCAGACTTTACTTACGAAAAACTTAGCTGAGTATATGCTTAGCATAATCTTTGATTCTGAATTTATAGTTGCATCGGGCTAAGATTAAGCTAAGCTTATAAAATTCAAAAAATATTCTTTAAAAATCGAAAACAATTTAAATTGTATTTCATAAAGAAATTGTTATTACATTTAACTAATTTTAATTTATAATATTATGAGAAAGAAACCGAAGGTTTGGGCAGCCGGTCAAGCGCTGTCAAATCACTGTTTCAAACATGAAGTTTTTGGTTTATTGATGTGTGCATTTTAAGTTATTTTTTAAATATTTTAAATGCAACAGACATTTATAGTATAAAAAAAATACTTAAATGTTTTTACGACAGGTTTTGGAACTGGACCTACCTATAAAACTAGAAGACGGTCTAAAACTACCTTTTTATTATTATAAATAATTAGAGTAACACAAAAACAACAATTCAAAACTAATACGGTGGTTTTGGTTAATATCCTGAGTTTTTCGTAAGTCGTCCAATTTGTTGACTTAGGCTTTGCTAAGCGCGCACTCAGCACGACTTCGAAGCCAGCTCTATAAATACCGACATTGTCTTAGCTCGAAAGCAAAGTCTGAGCAAAATCAAAGTACGGTCTATAGATCTCAGTCTAAGATGACATGCCTCGATTATAGTAAAAGGGTCACCGATTATCTACACTCACCACTCGAAACACAGCAACATTACGCTGGTATTCTATGGGAGCATAGTCCTGCCCCAGTCGACCCATTCGCGCTACAACTATAATATAGCTGCAGTGTGGCTCTGACACTTAAAAAGATCTCAATAATCATATATTATTTTTACAACAGTCAAACACTTCTGTTATACACAGGTATTTTAGTAAAACAATTTTTTATAATGATTTTATAATGAACAAACGAGTACACAGCCCACCTGATGGTAAGTAAATGCTGTTTGCCAATAGACATCTACATCTATCCTCAATTCAGAATCGAAATGCAGATGCCATAATATACTCTACCACGTAAAGAATAACAAACCACCTGATGGTATATGGATGCTGTTGCTCACAGACATCTAAATCTATCCTCAATTAAGAATCAAAATGAAGATTCCATAATATAGCTGCAACATGGCTCTACTATACCACGTAAATAAATATATAATAATAATAAATATCCACGTAAAGATAAACATAAATTATCCATAAATAAATATGGGCTAAGAAAATGAATTTTTTAATCTTTCCTACAGCCAAATGGCAGAAGTATGCAGCTAGATGAAGCAACGGGTATTGACACGCTGGGCAACTTGATGGAGTCGTCTGTAATCAGCCGTAACCGCCCTTACTATGGGGATCTTCACAACATGGGGCACGTCTTCATCTCTTACTGTCACGACCCCGATCATCGTAACTTGGTGAGATGTTTTCTCCTCCTTAATATGTCGTACTTGCAATCAACATTTTTTTGTTTCTTTATAGAAGATTCGATTAAATAATCGATAATTAATAGAACCAGGCGTTACTTTGCGGAAGTCCATTATATAAAAGTTAATAAAAATTACGTTTTGTTTTTACTAATAAGTGAATGTTGGCCACTCAGTTTACCTGATGGGAAGTGGATATTGTGGCACTCCGTAACGTAATTTTTGATAAAAGCCATGAACTGATTACGTTTTTCATCTTTACGATAACAAGGTAATGATAACTCATACTACGGTTATAAACGTATTTTTAAAGGATTAGGGTAACAAACGGGCACACATTTTACCTGATAGTAAGTGGATGCTGTGGCCCATAGGCACCTGCAACTACCATCAAATAACGATCAATATGTAGTTGCGTTGGGACCCCTGAGTACTAAGATAGAATGCCTCGTTACCGATAAAAAGGGTCTCCGCTACTTTACGCTGGAATTTTGTGTGAGCGTGCTCCTTCCCCGGCCGGTTCTAGCTGCAACCACAATATATATGAAATGGGGCTCTACCACGTGTTATTGTATTTTCGACTGTATTGGGTGGTATGAATATAACGGTTGAGTATTAAGACTTGTCTTTTTTATTATCATACATTGGAACAATAAAAAAACCTTTTGATTATTTGATCACTTAAATATAGCTACTGCTGGTTCAAGTTTTGTTATTTTATGGTTACATATTTATTAGGCCGTGGTAGCTCAAAGAGCCGTGGTGACTCAGATGATTAGCGCTCGCTGTAAATTTCGCATTACGCGAGCAACCCGTTTTCGATCCCCACCGGCACCAAAAACAATTGTTAATTGCAATTTTAAGTGCATATTTTACCACGTGCTCGGCGGCACGTGAAAGAAAACATCGTGAGGAAACGTGCATGTCTGAGATATAAGAAAAAAAAATATTAAAAAGACATGTGAAGTTCGCCAACATGCATTGGGGCAGCGCTGCGGACAACACTCCCTTGCGCTAAAACCCTCTCAGAAATGATAGGATGACTGTGCCCAGCTGTGAAACGTATATAGGCTGTCACTTTAACTTTAAAAAAAAAGTAAAACGTAAAGTTAAAGTTACAGCCTATATATGTCCCTTTACGTAAATTTTTTAAACTTACATCTATTTATAGGAACAATTCGGCGTGATGGGTGATTCTGCAACGGCCATGCGGGATCCCATATTCTACCGCTGGCACTCGTACATCGACGACATTTTCAACTTGCATAAGAGCAAGCTGCCGCGCTACGGAGACGACCGGGTAATTTTATCTGTGATTTATAGCATTCGTGATTTTCGAATATAAGGCTTCTTACAGTTTCAACTATTAAACTGTATTTTTGAAATGAAACTTCTTTATCGACGTTGTGGAGAAATTTTGTACGGTATTAAAAATATAAAACGTCACGTTTTCTTGTAACGTTTTACCGCCGGGGCTGCATGAAAATACTGTTATTTAACCCTATGCTGTAAAATATGAAATGAGAGAAAAGCAATATATTGTAAAAATGTTTCACTGCGTACGTGTACACGCACAATATTTTTTTAAGCGCTCAGGAAATGTTTCAAGTATTTTTAAATACTTTTAATTCAAATGACGTATTATGAAAATGTCTCGTAACAGCGACTATCGCTTAAAGTGGCCCTAGTCGATGGCACGAACAAAGTGGTGGGCGGGGTTAAAATGCACGTTATATCAGCCGACATCACAAAATCACAAAAACGAACGCGCGAAATTTTATAAACAGATCTTTGGAAATCTGGATATCATGAAAAATCTATTGCATGTATGTGTTCAAATAAAATTATTTGCAATTTTGAAATTTTAATCGATCCCTGTATGGTAACTGTTTTGCAATTTTCGTTCTTCTTATGTTATTTATTTCTGCCCAAAGATGTGTTAAAATTAGCACTTTTAAATATATTCTTTTTTTACTTTTTTGTTTCCATACAGGGTTAGATAATGATGAGACAAATTGAAATCATTTTTTATTTTGAACGTACACTATCAAACAGTGGAGTAACCGCCAGACTACGTTTGTATGGAAAAATGAGCGACTAGTGTACCTTTAAGTGTGGAATCCGTGTGACGAGCGTCGCGTATCGCCGCATACACAACCTCGTGATGTCGTCTACATGCACCAAGGAGCTATGCAGGTATCGGGCCTCGGGGTATACCCCATTGCCCGGGCTTTCTTCATGGCCCACTGCTATGGGCCAGTCCTGGGTGCCTATATTAGGCTAGTTGCACGCGGGGACTTTCCATAGTGTGACAATTTATTTTCCCGTAGTTAACCGACTACGGAAAAAAAGGAGGTTATCCGATAAAAAGTTGAAGTTGGCCTATCAGCGGCATTGAGGGTTGTTACTCGACTCTCTAATCACTAAAGAGAGGAGTTCTCTTGGAAAAGGTCGCCCGTCCGGGGGTCGAGTGTATAACGGCGCAAAGCCGTTGAAGTGTTTATGTGGCCCGTTGTCGGCGCGGTCGAACATCACGCGCGCCAGCCGGGCCACGAAGTCGGTGATGGTCTCGACTTCCAGATCGGCTGCTATGACGTCATTCTGGACGTAGCGAACTGCTCCAACGATCGTCCTTAATGTCAGATTCTGCATGGGCCTGCAGTCGCCGCCTCAGAGGGTCGCTCAGAAGTGCGTACCAGGCCGGAGCAGCGTAGGTGATGATGGTTCGGATTTGCATCTTGTATATCCGGAGCTTGGTTTTAATCGGCAGCTTGGATGGTAGGACGGCAAGAGCGTCGCTCGCGCACATCGGGCTCTGCGGACGACGATCGCGGTCATGCGCAGTGTCCTGTCGATCCTGCACCCAAGGTAGGTTACGGCCTTCTGGTACGCAATCTTCTGGCCATTGAGGGTCAGCGGAGGTGGAAATTTCCTGAGACGGCGAGTGAGCAGAGCGGTCGTCTTAGCAACGTTGACGACCATCCTCCACTCGTTCAGCCATGGTGGCAGCAGGTCCAGCAGACGCTGCATCCTGGCAGTGGCTATGTGAGCTCTTCTGGACGAGGTGAAATAGGCGCTATCGTCCGCATATAGCGCCAGCTCAACGTCGTCCTCCCACTCTTGAAGCCTGCCTGCCAGTGTTGGGATATCGTTAGTATAAGCCGCGTACAGGACTGGAGACAAACAGCTGCCCTGTGGAACGCCGGCTCTGATGGATCTGGTTGCGGACTCGGCGTCCTCTACGCAGACGTAGAACTTCCTGTCTTTCAGGAAAGACGCCACGTGCTACTCCACATAGCAAGAGGGACACTGGTCTGTTCGTACAGCTTGTAAAGCAATCCTGAGTGCCACACCCTGTCGAACGCCTTTTCGATGTCGAGAAAGACGCCCAACGATATGCGGCCATGATTGTATTCTGCCGCAAGTAGGTGCAGCACTCTAGTCAACTGTGTGACTGTAGAGTGATCCCTCCTGAATCCGTGCTGCTCCGCCCGAAGTTGGATGCACGGACGGAGACGTCTTAGCAGCAATCTTTCTAGCAGTTTAGCTATGTGCGGTAATAGCGTGATCGGCCTGTAGCTGGCAGCTCTACGCCTGTCCTTCCTGGATTTCGGCAGGACGATGACTTTGCTTTTCTTCCAGTCCTCCGGGAAGTGGGATGTCCGCAATATCCCATTGTAGCGTCGACCAAGCTCTACTAGGACTCTATTGGGCAGCTGTCGGAGTGCAGCGTTGGTAATCCCATCCTGCCCCGGCGCCTTCCTCGGTAGCAGGCGGGTTACTGTCCTCCGCAGTTCTACGGGGGAGATGAACCACTCTCCTGCGAGAGGTGGCGTGGGCGACGACAGGAACTCCTGTACGCGACTTTCCTTACGGGCATGAAGCTCCATGAACTCCGCATTTGCTGGGTTCGGCATAAATTGCTCCTCGAAGTGCTCGACTAGGATATCCGCTCTGCTCTTGGCATCGTAGCAACGTTCACCCGCGCTGTTGATCAGCGGGCAAACGGGAGGTCTGGTGTTGGTCAACGGTCGGTTCAGTTTATAGAGCGACGCATCTTGCTCATCCGCCTTCCAGATGCGCCGGTCCCAGGCCTCTCCTCTGAAGGCCTGGACTGCAATCGACAGTTCCTCCGATACGGTGTTAAGTTGCTTTTTTATCCTGGGGCAGCGAGTACGCGCCCAGAGCTTTCTCAACGCTCTTTTTCGCGGCAGATTGTCTCGCCTTGCATTGATCGCGACTATCGTAGAGGCCGCGTGGAGGGCCTCCTGGATGTTCCTGGTAATTCTAGTAGCAGCGGCCTCTACGTCGTCCGCTGTATGGCTGGTGGACTGGAGGTCTCTCCTGCAGATGTTGGCAATAGAGCCTCCAGTCGACACGTGTCTTGAATGCTCTGGGCGGCGTTGTCACCGCCTTTAGGCCAAGGGTTATCAGAATCGGGAGGTGCTGTGAGGAGAGGTCGTACAGCACTTCTACCACTATCGGGTAGTTGACGTTCCTAGTGAGCACGATGTCTAATACATCCGGATGTCTCCGTGAGTCAGATGGAACGTGAGTCGGTTCTTCGGGACCTAATACGTCATAGCTGTTGTTTTCTGCATCTTCATAAAGTTTAAGACCCGGCGGGGTGATCACTCTGGACCCCCACGCCGGGTGTTTGGCGTTTAGGTCCCCGGCGATGATAGTGGGTGTTTTGCCTTCCATCACCGTTCGGATGTCTGAGGAGCGCATACACAAAGTTCTGTAGTACAAGGCCCGAAGTTGTAATATACGTGGTAGAGCCACGCTGCAGCTACATTATGGTTGTAGCACGAATGAGTCGGCTCGACAAGACGACCACGCTCTCACAGAATAACAGCGTGAAATAACAGCTTAATACTGCTTTGTTTCGTATAGTGAGTGTTTTTTATAGCATGGAGTGACAAACGAGTGCGCAGTCCACCTGATGGTAAGTGAATGCTGCGGCCCGTAGACGTCCACACTCAATTAAGAATGAAAATACAAGTGCGTTGTCACCCCTGAGAGCTAAGACAGAATACCTCGATTCCAGTAAAAAAGGGTTTCCGGTACTCTACACTCACCATATGAAATACAGCAGCGTTAAGCTACTATTCTATGAGAGCGTGGCCCTGCCCCGGTCAAGGCGATCCATTGGTGCTACGACTATTATATAGCTGCAGCGTGGCTCTACCACGTTAAGATCCGGAGACCCTTTTTTAATGGAAACGAGGCATTTCATCCTAATCCTCAGGGGTGTAAACGCTTCTGCGTTTTGATTCTTAATCGAGGATAAATGTAGATGTCTATGGGCCACAGCATCCACTTACCATCAGGTGGACTGTGTGCTCGTTTGTCACACTTATCCTATAAAAAAATCAAGCACGAAGCCTGGCGGCTACGTGGCGGCTATCGATCGCCAAAATAATAAGTAACAAGTTTAGGATCCCTGGGTTTATCAACTTGCCGAACAGAGACAGACCATAGTAAGAAGTAGGCTCCGTTATCACGTAAAGCATCAAGCCTGCCTTTACCTCGTTGAAAATAGAAATAAGTTAAGGAATGAGCGAAGACATGTCAATATGCCAAGTACATTAATAACCATCGAGTATTTCTCTTAAATTATACGGCTACCTAGCAAGTTTAAAAAATATCTATTAATAAGAGTAAATGAAGGCATGAGCAAAGGCATGCTACCATGCCAGGTTTATCAATTACCATCGGGTGTTTCCTTCGAAATAATTGGCCACATAGGTAAATTATTTTAAAAAAATATTATTTTTCAGCTGGACTTCCCTGGTATTCGCGTGTCGTCCGTCAGCATTGAGGGTGCTGGCGGCGCCAACGCGTTCGCGACACAATGGGAACAGAGCACGGTAGAACTGAGCCGTGGGATGGACTTCACTCCGCGTGGTAGCGTACTGGCTCGCTTCACTCATCTCCAGCACGAGGAGTTTAATTACGTGTGAGTGTTATTAGCATAAACTTGTAAGTATTACTAGCTACATCCTGTTCTTCGCTTTTCGAGTACATTCTTGCTCTTGCTATAAACTGCAGCATAGTTTATAGTGGTATTGTGCAGGAACGACAGGGAGAGATTTCTAGTCTATATGTTGTTAGGATTCTGACTTACTCTTGTTATTTCTACTTACTCAGCTTTATCTATTTTGTTCATGGGAATTGTTTCATTTCAGTATCGACGTGACCAACAACACTGGCCGTGCAGCTATGGGCACATTCCGTATTTTTATAGCACCGACCTTAGACGAGAACGGCAGTCCACTCCCCTTCGAAGACCAGAGGAGGCTCATGATTGAACTGGACAAGTTTTCACAACCGCGTATGTATTAGTGTTAGTTTTTCGAAGGTGTAGTTTTTATTTTTAGTCATTATTAGGACGATGCTGCTGCCCAACTTCCAATTCGTTTCCCTCTGTCGGCTTTTACGACACCCACGGGATGATATTTGGTAGTGGATAGAAACAGAAACAGAAACTTTTTTATTCAATGTAGATTATAAACAATACTTATTGAAAGTCACTTTTTTCATTTACCACTGGTTCGCAAAAAACCTCTGTCCTGGGAAGAACCAGCAAGAAATCCAGCGGGACAATTTTTTTTCAAAAATAGCTTACAACCATGTTTACAATTAACAACAAAAGACAAATCAGAAATAGCTTGGTAGCGATCACCCTTCACAGGGGTTATTATCATCCATAATTTCCTTAATATTACAATAACCCTTTTTATACAAACTTAGTTTAATAAAGTTTTTGAACTTTGCGTATGACAAATGTTGTATATTTTCTAGAATTTTGTTGTAAAAGCGTGTACATAGGCCCAAGAATGAATTACTGACTCGGTGGAGTCGAGTAACTGGTACTAGTAGCTTCTGTAAATGATATCAATGATGATAATATACCTACACTGCCACTACCAGTTATTGTGATCCTAAATAATAAAATACTTTGTTTGTGTGTTTGACCAATTACCGGAGTAGTTTAAATATGTTTGAAATCAGATATAAGTAGGAAATATGGGGAATATTGCAATAAGTCGTCTTGCATCTGAAATAAATAAATGAATAATGAATAAATAAATGTATAAATCAGTGAACGCTGGCAACAACACTGTGCGTCGTCGTAGCCTGGACTCGTCGGTGACGATTCCGTACGAGCGCACATTCCGCAGCCAGTCGGACAGGCCGGGTGACCCGGGCTCTGCTGAAGCCGCTCAGTTTGACTTCTGCGGTTGCGGCTGGCCTCACCACATGCTCATACCCAAGGGCACGCCCGCCGGATACCCGATGGTGCTCTTCGCGATGGTCACCAACTGGGACGAGGACAGGGTATGTATTGTCGTTTGGCCGGCGGGTTGGCATACGCAGTTTTTTTTTATATACGGGGTTGTTTTTCAAGGAATATCAATATTTTATATTTAACTACAAATATATAAATAATTATATACCGTTATCGCAGTTTTTGAAATTAGGAGTAAATAAGGCTACTTTTATTTGATGTGTTGTACTCTTCTACGTGTGATTCAATTCACAACGTTTTTGCCGACCGAGCCCTTGATGCGAATGTGTGCATGCGTAGTAAAATAGTAGGGGCTAGATAATTATGAATTACAATCAGTTAAAATCATGTATTACCCCAATACAATACGCATTCTGAATTTAAAAGATAAAAGAACAGAATGAGACTTTTTTAAATTAATTTTTCTTCACTATTCGCTTAAATCACTTATTCCGAACCTTCTCTGCAAATTTGGGCGTATATTGCAAAATAACCCTGTATATGTTGTTTGTTAGTTGTTTATGACGTTTCTTTTAACCAGATCTTTTTTCCTTGTTTCTTGACTAGATCGAACAAGACTTAGTAGGAACTTGCAATGATGCTGCTTCGTACTGTGGTATACGTGACCGGCTTTATCCGGATCGACGTGCGATGGGCTTCCCCTTCGATCGTCCTGCAGATCCCAGCGTTACGAGTCTTAATGATTTCCTCAGGCCCAACATGGCCGTCAGGGACTGCACGATTCGCTTCACGGACGCCACCAGAATTCACGGACAACGGAGCTAGGGTATTGATTCGTTCGTCTTATTAATCTAAGTAGAAAAGAGAGCTTACGTTCAAAATAGAACATTTTCATTAGTTTTTTTTTTGTATACATATCAAATTTAAACTTTCAGAGAAAGCGTTTTGTACGTTACTTTACATGATAGTGCTTTTATCTTAATTAAACAATGTAAATAATTGTGTACAACCTAAAAATAAAACTCTTATATATCAATATACTACGAAGAATCTAATATTGATTTATAAATATAGATATAAAATGCAATAAATAACTTAGCTCTCTAATCTACAAGGATTACTTATTTTGAAAAGTAACAAAAATACATTATTATAAAAGAAAATAGGAAATCGAATGCATGAAACATCGGATTGAATCATTGAACTGAAAAATAGAAATAATAGTAAAAAATTAATAAAATATGACATTATATATTTTTGATTAAATGTATTAGGTATAAGCCATTTTCATATACTTAAAGTAGGCGCTCAGTAATCCGGCAACAATTATTATTCGCCAATGCCGGATTCCGGATGTTCCAACATTTGAAACTTCTTTGAAAAACTGATCAATTTTGGCTTGCTTCTTGCAATTGCGTGTCGCAATATTATCGTATCGGTATACCTAAAATAGTTCAGTCAGTCAATAATTAGTAAATCCAATGTTTCGTATGTACTGTTGATCAAATGGATCTGTAAGGCTATCCAAGATCAAAGAATACATATAATTATTATGTACCTACATAGAAAAACACTGATGATATAAGAAGAAAGCCATACTATTGTAAAAATAAAAGTGCAATAGTTAAAAAATTAAGAAAAACTACGTAAGTTGATACATATTAAATATTTGACAATGATGAATCGAAATTGCCTTAAAACTTTGGAAATTGTGATGTTAATGTTGCTGCTATATATATATATATATGCTAGCAACATTAACATATAACTTTAATATATATATATATATATATATATATATATATTATATATTTTTTTTATATAAGCAAAAGACGACTCAGCAATGTTGTATGGCTTTTGATTTTGCAACAAAAATTTATTTATAGGTAGGTTAATTTTATTATTATAACGGGTCGTGTTAAGTATACTTCTGTAAATATTATGTACATTATTTGTAATTTATTTGTTAATTTGTAAGCTAATAAATCTAGCCTTTTGCAAATACTGTTTTATTTTACTTATAGCTGACCTGAAGTGCGTAAGAGAAACATAATGCAATAATATCTTTAATAACTTGCTTGTTCTACTCCACAATCTACTCTGTAATCACTACGTTTTATGTGCAACAATTTATTAATATAATTTATAATACTCGGGTAGTTTAGTAATATTTGGAAATGTCCTTGTTATAATGTATTTACTATTTGCCGACCGTCCTTATGGCAGAATCGCTGGGACCTAAGCACTAGCACTATGCTCAATGACGTCAATAGTGTCTTCCAACGGATAGGTCTTAAGATGAACCGATCAAAACAAAAGTTGTGTGTAACGTCCATGTCATACTTATGTCAGTACTTGTGGGGAGCTCTACGCTCGAAGTTGTTGACGAGTATGTTTAACTTTGCGTTAGGGAGATTACGTTACATCTTCTCGTCAGGTATATCTCAAAACTTTAAAACAAGATAATACAATCAATGCGTGTTGTCAGTGATAATTTATAGATCAGAAATGTGGTCCTTCACTGCTGGCCGTATAAGGAAGCTCAAGGTCGCACAGCGAGCTACGGAGGGGCTATGCTCGGGGTTTCTCTGCGTGATAAAGTTACAAATGAGGATATCCGCAGTAAAACATAGCCCAACGGATTAGTAATCATCATCATCATCATTACAGCCCTTCACAAGTCCACTGCTGAACATAGGCCTCCCCCAAGTAATGCCACAAAGCATGGTCCTGAGCCACCTGCATCCATCGACTTCCTGCATATCTTACCAGGTCGTCACTCCATCTAATGGGGGGGGGGGGTCGCCCTACACTACGCCTACCGGTACGAGGCTGTCACTCGAGAACCTTTCTTCCCCATCGGTTATCGGTTCTTCTAGCTATATGGCCGGCCCATTGCCACTTCAGCTTACTAATCCGTTGGGCTATATCGGTCACTCTGGTTTTACTGCGGATATCCTCCTTTCTGAGTCTATCACGCAGAGAAACTCCGAGCATAGCCCTCTCCATAGCTCGCTGAGCGACCTTGAGCGTCCTCATACCGCCAGCAGTGAAGGACCACGTCTCAGATCCGTAAGTCATCACTGGCAACACGCACTGGTTGTACAATCTAGTTTTTAGAGATTGAGGTATACCTGACGAGAAGATATGTCGTAATTTCCCGAACGCTGCCCAGCCGAGTTTAATCCGTCGATTGACCTCTCGGTCGAAGTTGGACTTACCTAGTCGGACTATTTGTCCCAGTTAAACATACTCGTCAACATTTTCGAGCATAGTGCTCCCAACAACTGCCGGCATAGGTGTGACATGGACATTAAACATAATCTTTGTTTTGTCCATGTTCATCTTAAGACCTATCCGTTGGGAGGTACTATTGAGGTCATTGAGCATAGTGCTTAAGTCCTCCAGCGATTCTGCCATAAGGACTATATCGTCGGCAAATCGAAGGTGAGTGATGTACTCGCCATTGATGTTAAGACCGTATCCTTTCCAGTCCAGTAGCTTGAAAACGTCTTCCAAAGCAGCGGTGAAGAGTTTCGGGGATATAACGTCACCCTGTCTTACACCTCTCTGCAGTTGGATAGGTTTCGAGCTCTGGTTCTGTACTCGGATAGCCATCGTAGCCCTACTGTACAAACACTTCAGCACTTCGATATACCGACAGTCAACTTGGCACCGCTGAAGGGACTGTAGCACCGCCCAAATTTCGACGGAATCAAAGGCTTTCTCATAGTCCACATACGCCAGGCAAAGTGGCAGATTGTACTCTTCGGTCTTCTGTATAATCTGCCGCAGGGTATGTATGTGGTCTATGGTACTGAAGCCTTTTCGGAAACCGGCTTGTTCGGGAGGCTGGAAGTCGTCGAGTTTGCGTGCGAGACGATTCGTAATGACTCTCGAAAACAGCACATAGACGCGGCTCAGAAGGGAAATCGGTCTGTAGTTCTTCAAGAGGGCGTTGTCGCCTTTCTTAAAGAACAAGACCACCGCACTTCTGCTCCACGCTTCTGGAGTAGTGCCACCATGGAGGACGGAATTGAAGAGCTTCTGAATGAATCATAAATCCGTACAATACAACGAATTTATTCCTGCCCAAAACATAAAAGAGCCCATATTATAAGGTGTGATTTCTTCAAAACATGCCTCTGCAAAGCGTTCTCCTCGTCATCGTAGTACTCGCCGATGTCAATTTTCACCGTACAACAATATCTTGACTTTATCGGTAAACAATATCCAAAACCAGTTTTCTTGATTCCATGACACACAATTTCCAACGAGCTAAGCCGGGCAACTCCTGCAGTAATTAAGGGCCGTGAGCTGCGCGACACATACGAAGATTTGCGGTTTGACTCACCAGAAAACGATTGTCCCGTGGTTCGGTACAGCCATGTACATGTCTTCTTGAACCAGATCTTCTATTAACGAAATCGGTGTCTTAATAGCAGCGCTCACAGGTCCTTGGGACTGTCGAACTACTTACAATTAGCCTCTAAGCCACGAAGCATTGGCTACAACCCTCCTCAAGCAGCGTAATAGTTTTGCAGACGTCTACCACTTTATCTACCGTTTTCGAGACCACTAAATAGCAAAAACGATACTTTAAGAGCCTACACTACCTCAAATGGTTTAACATGATCCTCTGTTATGCCGAAAATACTGCAGCATTGTTTTTGAAATAATTATATGGTGAAGTTGAGGATTAATGTTAAGTACTATGTTAGACGAAAACACGATTCCATAAAATTTTCTCAATAGAAAAAAAATCCAAAGTTACCTCTAAACCAAATTATAAACCGCTGGTATTCAAAAAATACCTAAATTGATCATGAAACTTTGCATACTAACTGAACTAACTATAAAGCAGGGCTTATGTTATTTACTTTTTAAAACTACTTTTACGGATTTTATGGCGTTTATTTTTACTTTTTATTTTTAATTCCCGACGTTTCGGGCGCTTTCCAGCACCCATGGTCACGGGGGGACTGAGATAACTGACGTCCCGATGTCATTGTTAAACGCGGAGTACCTTCAGCTTTTTTAATTATTGTTTATGGTCCGATCTATGCAAAATGAACTGACTATGTCCTGAGGTCTTGCAGTGGTATGCTTGGGTTTAGTTTTAATTTTATTGATTATAGGATCCCAAGCAGGTGGTAGTACCCAGCCTCCTTCTCTATTGAAATTAGGATGTTTTTTAATTTCAATAGCCTCACGTATCATCCTTGGTAGGAATCGGTGTTCTTTCGCGAGGATTTGTGGTCTATCAAATCTGATGTAATGGTTGGGGCCGTCTAGGATATGATCACAAAATGCAGACTTCCCGGAACGTTGATGCTTCACATCAGCTATATGTTCTTTTACGCGGGTCCTAATTGATCTTTTGGTTTGTCCTATATAAGAGAGACCACATTCACAATCAAGCTTGTACACTCCTGCATCTTGTAGAGGAATATGACACTTGACGGATGGTAGGAACTGACTAATCTTCTTCGGCAGCTTGTAGAATGTTCTAATAGAAGCTCGCTTCAAGATATAGCCAATCTTGTCTGTGACACCTCTGACATATGGTAGTACAGCAGGCACACGCAAAAAACACGCAAAAAAAAAAGAAAAAAAAAGTTTTGGCATGCTCTGATCACGAATCTGTATCTACATATCTATTGTTGATTGACTACCGTCATTATCTATTATTCGTCAGCGTGTGGGTCGGCTTATGCTATTGTATTATACTCCTTTGTTCCTATCTACAACACTAATCTGAATCATCAATAAAACACATTACCTAATTTTGTTAAAATTTTTATTTATAAAATACAAAATCTTATTACTTATTATCTATAAAATAGGAGCGAAACATCTCATCCACTAAAATATCGTTGTACAATGTGTTCTCTGTAAATATACTCGTAAAACTATGGATTGAACATCCCTGAAACTTATATAGCAAATACATTAAGCAATATTCGCCACAAACTGAAGTCCACTCATTCTGAATCCTATCAACATTCCAGTTTCATCTTTTACAATTTCTTTTAAAAAACTCTAGATGATATCGTACAGGTGCCCGTCCGAATGAATCAAAATATTGACCGACGTCATTCGTATCGATATATAAAGCTACCCAATGTGACCCTGGTTTATCATCTGTATCCAAATTGCCTATTATATACGTTGGTACGTGGGTGTACATGGGTAGTTTATTGGCAACATAAATATTATTTTCTAGAGTGGGGTGAATCTTTTTCAGATGTTGTTGTACATCTAGTGTATCCATAATATTACTGCTATTAGTAGATTATTACAGTACCAATCTACTCAATGACTAATATAGGAATGATCAATTATAGTGATATCTAAATATTAAATTGCTTTATTTGTGTTATACAAAACGTATTTGAGTCACCAATACACTGAACAAGACACGACAGGAAGGACGTAGGAATGTAGAGATAAGCAACAGAATGTAAGGTAAGCTTGTTGACGCATAAAGATACTATCAATTCTACTGCAGAAATTCTTTAGATTAGAATTATTACTCACTGGTACTATATAAGACCAAGCAACTGCAGTCATGGAGTTAGTGTATGGTCGTTTGACCGCAGTGGATCTATCAATACTACGTTTGTGTTACTTCAACGCATCAAAGGTCATGGATGTAAGTGTTTATTCTATTGACAAACTTACTTTTCTTTCTGTTATTTTCTTACGTGTGTATGATTTAGTGTTAACAAATTATATTTAAATATTATGTGTGTATATGGTTAAGCCGTGGTAGCTCAGATGGTTAGCGCAAAATGTAAAATTCATAGTACACGACCCGGGTTCGATCCCCGCCGGCACCAATTAAATTGTTAATTACAATTTTAAGTGCTGATTTACCACGTGCTCAGCGGTGAAGGAAAACATCGTGAGGAATGCATGTCTGAGAAAATTTCGAAGGCATGTGAAGTTTGCCAACACGCATTGAGGTATCACAGCGAACATTTCCTAGCCCTAAAACCCTCTCAGAAATGAGAGGAGGCCTATGTTCAGCAGTGGACTTTAATAGGTTGTAACTTTAGCTTTTTTAACTTTTATGATTAAGTGTTAACAAATTGATATTAACATGATAACTGTGTTGTTGCAGAAATCATTGAGCTTCGATGAAAATACCTATAAACAGTATTACTACTCGCCACTCTCCCCTCAAGAAGAGAGTGATGATATCGTCATTAATAATAACACATGCGATGGTGGAAAAAGAAAATCGCAATCGATTGATCATTTTTTTGAAGCTGAATCAAAAATAAAAAAGAGGAAGCTGTTATCATCAACCGTAGCACGAGCCGCTAGAGATGGTGTATCATACATTTCTACTAATTCTGACGACGGAGACCAAGTGACGCATCTCATCAAAATTGAAATGTGCGATATGAAGAAGCTATCCAAGATTCCAACTACTGATCATTGGAAACATGCTTCCACGAGGATTAAATATTACGTAAAGACTAATAAGGATAGCATCTACGACAACACAAACGCCCTCGTATACAATATTACAAAGACAATAGCAGAAAGTGAAAAAGTTAAAAAATACTTTTTTAACAATGACAGTCATTAGCTGATCATTAGTGAATGTGATTCTGTTTACTTAAATTACTTCCGTGTACTCATTATATTCTATTTCTAATCCTTTGTTAGACTTAAATATCGGACATTATTTGAAATTTGGGTATCAGTTGGTCTACCAACACTGAACTGTTACTTACTCTGCTACCTATTTTCTTCTTTACTATAAGGATGGCAAACTTCAGTGAAGTGTGCACCAGTGCTTTCTTCTCCACAACCATGGAAGAGAATACGGAACTATTCAACAGCGAATTAAATCAGGAGTTGTCTAAAGTTTGTGATGAAATGGAGAAGGATCAACTGTTCGATTCATCGTATGATGATGAGTTGTATAATCACTGTGCGATGGTTGAAACACAGTTTAAGTAAGTAAAATAAACATTCATTTCGATCATAATTTACACAATGTCTTGTACAGTTTTTAATAAATTTAAACATTTTAGTAGTCAACCACTACAACTTGGAAGAGGAACGAAGCGAACGAGCAGCAAAGAACCCAAGATCATCAAAAAACCAACAACGGAAGCAGAAGCGCCTACCTCTGCAGGGAACAGTATCAGTAACGAAGATCAAGTGGAATGTCTAACGTGTCATATATTTATCAAGAAACGGTATTTAGCTAATCATTTTAAAAGTAATGTTCACAAAAATAATCTTTTAAATTCACATAATTCTTTATCAAACGTTAGTGTTATTGAATCTGCTTTTGGAAATAGGATTTTAACTTATAAAATCAAGAGTAGAGTAGATAGTTCGACATTGGTAAATTTTGAAACTCCTGAACTATTTTTAAATTCTATTAAAGATGATATTTTATTTTTAATACAAGAGTGTATTCATCAACACATAATTTTTAAAGTAAACTACATATTGCATGCTGATTTTGTTCAACAAATAAAGATATTCATGATACGTTCGATTTTCAAACGCTTAACTATATTATTTGTCAAGGAGATGACTTAAATATTATTTTCATCTTTAAATGATACAATTACTACTAAAATTAGTGCATTTGAAAAAAAAGATAGTGGATGGAGTCTAAAAAACATAAAATCTATAGACATGAATGTTAATAAATTTAACCCCCTACGCGGTACTTCATACATAGATCTTCCTCGTGACATAAAATTAAAAAAGGCTGTTATAAATGTAAAAAGCAAGGATTATTTTTGTTTTAAATGGGCGTTACTCTCGGCGTTATATCCCGTAAACAAAGACGCGGATCGTGTATCATCGTACGTTAAACATGCAAATAAACTTAAATTTAATGGTATTTCCTTTCCAGTTAGAATTTCTGACATAGCAAAAGTAGAGAAATTAAATGATATTAGTATTAATGTTTTTGGGTTAGAATATAATAAAGAAAAACGATGTAATTCTATAGTAGGTCCATTATTTTTAACAAAGTGTTGTAAAGATAGACATATCAATTTATTATTTTTTTCCAAGGATACAAAAAATCATTATTGTTACATAAAAAATTTATCGCGGTTAGTTAGTAAACAAATTTCAAAAGACGGTCACATCATGTACATTTGCGAAGCATGTCTACTTCACTTTCCATCTAAGGAAAGTTTAAATAACCATGAACAATACGATTGTGCCCACATTTGTACAGAATTACCAAACAGTGAAACTTTTAAAATTGGTTTGGTCAACCCATTTCAAATGATAAAATTAAATTTGATAGTTATGAAAAAAAGTTGAAGATACCATTCGTAGTTTATGCTGATTTTGAAGCATTTTTAAAACCAATAGAATCATGTTCTAACGATCCTTCCAAACCTTTCACACACAATATTCAGAAACATGAAGTACATAGTTTTCGTTATTATATAAAATGTTCATATGATGATAAATTATCAAAATATGTAACGTATTGCGGACCCAACTGTGCACAAGTGTTTATGGAAAGTTTATCTAACAATCTCAAAGAAATAAATAGACTTCAAAAATATCCTCCACTTCCGCTAACAAATGAAGACAAAAACCAAATTTCAAATGCAACCATTTGTCATATTTGTGAAACAGAGTTAGCAGAACATTTTTATGATTTTGATTGGTACACCGGTAGTTTTATAGGTGTTGCTCACGAATCATGTAGCTCGAAGTTCAGGAAACCTCGTTATATACCAATATTTTTACCCAACCTTAGTCACTATGATGCTCATTTTATTGTTCACGCGTTAAACTTTTGTGATGGTGAAGTCGAAGTTATCCCTCAAAATAAAGAAAAATATATATCCTTTTCCAAAAAATTAAAAATGAATAACCACGAAATTATATTAAGATTCATAGATTCATTTAAGTTTTTATCATGTAAATTAGAAGAATTGGCCAAAAATCTCAGTAATGATCAATTTCAAGAATTACGTAGAAATTATCCTAATGATGAAGATTTCTTTCGTTTAAAACGGAAAGGCGTTTATCCATATGAACTTATGACTAATTATGATAGTTTAAGCCTAACATCGCTCCCCGAACAAAAATTTTTTTATAGCTCGCTCACAGATTCCCATATTTCAAATGATGATTACAATCATGCTAAAGATGTTTGGGAACACTTTGGGTGTTAGATTATGCTAGATTATTCAAACCTGTATTTAAAAACAGACGTTTTACTTTTAACCGATGTATTTCAAAACTTTAGAAAGTTATGTATTAATACTTATGATTTAGACCCTGCCCATTATTACACAGCACCCGGTTTAAGTTGGGATGCAATGTTAAAATATACAAATATAGAATTAGAACTTCTAACAGATTGTGAGAAAATTGCATTTATTAGATCAGGTATCAGGGGTGGTGTATCTCAATGTAGTAATCGTTATGCTAGAGCTAATAACAAATATATGGGGGATTATGATGCAGGGAAACAAATTCATATATCACATATTTTGATGCCAACAATTTATATGGTTGAGCTATGTCTCAATGTCTTCCTACTGGTGGATTCGAATGGGTAAATCCGAATACAGAATTTAATGTGTCTGAGACATCGAACTTCGGTTTTATTTTAGAAGTTGATTTGGAATATCCAGATGAACTTCATGATTTACATAATATTAATGAAAATAAACTAGTCCCAAATTTAAATAATAAAGATAAATATGTAATTCATTACAGAAATTTAAAGCAGTGCATAGAAATGGGGGTTAAATTAACTAAAATTCATAGAGTTTTAAAATTTAAACAGTCTCGCTGGTTGAAGATGTACATAGATCTAAACACAAAATTAAGAACGTTAGCAAAATCAGATTTCGAAAAAGATTTTTATAAATTAATGAATAATTCAGTCTTCGGAAAGACTATGGAGAATATTGAAAAAGGGGTTAACATAAAATTAGTTACACACTGGGAGAACCAGGGCAAAGCTTTAGGTGCTCAAGATCTAATCGCTAAACCACAATTTCATAGTCTTTCAGTATTTTCGGAAAACCTAGTTGCGGTTCAGTTGCGAAAAACAAAGTTAATATATAACAAACCAATTTATTTAGGGTTTTGCATTTTAGATATTTCAAAAACATTAATGTATGATTTTCATTATAACTATATGGTTAAAAAGTTTAGTAAAATCAAATTATTGTATACAGATACGGATAGTTTAATATATCATATATTTACAGATGATTTTTACTCTGATATAAAACCTGACCTTTCATCATACTTTGATACCTCAGCTTATGATGCAAATAATATTTTTGAATATCCAAAATTAAATAAAAAGAAATTAGGTTTTTTTAAAGATGAAAATAATGGTAAAATCATGAAAGAATTTGTGGGTTTACGATCCAAAATGTACGCTTTTAACTTAGAGAATAAGACTATAGCCAAGGCAAAAGGGGTAAATAAATGTATCACTAAAAAGATGACCATGGATAATTATAAGTCTTCTCTATTTAATAAAAAAGTGCAATATTATAGTATGCTTAGATTTAAATCAATTAAACACACAATTTTTACACAAAAAATTAAATAAGATTGGTTTATCATATAATGACACAAAGAGGCATATTTTAGATAATAATATTGAAACATTAGCTTGGGGTCATTATAAACTGCGTTAAGTGTTGATAGTTTTTATGTCTGCATGTAAATAAAATTTGTATTGATTGTAAAATAATGATAATAGTATAATATGACGTAGAGTTTATTACATATTTAATCGTTGATTTATTGTAAATAATTTAAGTTAATTGTTGTTTATATTTGCGTGTGTATGTGTGCATTTATTTGAGGTTGAGTTGATTGTAAAATTATGATGTACTAATTGTGTTAGAAATAGTATACAGATCATTCTGTTTTATATAATGTATGCAATATATATTAATTGTTAACACCAACACTTTCATTTTTTATTTCACCCCTTAGAACTTTAGACGTGTGTAATGTTTCACTTTATCCATCCGTTTACTGCTATTGTGGCGGGGCCAAGTGGATGTGGGAAGTCAAATCTTGTAACAAATTTTATAAAATCAGTTACAGAAATATGTAATTGTGATTTTAATCAGATCACATGGTGCTTTGATGAAATGTAACCTTTATATAATTTACCAAATGTTAACTACCATCAAGGAATTCCAAATGTTAATATGTTTGACGGTGAAAACCCACATCTTGTTATTATTGATGATCTAATGAGAGAGTCCGATGGAAGAATTGTGGATATATTTACAAAAGGTAGTCATCACAGGAATCTTAGTGTATTTTATTTAACACAAAATTTATTTCATCAGGGTAAAGGGCAAAGAGATATATCCTTAAACTCAAGTTATATAATATATTTTAAAAACCCTCGAGATAAAACTCAAATAAGATATTTAGCACGACAAGTGTCACCAGATAACCCAAAATTTATTGAAGATGCCTACAGGGATGCAACTCTAGAGGCGCATGGATATTTAATGGTAGATTTAAAACAGAATACCAATGATTTTTGTCGTATCAAGACAAATGTCTTCCCATTTAATGGTTTCTGCACAGTCTACGTCCCCACAAAAGAGTTTAAATACACCAAGAATCAAACATTTCAAATCATTGCTAAATGATGCATCGTCGACTCACAACGCATAAACATTTGCTAAACGCTTTGCATACGCTTAAACCAAAATATCAAAGAGCATTACTTAAAACGTGTGATGAAGAAGAAATTAACTGTATTTGTGAGTGTATTCATAACGTTTTACAAGGAAAAGTACCTCTTAAAGATCAAGATAAACAAAAATTGAATAAACACAAAAATATACTCCGTCAACTAGTGCGTAAGTGTAAACATAAACTAAGAAAAAATATAATTATACAAAAAGGAGGGGCTTTCTTACCAATAATATTAGGTGCAATATTGAGTGGATTAGTGAGTGGACTAGCCAGTTAACATGGAAAATGCAAAGAAAATGATACTTATCGAACCTGGATTGATTGAAAAATTAAAACAAGAAAATAAGGTTAATACGAGTAGTAGTTTATCTCGATTAGATATTGAAATGCAAAATATTATGAATGAATAGTAAGATGGAAGACCGAAAGAAATGGATGTTATATTTACAAACACTGCAAAGATACCTTCATTTTACCGAAGAGGATCGTCAACCACTCAGATTACCAATTTATTCTGATACATCTAATGAAGATTCAAACGAGTCTAAAATTGGTTTTAAAAATAAAGATAGAGATCTAAAAACTTCAGTTGATGCTGAATCTTTGTTGGAGAAGAATCGATCCATCAAAAGTAAAGAAAATTTTGAAAATCCACTTTACACACTAGCTCAAATACTCAGTTTAATACCAAAAACTTATAATAAAAAAGGACAGTTACTATTAAACTTAGTTGAAACAAGTAAAGGTAAAATACATTGGGATAATGAAGGTACAGTCATAATTGATAATGAAAAAATTCCTGGAAGTAATATTTATTTATTTATTTATTTACACTTTATTGCACCATAAAAAGATTACAAAGGGCGGACTTAATGCCATTAGGCATTCTCTCCCAGTCAACCCGGGACGTGTGGAAATTATGTGATAGGTGACAAAATAAAATGAACAATAGAGTAAATCAAGGAAAACAACTACTGATAAACTTAAAAACAAACTAATATTATATATACAAATACAATAAACTTATATACTCCTAAATATAATACAGATAATATATAATATATACATACATATTCATAGATACATAAACATATACATATTTTCAATACAAATAGATATATAATATAAACCTATAAATAAAATAACAACAAAGGTAACCAAAATTAACCATATTAACTATCATCTAATATTTTCATAAAATGCTTATGTACCAATCTTTTAAAGGCAATCTTATTAGATGTTTTTCTGACGTTATCGGGCAAGGAGTTCCAGAGCAGTGCAGCCTGAATTGTGAAGGATTTACCAATAAAATTAGTAGAATGTAGAGGGATACTTAGTTTATTATTATATGAGGAACGCAGAGTTCTATCATGCGTTAGGGAAATATATTGAAATTTCTCCTTGAGATAAGAAGGAGTGGTTGGATCATTTAAGATAGAGAAGAGAACAAGCAAAATTCTAGAGTCACGCCTCTGTTTAATAGTGAGCCATTTTAGGCGAGAGCGATAGTGAGAAATATGATCAAATTTGCGGAGATTGAAAATGTATCTGACGCAGTTGTTGAGAAGGCGCTCTAGCTTGTTGAGAAGATTTTGGTTTAAATCCGGGTAACACACATCTGCATAATCAATGATTGGTAGTATAAGTAACTGTACAAGCATAATTTTAGTCTTAAAGGGGAGAAAATTTTTCAATCGATAAAGAGAACGTAAAGAACCAGAGACTTTACGACATGTTTCGGAGATATGAACCCCCCCAGGACAGAGTACTATCAATATGGAGACCAAGATTTTTAACTGAGGGAGAGAACGGTATCAGACGATCATTATAATAGACGGGAGGTAGACTAGCCGCATCTATTTTAGCAAGCATCCTTGAGCTACCCACAATCATCGCTTGGCATTTCGTAGGGTTGACAGACACTCCAAAACGCATAGACCAATCACAGACTGACTTGAGATTTGAATTCAATTTGTTGATCGCATAATGGATGTCAGAAATGTCAGACTGTACATAAATTTGTAGGTCATCAGCATACAGATGGTACGAACAATCAATATTAGATGTGATGGAATTAATAAAAATAGAGAAGATTAATGGAGAAAGTATACCGCCTTGCGGTACGCCAGAAATCAGGTCAACCCACTGTGAAGTCACTTGCTCAATATTGTTGATTTAATAAATGATTCACTAAGACCCTTAAAAAGAAGTGATCCAGTAGGGTGGGATAGATTTGCTGAAGCATTAAAAGATATTAAAGTACCACTTACTTATATTGGAAATCCAAAGAGATGTGAGTTTTGTACGTTACGTAAAAGGCTTGAGTGGGAAAAATGGACCCCGTACTAGAAGAAATTAACAGGATTTATTATGATCCATCTAATCCCGCTGGTTTTGGTAGTATTGATAAATTATCAAAAGCCATGAAGGGTAAAATGAATAAAAAGCAAGTAAAGGAATGGTTAAAATCACAAGAAACATACACATTACATAAACCCATTCGAAAAAAATTCCCGCGTAATAGGTACATTCCATCAAATATTAATGAACTGTGGCAAGCTGATTTAAGTGATATGCGAACTTATTCTCAATATAATGATGGTTTCAAGTATATACTTTGTGTTATTGATGTATTTAGTAAATATGCTTTTGCAAGACCAATGAAAAAGAAAAACTCAGAAACAACTAAAGAATGTTTTGAAAGTATATTTACTGAAAGTAATTTAACACCTACTCACATACAATCTGATAAAGGTACAGAATTTGTTTCAAAAGATGTACAAAAATACTTTAAATCCAAAAAGATTAATTACTATACCACTAACAATCCTGACATTAAGGCCAGTATTGTTGAACGATTTCAAAGAACACTAAAAATGAAAATGTGGCGTTATTTCACTCATAATAATACTTATAGATATATAGATGATTTACAAGATTTAATATACTCTTACAATCACAGCTTTCACTCTAGTATTAAGATGTGCCCATGTGATGTAAATTCCAACAATATTATGACAGTTTGGACTAATCTTTATGAAAGACGGTCAAACAAACTTTCTTTAGAAAATCCTAAACCAAATTTTAATGTGGGTGATTATGTTCGAATAACTAAATATAAACATGCTTTCCAAAAAGGATATGAATCAAATTGGAGTGATGAAATATTTATTATATCTTCAATAATTGATAGATCTCCATGGGTTGTTTATACAATAACAGATTTACAAAATGAACCAATAGTTGGTACTTTTTATGAAAGAGAATTACAGAAAATCACTTACAACCCCACCTCACAATATAAAATAGATAAAATAATTGACACTCGTTACTCAGGTAACAGAAAAGAAGTATTAGTGAAGTGGAAAGGTTATCCAGATAAATTTAACAGTTGGATTTTAGCTTCTAGTTTAAAAGAAATATGAATAAAGAAAGTTTTTATTTAACTTTGCTCAGCAATAGTTCAATGGAATACTTTCCTGATAACAAGACCACAAATTTTTCAACGAAATTACCGAAAGCTATTAAATTAGAAGGTGAATGGTCGGTTGGAGTTGTCGAGTTTCAATATCCATGTACCATGTTTACTGTTCAAGATCATGAAAATGTTATATACTTTACAAAATCTATGTTAATGCCTAATGAAGATAAACCATCCACAGTGTACTACAAAAAACATATTCCAGCTACCAACTATGATAACGTTGAGCATATTTTAAGAGTGTTAAATGGTATCGGAGAGAACTTGAAATTTCGCTATGATGAAATAACAAAATTTGTGTCTATTTCTGTTTTGGATAAAAATATAACTTCCGTAACATCACCCAAATTAAGTTTACAACTAGGTTATGAACCAAATAAAAATCTCCTAGAGAGAAGTTTTGGAAAGTGTCCTGCTAATTTACACTTAGGGTTACCATCTCAACTCTTTATATATTGCGACATTATCGATCCTCAGATTGTGGGTGATGTTATGACTCCTTTACTAAGAGTCATTTCATTAGATCCTACAAAATACATTTATGGTGCAAATAAAATGCACGTTTTCTCTCAACCTCACTACTTACCTGTTATGCGAAGAGAGTTCGATACGCTGGAAATAGTTATAAGATCGAGCACAGGACAAAAAATACCATTCCAGTTTGGAACCGTGTGTATTAAACTACATTTCCGAAAATTATAATAATGAATTCTCTTCGTGATCATCATAAATGTCCATATGAAAATTATTATACACATCAAGCTGGGTCAGGAGTTGGAGTAATTTATAAGGGTGCACCATACCAACGCGGTCATGGTATTGGGAGCTTCTTAGGGGGTTATTTAGATCAGTTTTACCTTTACTTTCAAGTGGTGCTCGAGTGATTGGTAAGGAGGCATTAAGCGCTGGAGTAGGACTTTTATCGGATATGGTTCAAGCGCGTCCTATGGAAGCCTCAATAAAAGATCGTCTAAAGCAAGTTAGTACGAATTTAAAACGAAAGGCTGATGAGAAAATTGATCAATTTAACATGACAGGATCTGGGTATAAAACTAAAAGAAAACGATTGACCTCGTTCATTCCACCATTAACTGCTAAAGTGAAAGCTGCGAAAAAACTTGGTCTAAAGCCAAAAAATAACAAAGATATATTTTCAAATTAAATATGTCTTTCCTTCATAATCATTCTTGCGAGTGCGTTAAGTCAGAATTGGATTTGTTTGCACTACCGTCTATACAAACTAGCATTGAAAATGGATTGTGGATTCATTATAAACCAATTTCATCTCTTGGTGATGATGGACCTATCGAGTTTCAAGTTCCTGGGACAGGCGATGACTACATAGATTTGTCTCATACATTACTCCACATAAAGGCAAAAGTATTAAATCAAGATTCAACTAACTTGATATCTACCACAATAGTAGCACCTGTAAATAATTGGCTGCATTCACTTTTTAGTCAACTTGATGTTTATTTAAACCAAAAACTTGTATCACCACCTAATAATACCTATGCATATCGAGCATACATGGAAACCCTTTTAAACTATGCTCCTGCTGCTAAACAATCTCATCTTACTTGTAGTCTTTGGTATGATGATACAGCAGGAAAAATGGATTCTACGGATGGTAAAAACATAGGATTTGTTAAAAGACAGGAATTGATTAGTGAAAGTAAGGAAATAGAAATGATTGGTCATCTTCACGGTGACATTTTCAACGATAAATTTTTAATTAATGGTGTTGAAATGAGTGTTAAATTGGTTCGATCGAGAGAGAGCTTTAATTTAATTGCTGGGTCAAAGGATGTAAAGTTTAAAGTTTGCATTACGGACGCAACTCTTATTGTTCTACGAGCACGAATTAATCCAAGTGTATTACTCGCACATCAAAAAGTTTTAGCTTCTACCACTGCTAAATATCCTATTACTCGAGCTGAAGTAAAAGTTTTAACAATTCCATCGGGTGTTCAAGGAAAAACTCTTGATAATATATTTTTAGGGCAGGTACCCAAAAGATGTATAATTGGATTTGTGAACAATTCTGCATTTAATGGTTCCCTTACTAAAAATCCATTTAACTTTGAAAACTATGGTATTAATTCTTTCAGCTTATATATTGATGGTCAACAAAACCTTCAAAAGCTTTGCAACCATCTTTTAATAATAGCATATTTACATCAGCATATCATACTCTATTCTCGGGAACTGGTATTCACTTTCTTAATGAAGGAAATGGAATCTCTTGTGAACAGTATGCCAAAGGTTACTGTCTATTAGCATTTGATTTAACTCCTGATTTATCAGCCAACTCATCAGCTCATTGGAATCTCATAAAGCATGGTAGTGTAAGATTAGAAGTATGATTTGAATCCTCACTAATACAAACAATTAACTGTATAGTTTATGCTGAGTTTGATAATATTATTGAGATAGATAAAAACAGAAATGTTACTGTAGACTATAGTAGTTAAGGTTATAATATGTGTTGTGTGTTAGATTTTATGAGTTATGTGTAATGCATTTTGTGTGTATGTAACTATGTGAAACATTATAAAATTAAATAAAACAAATTGTATGCAATATATTATTTTTTATTTCTTTATAAATATTCTATTTAATCTAATACAAAACTCTGTTCGAGTTTAAATTTTACATAAGCACACTGACTAAACCACTGAACATGCTGCTGCCAAGGATCATCATCATCTTCCCAATCTTTTAAGCCACCACCACAATGGAAACACTTGGTCCTGTCTGCATGGCCAGTATAAAAGAAACCGGCTTCTGCAAGATCTTCAGGTTTCTGTCGCATAACGAGAGGCCAGTTTTCGAAACTGAGCAACCTGCTAGATTTTGAACTGAAGAATGGATATTCAGCTCTTGAGTACTGCATATTCTCGTTTTCATCTCCACTCAGTGTTGTAGTTTTGTTCTTCAATGATGTGTTCTGTACACGTATGCCACACTCATCTCTTTCTTCTGCTCTTGTCTTCCTGTAATTTAAGTAAACAGAATCACATTCACTAATGATCAGCTAATGACTGTAATTGTTAAAAAAGTATTTTTTAACTTTTTCACTTTCTGCTATTGTCTTTGTAATATTGTATACGAGGGCGTTTGTGTTGTCGTAGATGCTATCCTTATTAGTCTTTACGTAATATTTAATCCTCGTGGAAGCATGTTTCCAACGATCAGTCGTTGGAATCTTGGATAGCTTCTTCATATCGTACATTTCAATTTTGATGGGATGCGTCGCTTGGTCTCCGTCGTCAGAATTAGTAGAAATGTATGATACACCATCTCTAGCGGCTCGTGCTATGGTTGATGATAACAGCTTCCTCTTTTTTATTTTTGATTCAGCTTCAAAAAAATGATCAATCGATTGCGATTTTCTTTTTCCACCATCGCATGTGTTATTATTAATGACGATGTCATCACTCTCTTCTTGAGGGGAGAGTGGCGAGTAGTAATACTGTTTATAGGTATTTTCATCGAAGCTCAATGATTTCTGCAACAACACAGTTATCATGTTAATATCAATTTGTTAACACTTAATCATAAAAGTTAAAAAAGCTAAAGTTACAACCTATTAAAGTCCACTGCTGAACATAGGCCTCCTCTCATTTCTGAGAGGGTTTTAGGGCTAGGAAATGTTCGCTGTGATACCTCAATGCGTGTTGGCAAACTTCACATGCCTTCGAAATTTTCTCAGACATGCATTCCTCACGATGTTTTCCTTCACCGCTGAGCACGTGGTAAATCAGCACTTAAAATTGTAATTAACAATTTAATTGGTGCCGGTGGGGATCGAACCCGGGTCGTGTACTATGAATTTTACATTTTGCGCTAACCATCTGAGCTACCACGGCTTAACCATATACACACATAATATTTAAATATAATTTGTTAACACTAAATCATACACACGTAAGAAAATAACAGAAAGAAAAGTAAGTTTGTCAATAGAATAAACACTTACATCCATGGCCTTTGATGCGTTGAAGTAACACAAACGTAGTATTGATAGATCCACTGCGGTCAAACGACCATACACTAACTCCATGACTGCAGTTGCTTGGTCTTATATAGTACCAGTCAGTAATAATTCTAATCTAAAGAATTTCTGCAGTAGAATTGATAGTATCTTTATGCGTCAACAAGCTTACCTTACATTCTGTTGCTTATCTCTACATTCCTACGTCCTTCCTGTCGTGTCTTGTTCAGTGTATTGGTGACTCAAATACGTTTTGTATAACACAAATAAAGCAATTTAATATTTAGATATCACTATAATTGATCATTCCTATATTAGTCATTGAGTAGATTGGTACTGTAATAATCTACTAATAGCAGTAATATTATGGATACACTAGATGTACAACAACATCTGAAAAAGATTCACCCCACTCTAGAAAATAATGTTTATGCTGCCAATAAACTACCCATGTACACCCACGTACCAACGTATATAATAGGCAATTTGGATACAGATGATAAACCAGGGTCACATTGGGTAGCTTTATATATCGATACGAATGACGTCGGTCAATATTTTGATTCATTCGGACGGGCACCTGTACGATATCATCTAGAGTTTTTTAAAAGAAATTGTAAAAGATGGAACTGGAATGTTGATAGGATTCAGAATGAGTGGACTTCAGTTTGTGGCGAATATTGCTTAATGTATTTGCTATATAAGTTTCAGGGATGTTCAATGCATAGTTTTACGAGTATATTTACAGTGAACACATTGTACAACGATATTTTAGTGGATGAGATGTTTCGCTCCTATTTTATAGATAATAAGTAATAAGATTTTGTATTTTATAAATAAAAATTTTAACAAAATTAGGTAATGTGTTTTATTGATGATTCAGATTAGTGTTGTAGATAGGAACAAAGGAGTATAATACAATAGCATAAGCCGACCCACACGCTGACGAATAATAGATAATGACGGTAGTCAATCAACAATAGATAAGTAGATACAGATTCGTGATCAGAGCATGCCAAAACCTTTTTTTTTTTTTTTTTTTTTAGGATTGTGAGTCGACGAACGTCGTGCGCCAGAACTGGTACAACCTTTCTACAAGTGCGCCAGAACTGGTACAACCTAACTACTCCCGCGCCTACGTCACAGTGACCGAGTGAAGCCGGCCACAGTCGAGCGTGTGCCTGCTGTACTACCATATGTCAGAGGTGTCACAGACAAGATTGGCTATATCTTGAAGCGTTGAAGCGAGCTTCTATTTGAACATTCTACAAGCCGCCGAAGAAGATTAGTCAGTTCTTACCATCCGTCAAGTGGCATATTCCTCTACAAGATGCAGGAGTGTACAAGCTTGATTGTGAATGTGGTCTCTCTTATATAGGACAAACCAAAAGATCAATTAGGACCCGCGTAAAAGATCATATAGCTGATGTGAAGCATCAACGTTCCGGGAAGTCTGCAGTTTGTGATCATATCCTAGACGGCCCCAACCATTACATCAGATTTGATAGACCACAAATCCTCGCGAAAGAACACCGATTCCTACCAAGGATGATACGTGAGGCTATTGAAATTAAAAAACATCCTAATTTCAATAGAGAAGGAGGCTGGGTACTACCACCTGCTTCGGATCCTATAATCAATAAAATTAAAACTAAACCCAAGCATACCACTGCGAGACCTCAGGACATAGTCGTCATTTTGCATAGATC
This sequence comes from Parnassius apollo, assembly GCA_907164705.1. Classification (NCBI taxonomy): domain Eukaryota; kingdom Metazoa; phylum Arthropoda; class Insecta; order Lepidoptera; family Papilionidae; genus Parnassius; species Parnassius apollo. Next base: position 9,421,432 of record CAJQZP010001449.1, on the reverse strand, counting down.
AGACCATAAACAATAATTAAAAAAGCTGAAGGTACTCCGGGTTTAACAATGACATCGGGACGTCAGTCATCTCAGTCCCCCGTGACTATGGGTGCTGGAAAGCGCCCGAAACGTCGGGAATTAAAAATAAAAAGTAAAAATAAACGCGATAAAATCCGTAAAAGTAGTTTTAATCATGTGCAATGTTCGCGTAAATATAAGAAATCATTATATTTACTTTTTTTTTAATTATCATTATTTTCACCTTAAAAAGAAATTACCTAAACTATCGTCGTTTTAAAGTTTGTTAGCTGCCGTCCGACAGCTGACACCGTCGTTACAACTTTAAGCGGGCTACATACGACATGATATCGGTGGCGATCTAGGGTGGAGTAGTGGGGATGCCTCCTAGATTGCCTCTAAATCGTATCGTAAGTAGGGCCATCCTAAGTCGTGGCCGATATCGCCTCCTTAATTGGCCGGCAGGAGCAAAAATGCAGTCGATGCCTCCTAGATCGGGGCCCCGCCCCCTCCTTACTGCGTGTGTGTAGGCGCATCGGCCCGATTTCTTTTGGCAGTCGCTGCCGGCAGCCCTCGCGGAAGGACGTTAACAAAACAGTGATACTGAATGACCTTTTTACATAACAAAATTTTTACATTTTAATCATGTGAACGGAGTAGAAGCCTATGGCACTGATATTTTACAAAATACAACAAAAAAAATCTATTTTTTTTGTTTTTCTTTGTTTGGTTTCGTTTTGGTAGATGGAGTGACCTGAAGGTGTAATTCAGTGATTATAACTGGGACTCCTAGACTAGTAGAACTAGATGTGCCGAGTTTGGGTTCGTTTTGTTAGTTATAATAAGATCTTACCACCGGACCTGATGGAGTAACCTGAAGGTGTAATTCAGTGATTATAACTGGAACTCCTAGACTATTAGAACTAGGTGTCCTGAGTTTGGGTTCGTTTTGTTAGTTATGATGAGACCTTACCTCCAGACTTGGTGGAGTGACCTGAAGGTTTAATTGGGTGATTCCTACTGGAACTCCTAGACTATTAGAACTAGGTGTCCTGAGTTTGGGTTCATTTTGATAGTTATGATGAGACCTTACCTCCGGACTTAATGGAGTGACCTGAATGTGTAATTCGGTGATTACAACAGCTGGAACTCCTAGACTACTAGTACTACGTGTGCCGAGTTTGGGTTCGTTTTGTTAGTTATGTTGAGACCTTACCACCGGACTTGCTGAAGTAACCTGAAGGTGTAATTCGGTGATTGTAACTGAAACTCCTAGACTAGTAGAACTAGGTGTGCCGTTCCAGTAGTAATCACCCAATTAAACCTTCAGGTCACTCTATCAAGTCGGGAGGTAAGGTCTCATCATAACTAACATAACGGAGCCCAAATTCGGCACACCTAGTTTTACTCGTCCAGGAATTCCAGCAATAGTTAGGTACCGAAATACACCTTCAGGTCATTCCATTAAGTCCAGAGGTAAGGTCTCATCATAACTAACGAAATGAGCCCAAACTCGGCACACCTAGTTTTACTCTGCGAGAAGTTCAAATAGCGGTCACGAAAGTACACCTTCAGGTTACACCATCAAGTTCAGAGGTAAGGTCTCATCATAACTAACAAAACGAGCCCAAAGTCGGCACACCTAGTTCCGCTCGTCCAGGAGTTGCAGTAGTAGTTACCTTTTTTTTTTTTGCATGGGGAAATGCCTACGCATACCCGCCTCGCGGGGGCAAGGACGGGTTATCTCGGACTCTTACCGGCTAAAACCCCATGGTGTTCCATCTTTGTCGCATATTGGCAGGGCTACGGGAACGCTTTCGCTCACATCCGCGGCCCTACTAGCGCCTGCCGCCCCATGGCGGCACCTCCTCGGGAGAGGAAAATTCCTCCCCGTTCTCCTTCCCAGGTAAGTCGCACCAGAACACATGGCGCGCCTTCCTCCACGGCCTCCAACTACGTCTGTGCAACAGACGCCCTCGCGTCCGATGCACAAAGGCCATGGGGCCAGGAAAAACGAGCACTTAGATGTACTAGCCTTCCCGACCCCAGCGGCGGATCTGGTCTATGGCTCCGCCGCCAACCAAGATTCGGCTGCGGAGGGTAGGGAGAGCGGCGCCTCGCAATACCGACAATCCTCTCCCCCCGCAGCCCCACCACCACCGCATCAACGGTGCGGTCCACCAGCACACATCCGAAGTGGGCTCCCCAAGCCCACTCGGAGCGGCCACCTCAGGCCGGCCCTTCACCTCGGGCCAGCCACGTGGGTTCCTCTTTGTTCACCGTGGGAGACCAATCCACGGCTACTAAGCCCCCCCGCCACGACAAGGCGGGAACCCATTCGGGGGGGAGTAGTAGTTACCTTAAGGTCACTCTATCAAGTAAGGAGGTAAGTTTATATGTATATAAATCCTACTTATTTTTACCGAAATAAAAAACTGTGAGTATAAAAATAATAATTTTATCATTTGTCAAGTACTTATGTTTCCAATTTATTTTTTTTTTCTAATATTTTGTGTACGTACAGCGATCTTTTCAGAATGAGCCGTTACAAACAGGCGATACAGTGTCCACTAACGACGGCGGCCGAGCGCGGACTCTTCCTATATATAAAAAAGTATTCTGTGGCGGACTCACAGCTCACAGAGTACCTTTGCGCGGACTGTGGTTTCATTGAAATCTTTGTACAATAAATCAAAACAGGCACCAAAAATAAAATAGCCCTCATTGCAATAGTTTAGATTCATCCGTATTAGCAAAATATGTGAAAAAATGTGCATCAGTTTTCATTTTTTCTACGACTATTTGTAATATTTTGATAAAAAATAAATTTGTAATTGAATATGTTTGTCTACTTATAGTATTTTTTAAATTTTAGTTATAAGAATATGCCGTTAGTTATGTACAATGAAATTAAATTTGCGACATATAATTTTATGTTCATATAATGACAAGTTAATATTAAATTGTGATTGAAAACTTTATTACCTACTTAGTGCTCGTCCGATAATAATTATTTTATTCTAAAAAAATCGCTTTGGTCTCGTGTTCCCGCGTGAACTCCAGCCACGCATAGTGTGCGAAAGAGTTCGCATAGTGTGTGAACGAGTTTGCATAGTGTGCGAAAGAGTTCGCATAGTGTGCGAACGAGTGGCGCGGAGGTTATATAGGCCCTTTAAAAGTCAAAGAAATGAGATTGTTCAATAAAAATGGGTAAAAGTTATTTAGAGACGATATTAACTTTTTAGGGGTTCGCGCCACAAAATGTAGTAAAAAAGTCGTTTTTTATAAAACCTGCCTGAGGCAAAATTATTGCTATCTGGATAAAATCTGATTATTTTATTTGATGTTGATGTCTTCTTGCCTCAGATATTGAATTCTAGGCGATTCTTATCAATATTCGTATTGCTGTCATAAGACTTTCGGGAAATATGTATTAAGTCGAAAGGTAGCAAAACAAAAATTATTACTATTGCATCCACATTTTTGCTAGATCAAGCAACACTTTGATACTTTACTTTTTTTATAGAAAAAGGGTGGCAAACGAGCATAAAGTAAAACTGATGATAACTGGATGCTGTAGCACATAGAGATCTACATTTATTCTCAATTAAGAAAATGCAGATGACGAGACCTTGAGGACTGAGATGGAATGTCTTGTTTCTAGTAAAAAAGGTATCCGATTCTCCATACTCACCATATGAAACAAAGCAGCATTAAGCTGCTATTATAAACAGCTGCTATACGCTGGTATCCTGTGAAAGCGTGGTCCTACCCCGGTCGAGCTGACCCATTGGTTCTACGACCATAACATACCTGTAGCGTGGCTCTACCACTTAAATCAAATTTTCACAAATTTCTATTTAATCCTTCAAGAAGTAATTAAAATCACGTCATAAATATCAATTTTAGCGGCTTGTATGATGGTGAGACTTAGTCGCAGTTGCGTTAGAAATAAGCGCAGATAGATTTTACAACAAAAAGTACAAATTCATAGTCATTGAAGCGTGGCAACTGTGCCAAAATCAAATATCATTCTTGGCATACTAAATTTTATTTACACCAATTTACAAATATTATTTTAGTCTATTTTTAAAACTAAAAACTAATACAATCACTAATCTACATTTAATGTTTTAAATGTGCCTTCTATTCCCATATATTCTTCGTTAAATTTATCAGCCTGTCTGTACTTTTCATTTGTGGATGCCGCTTTCATTTTGACGTAATACTCTTGAAACTCCTTTGAACTAAAAACATCTATCCATTCATCTGTAAGCAAGAATACGTTTACTATTGCACGTATAAAACACATAAATAAGAAATTCTTATACAATATTATAACAAATAAAATTAGAAAATTAAAACAAAATTCGATGAAGTGAGGTTAGGATTCCAAGCTTTTCTTTTACAAAATATAAGCGGGCAAACGAGTATGCGGCTCACCTGATGGCGTCGACCGCAGCCCATGAACAACTGAAACACCGCGTTAATTGAAAATACGTTGACGGCCTCATAAAAAAAGCGCGTTTCTTGAAGGTCCAATAGAAGCAGGTGTCTTGGTTGCCAAAAACTTGGCTTAGTTAAAATGTAAATAATAAGATAGTGTAATATTTTTTACCAGTTTTAAATTATATTTGGATAGGTAATAATATCTATCTTTTGTCCAGAACTTGTTAATTAAATTAATTACGCCAAATAAATCAAATTCGTCATTATTATGACTATTATCATACGTCAAATTTAAATAATTATTACATATTAGCTGGTACCCGGCGCCTTACAGCTGCAGAAGAAATAACTGCGGAAATATTCTTTTAAATTTGTAAGAGTTATATTGTTTAATTCGGAATGATAAAATAACTTTAATAAGTTGAATGATATGTACATTAAAAAATATTTGCCAGTATGGTACACACGCCATCTACTGAAATTTTTTAATTTTTTTTATAGAAGAGGGGGCAAACGAGCATGCGGCTCACCTGATGTTAAGTGACTACCGCCGCCCATGATCAACCGCAACACCAGGGGAATTGCAGGTGCGTTGCCGGCCCTTTAGAAAGGAGTAAGCTCTTTTCTTGAAGGTCCCCAGGTCATATCGGTCCGGAAAAATCGCCGGTGGTAAACTATTCCACAGAGAGGTTGTACGCCGAAGAAAACTCCTTTTGAAACGTACTGTGGTGGGCCGCCAAGCATCCAGATAGTGTGGATGGTATCGGGATGTTTGCCGCGTAGTGTGTTCACGAAATTTGGCGGCTGGGATTAATCCGAACAATTCCTCAGAGCACTCTCCATGGTATATCCGAAATAAAATGCAGAGATGCAATATCTCTTCGCAGTGCCAGTGAATCGAACCGATCGGAAAGCACTCGGTCGTCGACGATTCGAGCCGCTCTGCGCTGGATGCGGTCAAGTGGAAGGAGCTGGTACTGGGGAGCCCCAGCCCAGAGATGGGAACAGTATTCCATGTGCGGCCGAACCTGCGCCTTGTAAAGTTGCGGGCGGTGTGCCGGCATGAAATACTGTCCCGCTCTGCTGAGCACGCCAAGCTTTTTTAGAGGCCAATTTGGCCTTCTCTTCCAAGTGACCACGAAACTGCACGTCACTCGATATGTCAACGCCGAGGATTCTGATACTGGCTGAGGCAACAAGGGGAGTGCCTTGAAACTGAGGAGATACGACAAAGGGGTTCTTTTTAGCGGTTAACGCGCAAACTTGTGTCTTCTGGGGGTTAAACTGGACTAGATTTAGTCGCCCCCAATCCGAGACTGTTCAGCAAAGACTCGACTTAACACAAGTTTCTACCGGCACTCGGAGACGTTTTCCCGAGAAATATTGGCTCGGCCAGTGTAAAGAGCATCACCAGTGCTGTCATCTGCATAGCAATGAATGTTACGGGTTTGCAACATATCATTGATATGCAGAAGAAACAGCGTTGGCGATAGCACGCAGCCTTGTGGAACACCAGCATTCAAAGGCGCCGTCCATTTAAACGTGACGTAACAAACGTTACTTTATATGTTGATGCCGAATTGCCGAAGCTTCTGATGCTGGCTGGGGCAATAAGGAGAGTGCCCTAAAATTAAGGAGATACGGCAAATGGTTTCTTTTTCGCAATAAACGTGCACATCTGTGTTATACACATCATCCGTGGTAGTATGCACAGACGGTGTGTACGAAAGCTTAAGAAACATAGTAGACAGATTTGTGGAACAACAGCATTGTACCTTGGAATCCTCGTACACGCCGTCACTATAACTTAATGATTGGAGTTTGGCGGTCAAAGGAAAAGGGGAGATCTCCCGCCGGGTAAGGTGTTCTGCCCGGGGAGCCAACAACGCTCCGAGTGGTAGTTCGGAGCTATTTTATATTTACTGTTTTTACTTCGAAACTTTGATAGCGTGATTTAGGCTTCGATGTGTTTAGCTTGTGGCGCGACGACAGCACCGCCACATCACTCCCCTGCTCAGACCGGAGATCGATAGTGCAGTCCGATCGCCGGTGTGTTCTTAATGCTGGTGGAGAATGCATGTTGTGTGCGTAAGGGCAAGTGATGCCAGTGCGAACGATATGCCAGTGTGTAGTAAAAGCTCGGTCTGCGTAGATCGGACCAAAAAATTAATATTCAAAAACTGAAGGTAGCCGGGCTAACTATGACATTGAGACGTCAAACATCTCAGTTACCCCGTTACCATGGGTGCTGTAAAGCACCCGAAATGTCGGGAATTAAAAATAAGTTAAAACAGATAATTAAACGCGATAAAATCCGTAAATATAGTTTTATTCAATGTCTAGTGTTCGCGTAAATTTAAGAAATCATTATAATCTCTATATATAGGTAAAAGTCAATTGGTGTCCGTTAGTCTCTATAAAACTCGAAACTGGCTCCACCGATTCTGATGAATTTTTTTGTGTGTGTTTGCCGTAAGCCGAGGCCGGGGCCGGGGCCCCGTAAGCCGGTATTTATTTTGAAACAATATGTTGCTACGATGCATAGTTCTAAACTATGTGCCGTAAATACAAGATTATTTTTCAAAGAGTAGCCAAATTTTAATCTTAAGTTCAAATATAATAATGAATAATGATATAATGTTATTGCAGTTTTAGAAAATACAAGTAAATAAGGCTTCTACTTTTATTTGATATTATCCCAAATTGAATGTGATTTATGAGCAAAAATGCTTTTGCCTACCGATCAACCCTTACGAATGTGTGCGTGCGCAGTAAAATCAGTTAAAATAATGCATTACATTTAAAAGATAAAAAGAACAAAACGTTTGAGATTTTTTAAACTAACTTTTCATCACAATTTGCGATATTAATTATTCTGAACCTTCTCTGCAAAGGGGAATGCCCACTCTTCATAGACACTTCGGCCATGGGTGCCCACATATAAAAGCATATTGGGGAAAGGAATTACTTTAAAAAAGTCGGGATTTTGAGCCGGTTATGGCAAACCCTGTGTACGGAAATATTATCGGTGTTTTTGGTTAGCAATATAAATAAGATGACATAATTATAGAATGGGATTAAAATGTAAAACTTACGGTACAATTTAATCATAGATCTCTCATTCCCACCTAGTTCTTTTGGTAACACATCTCTTTGGATAACTTTGTGCAGTGATTCCAAATCCTTGTGTATTTGAATGCGTTGAGCTAATTTTGCACTGAGGACTTGTTTCAAAAGTGTAACTAGGGCTACCACAGTTTTTGAGCTTTTATTCTCATTCCGTAGCCATCCTGAAAAAGAAGCATCTTCTAATTATACTAATATAATATTATAATAAAGCGGTAGAGTTTTGTTTGTTTGTTTAAACACGCTAATCACTGTGTATGTGTGTGTGTGTGTGTGTGTGTGTGTGTGTCTGTGTGTGTGCTTCAGGATACAGTGGTAACCGATTCCTCACTTTTGTCAAAGTCAAGTGTAACTTAATATTTTGTTACTTCTTTTGTATATTTATTAAGGTTAAGTAACGTTGGTTCCAGAACATGTCACAACGACACAAGTACGTGCGCGGGCGACGGGGCGCAGGGAGACACTACGTGGGGATAGCGCGTCGTCCGTTGCTATGGTTTCGCTTCCCCGTACCTCATACCGCACCCCACTGACACCTGTTTTACGCTTCTGCGTATTTTCATCATTCGTGGCGCAAGCTATACCTGATGTATTTACCTCTGTCGCCTCGTAGGTACGACACCTACGGGATCATATTAGGTAGTGGATATTCATACACTGCTACTACACAGTTAAAACAATATACTTACAATCAATAGTGTAACAACTTGACGCAATTTGACGAAGTCCAGTGCTTTTAGTAGTTCTACTAGATTGGTCTCCGAATAGTCTAATACGAATATACCTCTGCAATAACCATGGGCTGTTACATATTCTGCAATAAAGGTAAAAACTTTTATGAAAAGTAGTAACAAATAGTAACTTTAACTTATAACTAACACACACTATAACCTACTTAAGTACGTGATTGTATAACTGGAAAAGATACGGTATTAACATCAATGGCGAGTACATCACTCACATTCGATTTGCCGACGATATAGTCCTTATGGCAGAATTGCTGGAGGACTTAAGCACTACTATGCTCAATGACCTCAATAGTGCCTCCCAACGGATAGGTCGTAGGATGAACATGGACAAAACAAAGATTATGTTTAATGTCCATGTCACACCTATGCCGGTAGTTGTTGGGAGCACTATGCTCGAAGTTGTTGACGAGTACGTTTACCTGGGACAAATATTCCGACTAGGTAAGTCCAACTTCGACCGAGAGGTCAATCGACGGATTCAACTCGGCTGGGCAGCGTTCGGGAAATTACGACATATCTTCTCGTCAGGTATACCTCAATCTCTAAAAACTAGATTGTACAACCAGTGTGTGTTGCCAGTGATGACTTACGGATCTGAGACGTGGTCCTTCACTGCTGGCCGTATGAGGACGCTCAAGGTCGCTCAGCGAGCTATGGAGAGGGCTATGCTCGGAGTTTCTCTGCGTGATAGACTCACAAATGAGGATATCCGCAGTAAAACCAGAGTGACCGACATAGCCCAACGGATTAGTAAGCTGAAGTGGCAATGGGCTGGCCATATAGCTCGAAGAACCGATAACCGATGGGGAAGAAAGGTTCTCGAGTGGCAGCCTCGTACCGGTAGGCGTAGTGCAGGGCAACCCCCCACTAGATGAAGTGACGACCTGATAAGATATGCAGGAAGTCGATGGATGCAGGTGGCTCAGTTTTCCGTGCTTTGTGGCATTACTTGGGGGAGGCCTATGTTCAGCAGTGGACTTGTGAAGGGCTGTAATGATGATGATGATGATGTGTTTGTCTGTGTAGTATAAAATTTTTGTGTGATATCAAATGTAATTTTTTCGATAATGTGTTGTGGTGTGTATGACAAGAAAAAAAGCATTATTTTATATTTACAAGTCAGATAACTGTATTCTATATATTACTAGCTAACCACCCCGGTTTCGCACGGGTGATTTCTGGCGGGTCCAATTTTAAATGTAACCATCCAGGGATCAATTAAACACACAAAAAAATTCATCACTAGTCCAGCCGTTTTTGAGTTATAGGGAGACTGATTTATCAATTGATTTTTATAAGATTTATCAATTGATTTTTATAAAATTAAACTAAGGTTTGAAATGAAGAGACTAAAATACTTACCGCAACTAACCATTGAAAGTAATTCATCATATCGTCATCAAAACGTTTTCCAACATTCTTTAATAAATAAATTCTGTAATAGTCATCAGTCATCTTAGGTAATAAACCATCCCATCTGAAAATGAATTTTAACTATATTAGTAAGCCTTCGCAATCAGACACGCTTCTTCCTCATCAATAAAGAGTTCAACGAAGATATTACCATAATATACGTATTGTGATGGCGCATTATTATCTGTTATTAATAAATAATAATTAAATTTTCTATAAATTCATCTAAAAATATTATAGATATAATATTTTAATTAATAAAAATGCATTTTAAACATAAAGTTAAAATATATCAATTTAGAACCTTATGGGGATATCGTAAGTCAGCTCAAATTCTAATTTCGCCCCCACTTCCCCGCGCGTCGTATGCTATGTACCGACATGTTTGTAATCACTAATACTGTAAGTAGAAAGGTCGTTAGATACTTATTTCATTAGGTTTATCATATTTATGCCTGTTTCTTAACGCCAACCCAGTCGCTTCTTATTTTTATAACGGTTATTTCCCATTTTAATTTTACGTCGTCCTGTTGCGTAATGTGTATTCTGATCGTAAGCGACACAACTTCTCCCTTCAACTTCTTCTTTCAAGCGATACTAACGGGGCGACAGGAATCAAGCTTCAAGACGCCGATAGTTTAGGTAATTTCTTTTTACAGTGAAAATAATGGTATTTAAAAAAAGTAAATAACATAAGCATTAAGCACTGCTTTATAGTTAGTTCAGTTATTATGCAAAGTTTCATGATCTTATTTAAATTATTTTGTGAGTATCATCGGTTTATTGTTCAGTTTTGAGGTTACTTTGTATTTTTTTTTCTATCGAGAAAATTTTACGGAATCGTGTTTTCGTCTAACATAGTCCTTAACATTAATCCTCAACTTTACCATATATTGATTTCAAAATTAATGCTGCAATATTTTCGGCATAACGTTGGATCTTGCTAAGCCATTTGAGGTTATATTTCCCCTTAAGCATTATAGTAAAGTATGCTTAATATTGAATTTCAAAATTCATTACATATATTATAGTGTGTGCCAAATCGATTAAGAAAAACGGACAATAAGCTCAGATATGACAATGAATTCAAAAGGAAGGATAGGCCCATCTAAATATTATACTCACAAGAAAAAGTAGCGCAATATAATAATACAAACGTCATATCAAAACACGACGTAACCAGGGTCGGTATTCGTAGTATAATTATCCTAATTGTACCATGATTTCATAGTTTTAGTACATAGTATCGTAATAATATTAAGCGAAAATACCATAATTATTATGGGGTCCTTTTACATTTTATATTAACCCTACGATATCGAGAATTTCTGTATTGTACATGAGAACCGCGTTTTTTTTAAATAAAATTAGAATCAGCTCCCTTTCTGGTCAATCGATGCTCGATCGATGCATTTATGTTGCACCCTTAATACAATTACAATGAGGTGCACACTCCAGAAGCAATCGGTTTGAAAAAAAATTCAAAATATTTTATGAATCAGATTTTCAGATTCAATTAAGCAGATATTTTTTCTTTTGTACTCTTTTCGTTTTACCCTTATTGAATATAAAATATGTTAGGAACTAATATTCAAAATTTAACTTACACTAAGTTCTTTAGACAAAAATTAAACAGAAATACAAATAAAACAATCAAAAAACGAAACGTATTGATAAACTAGACGCATGACGCCAAAATCCCGGCACATGGGAAAATAAACATAAAAGGTCAAATGTGATATAATTTTTTTTAAATATTATAATTTTATTTTCCATGTACAATAGTTTTGAAGGTCTAAATCCAACCCTAAACTAAACTAACTGTAAAATAAAACTTTAAAAATGCATTTATATAACAATTTAACTGTAACTAAATTAAAATAAGGTTATTTACCTATGATATGATATCCCATGTTTTTTTTAAATCTTTGTATCATAATTTTTGCATTCATTTACCAACGCAACTAGACATATTTATGACAGGCAAATCTGTCCTGCGCGCGCACGGTAAGTCATTGAGATATGAGCCGAGTGTCAAAAGGCGTTACTTACAAAGTCTCAATTTAGATGTGTTAACCATAGAATTATTAGGCTAATTACTCTATGGTGTTAACAATATTTAAATATTAATATTATTCACACTTCTATGTCAGCACATATGTTTTGTGTTTTGTTTCTTAAATATTATTGTCTGTGGTTTCTATAAACATCGTAAAATCTTACGGTACATCGCGAAAATTGTGTTATAATTTATATTTCAATTTATGGTAAGTAACGCAGCAATTTATTTAATAACAGTTTCATATTTAAAAAATATTTGAAGCAGTAGAATCACCATATTGAGCTTTTGCAAATTCATCCTTTTAAAATAAACAAAACGCGCGTTAGCTCAGTTCGTTCTAAAAGAAACGTGACAATGGCAGCCAGAGATGCGGCCACGGAGCAAATATAAAGAGGAGGTGTTATGATTAGATTTCACTATGTAACAACGCGCGACAATTTGCGGGGTGAGGGGGTATTAAGCGCCACCCAATTAACTATTTTCCATCTACCGGTAAATAGTAAAACTACTCGCATCGTTCCACATCGATGTTGCAATGTAGTTTAGCTACCTTACGCTTGGTGTGGGATATAAGGGGACGTACTCAGAAATTTCGTACCAGGGAGTATTTATTTCAAGATTAACTTTGTGAATCGTATTGTAATTACATCTTTTTTCTAAATTGAAATACCGATATTATTATGAAAAAAAAATCCTACTCCTACTATAACAATAATCCTAATAATTTCACTAATATTATAAAAGCGAAAGTTTGTGTGTTCTTTCTTTCTCCTTGACCTTATCCCACGCTAATTATGTACTGTAAATGTGTTATTTTTTCACGCTGACTAACGGCTGGACTATTATGTCGTATGTATGTGTCGGTATACTACTTAATATTTCTATGGAAGAACAAGTAATATATAAACATAAACTCGATTAACGCTATCGTAAAGTTATTTAAATTATTTTGTTGCGCTCGCACTCGACATACAGTACTAAATTCTATTTTAAATTCAATTACCCGCAAAAATAACTGTTTTGGTTAGTTGTTGTCGGTTTGATGCCCTATCGTTTTCTATGGTAGCAAAATGCTTAAAACGAATATCTATATATTTTTCAGCTATAGATTTAATTAAAAGTATAATATGATTATCAGTCGGTGATTGGTCAAACATATGATTGACCGATTGTTTGAAATAATCTTGTCCAATAAGAGACTTTAATGTATTCGATACAATTTTATGTTTACTGAAATTGGGAGTATTCAAAGATTATGATTTAACACAACGAATGCTGCATTCGGTTCGTACGCATATATTTATGACATCTTTAGAAGGAAAAGTAAGGTTTCTATCTTTAGAAGGAAAAGTAAGGTAAGTGTTTTTCTGTGAGGGTAGGTCAATTGAGTAGTACACATTTTAGACATCTTAGATTTAAATATATTTTAAAAATAGTTACAGTTTGAATTTCATGTTTATTATTTATATGTAATAAATTACTACCTACCAGCTCTTATTTCCAAGTATTTTCTCTAACATCACTGCACTTTACAACTACTTTCACCATGGAAGCACTGAAAGGTTCACTTATGGAGATGTCAAAGTCATTCCAAAGTCAAATGGATAACTTTCAGCGGGAACTGCAACAATCTAGTTCTGCTGCCACAACTTCATCTTCTCTACCAGGTGATTTTAATGCTTTTAGAAAATTCATCTTGGCTGCTTTAACATCTTTGCATAACCAAGTAGATCTTTTGGGAAGAGAACTGGATCGTAGTGAAATGCGTTGCCGCAGAAAGATGATCCTACTCCATGGAGTTCCTGAAGAAAAATCTGAGGATACTACCGCCGTCATAAGTACACTTATCAGCACTGAACTCCTAGTTCCAGGTTTCAGTAAAACATCCATAAGCCGTTGTCATCGTCTGGGACGCCCTTCTGATAAATCTTCCAGGCCTGTAGTTGTCAAATTCAGCGATACTGTGATGCGAGACAAGGTTTGGTACTCCAAAACCAAACTTAAGGGCACAGGTATAACCCAGTCTGAGTTTCTAACAAGGAGGCGCCACAGTGTTTTTCTAGAAGCTAGGCGAAGGTATGGCATCACCAAATGTTGGACCAGGGATGGAGTTATCAATATCTTTACTCCAGATGGCACAAGGCACCAACTTGAGACCTTGTCTGAGCTTGACGCATTATGCAATGGGTCAACTTCTGCTTCACCCGTTTATCCTATTGTGGTTGAGGCAAATAAGGCCCCTGAAGATAAAGGTGCACCACAGCGTACTAAGAGGGCCGGTAAAAAATGAACTTTTTCGTAAATAATTTTATTTTATATTTTATTAAATTTTGTAATTCTGTTATAACTTTTCTCTGGACTTCATATTTTAGTTTTCTTTTTTATCATTATATCTTCATTACTTTTCCTTGTTAATTGTAGATTAGATAGTAAAATGTAATGATTAATAATCTCTAACTTTGGAATGTTTATTATTTAGTGTTATAATTTTTTCTTTTATGTTGGTAATTGTTATTGTAATCTTTCTTTGGAATGTTTAGTATTAGTGATAAAAGTATATTGTAAGGTAGATAATTGCTATTTATCGTACTGTAACTTTGACACTTTGACTCATCTGACATTAACACCTCTCACTTTTGTGTCTATGGTATGTTAACGTTCCGTTTCTTCACTTATTGTTAAGTGAATTAAACATTTCTTTCCATAATGCTGGCAGGTAGTTTACTGATGACTTATTTACTTTTGAATTATTTATTTTATAATTATATATATTATAATACATACATATAATAATACATATTTACTTAGTTTTACATATATTTAGTAATCAGATATAATTTAATATGATTTCTTCAGATGATAGTGTTCGGAGTTCCAATTCCTTCGCCTTTGATTCTGCCTCTGATGGATTAAGCAGTATTGACAGCTTTGAAAGTATTGAACCCTTAAATATTATGTTAGATTCAACTTTTTCTGAATCTAACAAAAACTTTAACGCTATTCACATAAATGCTCAAAGTATTCCTGCTCATTACCCCGACATGTTGTCAAGTTTCAATAGCAAAAACATACACGCTATCCTTGTTTCGGAGTCGTGGTTAAAACCATGTCTTCCATCAACTTCCTACTCGCTTCCAGGTTTTCATTTGGTTCGTAACGACCGTACCGATCGGGGCGGTGGTGGTGTTGCTATTTATCTGCGCTCACATATACCTTTTTCAATAATTCAAGTTTCAAATGGTTCGCAGACTGGAAACGAAGCTGAATTTCTCTTTATCGAAGTTCTTCTTGGTCATACAAAATTACTTCTTGGAGTTTTTTACAGTGCCTCTCTCACTGTCGACTACTTCACCACGTTAGAAAATATTCTTGACAATCTTACACCTATCTATTGTCACAGTATTATTATGGGTGATTTTAATACCTGTCTTTTAAAAAACAACGCTAGATCAATAAAACTTAAATCTATTATTGAAGCAGCAAATTTAAAACTTCTTCCTACTTCTGCCACACACTTTTTCCCGAACTGTGCCCCTTCTCTTCTCGACATAATGTTTGTGTCTTTACCTGACCATGTTCTTAAATTTGGGCAACATGCTGCTGATTCTTTTTCCTATCACGACCTTTTATACTTGTCATACAAAATCCGTCCTCCTAAAGCTAAGTCAAGGAGACTACTTCAGCGTAACTTTAGTGACTTGGATTTGTGACGCTGTAAAGATTGATTGGAGTATAGTCGTCAATGCGTCTACTGTTGATGAACAGGTTGCTTTGTTCAACTCTCTGTTAATTCAGCTTTACGACGTTGCTCCTGTTCGACCAGTGCGTGTAAAGCATCCTCCCTCTCCTTGGGTGACCGATGATATAAAAAAAATCATCCACATTAAAAATTGTGCCAAAGCTAAATACAAGTCAGTCCCTAGTGATTTGAATAGAGAGAAGTATAGATTAGTACGGAATCGTTGCAACAATCTGTGTAGAAAAGCACAACGACGCCATATCCATGAATCAGTACAAGATCCTGATTCTGCTAGGGTCTGGAAATTTCTTAAATCCTTAGGAGTCGGGAAATTACGACAAAATCTCACACACCATAACCTTGATCTCAATCAACTTAATTTGCATTTCTCATTTTCGTCTTGCATTAACGATAAAGCAAAACATAATACTTTAGATTCTCTTTCAAAAGCTCCCACTCCGGACACCCCTGCTTTTAATTTTAGCCAATTTAACAGTTGTGATGTTAAGAGAGCCATAATGTCTATCCATTCAAATTCGATTGGTAGTGACTGCATTAGTTGGAAAATGGTCATCCCTCTCATTGATCTCCTTTTACCTATAATCACGTCTATCCTGAATAAATCACTGTATTCTGCTTTTTTCCCTTCAGCTTGGAAAGACGCATTTGTAGTTCCTCTTCCGAAAAAGTCAAATCCCTCTAGTTTTTCCGATTATAAACCTATCTCTATTTTGCCTTTCTTTTCCAAAGTTCTAGAACGTCTTGTGCACAATCAATTAAGCACCTATCTTTTAAAACACAATCTTTTAAATCCCTTGCAATCCGGTTCCCGTCCTGGCCATAGTACGACTACTGCACTTTTACAAATCACTGATGATATTCGGTATGGTATGGAGAAACAAAAGCTTACTATTCTCACGTTGCTTGATTTTAGTAAAGCATTTAATACTGTAGATTTTGATATCTTGTTAAGCATCCTACGCTCTCTCAACATATCTCCAACTGTAGTTGACTGGTTTCGAAGTTACTTGTTTGGTCGCCGACAGCGAATTCAGGTGCAAGAGGTTTTTTCCACCTGGATTACTACAGCTGCTGGTGTACCACAAGGTGGCGTGTTGTCTCCTCTCCTTTTCGCAATTTTCATTAACTCTATAAGTCATAATTTGTCCTCTTCCTACCACTTGTATGCTGATGATCTCCAAATCAATACTCAGCCCTCTCTTGAAGATCTATCTAAAGCAGTTGACACTATGAACGCTGATCTGACTTGTATTTCGAATTAAAGTAAATGTTATGGTTTAACGATTAATCCTAAGAAAACTCAGGTCATTGTCATCGGTAGTTCTAGATTAATTGGTAAAATTGACTGGTCTTCCCTACCCCCTATTATACTAGAGTGCACTCTAATCCCTTACAGTAACAAGGTTAAAAACCTGGGGTTGTATCTTGACTCCTGTATGTCTTGGACCTCACAGGTTAATGAGGTCAGTAGAAAAATGTTTGCTGCGTCAAGCTCTTTACGTAGATTACGTAATTTCCTTCCCACAGCAACTAAAGTTACGCTCGCCCAGTCTCTTCTTCTACCTATCCTTGACTATGCTGATATTTGCTATCTTGACATTACCGAGGAGCAGCTTAATAAGCTTGAGCGCATTCAAAATGTATGCATTAGATTTATATTTGGGCTTCGCAAATATGATCATATTTCCGAATTTCGCAAACAGCTCAAATGGCTCCCGATCCGCCTTCGCAGGAATACTCACATTCTCTCCGCGTTGTATAGTGTGCTGTTTAATCCTTCTACTCCTCTTTATTTAAAAAACCGTTTCCAGTATCTTTCTCTTACCCATAATCGGTTCCTTCGATCCTCCATCAATCTTTCTCTCTCTACACCGTTGCACTCTTCTTCCTTTTTCAAGAAATCCTTCACCGTAACCGCTGTGCGATTGTGGAACTCCTTACCTCTCCATATTCGTCGTGCTAAATCTCTTCACTCTTTCAAAATTCTTGTTAAATCGTATTATTTAGAACGCTATTAGATAAATTACTTTACCTTTCTCTTACTCTTTTCATTTAATCTATTATATGACATTTTATATATAACTTTAACTTACTTTTATTTGTATGTATTATTGTATTTTTTTTATTATTTTGTATGCCCCCCCTCTATTTGTAACTTTTGTTTGCATCATTCCTCTACGCAAAGGTTGTCTGGAAGAAATCACTTTCAGTGATAAGACCGCCTATTGTACATACTTTAATTAGTTTTAACTATATTGATGTTTCTGTATTGTGGTGTACAAAAAAGAATAAATAAATAAATAAGGCTACCTTTATTTTTAGTTTTTATCAAATAAAGGTCATCATTATCATAATCATCAGCATATAATTCACGAAGGCAGGTCTGACATTTGATCCTCGAATGTAAATAGTTGACTACATACCCAGAAATATATGCAACAATATGACGGCGCAAATAATGACCTATCATTGTATTTAATTGCGCATC
Organism: Parnassius apollo; assembly: GCA_907164705.1. NCBI lineage: Eukaryota > Metazoa > Arthropoda > Insecta > Lepidoptera > Papilionidae > Parnassius > Parnassius apollo. Next base: position 9,403,385 of record CAJQZP010001449.1, on the reverse strand, counting down.
AAATTCTAACAGTAAATCATCAGGCATAGGTTCAACATTCGTGCTATCTAATGATTCCCCCGCTCAAGTCATTTTGCAAAATTCGATAACGTTCTGAAGTAATATTAATTTTTTTTACCGAGGATTCGTTCAAAATGGAAATATTCTCTAAAGGAATACAATTCCTCTGAAACCTTCTTTCAGTTCTGCATTTATCAGGGTTTTTTTTGTAAGCTGCTTTAAACTGACGTGAGGTTGGATTATTATTTGTCCTTCCATGTGCCCTTATTATCCCAAAAATAGTTCTAAATGATCTTGCGAAAATTTGTATAGAGTTAGATATTTTAGTATGTTTTCCTTTTCAATCAGGCGGTCATACAAGAAAAGAGTGCTATTGATACATGTTAAAAGACCTATAAAGCCAGTTTTTCGATTTGTAGCGATAACAGGCTTGTCTTCGTCAGGAGCTACTAGAAAAATTAAGTAATATTTAGCGTATTCCAAATAATCTTTTGTTTTCGAAATATTTTTTTCAAATAAGGGCTTTTTGAATTTATACTGACACATGTTTCTGGAGTTAAGAATGTCAAAGATATTGTTAATTAGACGGATAAAACTAATTGTAGCCGCCACATTTATGAATTCAATATAACTTTTTTCACAAACTTGGAGTGCGTCGGCTACGCTATTACTAAAAAGCTGACTGGCTAATTTTACTTTCATTTTTTGTTGCTGAAAATGTATATGCTTGTTTCTTAACTTGTTCCCGAGATGGAGGCCTTCAGACTTTTATAGGTTATTAAGTTTGACGAGATAAGACCATTCGATATAATTGCCCTGATAATCAAGAAACTTATGTTTATTTTCAAAGGCATTGCGCACTAGTTTTAGCATGTGGCATGCGTCGAAGAATACTGCTACTTCGTAGTGAGCACTAGGGTGTTTAAAAGTTGATTTTATTTTCTGAGGATCTAACGAACATCCTAACTTTTTAAGCATAGCAATATTTGCAGCGCAACCATCTATCGTAAGTGAAACAACGTCTATACCATTTTCTTGGCATTTGTAGAGGCATTGTTGAACTATTGAGGCCCGTTATTTTCCGGTCATAGAACGAATCAGAAAATAACCCACAGGTAATTTACACCGTTCTGTTTGAGATACAAGTAACAAAACTAAGGCTTGAGACGCCTGATCCGAGTTATCCTTTTGTACGTCATTAAGCCCGAGATCAACATAACCATGATATTTATTTCTATCCCATTGAACATGCTTCCTAACAGCCATCTCATCCATAATAAGACTACACAAAGCACGTTTACGTGATGAGTTGGTTTTGTGCTTTAATACATTAAAAGCCTCAGCTGTAAATCCAGCTTCACCATTGACACTTTCATACCATTTAGAAATGGTTCTCGGATGCGGTAAGCATGTATCGAAAGTTTTCCTGACGTATGAGTACGCATTTGGCGAAAAATAATGAAGCGTTAAAGCGAATGATCTAAGGGCTGGAGAATATTTCTTTTTCAAAGGAACTTTTTTAATTTTTGATAACTGACGCCCAACCAAGTCTTTCAACTTTACATTTATTGAAGATAAAATTTTGGAATCCTCTCCCTGTAAAAGATGTTTGGTTTACAATTCTGTAATTAAGGCAGTTAAATTTTGAACCTAAAACAAAAGCGAAACGTACTTAAAGCGTATTACATTTAGAAAAAAAAAAACATCTTAAAGTTGTATGTGAAGCGAAAGTAGTGTCACTATATAAGCACCTTCATTTTCAAACGTTTAACTTTCATTTGAAGTCTTCTGATCTTTAGCCCATCTTTTTTCGATTTCCATCGAAGTTGTTCTATCTCTCGCTTTAGCTTCTTCTTTCTAGGGGAATCGTGAAATATTAAAAATTCATTTAAATCACTTGTAGTAGGCCTAGGTGGTGATATTGAGGGCTCTGGTAATTTTCTTTTAATCTATAATATAAAGTATAAAACAACAATATGAAATTAACTCCTTCTACCAAAATAAGAAAACTAGTAACATACAAAGTGCATCCAAACGAACCGATATATCCAGATTAATACTGGGTAAAGGTCCCTGCTTTAATTTTTTAAAGTCTTTTTTTGTAACTGTGAAGTCGTCATCATTGAAATGGCACCAACAAATCTTTGTATATTTTGTCGGAGTCCAGTCTTTTCTATTAATTTTTGCTATCCATTGCTGTTTAAGATTATCTTCGGATGGAAATCTAGAATATAAAGTAAATAAAATAACCTAAGTGAGCTTTTTAACTTACTGAACTACAACTGTTATAATAGTTGTCTTTCTTAAGAAAAGTTTCAATGAGACCGAATACTGTACATGAAATATTTAATTTTAAGAAGACTTTATTTTACTAAAGATAAAATGAATATTTCTTGAAGATTGACTTTTACAAAATGCTAAATATTTAAGTATTTATATACATTGTAGACCTTTCGTAAAAAATCAGCCTAAGTAAAATTTTTCCTTCATTTTAAGCCGTGGGTAACTGGGTAAAATAATTGGATTCTAATTACGGCTCTGTCTTTTTATTTTATTTTTGATTGTTCTTTTACTTGACGGTAGATGGCGGCCTGTTTTCAAAATGATTATAAAATCTATAAAGGTAATATTTTGGCGATTAAAAATTCTTTAGGACTGAAACCAACTTCAAAAAAAAACAATTTCAGCACCTTCGTATTGTGACGGCCCATTATTATTATTAATAATTAAATTCAATATAAAGGGGCGTCAAAAATAGTCTTAAAAGATATATATTAAGCAATTAAGTTAAATTAATAAACATAAAGTTAATATATTTCAGACATTATCCCAATAACATAGTAAATTAAAGGCAAAATTATTGTTTTTCGTAATAAATAAATTTATTTAAAAACTTGAAAAAAATATTTAAAATAAGATAAATAATAGAAATACAAGTCAAAAAATATTATAAAATTAAGTTAAATAACGTTTATAAGATAATTAGAAAATTTGTTAAAAATTGTTTAAGTCATGGGAGGTGTTCGTGTATAAAAGAAAATTTGTGGAAAGAGTTCACGTATAGATGAAATTTCCAAAGTTGTTGAAGGAGTTCATGTATTAACGAAAATTTTCCAAGTTATGGAAGGTGTTCACGTATAGACGTCTTGTATGGAGGAAGCTGCTGGAGGTACATACCTGCAGTTGTACATATGTATATGGGGTGGTCGGGAGCCCGACTGCCTGAAGTACTGTAGCACAATGACTAGTCCTATATTAGGGACTTATGATATTAAACTCAATGATACAAAAGCAATACTAAAGAAGGTCTCCATGATGAATTTGCATTACAATAGTAGGGTCGTGGGTTCGAACCCTATATATTAATGACTTATGAAAGTAAGGTCTATGATCCAAAAGCAATACTATAGAAGGTCTCTATGATTAATATGCATTACAATAGTAGGGTCGTGGGTTCGAATCCTATATATGAATGACTTATGAAAGTAAGGTCTATGATTCAAAAGCAATACTATAGAAGGTCTCTATGATTAATATGCATTACAATAGTAGGGTCGTGGGTTCGAATCCTACATATATATACATGACTTATGAATGTAAGGTCTATGATACAAAAGCAATATTATAGGAGGTCTCCTTGATGCATAAGCATTGTATGGGGTGGTCGGGTGACTGACTGCTCCTAGTACTGTAGCAAAATGACTAGTCCTTATTAGGGACTTGAAAAGGAATATTATGGTGGCGTGTGTGCTGCTTCACGAGCAATTGGTCCGAGGTAAACTTGGACTCGCTAACCGATGTGTCCTAGACATATCATCTTAGTGCCGGTGGTAAGCGGGTTTGTTGTAGCAATACGGCTTTCCCGTGGACATCGCACACCCATACCGTTTGTGGGCGATGTCGTTGCGCATAGCGATGTGTCGTCTATCTTTCGGATTGGGATGATGAGTGTGTTTGGTAGCACTTTTAAGTGTAGCAGGCATACTCAACTTCATGTCTTAGTGCATTAGCGCTATGATACGTGGAGTTTTGTTCATTGGCGTCTTAGTAGCGTGCTACTATGATACGTTGGTGATATTTTTTATATAACAACAATAAAAACTTTGTTGCCAAAGTCGATAGGAGTCATGTGGGTGTGTTGTGAGGGGGCGCCACCCGTATGATAGTTGCATTGATGCTTACTGCTACTTGCGGTATTGCGTCTTGTGATGGATCTGCGGGTGTGCTGCGCCTGATTCGACGCATTCCTGTGGTTCTGGTCGATGGAGGTATTCAATTAACATCTTAGTGCCGGTGGTAAGCGGGTTTGTTGTAGCAATACGGCTTTCCTGTGGACATCGCACACCCATACCGTTTGTGGGCGATGTCGTTGCGCATAGCGATGTGTCGTCTATCTTTCGGATTGGGATGATGAGTGTGTTTGGTAGCACTTTTAAGTGTAACAGGCATACTCAACTTCATGTCTTAGTGCATTAGCGCTATGATACGTGGAGTTTTGTTCATTGGCGTTTTAGTAGCGTGCTACTATGATACGTTGGTGATATTTTTTATGTAACAACAATAAAAACTTTGTTGCCAAAGTCGATAGGAGTCATGTGGGTGTGTTGTGAGGGGGCGCCACCCGTATGATAGTTGCATTGATGCTTACTGCTACTTGCGGTATTGCGTCTTGTGATGGATTTGCGGGTGTGCTGCGCCTGATTCGATGCATTCCTGTGGTTCTGGTCGATGGAGGTATACAATTAACATCTTAGTGCCGGTGGTAAGCGGGTTTGTTGTAGCAATACGGCTTTCCTGTGGACATCGCACACCCATACCGTTTGTGGCCGATGTCGTTGCGCATAGCGATGTGTCGTCTATCTTTCGGATTGGGATGATGAGTGTGTTTGGTAGCACTTTTAAGTGTAACAGGCATACTCAACTTCATGTCTTAGTGCATTAGCGCTATGATACGTGGAGTTTTGTTCATTGGCGTTTTAGTAGCGTGCTACTATGATACGTTGGTGATATTTTTTATATAACAACAATAAAAACTTTGTTACCAAAGTCGATAGGGATCATGTTGGGTGTGTTGTGAGGGGGCGCCATCCGTATGATAGTTGCATTGATGCTTACTGCTACTTGCGGTATTGCGTCTTGTGATGGATCTGCGGGTGTGCTGCGCCTGATTCGACGCTCTCTTGTGGTTCTGGTCGATGGAGGTATACGGGTGGTGATGTCTGCTGGGATGTATGGGGGACCTTGGAATGGTGTAAGCCCGACGATAGTCGTATTGATGCTTGTTGCGTTCTGCAGCATTGCGTCTCTGCGATGGTTGTTTGGTGGGACGTTATTCTCAATGGCGTTCTCTGCGTCTTGGTTTGACTCACACCTAAGTAGCTTTGCCCAAGTCGGGTCCCTTCATTGCGGGGCTGCAGACTGTCTGCCCTCCACGATGTTTTATATAACAACATAATATTATATCTCTGTAACTTTCCCACCTTTGAATGATTGAAGGCAACTTGTTGGTGGGTGAGACAAACATGATCGAAAATGCATTTACTCAACGTCAGTGACACAAACCCTTTCTGATGGCGAATTATTACTCTTATCTTATAACTGCCTTTTGGCTATATCTGCCGTTGTATTGGTTGGTGGAGCATACGTGTCGACCTCATGCGGGTGGTAGCTGGCGGGAGGATCTGAGGAGACTCTCAAGGCTGCGGCCGAAAGCCGCACAACGTGGGACCCCATTCCCTTGAGGTGAGCAGTAGACTCATGACACGCTCTGCGGCTAGTAGCCGTGCTGATCATGCAATTGGTGGTGATGCCATACACTTACATCACGTCTGCAGGAGCGGCGGTCTGGCAGGTGGTGGCGCTCACGGAGGGTTTACGGCCAGTGTGCCTATTTGCCTAAACCGTGTGACGTACATTCACTGTGGCTGGATTCGTTCGTATTCTGTATGGCGTTTACACGCATTGACATGCGCGACTTCGGTCGATGTTTGTGCTTACGCACTAACAAGGGGCCAAGCCTCTTTTACTGGTTCGCCAGTTATTTTGCTGTGGACTACGGTCCAGTTCCCGAATTAGCGTTCCCTTCGGGGGGAGTGCATCAAAATGGTTGGCGCTCACCGTGCACGGCGTGTGTGGGGCCGTGTACCTCCCCTACATTTTTTTTAAATAAATGTAGGAGAGCGAAGCCCTTGTATCGGGTATTTTTGTATAAATATATTGTGAGCCTTTTCCAAGCGGGAAGGGATAAATAATAATAAATTAATAATGTCAACCTGATACAAGTGGAATAAAGACGTTTTACGTTCTTAACCTTTCTCGAGCCCTGTCTTCGTGAACGGGGTTCACTTAGCTTATAAGGCACTACCAACAGCTTTCAATTGCTCTAGTGAATATTCATTCTTCCAAAGGACACCTAAAAGAACTAAGTTACTAAACAAACACAACGTAAATAAGGGTCCTAACTAAGACGATCACGCCAAAATATTACAAACGGCCTATTATTAAACCTTTAGAAAGATCATTTAGAAAGATCTAAACATAATTTATTAATCCTGGTCACATATATATAATTTTTAATATAAAGGGGAAAATAATACATTTAGTATTTTATATATTTATTATTATAGAGAGAGAGGGGGCGAAGCGTTACAGTATGATTGTTTTACCAATACTGAGCTCGACTTACCTTTATATTTTTAGTTCACCCGACACAAGGTGCTGCCATCTAGTATCGAATATATTTAATTATATTTGAAAGCCGATGCAAAGAGATCCTTCTAGATTTATTTTAAGAAATTAGATATATAATTACTTACACATGAAATGTGATACCATCCATAGCATCAGAGCGTCTATCTGAGTAGTTTTTACACGATAAAACACAACACTTCATCCTTTTCTTCTTAATAATACGAAAATACATTGATTTGCAATTTTCGATACCGATGCGCACAGGACGAACGCTGACAGTATACTAACTAAAGCCACGCCCACTGTGATGACGTCAGGACCTAGTTAGAATCACAGTGCACAGTCGCTTAAGCCGTCTCCTCTTTAAATTTGCTCCGTGGATGCGGCACCTTTTTTTGGACCTGTCCGCCATTTTGTTTTCATTCGCGTTTGGATAGTGCTTGCGTGTGTACGTCTCGATGAAATTTATAGCATTCACTGCATTGTTTTAGTTGAGTTTTTACCGTTAAATTTATTATATCGTTAAGTCAAGAGGAAAGAGACGTCGCCGACCCATAATAAACGTAGCAGGTACGTAAAAATAGGTAAAAGTGCGACGACGTAGCCTTCCCATTTCTTAAAGCGCTCTTTTTATGTGACTATGTGTGTGTATTTTCTAAAGCAATGTTCATGTATATGTTGTGTAGATATACATACATACATTATGCTGTGTAGTACTATGGTAGTATATTTTTGTCATTTATTTACAGGTTCATCTTCTGGAGCACCTTTAACGTCATCAGTAAAAAAGAGAAAACCTACCACTTTGTCCGTTGGGGAACAAGAAATTATATTAATGTATACAAATATGTCAAAAACACTTGGCCCTTCAAACGTTAAAATGGTAGAAAAGGTTTCGGAGATCTCAGGAGTCAGTAAGAGCACTGTGTATCGCGTATTAAGCATGTATAGAGATTCCCATAAAATACCAGAAAAGAGAATAATTAATAAAAGAAAGAAGTCTGTAATTGACAAGTTGGACGATTTTGATAAATAGGATATAAGAGTGAAAGTGCATCAGTTCTTTCTTGCAGGAGAATTACCGACTTTAGACAAAATTTTGCTCAGTATAAATCAAGATGACCAGATGCCAAACCTAAGCAAAACTTCCCTGTGGCGTGTGTTGCGCCATTTAAAATTCAAATATATAAAGAGAAACAGAAAAAGTGGTCTAATAGATCGCCCAGAGATAGTTCTGTGATGTACCAGATATTTGAGAGAAATACAAATATTAAGAAACGAGGGACGTGACATTTTTTACCTTGACAAAACATGGATTAACGCAGATCATACTATGGGAAAGGTATGGGAAGACACCACAATTGAATCTTCTCGTCAAGTACGGTTGGAAGGCTACTCTACTGGCGCGAAAGCCCCTTCGGGTAAAGGAAAGCGATTAATAGTTGTACACGTTGGCAATGAAAACGGCTTTTTGGGAGGGATGTGATTGAGTATTGGAATCATCATCTACTGGTGACTACCATGAGAGTATGGACGCTCTCCATTTCGAGGACTGGTTTAGAAAAGTAATAGAAAAACTGCAAAGCGGCGATGTCATAGATATGAATAACGCTAGTTACCACTCCAGACGTTTAGAAGAAACCCCAACAATGTCTTGGAGGAAACAAAATATGCAGGAATGGCTAGAATCTAAACAGATCGCATATGTGCCCTACACAAAGAACCACTTAATGAAAAAAAAATAAAGGCAGTTAAAGATAACTATCGAAGTTACGTCACCGACGAGATAGCAAAAGAGATAGGCATATCATCTTAGTGCCAGTGGTAATGCGGAAACAGACCGACTTATCGACCATGTCGAAATGGCTACAGATGTCTTATTACAGCAGATCCCAACCGCAGAGATTGTGACCCTCGCCGATTTTAACACCTACCACACTGAATCGCTCAGTTCACGTTCATGCTGTAAGATCTATTTAAGACTTTGCGTTGGTATATGGTCTGACCCAACTGGTTACTTCGCCTACGTGAATTCCAGATATGGAGTATTATGCACCTTCCCTGATTGACCTACTGCTGATCTCTCATCCTGAAGGATATCAGCTCGCCGTCGATGTTCCTCTTGGCTCTTCCAAACATTGTCTACTCCAGAGTGTGGTGCCACTCATGCTAATGTCACGGTTGCATTCTTGTTTGGCACTATAGGTCAGCGAATTGAGATAGGATGCGATCTTTCTTTGCATTCTACCTTTGGGTTTTCTTCTCGCTGGACGATCCCAACGTCGTTGCTAATTTTGTCGCTGATTAGGTTAGTCAGGGTATGGAACTTTTTATTTCTTCTTCTGTGGTGCCTATCGGAGGCAGATCTCAGCCATGGTTTGGTCGCTCCTATAAAATAGCATCATGCTATAGGCATAAGTGCTACCGGGCCTGACTGACGCATCAACGTCCTCGGATGTAAACATCAGTGGTCTTAAAAAGAAGTATAATTCCGCTTCCAGGTCTTTCGAAAGAGACATTGCCAAAGCATAGTCAGCGCACATCGGCAGAATTGGCGAGAAACTACTTCGCCTTCCTTCGGGAACACGTATATTCTAGTCTCTCGTTAAGGCTGCCCAAAGGAACTTTTGTCAGCCATCTCTCCTACCTCTGCACAGTTGCAAGTGAGAAGGCCAATTTACTGGGATCCCTCTTTGCGTACAACTCGGTTCTCAATGACGGGGGGAGCACACCGCCAACCATTCCACGGCATGAGTGCTCTATGCCGAATGTGTGGTTTACATAGAACTCGGTTCGCTGACCACTCTTCTCACTGGACATCCGCGAGTCGAGTAGGCCTGAAGAAATCTCCCCAATTATACTGAAGACGTGTGCTCTGGAGTTGGCAACGATTCTGACGTTCTTTCCGTATTCTTACTACTTAGGTGTTGTGTGGCGTGTGTTGTGACAAGCCGATCGCCATCACTTTCTTGTTCTCAAAAATAATGAAACTCAACTGCTAACTCATGCAGTACCTTGAGGATAATCAGCTGATTAGTGACCGCCTCTATGGATTAACTGGTGATCTTCTGTTCTACCTGACTCATAGAAGGGCGGAGGCACTAGAGTCAAAGGGGGAGGCATTGGCCGTTAGTTTGGACATAGTGAAGGTCTATGGAGAGGCCTATGCTCGGAGTTTCTCTGCGTGACAAACTTAGAAATGAGTAAGAGAGATTAGTAAGCTGAAGTGGCAATGGGCCGCCCATATAGCTCGAAGAACTGACAACCGTTGGGGAAAAAAGGTTCTCGAGTGGCAGCCTCGTACCGGTAGGCGAAGTGTAGGGCGACCCCCACTAGATGGAGTGACGACCTGGTAAGACATGCAGGAAGTCGATGGATGCAGGTAACTCAGCCTATGTTCAGCAATGGACTTGTGAAGGGCTGTAATGATGATGATGATGATGAAGGTCTTTGATCGGGTTCGGCACAAAACAATTTTTTTGAAGGCACTTTCCTATGAGCTTCCCGAGAAATTATGCAATTGGATTACTAACTTTCTTGCTAACTTCCGCATTAAGGTCGTAGTAGACGGTGCATGCTCCAATTACAAGCATATTAATACTGGTGTTCCACAAGGCTGCGTGCTATCACCAACATGGTTTCTTTTGCATATCAATGATATATTGCAAATCGGTAACATTCTATATTATGCGGATGACAACACTGGTGATGCTCTTTATACCGCTCGTGCCAATATTTCTTGACAAAACATTGCTGAGAATCAGATCAAACTTGTGTCTGAAATCGAGTCCTTGCTGAACAAAGTCTTGGATCGAAGGCGACTAAATCTAGTCCAGTTTAATCCCCAGAAGACACAAATTTGCGCCTTTGCCGCTAAAAATAACCCCTTTGTCGTATCTCCTCAGTTTCAAGGTACTCCTCTTGTTGCCTCAAGAGTGTATTCATCAACACATAATTTTTAAAGTAAACTGCATATTACATGCTGATTTTGTTCAACAAACTAAAGATATTCATGATACGTTCGAATTTTCAAACGCTCAACTACATTATTTGTCATGATGACTTAAATATTTTTCTTTCATCTATATATATATATATATATATATATATATATATATATATATATATATATATATATATATATTGATGGCCGAATTTGTGCCAGCTGCTGGGAACTACAAGCCGGTATGGGACGCTCTTATCTCAAAATACCACGATAAACGCGCTTTTAACGCGCTCAGAAGCCTTCTACTTCAAGCTCCATAAATTTAGAGCAAGTCACAGATAAATACGGCACACTTATTTAAAAGGTCTTAAGATCGAAGACTTAGCTGTTTTAATTTTTGTGGGTATTGGCAATAAATTAATAGATTCGTACACCGCGAAAAATTTTGAAATGTCTATTTGTGATTCAAATAAAAATTCCGAATTATAAAGATTTTATTCATTTTGTTCGAGAATAAATAAAATTTTTACATCACATATGTTTGATACCTTTGTGGCCGCTTTGAATAATGTTTCGCAACGAGCACCGTCATGAATCGTCGACGACCGAGTGCTTACCGATCGGCTCGATTCACTGGCGCTGCGAAGAGGTGTTGCATCTCTTTGCATTTTCTTTCGCATCTACCACGGGGAGTGCTCTGAGCAATTGTTCGGATTAATCCCAGCCGCCAAATTTCTTTAACGCATATCGTGGCAAAACACCCGATATCATCTATACCATCTGGATGCTTGGCGATCCACCACTGTACGTATCACTAGGAGTTTTTTTCCGCGTACGTACGACGACTTCTCTGTGGAATAGTTTACCACCGGTGATTTTTCCAGACAGATACGACTTAGGGACCTTCAAGAAAAGAGTTTATTTCTTTCTAAAAGGCAGCCAACGCACCTGCAATTACCCTGGTGTTGGAGTTGTTCATGGGCGGCGGTAGTCACTTAGCATCAGGTGAGCCGTATGCTCGTTTGCCCCCATTCCTACAAAAAAACACTAATCCATCACTATGTTTACTTAAAGAGAACGAAGATGTTGTTCAATATGTCCTTCAACCTTATCGATCTAAAGTAATCCATCCATTCTTGGCTTGTAGTCGTTGGGAAGAAGAGACTGAACTCGACGATAATGATACGGGTGCTGGCCATCATCATTTAACGGCTCTCCAGACGCGCATATGTTTCACACCTTGTTCACGTGCCACCGAGCGCGTGCTCCGCATCGGATCTTCTCGATAGATGTTGAGAATGTGCTCCTCGATGTCTTCGTCGTACATTCTCGGTCTTCCTGAATCTGTACGTTGTTGACCACGGGCATGCACACTGCCGTTATTGTACACACGAATGTGAAGTCGTTGAAACGTCATCATCGACGGCAATTGTATATTTCGTGGATTAGTGAAATGCTTCTCTTAGTCTTCGTGCTTCTGCATTATTGCAGTCACACTTCCTGAGACACATCAACATATTGAAATATTCCTCGTTTGAATGAGATATAGCGCACATGTCACTGACGGCGGATACTTAATTTCGCGATATAAAAACAGTTTAGTCCGGAAGTAAGCTCTCCGCCTAAGGCTCGGGGTAAATACACTTTCAAAGTAATCTGCTAAAGATCATCCGACGGATCGTCTGACTGACATCTCGGAACATTTACAGGAGCGTATGTACATGTACATGTACATGCACGCTCTCCTCAAAACCATTGGAGGCTGTTTTAAAGACCACGATCTTGCCTACTGCTAAAATGTTGGTAGCAGACCGCGGAGGAAAAGAGATGATAGTGCGATGTCTTATTGACCCGGGTTCACAAAAGTATTATGTGATTACACGCTGTTGTAGCAAGTTAGAACTATGCATAAATTCTAATTCTGCCTGTGCAGTTAAGGGTATTATAGGTGGAACCGAGCAATTAGTGAGAGGCTCTACTACTATCAGTTTTTATTCAAGGCTTAGGCCGTAGCCGGCACATCTATATAATACTAGTTAGGTCGAGATAAAAAGGACTTACTCTAGCGAAGCGTCATATATTTGGTAACGTGGCAACCTTGTTGTTCATAGCGTTTTCGAGAAAAACATCTTCGGAAAGCGTACCATATATTTGCGACGAATTGCTAACGATCTGTTTATTGTATTTTATGTTGTGACGTACGCATATTTGCGCCATAAAATGCGCGGTAAACCGACAACAGATGGAGTGGCTTGCTCTATGTTTGATCGTTTTAACGAACAATTTGGTGCGCGTTCCAAGACGGTATTAATTTCACGCATCTGGAACGCGCGCCAACGTTTAACCTCTTGGAGCGCATAATTATATACGGCGTGCGTATAAAACGCACTCAAGTGCTTCAAATCTGGCCAGTTGTTTGTTGCGATTGCAGCACAACACTCTATTTAGAGAAGTATATAATCACAGGTTACATGTTACAACTTTACAAAGTTATAATGCAGCTGGCTAATTTTAAGTCATTTTCTATTGAGTTGAAAAGAAGTTTTTACTAATTCAAGTGTATTGTATAAGTTTTACTTTTAACTTCATTATATGTACTACTATCGTAAATACTTTTCACATTTCCAAATACTGCGGTTTAGTTGGTAGAGGGGGGGGGGGGGGGGGTACACACGACTCTAAATGAAAAATACCACGTTAAAGCTAGTAAAAGCTAATATATATTTCGCAAACGGACCCCTGAATCGAAAAAATGTGTTGCAAGCCCCCAATGTTTTTGAAAGACTTATCCAACTATACCACGCACGATAGAATGGACGGGTAAAAAAAATCATCCTCCATTTACCTGTATGGAAGTTACCCAAAATAAAAATAAAATCTTAGATTTTATTTCACAGTTTTGTAGGCATGATCAACATCTACAACTATGCCAAATAATAGGCTTATAGTACCTGAGGTCTCAGAGTAAAGCCGCTAACCGACGGACGGATGGACATGGCGAAACTATAGGCGTTTCTTTTTGATTAACTACAGAACCCTAAATACTGCGGTTGTCAATCCACTCTCCAAGCGTGGCAACTATGACAAATATCCCCCTTATGAGGCAATCTATGGGTTAGGCTTATGTTCAGCAGTGGAATTTAATAGGCTGTAATGGTAATGGTAACCGATCAGCAGGGCCGGATTTATATACGAGTATAGGCTTTTTGGGCTGCAGCCCAGGGCCCCGTGGATATAAAAGGCCCCCAGCCCCCAGTAAAGACTAGCTGTCATAATTGAAAATAATTATGATAATATTATGAAAATTTTATGAGTTTTGGTAGAAATGAGGATGAGAGAGCTATTTTTCAAAAAGAGGCACGAAATTTTAAAAGTGACTAAATCCGATACTATTTTTTGGAAGAATTTATAAAGAAGATATTTGTAAAGATATACAAGTTAGTTATGTCATCAAAAGAGTTCGTGAGTAACGACATCGACATCAATCGAATGAAAAATTAAAGATATACGAAGAGAAAACTTAAAACTTAAATACTAGAGTGGTACTGACATAAATAAAAGGTATGCAGTATTTTCAGTTGAAGTCAACAGAGTGAAACGTTAAACGTTGTGTTGAATAAGCTGTTTTGGATTTTGGATTTAAATAAAAAATGTCAAGTCTATGAGGCATATATTAAGAAATTCAATCAGTGAATTCGGTTAAAATCTTACTAAAGACTAAGCTAGATTCTTACACTCTTGCAGTGAAATTTTTATGCTTATCATTGAAAAAAAAAACTTGATGTTTTCCCAAATTAGTTTACTGTCATCTTCTAAAATTTTTAACGTTGTCAAACACTAGCTGTGAATCAGTGCGCTGTTTCTCCAGGATGTCATATAAAGAAAACAAATGTAGGTAAACAATGTTGAACAATCGACTAAATTATTTATCAATCCTTTCCATAAATTGTGATTTAACAAAACATTGACAATGTGATAAGCAAATAAAGGAATTAGCAGCGCAAAAATCTAGAAAGGTCTTCATAATTTATTTAACATAACTACACATATTGCCATGTAGTGGCGGTTGAGAATATCCACTACCCCATATCGTCCCGTGGGTGTCGTAAGAGGCGACAGAGGGAAACAGGCAGTAGATGGGCAGCAGCATCTTCCTGATAACAACAATAATATAATAAAAACTGCGGTTGCCAACCCGCTCGCCAAGCGTGGCAACTATGGCAAATATGCCATGCATTCCTCCAAAGCCACGCGCACGTGCATGCATTCTCCAGCACACGGTGTTGATGGGAGACTTCAACGCAAAACTAGGCACAAGAGAAAGCGGAGAGCTGAAGTTAGGGAAATTTAGAGTAAGGCAACGGAACCGTAGGGGCCAGCAGCTGGCCGACTTTATGGAGAAAGAGGGACTCTTTATGATAAAATATTTCTTCCAGAAGCGGCCCCATAGGAAGTGGCCCTGGTCGAGCCCCGACGGCTTGACAAAAAATGAGATTGACTTCATTATGACGACCAGACGCCAATTGTACAGTGATGTCTCAGTGATCGCGAGGGTGAAAACTGGCAGCGATCACCGAATGGTTAGAGGCACACTGAACTTAAACGTTAAGTTGGAGGTAGTGAAGTCAACGCTCCGTCCCCCTCGTGCACTAATCCAGGGTCCCGAAAACTTTCAGCTCGAATTACAAAACCGTTTTCAGTGCTTAGAAGACTGCAATACAGTGGACGATATGAATGACAAGCTCGTGGAAACTGTCCATGCGGTCGGAGCTAAGTTCTGCAAGACCCGCCGCAGAAGAACACAAAAACTCTCAGATCATACTCTTAATCTCATGGATGTTAGACGGGCGATAAAGCTGCAGTCGTCAGCAGATTTGACAGCGTACAGGCAACTGAACGCACAGATCTCCAAATGCATGCGGCAGGACTTACGCAACTTCAATACAGCTCGTATTGAAGAAGCGATTAAGCGGAACCAGGGCTCCAAAGTCTTTGCCAGAGATCTGTCTGCCAGTAAGAACCAACTGTCAAAGCTGAAGACTGAGTGTGGCAGCATCGTTTCTGGGACACCTGAGATTCTGAGTGAGATTGAGCGGTTCTATGGGCAGCTGTACACATCATCGTTGGAGCCACACGCAAGTGTGAGTAACGATCCAAGAGCAAGTCTTATCCGACACAATTCCAATGATATCCCGGACGTCAGTCTGAGCGACATTGAATGGCTCTCCAGCACCTTAAAAACGGCAAGTCTCCGGGCGAGGATGGAATTACAGCGGAGCTTCTGAAAGTGGGTGGAAAACCGGTACTTGAAGTCCTTCAGAAACTCTTTAATTCCGTCCTTCATGATGGCACTGCTCCCGAGGCGTGGAGCAGAAGTGCGGTGGTCCTGTTCTTCAAGAAAGGTGATAACGACCTCCTGAAGAACTACAGACTGATATCCCTTCTGAGCCGCGTCTACGTGCTGTTTTCAAGAGCCATAACGAATCGTCTCGCACGCAGAGTCCACGACTTCCAGCCTCTCGAACAAGCCGGTTTCCGAAAAGGCTTCAGTACCATAGACTACATACATACCCTTCGGCAAATTGTACAGAAGACCGAAGAGTAAAACCTGCCAATTTGCCCGCCGTATGTGAATTATGAGAAAGCCCTTGATTCCGTCGAAATTTGGGCGGTGCTACAGTCTCTTCAGCGGTGCCAAGTTGACTGTCGGTATATCGAAGTGCTGAAGTGTTTGTACAGTAGGGTTACGATGGCTATCCGAGTACAGAACCAAAGTACGAAACCTATCCAACTGCAGAGAGGTGTAAGACAGGGTGACGTTATATCCCTGAAACTCTTCACCGCTGCATTGGAAGATGTTTTCAAGCTACTGGACTGGACAAGATACGGAATTAACATCAATGGCGAGTATATCACTCACCTTCGATTTGCGGACGAAATACGGGTAGTCCTTATGGTAGAATCGCTGGAGGACTTAAGCACTATGACCTCAATAGTGCCTCCCAACGATAGGTCTTAAGAATAACATGGACAAAACAAAGATCATGTTTAATGTCCACGTCACACCTATGTCGGTAATTGTTCGGAGCACTAAGCCTGATGATGAACCTGTGACAAATAGTCCGACTAGGTAAGTCCAACTTCGACCGAGAGGTTAGAGGATTTCAACTCGGCTGGGCAGCGTTCGGGAAATTACGACACATCTTCTCGTCAGGTATACCTGAAAACCTGAAAACTAAGCTGTACAATCAGTGCGTGTTGCCAGTGACAACCTACGGAACAGAGACGTGGTCCTCCACTGCTGGCCGTATGAGGACGCCCTAAATCGCTCAGCGAGCTATGGAGAGGCCTATGCTCGAAGTTTCTCTGCGTGACAAACTTAGAAATGAGGATATCCGCAGTAGAACCATAGTGACCGACATAGCCCAACGGATTGGTAAGCTGAAGTGGCAATGGGCCGCCCATATAGCTCGAAGAACTGACAACCGTTGGGGAAAAAAGGTTCTCGAGTGGCAGCCTCGTACCGGTAGGCGAAGTGTAGGGCGACCCCCACTAGATGAAGTGACGACCTGGTAAGACATGCAGGAAGTCGATGGATGCAGTTGGCTCAGGACCTTGCCTTGTGGCATACCTTGGGGGAGGCCTATGTTCAGCAGTGGACTTGTGAAGGGCTGTAATGATGATGATGATGATGAACTACACATAACCTATTAATATCTTATGCAATAATGTCTTACAGTTGCTGTTTATGTATTTAAAAATTGTCAGGTTTATTTGTTCACAGACGATTTAAAAATAGTTTAAAGTTATAAAGTCTTGCTTTTTAACTGACGTATTGGACCTACAAACGAATCTTGATAAACTTGTGAAATGATGTGAAACAAATCGAATGCTGCTTAATCCCGACAAATGTAGTTTTATTAAATTAACAAGAAAAAATAATCCATGAATGAATTCTTACAATGTTTTTGCTAAAAAACTGAAGGAAACCAATTCCATTAGAGACCTGGGCGTAATATATGATAGCAAATTAAGATTCGATGAACACAATAATTCTATAGTTGCTGCTTCTTTCAGGCTGCTCGGCTTTGTTCTTAGATAATCTAAAGATTTCAAAAAGGTAACAACAATACTTCAAGTTTACAACAGCTTGGTCCGTAGCAAACTTGAATATGGTTATCGAGTATGGTCTCCCGCTTACAAAAACCACATTAAAAGAATCGAACGTGTTCGAAAAAGATTCATGAAACACCTAATCTTTCTAAGTGTCAAGTCATAGCGAGTGCTTCAAAGAGAAACTCGGTTACTTTGGGATGAAACCACAGGCAGTTCGTAGATTTTTTCTTGATTTGAAATTTCTTCATAAACTTTTTAATGGTAAAATTGATGACAGTGAGCTGTTGAGCAGATTTAATATTAATGTACCTCGTGCAACTCATGTCCTTTCTTTAAGACTGACAGCACTCGAATAAAACTTGGACAGAATTTTCCAATAACACGTAGCAGTATCACGTGTAAACAATGTATGTGTAAAAAACATAGCAATACTGGACATTGGCTGTGAAGGGTGCACACTTTTTATGAAAAAATGTAACGACTGTTTAGAAAATTAATTATTCACTAACTTTATGCTAAACTTAACTTTTATTTATGTTACAAAAACTAATAAATCTCTTTTTTTCATAAAACTTATTTTTATTCTAACTACCATTAAAATAGGCAAATCATAAACACTGCTATTGTTTTAGAATGATGTGTTCTCCTATAATTGGGAGTACATAGTAATTTATAGATGTAAGGCATGTGTTAGAAGTAATTTAATAAGTAAAACTGTTGGAGATCCATACAAATAAATAAATAATTAAACTGTCAACACCAATTTATAAATTTAATACAAACAAATCCATTGTTAAAACTAAAAATTGTTTGGAATCACTAATCTACATTTAATGTTTTAAATGTGCCAGAAGAGAGAAGTGATTAATATCAAGCCATGAATATTAATTTTGCGGCTTGTTGGATGCCGATGTTACATGGTGGCATTTAGTCCCAGTTGCTTTAGAAATAAGCGTACAGAGCTTTACAACAAAAGAAAAAAAACATTAAAATTGTGCCAAAATTGACGCTTAGGGGTCCCCCAACGACTTCTTCAAATACAGGAAAGAAGGAGTATACTAAATTTCATTGACATATTATATATTTCTGTATTATAGTACAATATAAATATGTGTATACGAAAACACGAAACATTTTAACTATCAACACCAATTTCGAATTCTAATAAAAATAATCTATTTTTAAAACTAAAACTTCTTTAGAATCACTAATCTACATTTAATGTTTTAAATGTGCCTGCTATTCCCATATATTCTTCGTTTAATTTATCAGTCTGTCTGTACTTTTCATTTACGGTAGCTGCTTTCATTTTGCCGTAATATTCTTGAAACTCCTTTGAACTAAAAAGAGCTATCCATTCTTCTGTAAGAAAAAATACGTTTATTATTGCACGTAAATAAGTTTAAGCGAGTAAACGGGTATACGGTTCACCTAATAGTGTCGCCAGCAGCCCATGAACAACTGAAACACCAGGGTAATTGCAAATACGTTGCCGGTCTCATAAAAAAAAGTTAGCATGTCTCTTGAAGGTCCAATGGAAGCAGGTGTCTTGGTGGCCAAAAACTTGGAGGAGTTAGAATGTTAATATAAGCGATATAAGCAAGATAGCATATTTTTATTACCAGTTATAAATTATATTTGGATATGAAATACCTATCTTTTGTCCAGAACTTGTTTATTAAATTATGTGTGCTAAGTAAATCAAATTCGTCATTCTTATCATTATTATTATATTTCAAATTAGAATTACTATTATATTCTATCTGGTACCCGGCCCGTTGCAGCTGCAGAAGAAATAATTGCCGAAAAATCGTTTTAAATGTGGAAGAGTTATATTGATTAATTGGGAATGATAATACATTCATTGAAGTTGAATGATGCGTAGTTTCAAAAATATTTGTCAGTACGAAACGTGCGCTACCTGCTGTAATTTTATTGTACTATTTCTATAACATACGCGGAAGTGCAAGCAATATGTTGATAAAGTTTTAACGGAATTTGATGAACGGTATGGCAGCACATAAAATAGGAACAAATAAACATTATTTTTTATATATTAGATTAAATTGTTCATTGTAAATTGAAATTATGTTTTAGTATATTTTCTTGCGGCAATTCTTGTATGTAAGGTAATGCGAACAGTCTCATTTTGTTAAGTTATTAAGTTTTTAAATTTATCTTTATAACTGTTTGTTGTTTACACTACCTCTTTTAGCAACGAAAATATTATTCTACTATTTGGATACAATTTTAAGTAACTAGAGTTTTATTTAAAATTTTATTAAGGCTGAATCTGAGTGGTGAAAAATTGTGTGATAAGAGAGGAGTGTGGCTTGCAAGATGATATTGTGACCAGGATTAAGAAAGAAATGCTTCTGCAATGAAAATTGGTGGTTTGGTCATGTAGAAAAAATGACTGAGGAAAGTGTGACAAAGCAAATTTATGTTGCAAAAGTAAACGGCAGTGTCTGAAAGGGACGCCCTAAGCGAAAGTATATCGACTAAATTGGCGACACATTGAAAATGGGCCAAATTAAGAGTGCCCTTAACCGATGAGCATGCATGCGTAGGTATAGGATGTGGAGGAGGCGAAAGTGGTGTGTCAGGATCGTGCCAAGTGGAAGTATGTAGTCTCTGTCTACTCCTCTGGGTGACAGGCGTGAGTGTTTTGTGGCCGGTGAGGAAGGAAAAGGGGAGATCTCCCGCCGGGCAAGGTGTTCTGCCCGGGGAGCGGCCGACACTCCTTATGATAGTTCGGAGATGTTCTATATATACTGTTCATGATTCGGAATGTTGATAGCGTGATTTAGGCTTCGGTGTGTTTCGGTGTGCTAGTGGCGCGACGACAGCGCCGCTACATCACCCCCTGCTCAGACCGGAGGTCGATAGTGCAGCCTCGTTGCCGACGAATGTGCAAGTGGCAGGAGATTGCCTTGTAGTCTGCGGTGAGTCGATAAGAAGGCAAGTAATCTGCGAGAGTGCCGTGAAGCAGAGGCGAGCAGTAAGGCTCAGAGCCGTGCCGAACACTGTATGGCGCAGAGAGTAGCTTGAAGGAACAGGAAGCATTATTATTCCAGTGCTGTGATGAACCTTGTGAAGCTAGATGGCTTGCAGGATATGAAGACTGCAGACGATATCTGCTCGGGAGCGAATGGGTGGGGTATTTTATGACGATGATGAAGCTTGAAGTTTCCGAAGGTTGTTGGTTGCGTGTTAAGATCACGTCGGATGGTCACCACTGTGGCCGTGGAAGGAAAAGGGAAGATCTCCCGCCGGGCAAGGTGTTCTGCCCGGGGAGCGGCCAACGCTCCGTGTGATATTTCGGAGATGTTCTATATATACTGTTCATGATTCGGAATGTTGATAGCGTGATTTAGGCTTCGGTGTGTTTCGGTGTGCTAGTGGCGCGACGACAGCGCCGCTACAGTTTGTTATGTATTATGTATTTTTATTTAGAATGTACTAAAAGATGTTCCAGTCATGCAACAGTTTGTAATATTTGGTCCTTTTCTCATCCTTCATGGTCCTTTGGTCATCGCGAAACACAATTATCAACGTCTGAGTCTCAGACTGATATTTTATTAAGGAGTAAAAATGTTCCTCATTAAATTTACATGTTTTTACTAGATTATCCTTAGCCATTATGTGTTCTTTTTTTCGTTTTGGACTGATTATATTTATTGGACATGGTTTGAAAGGAGTTATAAAGGGATAAAATTTCTGATTAAAGCATTCTACGTTAGCCTGACAACTATTTTAATATTATCCATCAAATGAATACAACTTAGGTTCATATTACATTGTTACGAATTTGGGGTTCATCACAATAAAAAATTACCAAAATGTACACTTTAATTACCGAACACCAAAAAGTACTTAAAACACACAATTCGCAGTTATATCGCTTCGAAGTATTGTTCGAACTGTAATAACTGTGAATTGTGTGTTTCAAGTTGTAATTGGTGTTCACACAACAAGCGAATACGCTTGAATCACCAATTCAATATTGACTCGGTCGCGGTCGTTACCGGCTTTATATAGGGCCTCTTCTACTAAAACATCTAGAATGTTCAAGTACATACCGGTCACGACTGACTGACTGACGACTGACTGGGTGTAGAAAGTTCTAGTATGGAATTTTCTAGAAAGCTCTGCTAGTTCTGCTACTCGATACTAGATGGCACTAGTGAATTTTCTGAAAAGATCTTGACGCTCCTATTTCTGCTGCTCGATACTAGATGGCGATTATAATAAACCGCCATGTACCATGCATTAATTATGACGCGCAACAATATCAATGCTTTGAATAAAACTATTATTTTCGGATTTTATCGCGTTTAATTACTTTAATTTATTTTTATTATTATCCCGAAATCCTAATAATTAAAAAATTAAATAATTGGTCACACTGTGTATAGAAAAAAGACCCATACCAACCGATATTTAAATGGTGAATCTCACCATCATCCTTCACAGTTAGCTACCGTGGGTAAATCTTTGTTTCAGAGAGCACGAGGGATCTGTGACAGAAAACATCTGGCCGCCGAACTTCAACATGTCAAGCAAGTGTTGCAAGACAACAAGCTTCGGATCCCGCGCCTACGTCACAGTGACCGAGTGAAGCCGGCCACAGTCGAGCGTGTGCCTGCTGTACTATCATATGTCAGAGGAGTCACAGACAAGGTTGGCTACATCTTGAAGCGAGCTTCCATTAAAACATACTACAAGCCGCCGAAGAAGATTAGTCAATTTTTACCATCCGTCAAGTGTAATATCCCTCTACAAGATGCAGGAGTGTAAAAGTTAGATTGTGAATGTGGTCTCTCTTACATAGGTCAAACAAAAAGATCCATAAAAACCCGCGTGAAAGAACATATAGCTGACGTGAAGCACCGACGCTCCGGGAAGTCTGCAGTCTGTGAACATGTTCAGGATCGTCCCCACCATTACATCAGATTTGATAAGCCACAAGTCCTCGCAAAAGAACACCGATTCCTACCAAGGATGATACGTGAGGCTATTGAAATTAAAAAACATCCTAATTTCAATAGAGAAGATGGTTGGGTGCTGCCATCTGCTTGGGATCCTATAATTAACAAAATTAAACCCAAACCCAAGCATACCACTGCAAGACTTCAAGATACTGTAAGTTCGTTTTGCGTAAATCGGACCAAAAATTAATATTCAAAAACTGAAGGTAGCCGGGCTAACAATGACATTGGGACGTCAAACATCTCAGTCCCCCCCTGTGACCATGGGTGCTGTAAAGCACCCGAAACGTCGGGATAATAATAAAAATAAATTAAAGTAATTAAACGCGATAAAATCCGTAAATAATAGTTTTATTCAATGTGTAGTGTTCGCGTAAATTTAAGAAATCATTAATATCAATGCTTGCTCTTCTTTACATATTATACTAACATAATTTTTGATAATCTTATCTGAGAAACAGTTCTTATATTTAACTTTAATGTGAGCCCTAAAACAACAAGCTTTAAACGTTCATGAGCTACTCTTTTAGCAAAATTTATTTGTTAATACTGTTTTGTAAGGGCATATCAAATTGTATGTGTAAATTATAGTAGTACAAAAATTAAAGGAATATCTCTGTTCATCTATGTCAGGCACGAAAGATCGTAATATTATCCATCGGTCATATCTCTTTGCTTTTGACCAGAACGAAACCTATTTCACCAACCTTATGTAAAGTTTTTTCTGATTAGATAAAGCACATCAAAAGAAGCTGGGTTACAGTTTAAAGGAAGATATGGTGTCTAATGTCGCATTTAAAATTTTAAATTTGAAAACCGTTTCTGCAACCATTAGTTAAAATTGCAAAGAGGTGTTTCTGCATGAAATACGAATAATTGCCGCTTTATTAAGTAAACTAAGCTTTTTAGAGGCTGATTTGGCTTTGCATGTAAAGTGACACGCAACTTAGTAAACTTTATAAGTCGATGTCGAAGACTCCGACGCGGCCTGGGGAAAAAGGAGAGTGCCCTAAAATTAAGGAGATACGGCAAAGGGTTTCTTTTAACACAAAACGTACATATTTGTGTCGTCTTACAATTGAATTAGGCTATGTAGATATACTAGCATGGACGGTGTGTACGGAAGCTTAAGGAACACAGTTGCCAGGTTTTTGGAACACCAGCATTGTAGCTTGTATCCATGTAGACAGCGTCGATTACAACTTAATGCTTGGAGTATTACTTTGTAATCTGAGAAAACTTATGACCCAGTCGCATTTTTATTTTTAATATAATTATGATAATAACTTAATATCTAGCATAGCCCTTGTATAGTTTTGGCTAATAATTATTATGCAGTTCACGTCCTTCTTTCATTTATAAAGAACTTTAACATACGTCCTTCGAGCCGGATTATATGTTGATAATCTTTATAAAGGAAAGACCGATGTGAACTGTATAATAATTATTAGCCAAAACTATACAACCCTGACTATTCATTTAAATTGAATAAAACTATAATATACGGATTTTATTTTTAATTCCCGACGTTTCGGGTTCTTTACAGCACCCGTGGTCACGGGGGTGACAAAGAAGTCCCAATGTCATAGTTAGCCCGGCTAAATTCAGTTTTTGAATATAAATTTTTAGTCCGATTTACGCATAACGAGCTTACAGTATCTTGAAGTCTTGCAGTGGTATGCTGCAGTTTGGATTTAATTTTGTTAATTATAGGATCCCAAGCAGATGGTAGCACCCAACCATCTTTTCTATTGAAATTAGTATGTTTTTTAATTTTAATAGCCTCGTATTACATCCCTGGTAGGAATCGGTGTTCGTTTGAGAGGATTTATGGTTTATCAAATCCGATGTAATGGTGGGAATGATCTCAAACATGTTCACAGACTGCAGACTTCCCGGAGCATCGGTACTTCACGTCAGCTATATATTCCTACACGCGGGTTTTTATAGACTTTTTTGTTTGACCTATGTAAGAGAGACCACATTCACAATCTAGCTTGTACACTCCTGCACCTTGTAGAGAAATATTACATTTGATGGATGGTAAAAAATGACTCATTTTCTTCGGTAGTACAGCAGGCACACCCTTGACCGTGGCCGGCTTCACTTGGTCACTGTGATATAGGCACGGGACCCGAACTTGTTGTCCTGCAATACTTGCATGACGTGCTGAAGCTCGGCAGCGGATGTTTTCTGTTAAAAAATCCTTTGTGCTCTCTGAAACAAAGATTTACCCACGGTAGCTAACTGTGAAAGATGATGGTGAAATTCACCATTTAAATAGCGGTTGGTATGCTTCTTCCTATACACAGTGTGACCAATAGTGTTTTCAGGATTTCGGATGACTTAAACATCTAGGAAAGCTAAAGAGTTATTTGCCTCTAATTCCATTGTGAATTGTATTTTAGAGTTTATAGAGTTAAGGTGGTCTAAAAATGCAGTTACATTGTCAGACGGTAAAATTGTGAGTGTCGTCTACGTACCGCTTGTAGAAGCTCGGGTTTACAGGAGCATTAATAAGGGTTTTCTCTTCAAAATCCTCTATGAATACGTCAGCGACCATGGGAGATACAAGTGAGCCCATCGCCACACCATCTATTTGCTTGTAGAACTCTTCCTTACACAATAGACAGCCAGATGTGAGGCAGTATTTAAGTAATACCACATATTTTGCGGGCATATTGCTACCTTCTAGCTTCCTAGTTACAATTGTGATGCAGTCTTCAATAGGCAGGTTTATGAATGGTGACTGAACATCAAAACTGACCATAATTTCATTATCAGCGAGATGTAGGTCTTTTATCTCACTAACAAAATGGTATGAACCTTTTGTGTGTGCCTTGGGATGTCCTCTCAGCGTTGACAGTATTTTTTGCCAAGTGTTATGCCAGCTTATAAGTCGGTGAATCGATCTGGCTCACTATAGGACGTAGTGGAGCGTTTGTTTGTTGAACCTCGGTGGTTTGGTACACATAGAATACTATAATACACAATATAATGGCTGTCAACCTTATTTTGTACGATGATTGGCGTCGCCTCTCGACTTTCGATTAATTTTAAAGATCATCATTAAAAGAAGTTTAAATTTTTATACATATTTATTTGTAAATAGTGTGCAAAACAACCGTAAATACAATCGCAGTAAGTATCATTTTTTTAATTGTAAATAAAAAGTTGTTGAACATGTTTAGGGTGCATAGCATTATATTAGTCTGCGCATTTAAGCAAACTGTAGTATATAATGGTAGCACTGCCAGGGATGTAGTCTTGTTTAGTGACTTACCGGTAACTAGTAAGCAACGGTAAAACTTGAGTGTATTTATCTTAAAATATTTCAATAATATTTTTTTATTAATTTTGTACAATTTTATACTAAAAGACAAATACTAAAATATTCACTTTGTAAAAGCCTGATTTGAAAATTTTGAACAATTTTATACTAAAAGGCAAATACTAAAATATTCACTTTGTAAAAGTGCAATGAAAAAAAATGTATTGTATATTCCAAATACATGCATTCTTTGTAAATTTTTCGATTATAAAATCCAAAATTTTACTTCAAGATGATGTTTGCTGCCAAAATGTATTAACGATAGATAAATAGAGTGATTTAGAATCATGTGTACGAGAAATCCATACTTTACTATTGCGACAGGCTTTTATGGCTAAACCGCTCAATCTATTTTGATAAAATTGAGATAGAATGCCTGGTTAAGTCAAAAATTGATATCACAGCTAAGTAGGCTGTAATACCTACTTTAGTTTAGTAGTAGTAAAAATGGTGATATGGGTATAAAATTTTGTATAGTAAACGCTAAGCCATTTGGCCCATTTTAGAGATTTGGTAATTAGATAGTCGGAAAGATTAAAAAGTCCAACTATCCGATTGAAAACTATCCACTTTCTACCTTTTATCCTCAAATAGATAACGTGGTACGACTGAATTCTACGCGGGCGAAGACGTATTCGTTTACTTCTTTAAATTAATATTACTTTATTATTTGTCATCTTTGAAACGTGTTGGCCTGTTTATCCACGTTAGTTAACATCCAAAACTTGCAATAGGTTGCTATGAATACAAAACAAACCAAAACGAAATGTTGTTCTAATTAAGATATAAATTAAAAAGGTACTTACTTTCTTTAATATACAAAAACATATTTACGGAATAATATTTATTCAAATATATGGAATAGTAACATTTATTAAAAGCTTACTAGGCCGTAACAATTCAACCCATACGTAATCATTAATTGATCGAGTGTGTATGTTTATGATTTATTCTTTAAGTCCGAACCTCTAGAAAAACTGTAAAAATGGTTTATGGAAAGGAAAAATATAAAAAAGTACCAATAATAGTAAATAGTATAGTGTTAGTAAGCCCAATACAAGGCAAGCGCGAAATCGGATAAAAAAGTATGAACATATATATATTTGTCTTTTAAAACAAAATAGGTCACCCAACCCTTTGGCTAATGAGGCGTGAGGTAAATATATAGTATATAGTAATGATACGTAACCAGAAAATCGAATCTAAAAACTTTATTGCTTTAATGTTATCTTATAGATAGTAAAAATTTAAAATTTGATAAAAAATGGTAAAATTTAGTTTATTTGTAGGTCATTAAATTAATATTTTGATCATATTTTATTTAACATATAGTTATATCTATATAACTAAATAAAGCTTCTAGTTTTATTTGAAACTATTCCAAATTTAATGTGATTTATGGGCAAAAATACTGTCGCTTACCGACTAACCCTTACGAATGTAATGTGCGTGCGCAGTAAAATCAGTTGAAATAATGCATTACCACGCATTTTGAATTTTAAATATATTAAAGATATATTAAAGAGATTTTTAATAAATTTTTCTTTACCATTTGCCTATATTAATTATTCTGAACCTTCTCTGCAAATATGGCCGGTTATTGCAAACCCTGTATACGGAAATATTATCGCTGTTTTTGGTTAGCACTATAAATAAGATACCATAATTATAGAATAGGGTTAAAATGTAAAACTTACCGTGCAATTTAACGATAGATCTCTCATTCCCACCCAGCTCTACTGGTAACACATCCTTTTGTACAACCTTGTGCAGTGATTCCAAATCCTTGTGTATTTGAATGCGCTGACCTAATTTTGCACTGAGAACTTGTTTAAAAAGTGCAACTAAGACTTCCACAGTTTTTGAGGGTGTAATAACATGGAAAGCTTTTATTCTCATTCCGTAGCCATCCTGAAAAATAAGCATGGTCTAATCTATACTAATATAATGTAATATAATATAGTAAAGCGGTAGAGTTTTTTTGTTTGTTTAAACAAAAAAACTCTACCGCTTTATTATATATATATATATATATATTATCTCTGGAACCATCAGTCCAATTATAAAAAATTGTATATGATAGCCGAATTCGTGAGAAATATTATAGGATATCTAATATTGGGATATACCCGTCAGCTAGCTTTAAATTTATTGATTTTGGTTAAGCAAGTCGGAAGGTAAACCGTTCCTAAACTTTCTTATTTGCGTGCGCTGGCCTAATGACTAGTGATATGTTAATACAATGCTCTACAAAAACATTGATATTTACTCCATCTAAAAAAAGTCTGCGATACCATATGAGTATTTCTTATATTGTAAATTAATGAAATTTAAAAAGTGATTTATGAGCGCTATAATTAGGCATAGCGTATTAAATTAATTATTATTATTATTATAACTAATTAATATTATTAATGCTATCGAACGAAAGTGACTTGATCAACAAGATAATTTTATGATGATAAACTTTGCTCGTTATAGCATGTTATTCGGATGCATAGTTTAAGAGATAATGAAAAATTAAAATTATTCAAGACTTTGCTAACAACGCGTAATGAGCCCTAGCCGCACAATGAGAACCGAGAGAGCCAAATATATTTTTCATAATTCATAATTATTATTTTTTTCATAATTCATAATTATTTATTTGCATAGAATGTAGGTAGATATTACAATAGTATTATTAAAACATAAAAACCTATACATTCTGTCTTATCGAGACGTGCAAATTTCGACTAAATAGATATAACAATTTTTTTTACAATTATTGATGAATTTAACTTATTAATGTAATTAAAAATGTCCAATTGATAATAAAATAAATTTCAAAAAATTTATTATACTAAAAACAATGTCACTTAATCGTTTACAAACGTCAAAATATAAATTTTCATATGTAAAAACATTAAAAATAACTAACTAATAATTATTCTATAACTATTGAAGTCCTTTATAAACTCACAGCAAAAAATTCGAGCATATTTAGATACTGATATTTAAATATGTAATTTGTTTTGATTTTTGTGATCGAGATAGACATTAACAGTATAAAAACAGTTAAGTAAAAGCCATTCATGAAGTTTGTTTTTTCACTTTGTCACTGAGAAATTTTTAATAACACAAGAAATTATTATTAAAAATGTTATCTATATTGAAGTCTATAATCAATAAGTGATTTCTTAAATTAAACGCGGGTGAAATCGCGAAACACAGCTAGTAAATTATAAATTTGTCCGTCCCAACAGTGTAGCCTTGTCGTTTCAAGCTCAAGTTTTACAAGGGTTGTTATCAATTTCATAGAATCCAATGCTGTAGGTACCCACAACATGGCGATTAGCAAAAAATCGTAGATCTTCTTGCTTGTACTATTTTGTTTAATATCGCAATTTACGTATTTTTTATCTTTAAACTATCATGTTATATATTTATTTTATATTTTAATTTGTTTTTATCAATATCGTTAATTATGGTGGATGGTATGACGGACGACTAAAACTGGGTTATTCAGAGTAGATGGAATCAATAATGAATGTGTTTATATAATAATGTTACGCGCCTAAGTTGACGTCATGTACCCGGCACTAGCGCCATCTAGTGTCAGGGACGAGAGCGAGGGGAGCTGTCCAGAAAATGACATCACTAATCTTTCAACCGACAGCGCCATCTAGTCTTGAAACGAAGAATTAAGCTTCTAGAAGCTGACACTCGAACTCTCGGCCCCTTGCGCGTGTTTACTTGAATATTCTGGATGTTTCGGTGCTAATTTGTATTTATAGGCGCTGCAAGATGCGATCGGGGAAGTATTGAATTTGGCGAGACAAGCGAAGCTTCGGAGCGAAATAAAGTGAATCAGTGTGATTAATTATTGGTGTTTTAAGTTTTAATTGGTGTAAAGAAAATTAAGGTGTTAATTTAGGTAATTCTATCGGCAATTATTATTGTCACGAACCTCAAGGTCGTAACAATAACAACAACACACATATGTAAAAACAACACACTGACGTTGGTTATATTATCAGTCTTAGATGTAAGGTAAAAATTATAGCGTAGGTATAACAGCTGAACATAGGCCTCCTAAACTAAATATATCTTCGAAATATTTTTTTGTGTCTTGGAAATTCTGAGTTCCTTTACTATGTTTTCCTTCACCGTCGAGTAGATGATAAATAAACCCTTAAAATTACAATAAACAATTTCATTGGTGCCCGCAGGGATCCAATCCGGGCGGCTCGCGTTACGTAGTATATTTATACATGGTAGAGCCATGTTGCAGCTATATTAGTAGTATAGTTGAAGCACAAATGCATCGGCACAGAATACCAGCGTAAAATAGCAGCTTAAAGCTGCTGTGTTTCCTATGGTGAGTGTAGAGAACCGGGGACCCTTTTTACTGGAAATGAGGCATTCCATCTTAGTCCACACGGGTGACAATGCAACTGCATTTTGATTCGTTATCGAGGATAGATGTAGATTTCTATCGGCCACATCAACTACTTAACATCAGTGGACTGTATGTTCGTTTAAAAAAAAATTAAAACTACGTTAAAACCATTTACAATCGGCTTCAAATACATATGTAATGTATGTTCTCAGTGAGACAGTTTATAGTTGTTCCCAACTGTTGTTTCCTTTATTTTAGTTTGTATGAGTTTTTGTATCTTTTGTTTTTGTTTGGTCACCAATAAAGTAAATAAATAAATTTAGCTCAACTCAGATATTCAGATACTAACAACAATGCGGCTATCAAAAATAGCTTCATATCCTGCAGACCGAAATTCGGTCAGACGGCTACTATCAGTGGAGACTAGCGGTCTACGCAGGACAGGATCAAATAGCACGAGTTTTTATTTTATAGGAGAGTGGGCAAATGAGCATACGCCTCACCTCGTGGTAAGTGCAACACCAGAGGAATTGCAGATGCGTTGCCGGCCTTTTAAAAAGGAATAGGCTCTTTTCTTGAAGGTCCCTAAGTCGTGTCGGTCCGGAAGAATCTCTAGTGGTAGTTGATTCCTTCTTTTAAATCGCACGGTGGTGGACCGCCAGTTATTCAGATGGTATGTATGGTATGGCAAGTATTGTCGCGATGCGCGATGGTGAAATTGTGCGGCTGGAATTAGTCCGAATAATTCCTCATAGCGTAGGTGGACACTCTATTCTTTAACTCTCGCAGTCCCATGGGATGGCATATTGACCGGAGAGAGATCAGGCACAGGAGCAACGATTTTTTGCACTTTCCGCGACACAGGTGTAAGTCATCATCAAATTCCGGACTCCGAGATGCTACCGAAATTTTTTTGACAGAAAACCCAAAACCCCTCGCAGCCAGCAACAACATGATTAGCAATCACGCTCACGACCGCTAAAATAACGAGGCAGTCAAATAATAATTTAAAATTAAGAAGACACCAGTTATCTATATTCATACTAGCTGTGTATTGACTGCTTCGTTGGTCTAGTGGTTGTAGTAGTGCGACTGCTGATCATGAGGTCCTGGGTTCGAAACCCGGGTCGGGCCAAAATATCAATTATTGAGTTTTTCTGTCAAGATATTCTCAGTAGCTGCCCAAAGTCAGCAAGTCAGCGGTGTCTCACCCCCTTGCCTCGGAAAGCACGTAAAGTTGGTCGTTGGTCCTACGCCTGATCTCTCTCCGGTCGTGTCGGTTTACCGTCCCATCAGATTATGAGAGTAAGGGAATAGAGAGTGCACCTGTGCTTGCACATACACTTGGGCACTATAATCCTGTCCTACGCCGATGGCTAGCCTCCGTTGAGGCAGGCCGCCGTGGCCGAAATTCGGTCTGGAGGACATTATTATTACTAGCTGTGCCCAGCATGTGCTGCAATGCTTCTTTTATTCCGAAATGTGCGCTCACATAATAACTCACCAAAGTAGGGTGCATAGAGGGAAAACAAGGAAATGACGACTGAATAACATTTTTTATAAAAAAAGGGTGACAAAGAGCACACAGTTCACCTGATGGTAAGTGGATGTTGTGGCCTACAGACATCTACATATATCGTCGATTAAGAATCAAAATGGAGATGCGTGTTCACCCCTGAGGACTAATAAGGAATGTCTCATTTTCAGTAAAAAAGGGTCTCCTGTTCTGTACACTCACCATACGAAACACAACACTATAAGGCTGCTATTCTACATTGGTATTCTGTGAGAGCGGGGTTCTACCCCGGTCGAGCCGACCCATTCATGCTACAACTAATATCAGTTGTAGCATGAATGAGTCGCTCATTTATTTATACATGGCAACGCTGCAACTATATAGTTATAGCGTTGCCATGTGTAAAACATTTACAGTCACAACACAAATAGCTGAATATATAAATTTAAAAAAATTCACATAGGTTCCTTTAAAAGTAAGACATGTGTCAAAAATTATGGAAACTCTGACCGTCTTATTACAAGAACTAGTTTACATTTAGTGTCAGGCTTAAACTAGAATGGTTCAATATAGAAGTTCGTGTAATATACAGGAGATATAACCTGTAGGCCTGTGAACCTTCGTTTACCCTAGAAACAACAAACAACACACATATTAGTGTATAAAATAATAAAAATTCATTTTATTTCCCCAAAACCTTGCCAAAAATTTATATCAAATTACAGACGTAATAGCTCAACACTTCGTGTTAATAAACTATAAAATCTATTTCATAAAGTAACTAAGCAATCTTGGCTGATGAGGATGGAGTGCCATTTCGTCTCGTGCGTGTTGTAAGAAGAATAGTATACACCAGAAAAGTAGAAAAGCGAAGGACAGCAGCGTCAAAGGTGCCATAGATAAAATTATTATCACCAAAGATACAGGCGTACTATTGTAAATAAAAAAAAGTAAGAAGAAATTAATCAACCTATAATAACCGTTACAGCCTATTCAAATCTACTGCTGAACAATGACCTCCACCATAGATTGCTTTATACCAGATATTTGCTATAGTTGCCACGCATGGCAAGTGGGTTGGCAACCGCAGTTTTTTTCATTTCTAGCCGTTATTAGGAAGAAGCTGCTACCCATATCCTGATTTGTTTCCCTCTGTTGCTACGTAGGTACGACACTCACGGGATCATATAGGGTAGTGGATATTCATACACCATCACTACATGGTAAAACAATATACTTACAGTTAATAATGTAATAAATTGACGAAATTTAACGAATTCCAGTACTTTTAGTAGTTCTACTAGATTGGTCTCCAAATAGTCTAATACTATTATTATACCTCTGCAATAATCATGGGCTGTCATATATTCTACCGTCTGTAAATAAAGATAAAAACTTTTATAAAAGATAGCAGCAAATGGAAGTTTTCACTTATGTAACCCACACACACTATAGCCGACTTAAGTATGTCATTGTACAATGTATTATTTTATTATTTTCAGTCTTTTTTATAGAATATTTTTTGTGACAAACGTACATACGATCCACCTAGTAGTAAGTTGAGGCATATAGACATCTATATTTATCCATGATTAAGAAACAATGCAGATGCGTTGTCACCCGTGAGGGCTGAGATGGAATAAATTTTTTCCAGTAAAAAGGGTTTCCGATTCTCTACACTCACCATACGAAGCCGAGCAGCATTAAGCTGCTATTTTACGTTGGTGTTCTGCGCGAGCGTGGGTCTACCCCGGTCGAGCCAACCCATACATGCTACTACTATAGCTTGGCTCTACCACGTAAATAACGTATTCTTTTAAAGTCAGTTATTACTTTTTATTAAAAGTTTAATTGTGTTACACTTTTGAGTGGACTAAGGAAATATCGTTTAAATACGGCTACGAGTTGTCCCATGGCAACATGCATTTATATCGTCAGTGCAACAATTTGAAGAAAATCACATAAAAATTTGAGGTGGAATAGTTTTCGGTACTCATGCGCCGCTTCCTGCTGGACTAAAAGTAATGCCTC
Source organism: Parnassius apollo (assembly GCA_907164705.1). NCBI lineage: Eukaryota > Metazoa > Arthropoda > Insecta > Lepidoptera > Papilionidae > Parnassius > Parnassius apollo. Next base: position 9,369,383 of record CAJQZP010001449.1, on the reverse strand, counting down.
AAAATAAACATGTGCCGCATTGTTTTGAATTGAAAATACTTTAAAATACTAATTGGACTTCCTATAATGTCGCTTTAAATGTCATGTATCAAGTATTTAGTTATCCTTCTTGTTTATGTAAATAAACAAGAAGGATAACTAAATACTTGAACAAATAATTATTACACAAAAATTAAAACACCTTCTTTGGAAACAGCTCTGAAGAAGAGGACTACAGGGTTTTGTTTTGTATAAGTGAGTAAAGTAACCAGTTTTAAATGAATGTAATACTTAATATAATAATATATTTATTTTATATAATATGTTGAAATATGCGTCACAGTCACGCACCAAAATGTCAGAAAATGAATTTATTCCTAATCAACGTCAAGAAAATTCTGAATAAGTAGTCTAATGTTCGTTAAGCTAGGTATTGAAAGATCTGCTAGTTTCCTGGGTTACAAATTTGTAAACTATTAAATATTAATCACAGATACGATGTAAGGAATGCAGGTAGTTTGTGGAGAGGCAGGAAGCAGTACAGTTGAAATGGCGAGGTTCAGAGTGTTGACATCAATTTCAAGTTAAAGCTAAAAGTAGGTATATAAGGGCTTTTCGCAAACCACTAAGGCTAGTTTATACTATTTCAGATCGTGCAGCAACACGGACATCCTGGTAGCAATTTCTTTTCTATTGGTTGTTGGTTCTTCAGGCGATATGGTCGGCCCATTGCCAGTCAGATCACTATTCCATTACGCTGCGTCGGTTTCTCTGTTTCTCCTTTACACTAATTCTAGCAATATATAACGAAATATTTGCTTGCGGCAAACTTGCATGTTAAAGTGCTTCTTACTGTTTAAAGTGTTTTCTACAGTATTTATAATGTCTATAACGCCTCTCACCCGTGGGGGTAGGCACGGAATTCCATTTAGCACGAACCGGACATACCTCTCTCGTTTCTTCCACATCCATATACCTACGCCAACAAGCTCGTCGGTTAAGGGTACTCTTGATTGGGTTCATTATCAATATATCGCCAATTTGGTCGATAAACGTTACGTCCTTTCCCGACTCTGTCATTCACTTTTGCAAGATAGATTTGCTTTGTCACTCTTTCCTCATTCATCCATTCTACATGGCCAAATCAACAAAGCTATCCTTTCTTAATCCTAGTCATAACTTCATCTTGCGAACCTTACTCTTCTCTAATCACACTTATCACATTTCTCACCCTGTCATTCAGATTCAGCACATAAATAAAATTGAAGTGGTTGGCTGTGTAGTATCGAAATTTTGTGTGATATCAAATGCAATTTTTTCGATAGTGTGTGGAGTGTATGTCAAGAAAAAAAGCATCAATTTTATATTCACATGTCAAATAACTGTATTCTATATATTACTAGCTAACCGCCCCGGCTTCGCACGGGTGATTTATGGATCTTGACAACAAAATCACCTACCGAGTTAAATTTTAAATCTAACTAATGCATAACGCACACGCACACGCAACGCACACGCACACGCACAGACACGTACACGCACGCACACACACACACACACACACACACACACACACACACACACATCACAACCAGTCCAGCCGATACTTCTCAGACAACTGTATTCTATATATTACTAGCGATCCACCCCGGCTTCGCTAACTAACTTTTCAATTAATTTTTATCTATAGAGATTATGCAGTTGAAGAGAGTTGCAGTTAAAGAAGTTAAATACACCTCCCTCACTATAAAAATTTTTATAACTACGTAATTATAAGTACACTAGGCGCTTACAAGTGTTATGGGAGTCAAAGTAAGGTTTGAAATAAAGAGACTAAAATACGAGCACTTACCGCAACTAACCATCGAAAGTAATTCATCATATCGTCATCAAAACGTTTTCCAACATTCTTTAATAAGTAAATTCTGTAATAGTCATCAGTCATGTTAGGTAATAAGCCGTCCCATCTGAAAATGGATTTTAACTATATTAGTGAGCTTTCGCAATTGCAGACACGCTTCTTCTTCATTAATAAATAGTTCAACGAAGATATTATCATAATACACGTATTGTTAATATTATTGTTATTATTATTCATAAATAATAATTAATTTATATATAAATTCACCTAAAATATCATAGATGTAATATTTTGAACTTGAACTTGAACTTAAAGTTCAAATACATTAATTCTAAGTATTGCGTATTATAGTAAAAGTACAAGGTTTAATATTCTCTTTAAAATTTTTTTAGATTTTTTATAATTCTGCTTAAAACATTCAGAATGTATTAAATAATGGAAATGCAAGTCGAATAATATCTTACAAAAATAAAATAATATTACATAATTGTATTACAATCATAAACTTATTGAGCGTGTTCTTATAATTCCGGGAGGGTGTTCATGTAATGATTGCTTAATATAAGGGAGTTACCGAAGACATACCTGCAGACGTACATATAAACACATCAACAGAATCTAGGAATATTTTATATTCCATCAAATCTAAAAATATATAAAGCATTTTCTGAAATAGTAAATGGAAAAATGACAGGTGAAAAGAAGGTGTCAACGTTTTTTATTTCACCCCCTGCAGCAGTGATCAATCAATCATTGACCTTCCTATTCTAGATCACACCACGTTGGGTTCGGGAACAATACAGTGGACGTGATTTCAGAGTAAGACGTTCAAATCGGAAAATTGCCCTCTCTCAAAAGAAAGGTAGACGAGAAAGTTTACGGGTCTTTAAGGAATGGTCCCGTTGTGAAAACATCCGTTGTTCGTAAAATCCTCTTGGAAATGCGACATTGAAACTTTCACTACCTTTATAACTTTCACTTTACTTTTCCTAATATATTTTTCTTTCTTGATTTAGAACTGCACACTGTAGTAGGTCTCGAACGAATAGCAAATCAGCCACTTACGAACCTACCCCGGAAGCTTTACTGTGAGGAGAATCGCGTGCAGAATGCCATTTTGATTCAAGCTCATCGATAATTTTCTTTATCACATTTCCATTCATTACCCCATATCTTTATTTCCCATAACAATATCATAGAATAATTATTTTTCACATAAAGTACAAAGTAACATTAACATTACATGGATAATTAATAAAATATTAAACAAAATATAACAATTTTACGAGCTATTTCTTAGTAATAAATCTTAAATGTCGAATATAAACTTTATTAATACAATTTTCATTGCCAATTTCAAATGTCTTATTAAAACAATTTAAATCACGAACTAAAACTTGTAATTTACATATAAAAAGACTGTTTTTCTTATACAACTATATTATAATTACGTTGCTATATTAATAAAATTAAATTCTTTTAACATATTTCTTATCTTATTATTTTATGAAAACTTTCTAAGACATTTACTATATGTATTTTCACATTTCTCATGATAATAGTTTACTTTAAACAATAAAAATTTTAATTCTATTTTTCAGTAATGATAGTCACTCGTGTGAGTTGACTAATTCTGCATGACTATTAAGATCTATCCAATCGATGCAAGAAGAATATAGGAGGCTATTGCCATCCCTCTCTAATATTTATCTTTATCGTATATATATATATATATATATATATACTACGGTATATCTCATTTATTCATATCATAATATAATATATATAATTTATATACTTGTATATATATACATATATACCCTTACAAAAAATTGCTTTAAAGGATATATATACTGTTTCATTGCAGAATCCAAACGTCCTTGTCTAACTTATTATCGTACTACGTTATCTCTTATCAGTTATCACTTATCAAAACACATATCTTTATACTATGCAAATAATGAAATTCTTTAATCGTACAACATAGCCTATTGCTATGTAATACTCATGCAGAGTCATTCTAAGTTAATTCAAAATATCTTTATCTTTCAGAAATTAGCATCTTATAAAATTAATAATAATTTGACATTTATTTTAAGAAACAATGAAAGATTTATAGAGATGATATCTCGCGTCACCAACAATAGGTTATTTTAAGGTCTTTTATAAAAAAAAAATCGTATTTTTTATCGTTGTAGAAAATTAGTATTAGATAAAACTTCATTTCTTTTTATAAAACTATTAATTTTAATAAAATTTAATAATTATTATGAAATTTTATTACTAATAATCAGTATTGCCACCCGTTACATTAATTACACATCGAAATCGATTGTTTGTACTTAAAATTAAATTGTCAATGACTTGCTGCGGTATGAGGTCTCACGTTCTTTCATCAAGTTGTTGTTCCGTCGTCAAAATTGGCGGTAAATCTCTCAAAGCTTTTCGTTGTAAAATATTCCAGGCATGCTCGATAAATCCTATCGAAGCTTGATAGGATTTATCGATATTTAAGTCGGGCGACTGTGCAGGCCGTACCGCTTCGAAATGAGTCCCCCTGAGGGTGCCATAGACGGCTAACTCTCCCTGGAGTTTTCCAAACGAGTGTTGCGTGTGAATTCGGGTGAATCCCGAACTGGGACTCATCGGTGAACAGCACCAAAGACGTCGTCACTCCATGGCAAATGCTCCCGAGCCCACAAAAACCGCCGACTGCGATTACCACGTCACAATGCTGGAACACGTAGCGATCTTCGAGCATAAAGACCAACTTCATGCAACCTCCTTCGCAAGGTTTGGTCGCTTACCAGCAGCTGGTGGTCCTCCTGGAGCCTTTGTAGTAGTTGCATCGGTGTGATATTGGGTTGTCTTCTGGCGGTCATTTGGAGAAATCTATCCTGTCTCTGGGTAGTATTACGATATCTACCCGTGTGCCGTTCAGCCACATCCCCAGTACTACGGTAACGAGACCATAACCACGATATCATGTTTTGACTGATGTGTAGGGACTCAGCAACGACGCGTTGAATAGCACCATTTTCTAACATGCCCATGGCTCGTAATATTTGATTTCAACTCAAATGACGACTTGACATGACTCTTAAAGCGCACAAGGTACCATAAATTAAAAAAGAAAAACAATCTAATCCTTTTTAATTAATTAATATCAGTAGAACAATTTTAATTTTCATTGACGTATCGAATTATTGACATATTAAATTTTTAAAAATAGAATAAAGGAGGATTCAATCTGTATTTAATTTTTTTAAGGAAACTAAAAACATTTTAAACTATAAAGTCGTAAATAAATCAGCATTAAAGTATTCCTAGATTCTGTCAATGTATTTACATGTGGTGGTCACTTGGTTGACTACCAAAGTTTTTTTTACAGAATAAGGGTGGCAAACGAGCACACAGACCACCTAATAGTAAATGAATTCATAGATATCATCTATATCTATCCTCGATTAACAGTCAAAATGCAGATTTGTTCTCAGCCCTGAGCACTAAGATGAAATGCCTCATTTCCAGCAAAAAGGATCTCCGGTTCTCTATACTCGCCATACAAAGCATAATAGCACTGAGCTGCTATTTGACGCTGGTATCCTGTTAGAGCGTGGTCCTTCCCAGTCGAGTATTATGATTGCAGCACGAATGGGTCTACCATTCGTGCTGCAATCATAATATAGCTGCAGCATGGCTCTACCACGTAATACAGCTTGCACAAACTGTAGTCCTATATTAGGGACTTATGATAGTAAGTTCTTTGATACAAAAGCAATAATATAGAAGGTCTATAAGATTAAGTTCTATGAAATAAAGCAAATGTGTGGAAGGTTTGAAATATAAAAAAGCACTATATTGATAGAAATGGGACTTCAAAAGGATTATTATAGTGGCGTGTAGACTGCTTCACAGTGTCTGAGACCAAAGTAAACTTGGACTCGCCAACCGATATGACCTAGGCACATCACCTTAGTACCGTTGTTGATGCGGAAACAGATCGACTCATCGACCACGTACAAATAAAAGTCTACAGATACCTTGCTAGAGCAGATCCCAACGGAAAAGATGGTGACCCTCGGCGATTGTAACGCCCACCGTACCGAATGACTCAGTTCACGTACATGCTGGGAAATCTATTTATGACTTTGTCTTGGCATATGGTCTGACTCAACTGGTTACTTCGTCTACACAAATTCCACATATGGAGTATTATGCACCTTCCCCGTTTGACCTTATGCTGACCTCTCATCCGGACGGATATCAGCTATCCGTCGACGTTGCTCTTGCCTCCTCGGAACATTGTCTAGTCTAGAGTGTGGTGTCACTCACGCTAACATTGCGGTTAAATCCTGCAGGCTGTCGCCTTGTTTGGCACTATTTGTCGATGAATTGGGATTGGATGCGATCGCTGTATGCATCCTACCCTTGGGTTTGCTTCTCGCTGGAGGATCCCAACGTCGTTGCTAATTCTGACGCTGATGTGGTAAGTCAGAGTATGGAACCTTTATTACTTATTGTGTGGTGCCCATCGGAGGCAGATCTCAGCCATGGTTTTGTGACGTCTGTAAAATAGCATCAAGTTATAAGCAGGAGTGCTACCGGCCCTGGGTTGGCGCATCAACGTCCGCGGATTTAAATACCAGTGGTTCTTATAAGAAGTATAAATCCGTCTCCAGGTTCTTCAAAAGAGTCATTGCCAAAGCAAAGTCAGAGCATATCTGTAGAATTGGCGAGAAACTAGTTCGTCTTCCTTTGGGAACACGTATATTCTAGTCTCAGTCTCTCTTCTTAAACAGCCTTGGCAAGACCAAGGCTGTTTAAGAAGAGAACTTTTGTCAGCTATCTCTCCTACTTCTGCACAGGATGCAAATGAAAAAGCCGATTTGCAAGGCTCCATCTTTGCGTATAGCTTGATTCTCAACGACGAGGGGAGCACACCGCCAACCATCTCGCGGTATGAGTGCTCCATGCCGAATGTGTGCGGTGGCGCACGGGTCGCAAAGCACTCTTCTCTCTGGATACCACGAAGATACAAGTCGAGAGAGCCTGACAGAATCCCCCCAATTATACTGAGGACGTGTGGTCCAGATTTGGCAACGGTTCTAGCATTCTTTACATCTTTTCCGGTACTCTTACTCCCTAAGAATAGTCCCGAATTCATTGAAGACAGCTTTTGTCTACTCGATACCTAAAAAAATCAACTACTCAGACCCGGATAACTAGAACCCTATCGCTATCACCTTCTTGTTCTCCAAAGTAATGAAATCCATTACAAACCGCTAGCTCATACGGTACCTTGTGGGTCACCAGCTGATTCGTTACTGCCAATGCGGATCAGCTGGTGATTTTCTAGTCTACCTGTCTCATAAATGGGCGGAGGCAGTAGAGTCCAAGGGCTAATTGGCCGTCAATGTGGACACAGTGAAGGCCTTTGATTAGGTTTGGCACAAAGCACTTCTTTTGAAGGCCTCTTCCTATGGGCTTCCTGAGATTTTGTGCAATTGGATCACTAGCTTTCTTGCATATCGGAGTATCAAGGTCGTAGTATACGCTGCATGTTCCAATTACAAGCATATTAATGCTGGTGTTCCACAAGGCTGCGTGCTACCATCAACGCGGTTTATTTTGCATATTAATGATATATTGCAAATCGGTAACATTCATTGTTATGCGGATGACAACACTGGTGATGTTCTTTATACCAACCGTGCCGATATTTCTCGAGAAAACATCCTCAAAATCCAGAACAAACTTGTGTCTAAAATCGAGGCTTTTTTAAACAAAGTCTTGGATCGTAGGCGACTAAATCTAGTCCAGTTTAATCCTCAGAAGACAAATTTGCGCCTTTACCGCTAAAAATAACCCCTATGTCGTATCTCTTCAGTTTCAAGGCACTCCCGTTGTTGCCCCAGCCAGTATCCAAATCTTCAGCGTCAGAATATCAAATGACGTGCAATTTCGTAGTCACTTGGATGAGAAGGCAAAATTGGTCTCTAAAAAGCTTGGCGTACTCAGTAGAGCGGGACAGTATTTCATGCCCGCACACCACCTGCAAGTTTACAAGGCTCAGGCACGGCATCCCATGGAATACCGTTCTCATTTCTGAACTGGCGCTCCCTAGTGCCAACTCTCTTCACTTGACCGCATCCAAGGCGGAGCGGCTTGAATCACTAGCGCTGCGAAGATATGTTTTTTTGCATTTTTTTACGCATGTACCACGGGGAGTGCTCTGAGGGATTAATCAGATTAATTCCAGCCGCCAAATTTTACGAACACTCTTCGCGACTAAGTTTCCGATATCATCCACATTATCTAAATGCTTGGTGGTCAATCACTATACGTTTTACAGGGAGATTTCTTCTTCGTAAGACCTCTCTGTGAAATAGCTTAACACAGACGATTTTTCGAATCGATACTACCTAGAAACCTTCAAGAAAAGAGCTTACTCCTTTTTAAAGGGCCAGCAACGCACCTGCAATTCTCTAGGTGTTGCAGTAGTTCATGGCCGGCGTTAGTCACTTAACTACTACTGCTACGGCTACTGGCGTCTTAGAAACGTGCTACTATGATACGTTGGTGCTAGTTTTAATATAACAACAGTACCAATTTTGTTGCCAACGTTGATAGGATCATGTGGGTGTATTGTGAGGGGCGTCATCCGCATGATAGTTGCATTGATGCTTGTTCGCTATTCTCAATGGCGCTCTCAGGGTCTCAGTTTGACTCACTACTATGTGCATTAACTTACTGCTGCTTGCGGTGCTGCGTCTTGTAATGGATCAGTGGGTGTGCTGCGCTTGATTCGACGCATCTTGTGATTCTAGTTAATGGACGTATGCGTGGCGATGTCCGCTGGGATTGTACGAGTACATGGGACGTCGTATTGATGCTTGTTGCGTTCTGCACCATTGGGTCCTTGCGATAGTTCTTTGGCGGGTCGCGATTCTCAATGGCGCTCTCTGGGTCTTGGTTTGGTCACAACTATGTGCATTGATGCTTACAGCTGTTACTCGCGGTATAGCCTCTTGTGATGGATCAGCGGGTGTGCTGCGCCTAATTCGACGCATCTTGCGGTTCTGGTTTTTTTTATATAGAATAGGGGTGACAAACGAGCACAAAGTCCATCTGATGGTGAGTGGATGCTGTGGCCCATAGACCATAGTTAATGGAGTTATGCGTGGCGATATCTGCTGAGATTGTATAGGGCGACGTCGTATTGATGATGTTGCAATCTGCAGCATTGCGTCTTTGCGATAGTTGTTTGGCAGGTCGCTATTCTCAATGGCGCTCTCTGCGTTTTGCCCAAGTCAGGTTCCTTCATTACTTTTTGATTAATTAAGGGGCTGCAAACTATCTCACCTTCATAATATTTTATATAACAACATATCTCTGTAAATTTTCCACCTTTATAATATGATTGAAGGCAACTTGTTTGTGGGTGAGACACATTGACATGCGCGACTTTGGTCGATGTTTGTGCGTACACCCTACCGAAGTACCAAGCCCTCTTTTACTGGTTCGCCAGTTATTTTTCTGTGGATTATGGTCCAGTTCCGAAATTGACATCCCTCTTCGGCGGGTATGAGTTGGTTGGTTGGCGGTCACCGCTCGCGGCACATGGCTCTACACATGCGATGTGCTTCCTCACATTTTTATTGAAGTGCGTATCTCTTATATCAGGTATTTTTTTTAAATAGGTTAGGATGACAAACGAGCACATAGTCCACCTCATGGTAAGTGGTTGCTATGACCCATAGACATCTACATCTACCCTCGATTACGAATCAAAATGCACATACGTTGTCACCCGTGAGGACTGAGATAGAATGCCTCGTTTCCAGTAAAAAGGGTCTCCGGTTCTCTACACTTACCATACGAAACACAGCAGCATTAAGCTGCTATTTTACGCTGGTATTCTGTGAGAGTGTTGTCCTTCCCCGGTCGAGCCGACCCATTCGTGCTACAACTACACTACTAATATAACTGCAGCATGGCTCTACCACGTAAAAAATTATATAAATATTGTGAGCCTTTTCCAAGTGGGAAGGGATTATTTAAATTCTTTAGCTTAAAATAATTATAAGGCACTACCAACAGCTTTCGATTGTGAATTGTGAATATTTAATTATTATTGTATATTATATTCTTTTGAATATTGATGCTTCCAGGCGATACCTAAAAGAACTAAGTTATTTAACAAACACATAGTAAATAAGAGTCCTAACTAAGACGATCATATAAGAAAATAAATATAACAAGCGGCCTCTTTTCTAAATATAGAGAGGGGGAGCTAGACGCGCCGATCTTTGACAATGTACCCTGTCACACAATGACACTTCACCTACACTAAATGGGACAAACACTACTAGGATAACGAATGGAGCGCGTCGCACCCGCAGACGGGCACGACGCGTTCCAGCTCACACCGCGTACACACCGTACACCTTCCTGGGCGGTTCTTACCGCCCAGACCATCGACCGACACGAGCTGAGCAGTCAGAGACGGAGGTCCGCACTGCCCCCTCGGACTGCGGTTAGATAGCTCAAAAAACGCCTAAAAAGGCGACATGATGATTGGTAACAATACCAAATCATAAACCATTTCATCATCATCCTCACCTCATTGCCTTTCCCTTTTTTTAAATAGCTCTGAATCAGATGAAGCTGTAAGAGTCGCATAGACTAACAGCACTAACATCTAGAGACTAGACTGTACCCTGTCGCCGGTTTGAATATTTTTAACATCTCAAATTTGTGTTATATGTTCATAATATTCATGTTTATCATTTAAAGGAAAACGATTAATATTATTCGGGTATATTTAATTTTAGTCGAATGTCTCAACACCCCGAGACTAAGATTACTTCTATCTAAAATCCTGGCAATGAGCCTGCAATTTTCTTGGAGCTTTATTTGTATAAAATAGCGGCCGACTGTTATCATCAAGTAATAGAAATATCCTCAATCGAAAAATTAGGTGATGGAACTCCCTAACTCCCGTCGCCGAAACTTTTAGAGAAATCGGCCAAAAAGGTAATTATAAAAAGTAGTAACAATCAATACTTACAAAACGTCCGAATACTGGTATTCAGTCTTAAAATCGATTAATTTATAGAACTGCGGCATCAATGTTCTAAGAGTGCAATTTTTGTCTATTTTTGACTTTGCGCGCTCCACTGAACCCTTGCTGGCAATTATTCTTCTTTCTAAATATTTTCTGGCTGAAACAAACAAATTATTAAATAGAATATAACTAATTCATACCAACTAAAATACGTGGTGGGCACCATAAAGCGCAGTATCGATGCCGCATTATACGTTTAAACCGGGGGCAGGAACATCGTACCTTCTTTAGATTCTTAATCAAGGGTAATTATAAACATCTAGGCCTGCACCTTCAGTTTTATCAGATAGAGTGATTATTGTATGTTCTATTTCGTTCGATTAAAAAGCATTGTATTTATATGTTCACTTATGTGGGAATAATAACATGCAAATAACTTATGAGTTTATTAGAAGCCAGTTGTTTCCACATTACAGACAGCAACTTCAATTTTATATAATTTTTTTTTATCGGCGAAGCCGTCAACTTGGAACTCAGAACTTGAGATCAAACTTATTACTGAAAACATTTTAATCTAAATCCTAATAAATATAAAACATGAACGTCAACGTTTTCTTATTGCGTTAACCCTTCAATGTTATTTACTTAATTTTAACTAAAATAATAAAAATCAACAAATGTTATGATGCCGTTAGTTTTAAGGCCACTGCATAAAACTATCCTCACCAATAACTTCGTAGATACCCAATTTCGATAAAATGTATATATATATTATATTAGATTTTTTCTTTTTTATTTGCCTAATGATGAACCTTGATAATAAATTTGTAGTTTCGTAGGCCACAGTTGTGTGATTGTTCAAATTTTCAGGAATGTCCTAAACACACAATAGCGCGATGCTTCCATACTTTTTGTATAGAATAAAGTAGATAATGAATAAGCACACAGTCCACTCGTGAAGATTTATTCCCGATTAAGGATTAAAATGCTGATGCGTTTGTCATCCCTGAAGACTACTACTTTGGAATGCTTTGTTTCCAGTGAAAAGGGTCCCCGTTTCTCTACACTCACCGAATGAAGCACAGCTGCGTTAAGCTGCTATTACACACTATCGGCATAGTTGTAAAATATTAGCTGTTCTCTTCTATTATCGGTATTCGCTTTTATGTTATCTTTGCGGAACTACCCACAGTGCATTTCTTCACTTTTCCATACTTTTACGTAACCATGTAACCAGTAAAACCGGTCACAAGGGTTTTCCAACGAGATTAGCCTTATATGTGCGATGGTAATAATAAAGCGGATTTGAATTTGCAGTAGTTGATTAAGGTAAATTCAGAAATCCAACATATGACGGGCTAATGAAAATGAAAAAAAAAACAGTTGAAAATGAAATGAAACCGCAAAAGGAATTATTGTACTCATGTTCTTATAATATAACTTCACGATTGTCATTTCTACTTTTTTTCATTAAAATATAATAGAAAATTATTAATATAGATAAAAACACTTAATAAAAAATAACACAGGTATATCGTAATATTTCACTTTGAATAAATATGAACATAAATTAAAAATAATGTGCGGTAAATGAATATTAATTTAATTAACTTTGTGATACGTTTTTCAAATTATTTCTTAAATATACACATTTAAAAAATACTTACGATAATCTTTTATCTCGAAATGATTTTGTTTTTGCACCCACTCGTGTAAAATGTCGATAGCTTGGTCCATACTACCTGGCTTATCCAAATTGTAATCCTTACGAATTGTTTGAAGTGTGTCTTTATTGAACTCGAGCAGATTGTTCATCGGTAAGGAATCCATTTTAACCACCTGCTAAAATTGACAACCTGATCATCAGAGCACCAAATAACTACTAAATAAACGTTGCTTTGGTGTTAAATAATAAATGGAGGTAACTCAAACGCCTTCGTAAGTTATAGATATTATAAAAACTGCTATATCAGACAGATGAAATCATAAAAAAATAGAGGCTTCAACAGTTTATTAAAAAAACATTATTAGTGAGGTAACCACTTCTATTAACTTGGGAGTAGTTTCGTTAATTATTAAATCTTAAGCTTTAAAGAAGAAGAGCTACAAAGAGCTAGAAGCTAGAAAAGAAAAGAAGAGCCGTGGTAGCTCAGATGGTTAGCGCTCGCTGTAAATTTCACAGTACGTGAGCAAACTGGGTTCGATCCCCGCCGGCACCAATGAAATTGTTAATTGCAATTTTAAGTGCTGATTTACCACGTGCCCGGCGGTGAAGGAAAACATCGTGAGGAAATCTGAATGTCAGAGAAATAAGAAAAAAAAATGTGTGGCACTCGGGGACTGCCGCGGTAAAGCTATTGCATAGCATTTTTTATCAACTTATGCAATTATAATTAATTATTTATTTTATTTATGCAGTTAAGTCTTTGATATTAAATCAAGTTACACTTTTTGAGCGTGGTGACCGATAAGAAAACAATTTTTTTTCTCTTATTGTATAAATGAGAAGTTAATATTGTTTAAAATATTTTTAATATCTTACAATACATGTAGGTTATTCAGGAATTTTTATCATTCAGTTAGCAGCTAGTGTACACGCATACGACTAGTCGCACGCACACAAACACCGTGCCGAAGTCTGCCGAACTGAAACGACGTTAGACGATGCACGGCTTTCAACGACACACCTCCGTGCCCGTCGAAGTGGGGAGCGTGAGGTTTTTTCGTTACGGAATTTCTGGATTCGGTCCCCGCGCTCAAGGCCCGCGATAGAAGCTATGCAATAGCTTAATAAATAAAAATAAGTATTAATAATTTCTAGACACATCTCAACAGATATTTCGTTTATAAATTGCTATTAATATTGAAGCATTCTTTTATATTTAGCATCCATTTAACACAAAGCTGATAGGAATACTTTTTAAACAACATAATATAATCAATAAACGATAATCGCGTATAGTGAATTTCGAGGTAAATTATTATATGTAAACGTTTTTGAATCGTCGTAATGAAACATATTTCCTAAAGAAAATATCTTCACAATTAATTTGATGTAAAATAACATTAGAAATAACGTATAAAAACAGAAAAATTATCAAATTTTTGATCGAGTTCCTAACCAGTACACAAACAAAAATGGCGAAATATCATTTTCAGATTTTTTTCTATATAGTTATTTGTTACAGAGTACACAGATAAAATTCACTCTCACAGATGACAAATTTCAAACACCACAACCTCTAATTTTTTACTCTGCTATCTTCAGCGCTGTACACGAACGGAACGATGTCGTTGAGAGCCGTGGTAGCTCACATTGTTAGCGCTCGTTATAGGTATCACAGTACGGGAGCAACCCGGGTTCGATCCCCACTGGCACCAATGAAATTGTTGCGTGCTGCTTTAGCTATCAGTTTGGAAAGTCTGTTTTTCTGGGCCGTTTTGTTTTGTTACACTGACATCTCGCAAGTCACCTAGGGACCTAGGAGGTTGTCAGTTGCTTATTTTTTATTTTTCTTTAAAATTTTCGTCGGTAAAATAACATATTTATAAAAGTAAAAAAAAGTAAAGTTACAGCCTATATACGTCCCACAGCTGGGCACAGGCCTCCTCTAATTTCTGAGAGGGTTTATTATATTTAAGGCAAGGATTCTGCCACGCTGCCTCAGTGCGTGTTGACGAACTTCACATTTCTTCGAAATATATATTTTTTTATTTCTCAGATATGCGCTACCAGCATGCGACGACGCGGCCCGCGCCTTGCCGCCACTTGCGTTTGCCGCGCTTTGTCTCGTCACAGAGTGGGGAAATCACAGTAACATAGGTATTTCATAAACAGCACCTGTCTAATATTATGAAATATGTAGATAAAACTTAAAACTTACCTTGATAAATGTATACCCTTTTGTTTGTAATATTTTTTAGACCTCTCTTCAATCGTTTCTGCTTATTCCCCATGTTTTACAAACTAAACTTAAACATTAATAAAACTGTACAATTAATATAACTATAAAACACTACTATTAAACAAGAATCAGAAAAAACCTACTCCACTATTAACAAAATTAAATTTTTGCAGTAATATTAGTTTTTTTTTTTTTTTTGGGGGGGGCGGGGACGTTTTTTTTTTTTGTTTTTTAGTTTTACGATTTTATTTCGTAGTGCTGAGCTCTCTCAATGCGGCGTACGTCCACCTAGCAACACGATGCGCCCCGCAATGAATTCGTGGACGAATGCGGGGGTGATATAGACGCAGTATTTAATCGGGACGCATTTTTAATTTATTATCATAAAAATAATACATATTTCTAAAAAGTAACCAAACCGAATTATTTTATTTTGTATTGCAAAGCAGTAGATATTTTTTTTTATATTCCTTTGATAAAAATGAAGGAGTAAAGTGGTTCATTCAACGATTTGGAGGTGATTTGGGTATTTTTTTTATTTATTATGTAACACAGATAGAAAAATTATGGCTAAACCAAATTACGTATCAGATCATGTAGATTACTAGCTATTTTTTTCATATGTAATTTCTCTGTAAGTGTCGACGAAAAGTTGGTTCATCTGCACGCTTTTTTCAAGCTTTTTGCGAGAGAGCAGCCTTAATAATAAATGCACTTTGTTCATTCATATTCAAAATTTCAAAACACTTTATACACAAACACCGTGTCGAAGACTGAGGAAAAGAAACGACGTTAGACCATCGTTAGACAATGCACGGCCTTCAAGCCACACCTCCGTGCCCGTCGGAGAGCGTGAGGTTTTTTTCGTTACGAAATTTCTGGATTTTCCCGCATTCAAGGCCCGCGATAGAAGCTATGCAATAGCTTAAAAATATATTTCGAAGACATGTGAAGTTCGCCAACACGCATTGGGGCAGCGCGGCGGACAATTCCTTGCCCTAAAACCCTCTCAAAAATGAGCGGAGGCCTGTGCCCAGCAGTGGGACGTATATAGGCTGTAACTTTACTTTATATACGATATTGCGTAACATAAATACAAAACATACAGTCGAATTAAGAAAATTATATTCTTGTATGATTGATAAGCATTAAGATAAGTTAAAAGTATTGATTTAAAATACCTTGCTTACATGTAATTCGATAGTTAACAGAAGAATTATTTAATTTTGACTTAAAAGATGTACACAATACACTAATAACGTAAAAAAGTAAAATGTATCTTTTGAAACTTATGTTATCGTCTGTCTTCGATTAAGTTAATATTGATTCTGTGGGTGCATGCAAGTTTACTGGCTAAAGAAAACAGGCAAAACCTGTTAATGAAAAAAATGAACTTACGCGCGAATCACGGAAACTATAGATAAGATTAAAATTTTGCTTAAAATTACTTATTAATATTATATTTCTGTACTCTAACCTTATGTTTATGTAGTCGTCACGGCAAAATGCTTTATAAATGACATCTCCCTGTTGTAACTACAATATACCTCGAAGTGGGCATATGAGTATCTTTGAATAAAAAGTAAATAATATAGCTTTATTCAATGTGTAGTGTTCGCGTAAATTTAAGAAATCATTATACGAGTATTTTTATTCCGTTGTAGTATGAGTTTTACGCATATCTTACCTGTTCATACCGAATTTTAAAAGCATTTAAATGCCCACCGTTTCCCACGGGCACCTTTGAGCAAGGCGTTTCAGTGTCATCTTTCCATGTTTGCACAGTGTGGTTGGCGTTAAGCCAAGTTTCATCAATTAATATAAGGCTGTTTCAATTTGTTATGTTTTTTTTTCTCTTTATTAGGCATAGCAAACTACTACATAGTATAATGTAACACAAAATAATGTTAGCTAATGTAAAAATAAGAATAAATATGTAGTCAAATACACCATCCACATATTAACAAATGTGAACATAAATACAAACTATAGGGACGCGATCAGATGCTAAGCAACAACAGCTGATATTGAGTGAGTAGTTAGGTACAGTCACCAGCAATAAGGTGTAAACACACACGTTTAACGTTATTAAAGTAATAATAAAGTTTGTACTTAATTAAAGGTGTACACATGCCAGTGCCGGCGACAGCACGTAATACCAAAGTTAATCATTATCAGGACGTAACATATTTATAAACATGGCCTAGGAGAGATTGCTGTTAAGAACTATGCAACTGTAGATTTTATTTCATACATTATCTATGGTGTAAGTGGTGTGTAATAAAAAGTATCCATCTAAATCTAAATAGCGACATAACGAAACAAAAGAGTTAAAAAATGGTTAAAAAACTCAGTTAAAGGTGTTAAGTATATTACGGATGTAACGCTTGAAACTCAGAAAGATGGAATATGTCAGAGTCAACAAAGTTATCATTATAGACATCAATCATTTGACGCAGAGGTGAGCGGATACCCGCTATGTTTTGAAATTCTCGTAAAAATGTTATTCTTTGCTTTTATGTCTCTAAATAATTCATCAAAGCAGAAATGCCTTTTCTTTTTTGTATCGGGAGACAATTCCTTTTAAAATTGTTCTCAATGAGTCTGTACTATCATTGTACAAGCCGGCATTTTCTGAACTGACTTGAACCTCGCCGCCGTGGAATTCACAGAAATTATAAAAAAATTGACTTATTTAATTCATGATCTACATAATATAAGCAAATTTAAAACATGAATTAAAATAAATGGATCATCCATTTAAAATGCGATAGGTACGGTTCGATTATTTGATTATTTTAGCGATTATTCCCATTGATATGAATTTTAATCATCCCAACACTATGGAAAGATACATAATGTTAATAACATTTAAAAAAAGGTAAAGTGAAAGAGCTGATTCACATATTCAATTAGTGATTAGAACAATATCCCGATTTTTATCAGAAATTAAACATAATAAGTTCTATATTTTTTATATAAGCAAGCATGCGGCTTATCAGATGGTAAGCGACTACCGCTACCTATAAACTACTGTAACACCAGGGAAATTGCTCCGGCCCAGAGATCAGAATAGCATTCCATGTAAGACCAAAATTGTGCCTTGTGATGTTACAAGCCGAGTACCGGCATGAAATACTGTCTCACTTTATAAAGCACGCCAAGCTTTTATGAGGCCAATTCGGTCTGCCCTTCTAAGTGGCGGAACATTCGATTCGATTCGTAGACGACGAGAATTCCGGTGGTAGCTGAGGCAACGAGGGGAGTGCTTTGAAATAGAGGAGATACCTCAAAAGGATTCTTGTGGTAAACGCGCAAATTTGTGTCTTCTGGGGATTAAACTGGACTAAATTTAGTCGCAGTCTACAGTCTTGATTTAACAAAGAATCGACTTTAGAAACGAGTTTGTTCCGGCAATCGACGACGTGTCCCGTTAAATCACCACCCACGTGGAATATCAGTATTCACAGGCTTAGAGTCTATAGATTAGGTTTTTAATTATTATTTAAATTACGTCATATTTTCTCAGAAAAACGATTTGTCAACTTCCTGGAATTACATTCACATTTGTGTTTTCAGTGGGATATCATTAATTTTCAATAAATGCTTTATTATCAAAGTAAATACTTTTTTTTACAAAATACAGTTTTGATTATTCTTGATATACTCGATGACCTTTTTTTACCGTCTGGAAAAAATGGTGTATAACATGTGAAAGGAGTAGAACTTATGGCACTGGTATTTTATGATTTGAATTTCAATAGATTTTATGTAACTTTGAGCGAGGAAAGAACCAGCCCGCTTCTCAGCAGCGACCACCAATCAAGGATACAGTTCCTTAAGTAACTTCACCGCACGTGGATCCATGGGCCGATAGTCTCTGCACCGAATGGTTCAAATATTCAGTCATCTCTCAGAGACACATACTTGCACCACTTAGTTCAGTTGCCTGTGATGCCACCATGGCCCTAAACGAGGCAGCCCCGAGATGAGAGGCTGAGAAAGTGTTAACTCAACTAGCATTCCATTTTAGAGCTTTACTTCTCTCCCAAGGGACCAACGTCATAACGTCGGGTCACCAGCTATCGTCTCTTAAGAATTACCCAAGGCTCTAAGACCAGCGTTAGTCTGGTAAGAGCAGGTGACTGGAGGCCCAATCTCCCCCCCCCCCTCCTTAACATGGTAGCAGAGTTAAAGAGAACACTACCCCAGGAGGGTACTGGTAACCCTGGTGACGGAGAATCCTCGCATCCACGCCCAAGCTACCCTACTCTTCCTAAACGTAGGTGCTCAGGCTGCCCCGCATATTCGGGAAGATGGGGTGAAATTCCGATCGAGATTAAACCTGCTCGGGGCAACGGAGCGAACCTGCAACGCTATTCGTGAATTTCTGAAACATCAGGGGACTTTATTCAAACCTTAACACCGTCCACTACCATCAGAAAACTGTGAAGCTGGGCTTGCTCTTTCTAACCGAGAAACAGGTGTCTTCTCCGGCTTATACTTCGTATCTCCCCTACCAGGGGTACAGAACACTCCTTTGTGCCCGGGCTGGAGTTTACAAGTACGTCAGAGAGGACATCTGTTTTCGACGCCTAGCCAGCCTTGAAGGTACGGACCTGTCGACCATCCCCGCGTCTACGGGTACCTCTATAGGTCCCATAGCGGTAATGCTGATACAGACGGACTCATCTACCACATCCAAATGACTGTGGACTCCATGCTACAACAGGTCCCACCCGCAAATATCGTGATGTTTTGTGATTTAACCGCCCACTATGCTGAATGGCTTGGTCCCCGTTTAACCGATCATGCGGCTACGACTTTTTTAGGACTGCTTTGGCATATGGTCTGACATAACTGCATACCTCGTCTACGCGGATCCCAGATGTGGAAGATCATGCACCTTTCCTGTTGGACCTTCTACTGATCTCTCCTCGACTCCTCTTGGCTCCTCGAACCATTGTCTGATCCAGAGTACGGTGCCACTCACGCTCCCATCGCGGTTTCGTTCTTTTTTTATTTTTTATAGAAGAGGGAGCAAACGAGCATGCGGCTCACCTGATGTTAAGTGACTACCGCCGCCCATGATCAACCGCAACACCAGAGGAATTGCAGATGCGTTGCCAGCCCTTTAGAAAGGAGTAAGCTCTTTTCTTGAAGGTCCCCAGGTCGTATCGGTCCGGAAAAATCGCCGGTGGTAAACTATAGCACAGAGAGGTTGTACGCGGAAGAAAACTCCTTTTGAAACGTACAGTGGTGGACCGCCAAGCATCCAGATGGTGTGAATGGTATCGGGACGTTTGCCGCGTAGTGCATTCACGAAATTTGGCGGCATGGATTAATCCGAACAATTCCTCAGAGCACTCTCCATGGTATATGCGAAAGAAAATGAAAAGAGATGCAATACCTCTTCGCAGTGCCAGTGAATCGAGCCGATCGGAAAGCACTCGGTCGACGACGATTCGAGCCGCTCTGCGCTGAACGCGGTCAAGTGGAAGGAGCTGGTACTGAGGAGCCCCAGCCCAGAGATGGGAACAGTATTCCATGTGCGGCCGAACATGCGCCTTGTGTAAGAAGACTAGTGCCTATCGTTCTACGCAGAGACACAACAGTTTTTTTTACCATTGTATTGCATTACCTAGAAGTTTTATATTTCATGCGCGAGTCCCGTGTGACTCTGCTGCGCAAGCGCGTTTAGCATAAGTTAGATTTTATAAGAAATGATTGTATTTGGGACTCAATAAACGACCGACGTACGGTGAAGACGTATCTTTTCTTTTCCCCACGCGTACCATGCCTCATGGCGACCATGCCAGGATGCTAACAAAGAAATTACCCACTAAGTGAAAAACCAGTGCATAAAAAAACCAAATTCGGAAGAAAGAAGAAAACCTTATAGAAGAAAGAAGAAAACCTTACAGAAGAATGAAGAAAACCATATAGAAGAAAGAAGCACAAATTCTGAAGAAAGAAAAAGGAAGCGCCCTATTTTGAAGAAAACAAAAAAAAACCAAGAAGAAACGCCAAAAAAACAAACCCAAACCCAAACAAATCCAAAGAGAAATAAAGGTACGAAATGGGAAAATCGCAGTCGAAAGAAGTAGTCATAGCACAAAACGCAAATGGTGCAGCATCCGCAAATACAAGCCTAGAAGACGCTCACACAAACCACATCATACAAACCCTCATGATTGTATCCGTGGTTATACTGGCTGCAGCAGTTATCTATTACCTGATGAAAAAATGCAGGAAGAGTGCCGTGAAAACTCTGAGGCGAGAACTCAACTCAATCTCGCTTGAAAACATCGCCCGCCCTGCAACTAACTAGAAGATCTCAAGAGGTGTCCAGGGTAATACCCGGCCCGCTTCAAGAAGATGACCTCATGCAGCCACATATCCTGTTTGCAGTGCTGTTCCCGCTTGCTCGCGCCGCCCTAAAAATGGTTACATCCACAAACACCATCGCCCCGCCCTTGTAATTAGTATGTACGTGATATTTTAACAAGTAAGTGAAATTATAATTTTTAAGTGTTTTTACATAGTGTGTAAATAATAGTTTCCTTTTCCTTTACTGTTAGAAATTATATTTGTCGATTTTTTCAATGTCACTGGCTGATCTAAATAATGTGTGTCTAGTGAAAATCGGACCAAAACGTAGAGAGAGTTCCGATACAGCAAAAGAAAAGGTTAGTGAAGCGAAAAATCTGTACAGTCGTTTGGAGTATATTTCGTCTAAAATCAAACTAAAAATAGAGAATTCTGAGATAAGTAGCGATGATTTTCAGGTTATTAATAGATGCATAGACGACATACATATCTTGTACAGTAATATTTTAAATTTAATGTCTCGTGAATCAGAAAGTTCCAATAACTCAGCCAGCATGGGCGCCTTTGATTTAAAAACGGCAATAGCCCTATTGCCAATAATGACAGGCCACGAAAATATTACTACTCAACTGATAGATAGTATTGTGATGTATAGTGATATGCTTAACGAAAATGGCAAAAAACAATTAATTGATTTCGTTTTGAAAACTAGACTGACCCCTAGCGCCAAGCTGAGGTTAAAACCTAGCTACGAGTCCGTGAGTAGTTTGGTTTTAGATATGCGCACTCACTTAATTCAGAAGAAATCCGCGGTAGCATTGCAATCGCAGCTTAATAGCGCAAGCCAAGGCCGTAGGTCTATTGATAAGTTCGGCTCTGAGTTAGAACAGTTGTTCGTCAACTTGACTATAGCACAGGCTGACGGTGATGACAAAAAATACGAAACACTTCGTCCTTTGAACGAGAAAATTGCGATTAAGCGTTTCGCAGATGGATTATCAGATTCGCGTTTGAGCATTATCATAGCCTCCCGACAATTCCAGTCTCTTCCAGAAGCGATTCAAACCGCGCTGGACGAGAGCACATCATCAGCTTGAACATTTACCGCAGTCGTGACAATCAGTTTAATAGAAATAAAAGAGGCTCTAATAACGCTCGCTCAAATACTAATTATAACCATCAGAGAGCGCAAAGCGGATCGAATTCCAGGACATTTTACAGGGGTAACTCTCGAGGGCTCAATCATGGTAGGTACCAACGGGGTACTTCGCGAGGCCGAGGTCGGTACAACCCATCTCGCCCAAATGTAAACGCCCGCGTTTCTCAGATACAATCGGAGCACATTGAGAGCGTGGAACGCACTAAATCTGCACCGAATAGTGAGTTTTTTCGCCCCTACAATTAGTGATCATTTCGTTTGTAATTATAGCATAAACAATGTAGTAGATTTAAATGTAAGTAATAATAGCAAGGTAAGTCTTTTAGTAGATACGGGCGCGAGCATTTGTGTTATGAAATATGAGTGGCTCCTCGATAACCAGGAGTATTTGAATGAGTTACATTATGATAAAATAACAATTAAGGGCGTTAGTGGTAAATTAATTTCAGACGGTTATATTTACTTAGATTTAGTTTGTAATGACATAACTTTTAGAGAGAAATTTTACGTTTTTAAGAATCTCTCTTGTTTTGCTAACGGTATATTGGGCGATAATTTTTTTAAGCGTTATAATGCGATAATCAACAACGAAACACGAACCTTACAGTTATCGAATCAGGGTTCCGTAGTTTGTCTTAATATGGGTAGATGGAGTGATAGGTATAGACACGTCATACCCGCCCGTTGCGAAGTCATCAAACATATTCCTTGCACTTTAAGCGAAGATAGCGTTATTTTAGCTCAAGAAATTGAGGAAGGGATTTTTATCGCAGGAATGTTAGCTAAACCATTAAATAAAAGTATTCCTATTAGAGTGTTGAATACGAGAAATGAGGATATTGAGATAGATTTTTCAAAGGTCAATGTCCATTCCATTAGTAACTTCGAGGTATGCCACCTCGAAAGCGAAGAAAAAACTGTTGAGCGAATAAAAACTTTATTCGATTTACTTGATTTGAGTTATTTAAATAGGGAAGAAAGGCTCAGTATTGAACAAATCAGTGCCAAATACGCAGATGTTTTCCATTTACCAGGTGATTCGTTATCAGTTACGAACTTAATGGAACATAGCATAGTTTTAAAAGATAACGTGACCCCAGTTTATTCTAAGCCTTATAGGGTTCCTCAGGCGTTAAAAGGTGAGATAGAAAAACAAGTTCAGGAAATGTTAAAAAACGACATCATTGAGGAAACCGTTTCGGAATGGTCTAGCCCAGTACTTTTAGTACCCAAAAAGGTCGTTAAAAATAACGAAAGAAAATGGAGATTGGTCATAGATTACAGGAAATTAAACGATCGAATTTAAGATGACAAATTTCCGCTTCCCAATATAACGGAGATACTTAATTCATTGTCAGGCAGTATTTATTTTTCAAAATTAGACCTCTCCCAATCTTATTATCAATTGTCCTTAAATCCAAGTTCCCGTAAATATACTTCTTTTACATTAAATAAAATGTATCAGATTTCTTTAGATAATGAGTCACGAAATTACACTACTTTTACGGCAGGAAAACAGTATCAAATGAAGCGGTGCCCAATGGGTCTCAAGACAAGTGCTAGTGTCTTTTCTCGGCTGATGACTATAGCCCTGGCAGGCCTAAATTACGAAAAATGTTTTTTATACCTAGATGATTGCGTCGTAATCGGTTCTAGTATCGATATTCATAACAAAAATCTCATTAGCGTATTGAATCGATTAAGAAAAGTTAATCTCAAACTAAACCCAATTAAGTGCGAATTTTTAAGAAAAGAAATAGTCTATTTAGGTCATAAAATTACTCAAGACGGAATATTCCCAGATCCCAGTAAAATTGACACCATACGTAATTACCCACGTCCGACTTCTGCTGACGAAGTAAAACGACTCGTCGCGTTCGCCAACTATTATCGTCGGTTTATTCCACGTTTTGCTATATTGTGTTCCCATTGAATGCATTAACTAAAAAAGGTATTAGATTTGAGTGGACTAAAGATTGCGAAAGTTCGTTTATTACATTAAAATCTGCTTTAACGAACCCTCCAGTGTTGGACTATCCCGACTTTTCGGAAAATAACACATTTCAGTTGCAGACAGACGCATCTAAGTTAGGCTTAGGCGCCGTACTCTCAAATAGTAATGGAATGGTTGTCGCTTACGCTAGTAGGAGTTTGAACCCGGCAGAAACTAGATATCCAATAATAGAATTAGAATTATTAGCTATCGTGTGGGCAGTCCGTCACTTTAGGCCTTACTTGTACGGCAGAAAATTTAAAATCTTTTCGGACCATAGACCCCTTGTTTACTTATTCGGTTTAAAAGACCCGTCTAGTCGTTTAACAAAATTCCGACTATACCTTGAAGAATACGACTTCGAAGTAGAATACGTCCCAGGGCGAAATAACGCAGCTGCAGATGCGTTAAGCCGACTCCCGGTGACGTCACGCGATTTGAAAGAAATGCAGGAAAAAAGTAGTATCCGTTTTAACTAGAGCTCAAAGGAAAAAGTTAGAGCCCCAAACGGACACCGGACAGATAGACAAACAGCCTCCAGTTAGTAGGCCTGATCAACCTACTACTGTAGAGTTGTTAAAACGACCCAATGACATAATAGAGTTGCGTTTTCCAGGATATAGTAACGAAAAACATTTGTATAATGCGTATAATATTTTGTCCGACGCTAAACTTTGCACGTATAACCCGTCGTTATCGACCATATTCCTATATTCTCGATCGTTATCGTCTTTAGAAGAGTTAGCGAGAGATCTAGAAAAAATGTGCATAAAATTCAATATAAAAGAATTACTCATAATTAAAAACAAGAGTAATGAGAAAAATATTAAGAGTTTGCTGCGCAGTATAAAAACGTATAAAATAGCGTCACCACGATTTTTGATTATTAAAGACATTAAGCGAATAAATAATAAAGAAGAAATTACCACGGTACTTAATGACTTTCACCTGTTACCAACAAGTGGTCATGCAGGCATGAATCGTATGTTAAATAATATTCAAAAATATTATTTCTGGCCAGGTATGAGCAATGACGTCATGAACTATGTCCGCAAATGTAAAAGTTGTCAAGTTCAAAAGCATACTAACAGAAATATTAGAGATCCTCTGACAATCACTTCAACTGCTAACTCAGCGTTTGAACAGGTTAATTTAGATATTATGGGCCCTTTAGATATAGATAACTATAATAATAAGTATATTTTAACAATCCAGTGTGATTAAAACAAAATATACTCCATACGAACTAGTTTTCGGCAAAATTTGTAATATTCCTAGTAATTTATCAACACATGTTGACCCACTGTATAATTTCGATGATTACCCTAAGGAGTTAAAGTACCGTTTACAAAAAGCACAGTTGGATGCTAAGGAAAATTTGTTAATAAGTAAAAATTTAAGAAAAATTAAGTATGATCAAAAATGTAATAAAGTACAATATAAGCCAGGAGATTTGATCTTAATAAAAAACCAAACAGGTAACAAATTAGATTGTTTGTATGAAGGACCTTATAAAGTTTTGGAAGAATTACCACCTAATGTAAAATTTCTGAAAAATAACAAAGAAATTATTTTACATAAAAATAACACAAAGCCATTTCTATTGTAATGTTTATCTTTGTAATCAAAAAAAAATGTTTGCTTTTCAGATAAGTACCTATACATTCATTATGTTATTAGTCTTAAGTTATATGTACACTAATCATTTTTTTTTCCTAAAGAGGGTAGTGAGGTACCCCTTACTTTTCGGGGGAGATGTAGTGCATTACCTAGAAGTTTTATATTTCATGCGCGAGTCCCGTGTGACTCTGCTGCGCAAGCCCGTTTAGCATAAGTTAGATTTTATAAGAAATGATTGTATTTGGGACTCAATAAACGACCGACGTACGGTGAAGACGTATCTTTTCTTTTCCCCCACGCGTACCATGCCTCACCATATTGAGGACATGATTTTTAAATCTGAGATTAGAGTCGAAGGTAATGCCAAGGTTTTTGGCTTCATCCATGCGCATTATATGTTTATCATGAATCTTAACGTCTAGGTCACCACAAATTCTATTTATTTGCGTCTTTGTGCCTAAATCTCGTGTTAACACTGACGAATTAGAAATACGTCAAAAAACCCGATAAATACGTAGAACGATAGGCACTAGTCTTCTTACACTTCTCGTAGGCGGCGGTGTGCCGGCAGAAATACAGTCCTGCTCTGCTGAGCACGCCAAGCTTTTTAGAGGCCAATTTGGCCTTCTCTTCCAAGTGACCACGAAACTGCACGTCACTCGATATGTCGACGCCGAGGATTCTTGAGCTTTGAAACTGAGGAGATACGACAAAGACGTTCTTTTTAGCGGTCAACGTGCAAACTTGTGTCTTCTGGGGGTTAAATTGGACTAGATTTAGTCGCCCCCAATCTGAGACTCTGTTCACCAAAGACTCGACTTCAGACACAAGTTTGTCCCGGCACTTGGAGACGTTTTCCCGAGAAATATTGGCTCGGCCGGTGTAAAGAGCATAACCAGTGCTGTCATCTGCATAGCAATGAATGTTACGGGCTTGCAACATGTCATTGATATGCAGAAGAAACAGCGTTGGCGATAGCACGCAGCCTTGTGGAACACAAGCATTAATAGGCTTGCAATCGGAGCATGCACCGTCTACAACGACCTTGATGCTCCGATCTGCAAGAAAGCTGGTGATCCAATCGCACAATTTCTCGGGAAGCCCATAGGAAGGGAGCTTCGAAAGAAGTGCTTTGTGCCAAACCCGATCCAAGGCCTTCGCAATGTCCAAACTAACGGCCAATGCCTCCCCCTTGGACTCTACTGCCTCCGCCCATCTGTGAGTTAGGTAGACCAGAAGATCACCAGCTGACTGACCACGGCGAAAACCGTATTGGCGGTCACTAATCAGCTGGTGATCCTCAAGGTACCTCACGAGCTGGCAGTTTACAATGGACTCCATTGTTTTGGAGAACAAGGAGGTGATGGCGATAGGCCGGTATTTCGACGGGTATGAGCGGTCGCCTTTTTTAGGGATCAGGTGGACGAAAGCCGTCTTCCATGATTTTGGTCCTACGCCTATGGAGTAGGAGTACCGGAAAAGACGCGTTAAAATCGGTGCCAACTCTGGAGCACACGTCCTCAGCACAATTGGGGGGATTCCGTCAGGCCCACTCGACTTGTGGATGTCCAGGGAAAGGAATGCTTTGGGAACTGGGTGCTGTGTGAACTGCACTTTCAAAATGGAGCACTCACACCGCGGGATGGTCGGCGGCGTACTCCCCCCGTCATCGAGAGTCGAGTTGGACGCAAAGAAAGAGCCTAGAAGATCGGCTTTCTCCTTTACGGTATGAGCCAGTGAGTCGTCCTCCCTGTGCAGAGATGGAAGAGATGGCTGACAGAAATTCCAGAAGGAATGGCAATTACTCTTTTGAAGGACCTAGAGGCGAAATTATACTTCTTTCTTAGAGCGCTGGTGTTTACATCCCGGGACGCTGATGCGTCAGCCCAGGCTTGGTAGCACTCCTCCTTATAGCTTGATGCTATTTTACAGGAGCGACCAAACCATGGCTGAGATTTGCCTCCAATGGGAACACAGAGGAAGGAATAAAAAGTTCCATACCCTGAAGCACCACATCAGCGACAGAATCCACAACAACGTTGGGATCGACCGGCGAGAAGCAAACCCGCCCCCAAGGGTAGCATGCAAAGAAAGACCGCATCCCATCCCAATCGGCTGACCTATAGTGTCAAACACGGCGGCAGCCTGCAGAATGCAACTTCCAACCAAATGTTCTGCAGGTTGCCGCCGTGTTTAGGAACCTTCTCGCCGAACGATCCCAGTGTTGTTGCTGATGTGGTACTATAGGGAATGGAACTTTTATTACATCATCTGTGGTACCTATCGGAGGCAGAACCCAGCCATGGCTTGGTCGCTCCAGCAAAATTGCATTACGCCATAAGTAAGAGTGCTACCAGGTCTAGGCTGACGCATCGACGTATCGGGATGCAAAAACCAGCGCTCTTAAAAAAATTCCATCCACTTATATCCGCGTTTCGCTCGCGCAGTACGCTGAACTCCGCGTACGCGTCACATCCCACGTAATGTGATGAAATGTTATAAGAACCTATAAAAACTTATAAAAAAACTGTCGCCAGCAAGACTGTGTGATACCGCAGAGCACGAATTATTCGTATTATTTAGCCAATCGTGCTGAAGAACACCGCAACGCAGCTGTTCAGGCGAGGAGCACGTCGTGCCGAGCCACATCTGTATATCGCGGGTGAGCATATAAAGTTTAGGACATGCTATTATGCGCTGGTACTACTCATTATTTTATTTAACTTGAACCATCCTCTAGCGGAGGGCCTTAACTATCGCAGGAAATTATCTACGGCCCTAACCATATGGGATCTCGGGTCACATCACATCATATACCATGAGTTTTCTGGTCACCCCCCGCATACCATTTTTGATATTTTTCTTGAGCTGGTGATTCTTATAAAATCTGTGGTTGGAATCCTGTATTTTAATTTAATTAATTTAATTGGATTAGAGTCGTTCCCCACCATCCCACCACCCTTTATGTCCTTCGAGCCGGATAAGGTTATGATCGTTTTAAGTATTCGGCTATTTTAAAATGATAATATATTTACATCTTTTTAACCTAAAATCCTTATTGCCAGTATATTCTACATAAAGGTTAACCTAGAGCGGTTTGAAATAACATAAACATAAACACTCACGCCTGTCACCCAGAGGGGTAGGCAGAGACTACAGACTTCCATTTAGCACGATCCTGACATACCTTTCTCGCCTCTTCCACATCCATATACCTACGCATACATGCTCGTCGGTTAAGGGTACTCTTAATTTGGCCCATTTTTAGTATATCGCCAATTTGGTCGACAAACTTCCGCCTAGGACGTCCCTTTCCGACTCTTCCATTCACTTCTGCAACATATATTTGCTTTGTCAGTCTTTCCGCATTCATTCTTTCTACATGACCAAACCACCGAAGCATTCCTTTCTTAATCCTGGTCACCGCATCATCTTGCAAACCACACTCTTCTTTTATCACACAGTTTCTCACCCTGTCACTCAGATTCAGCCCTAACATACTCCTTAGCGACCGCATTTCTACTGCATTTATTCTACTCTCGTGCTTCTTCTACCACACCCAACTTTCACTACCATACGTTAAAGTAGGGACTAATACAGCACTGTGAATTGCCATACGTGCCTTTTTTGACACATTCTGACTTTTCACAATAGAGTGTAGAGCCCCATTTACTTTATTTCCTGCATTCACTCGTCGTTCAATATCCTTATCATATCTCCCATCCCTGCTGAATACACATCCCAAATATACGAACTCATCCACTTGCTCAATTAACTCTCCTTCTATTCTTATTTCACATACCGTTTTGCTTTCATCTCTTTCAAAAACTATCACTTTCGTCTTACTTGCGTTCACTTTCATTCCCCTTTCTTTTAATGACCTGTTCATTAATGTAACCATCATTTGCAACTCGGCCGCCGACGACGCAAGTATGACTTGATCATCGGCGTACAAAAGGCATTTGATGGTTAACTCACCCATTCTTAACCCGCATTCTTCAACTTTCAAATTTTCCAAACAGCTGTCCATAAATAGGTTGAACAGCCACGGGGAAGCTACACAGCCCTGTCTGACACCTTTATGGATGCCAAACCAGTCCGAGTAGACCCCGTTGATTCTAATACAAGCACTCGAGTCCCTATACAGACACTTTAATGCCTGTATCAAACCAGCGCTCAACCTAAATGCGTTCAGCGTTTGCCATAACACATCCCTGTCCACTCTGTCATAAGCCTTTTCCAAGTCCATGAACGCACAAAAAACTTTTTGGTTTTTCGCCAAAAACTTCTCCGCGATCATGCGCATGGAAAAGACTTGATCTGTACACCCCATTCCCTTTCTAAATCCCGCTTGCACATCCCAAATTTTTTCATCAGTTTCTTTCATAACTCTTTCAATTAGTACCTTAGCATACAGTTTTCCCATAATGCTAAGAAGGCTGATACCACGGTAGTTTTTACAGTCCTACTGTGACCCTTTTCCCTTATATATTGGGACTATCACGGCTTTGCACCAGTCTCCCGGTACCCGCTTTAGTTCCCAACATAAATTAAACAAGGTGTACAGCAGGCCGGCCACCACGTCCTCTCCAGCCCTTAGCATTTCGGGTGAAACTCTATCATATCCGGCTGCCTTACCTACTTTCATGCTTTTCATTGCTTTCATTATTTCATCTATACTTATCTCCCTATCTCTTTCATCTTCTTTCGGAATTTCTATTTCATTTAGTTCACACTTCTCCTCACTCATAAATTCGCTTTCAAAATATTCCTTCCATCTCTTTAGACTCAACATTTCATCATTCAGGATACAGCCATTCTCGTCTCGTATCGCATTCAATCTAGGCTGTTTTGAAAGTCCCCCTGGTATTTCTTACGAGTTTCCAGAACATTTTAATATTTGCCTGGAAGTTATCCGATATTCTTCTATCATTCCTATCCGTTATTTCTTGCTTTTTCCTTTCAACTAATTCTTTTAATCTCTCATTTAAACGTTTAAACTCTGCCTTTTTTCTTTCATTCTCACCATTCTTACCGCCAGAATTACCAGCTTTGGTCGCTAGTAAATCTAGCCATGCTCTCTTCTTTGCTTCAACTTCCATACGTACCTTATCATCCCACCATAACGTATTGTCTTTCCTTTCATTCGTTCTCTTACTAACACCACATACTTCGGTAGCTGCATCCACTAAATCTTTCTTAACATTATGCCACACATTCTCCAAGTCTAACTCATTCACACACAACTCATCCAAATTACTTATATTTTCTCTCAGTCTGCATTTGTACTTGTCTTTCACATCTTCATCTTGTAACCTCTCAATTCTTATACGCTGTAACGCAGTGGTAGACACAGATGTCCTATGCCGCCAACGTCTGAATAAACCCCTAATTCGGCATAAGACCAGGTAGTGGTCCGTCCCTACGTTGGACCCCCGGTAAACCCTTGTATCCACCACTGCGCTCCTCATTCTTTCATCCACAGTTATGAAATCTATCATGCTTCTATCATCACCTCTTTCCCAAGTATACATGTGAATCTTCTTATGACGAAAGAAAGTGTTCGTCACAAAAATATTCCTTTCCACACATACGGTGAGGAGGCTTTCACCATTCTCATTTATACTTTCATCACCAAACGTTCCCAATATCCTTTCATAACCAAGCCTCCTCACCCCAACCCTTCCATTAAAATCTCCTAGCATAATAATATTTTCATTTCCCTTACACTTTATTAACACCATCCTTACCATTTCCCAAAACTGCTCCCGGATATAAGTGGGCTTAGACATGTCTGGGGCGTAGACCCCTAACACAAACAACTTCTTTAAGCCCACTTTCATTCGTATCCATAGCAGTCTTGGGCTTACACATTCATACTCTTTCACACATTGGCCCATTCTTTCTGAAAGGATGATACCTACTCCCTGGCATGCCCGTTCGATCTCGTCTACACCAGACCAGTATGCGGTATACATGCCATGTGCAGTGACATCCTTCCCCTTCCTTTTCGTCTCATTTACACATAATACATCTATTCCTCTATCATACATCATATCGCATACTTCATCCATTTTATCATTCATTGCCCCACATACATTCAACGTAGCCAGACGGGCCTCTGCAATCCACTTTTCGCCTCTCTGAGCGGTTTGATGTTTTATAAACTAACGTTGGGTTAAAATATTGAACTGCTTCATTTTATAATATTGTAATGAATTGTTATTTAAAACAGATATTATATTCTAACACTTTGCAGTGTGTATTAAGAAAAAATCTGGAATTTTCCACGTATTTTTTTGTGTCGAAGTTTAATTATTTTTGTTAGCAATTTAACTTGAACACACCGCACGCTGGTTCGATAATGTCATGGAGACAAGCTATTAATTCAACTAACTTAAACTATTATTCACAAACTATTTATATGCATGTTTGCATCTGTAATTATAATGCATCATGCGAAGTCGTTAATATTTTTAAATTGATGAGTTATTATTTCGTAATAAAAATTCATAATAAAAAAGCTAGTGCAGCCCGTACGGATAAATAATGGGACTAGAAATGGCGGCTTGTACCGTCAAAATGCACTGTAAAAATAGCGAAAATCGGCCTAAAACGATATTTCGTTATCACGTTATATTATTAGGTTAATTGGAAACTTTCTATTAATGGGAAAATATTTGAAAATATGGTATATTATTGTACATAAGTATATATGTGGATTGATTTACTTTACCTGGAATCATCAAGAGCAAAACAGCGAACATCTGCGGCTGGCGACGGCATACATGATAGACGGGGCGCGCGCGCGCTTGCGTCATACCTACATATAGTATATTATTGTACATAAGTATATATGTGGATTGATTTACTTTACCTGGAATCATCAAGAGCAAAACAGCGAAAATCTGCGGCTGGCGACGGCATACATGATAGACGGGGCGCGCGCGCGCTTGCGTCATACCTACATATAATATATTATTGTACATGAGTATATATGTGGATTGATTTACTCTACCTGGAATCATTAAGAGCTAAACAGCGAACATCTGCGGCTGGCGACGGCATACATGATAGACGGAGCGCGCGCGCGCTTGCGTCATACCTACATATAGTATATTATTGTACATAAGTATATATGTGGATTGATTTACTCTACCTGGAATCATCAAGAGCTAAACAGCGAACATCTGCGGCTGGCGACGGCATAAATGATAGACGGGGCGCGCGCGCGCTTGCGTCATACCTACAACAACTTCACTAAGGTCGTGACCTTGTCACATCACTCAGCTGTTATCACTTTAGTAATCAATTATAATAACTTTTAAAATTTTATTTAGACATATTGTGAAATTATGCACAAACACTTCCCAAGGAGGCCCAAATGGTGATCACTTGGAAGAGAAGGCCAATTTGGCCTCTAAAAAGCTTGGCATGCTCAGTAGATCGGAACAGTGTTTCATTCCGGCACACCGCCTGCAACTTTACAAGGCGCAGCTTCGGCCTACATGGAATACTGTTCCCGTCTCTGGGCTGGGGTTCTCCAGTGCCAGCTCCTTCCACTTGACCGCATCCAGCGCAGAGCGCTTCGAATCGACGACGACCGAGTGCTTTTCGATTGGCTCGATTCACTGGCGTTGAGAAGAGATGTTCCATCGCTTTGCATTTTCTTTCGCATCTACCACGGGGAGTGTTCTAAGGAATTACTCGGATTAATCCCAGTCGTCAAATTTCTTGAAAGCTTATTGCGGCAAAACACCCGATATCATCTACACCATCTGGATGCTTGGCGGTCCAACACTGTACGCATCACTAGGAGTTTTCTTCCGCGTACGTACGACTTCTCTGTGGAATAGTTTACCACCGGTGATTTTTCCGGACAGATACGACTTAATGAACTTAAAGAAAAGAGCTTATTTCTTTCTAAAAGGCAGCCAACGTAACTGCAATTACCCTGGTGTTGGAGTTGTTCACGGGTGGAGGTAGTCACTTAGCATCAGGTGAGCCGTATGCTCGTTTGCCCCCATTCATACAAAAAAAAAACACAAATCCATCACTATGTCTACTTAACGAGCACGAAGATGTTGTTCAATATGTCCTTCAACCTTATCGATCTAAAGTAATCCATCCAAGAATGGCTTGTAGTCGTTGGGAAGAAGACACTGAACTCAACGATAACGATACGGGTGCCAGCCATCATCTTTGACGGCTCTCCAAACATGCATATGGTTCACACCTAGTTCACGTGCCACCAAGCTCTTGCTCCGCATCGGATCTTCCCCAAATGTTTCGAGAATATGTTCCTGGATCTGTACGTTGTTGACCACGGGCATGCACACTACCATTATTGTACATACGAATGTGAAGTCGTCGGAACATCATCACCAACGGCAATTGTATATTTCGTGGAGTAGTAAAACGTCTTCGTGCTTCTGCATAATTGCAGTCACACTTCCTGAGACATGAATTTGAATGAGACATCGCACACAAGTCACTCACGCCGGATACCTATTTTCGCGATATAAAAACAGATTAGTCCGGAAGTAAGCTCTCCGCCTAAGGCTCGGGGTAAATACACTTTCAAAGTCTTCTGCTAATATATCATATATACAGTACAGTATACATAACATATGCTGATAAGATCATCCGACGGATCGTCTAACGCTCTCCTCAAAACCATTTGAGGCTGTTTTAAAGACCGTAATCTTGCCTACTGCTAAAGTGTTGGTAGCAGGTCGCGGAGGAAGAGAGGTGATAGTGCGATATTTTATTGACCCGGATTCACAAAAGCTTTATGTGATCACACGCTGTCGTAGCAAGTTAAAACTATGCATAAATATTAATTCTGCCTGTACAGTTAGGGTATAAGCGGAACCGAGCAATTAATGAAAGGCTCTACTACTATCAGTTTTTATTCAAGGCTTAGGCCGTAGCCTAAGTACGCCGGCACATCTATATAATACTAGTTAGGTCGAGATAAAAAGGAATTACTCTAGGGAAGCGTCATATATTTATTTGATAACGTGGCAACCGTTTTTGTTTATAGGGTTTTCGAGAAAAACATCTTCGGGAAGTGTATCATACATTTGCGACGAATAGCTAACGATCTGCTTATTGTATTTTATGTTATAACGCACGCATATTTGCGCCATTCATCATGAGTGCATCTCAAGATGATCCTATTTCGCCTACATCAGAAGTGGGATAAAGTTGCTGTTATCGCCCACATATAATCTTCAATTAGTGTGGTGAAGGCATGGTGCTATGCCACTCACTCTTGAATGTAATTATGCTGTCGGTGTATTAGTTTTGGAACAGATATTTGGTCAACTTTTGCTTACGCTAATAAATGTTACAAAGATGCGCTACTTGCGCTCGCCGACGATTCCTGGACTCTAAACGGTGTTGTTGACATACCCTTAGGAGTTAACTTGTTTGCGCGCATTTTATTACTCGTCAATCTTTTCTCGCATCCAGATAATCCTGAAGCGATAGAAACGATTTTAGGACATGTAGTTTTCGGAGAGGCACCAGTTTATAAACGACTCTATCTCCTTGTCTCTTTAGGTACCACTTATTCGCAAGAATATTTGGATTTATGCAAGTTTTGGGACATGGAAGAAGTAAAAGGTGTGCACACCTGTCAGTAGTCTCAACGATCAGAATTGTGGGCAATTTTATGGCTCTACAGTTTGCAGAGCTGCATCATTCAGGTACCAATTGACCATCCCTCATAAAATTGAATCTCTCTTGAAGACTCATTTCCTTATCGCCATATTAGCAGATGTTTGCCAAATATATATGTGTATAGAAGTTCTCGAAGATGATCCCTTTCGACGCATTTTGTAGCCTTAAATATATAAAAAAAAATATCTTTAAAAATAGAATATATAAAGATTTTATTTCACAGTTTTGTAGGCATGATCAACATCTAAAATTATGCCAAATAACAGGCTTGTAGCACCTGAGGTCTCAGAGTAAAGCCGCTAACCGACGGACGGATGGACATGGCGAAACTATAGGCGTTTCTTTTTGATTAACTCCAGAACCCTAAATACTGCGGTTGTCAAATCGCTCGCCAAGCGTGGCAACTATTGTAAATATCCCCCTATGAGGCAATTTATGGGTTAGGCTTATGTTCAGCAGTGAACTTCAATAGGCAGTAACGGTAATGGTAACCGCTCAGAAGTGGAATCTCGTGTTGTATATTCCGACAAATTAATAATTAAATTATGCAAGCAATATTACTCTTTAACATATTGCGTATTGACAACTTTTTCGCTCATCTCACTACCCCTGCAATTTTACTATAATTGTTTCTATAATCTACAACACATTTATCATTAAAAGGAACTTTGTGCTGACAAGGAAGCGCTTTATTTGTATAATCGGCCAGTAACATGTTCAAATGGTTTTGAAGCCTTTGGCATTATTTTCGGGCAGAAAAACTATCAAAACCGTCCGTTTATTGAAAATGAATATATTTTTGATTAATGTTTAGGTAATCAATTATAAACTTTATTAACGTTAGAGATAGAAATTTGATCTAATGCTAAATGTCCCCGGGTCTTCCCTATGCGTCCGGACCCTAAATATCACAAGAGTTAGCGTCACTGCATAGACTATAGGGAACTTAGCGCTCGCAAAACGCTAGATAATTATCTGATCAAGGACATCTACGACTTTTCTTAAGAAAATTCTGGATGCATTTTATTTTTTACCAACCTTCGAAAGACATCAAATATAGGAATATAACAAGAATAAGAATCAGTAATTTTTGGTTTCAGCCATTTTTGAAAACGATGTTTACAAAACAGTGATGTCACAAAACTCAAAACACTTCTGTTTGTATAAGTTTTCTGCATGAATTTTGGGTTCGGATACACAGGTAAAGACTTCCAGAGTTTTGTGGTAAGATGAAGGAAGGATAAATTCTGATTTTTTTATTTGATGTTGATGTCTTCTTGTCTCTGATATTGCATCCTAAGCGATTCTTTACAATATTTGTATTGCTGTCATAAGACTTCTGAAAAATATGTATCAAGTCTATGGCAAAACAAAAATTATTACTATTGCATCCACATTTTCCCTAGATCTAGCAACACTTTGAGACTTGCTACCTTTATTTATAGAATAAGGGTGATGAACGAGCACACAGTCCACCTGATGGTAAGTGGATGCTGTGGCACATAGACATCTACATTCATTCTCAAATAAGAATCGAAATGCAGGTACGTTGTCACCCCTGATGACTACGTTGGAATGATTCGTTTTTAGTAAAAATGGTCTCCAGTTTTCTATACTCACCGTACGAAACCCAGCAGAAATAGCAGAAATAACCGGCTATTTTACGCTGTTATTATGCTATTTTATTCTGTGAGAGCGTGTTCCTGCTGTGGTGGACCCCGGTCGAGCTGACCCATTCGTTGACCATAATAATAGCTGCAGCGTGGTTCTACTACTTAAGTCAAATTTTCATAAATCTAAATTAATACCTTCAAAAAGTAATTAAAATCACGCCATGAATATTAATTTTAGCGGCTTGTTTGATGGTGACATTTAGTCACAGTTGCTTGAGAAATAAGCATAGAGATACGCTTTACAACAAAAGTTAAAAAAAGCGTGGAAATTATGCTAAAATTGATTCTTAGTGAACAAAGGGAAAGAAGGAGTATACTAAATTTTATTTATGTATTAATGAAAGTGAAACAGATTTTCACTTATGCACTTGAATATCATCAAAAATGGATAAAATAGTTCCGAACCACGCTCTGCCCTCGTAAAATTTGCTAGGCCAAGAGTCCGAGACGGTTTTCTCGCATCGACAATTCTCTTCAATAAGAAACAGAAAGACAAAGATAAAAAGCTCAACTAAAGTCATAAAGAGATATCAGGAAAACGAAAACCTATCTATATGTTATGAAACATTTGTCTCGGGCTTTTAAGATTCTTTATGCGAGAACCCGTGTTAGAGCTAAAGAAAAGGGCTATAGATATGTATGAATTAAATCGGGACGTATATATGTAAAAAAAAATCAAGTCATCTTCTGAAAATAAATGTATTAAAATTATTGAATGTCTCAACAGTTTAAGCTAACTGAACTAATTTATTAAAGTAGATTAATTACAAAAATTTATACAAATGTGTTGGGTTATCCCACCACAATATACGATAGTATATCATGTTATTTTACCAGAATCTCCGAGACCTAAGATCGAACGTTAGAGATGTCTCATTAAAAATCCAAAACAATAATTTTGACATTATAATTCTTACAGAAACGTGGTTTATAATTCTTACATAAACTGCACAGTTAATGATTTTGATCTTCTTTGATCTGAATCTTTGACAATAGATATACAGTGTATAGAAGGGATTGTGCTAATAATTAACTTAGTGGCGGATTTCTTACAGCTGTATCTAACATTTTAACATCTTGTAGAATATCTAATTACAGTACTGAATGTGAAATCTTTGGGTAAAGGTTAAGATTTTTATAGGCAAGAAATGTGAATTTCTTAAAACCTGTGTTGTGTACCTACCACCACCCCTAAATCAAAACTTATTTAGAACATTCATTAATAACACAAATAAAATTATGGATGAGCATAACACAAAACCCACGGTAATAGCAGGTGACTAATATTTCAAATATAAGCTGGGAACAACTTAGCTCTGGTACGTATCTTTTACCGATTTTGAACAGCAACAATAACATACATAATTTACCCTTAAATTTCTTGGAATTAAATGACTTGAAGCAATTCAATTCTATTATAAATATCAATAAAAAAATTGGACTTAATTTTGTGTAACTCTGAAATAGGAAATATTAATGAAGGTTCCAACCCGTAATGTTGATACTCACCATCTACCATTAGAAGTATCTATTGAAATACCATCCAGTTATTATCCGAATCATGTGCAGTTACAAAAAAATAACTATTTTAAAGGGGATTACGATCAGATAACTGAAGTCCTGGGCGAAATCTTATGGGCAGATGAACTTTTAAAATATGATAATATTAACGATATGATTAATAAATTCTAACTAATACTTTATAAAATAATAAATCTTTATATACCTAAAAGTAAAAAATGTGGCAATAGGCATACGGTATGGTACAACTTCTATTTGATATATCTATTAAAGCAAAAAAAAAAGAAGTTTCATAGAAATACAAAATCTATAATAATCCCTTGGACCTACTAGAATTTCAATACCTCCGTTACCACTGTGAAATACTTACAGAAACATGTTACGACAAATATATATCTAATCTAGAACAATTAATAGGTAGAAATTCTAAATATTTTTGGATACATATTTCTAACAAACGAAAAAACTTATGGATGTGAATATCCATAAGTTTTTTCATCAATGTATTTAGAAGACAAACACTCAAACCAACTAAAAGGATCCTGTAACTTATTTGCAGCGCACTTTTCCAGTGTCTATACCACCCCAACAAATAACTTACTACATTT
This sequence comes from Parnassius apollo, assembly GCA_907164705.1. Classification (NCBI taxonomy): domain Eukaryota; kingdom Metazoa; phylum Arthropoda; class Insecta; order Lepidoptera; family Papilionidae; genus Parnassius; species Parnassius apollo. The sequence goes on along the minus strand of CAJQZP010001449.1, from coordinate 9,329,977 downwards.
GCTCAATTCGCAGCAACAGCTTGCTCAAATGTTCAATATACAGTTAAGCCGAAAAAACATGATAAAGAAAATAAAAAGACTTGATGTAAAACAGAGTGCTTGACCTAACAATGTGCCCCCTATATTCTAATTAAGTGTGAAAATTCAATATCCTACCCCTTACCACTAATTTATAACGCTTCACTCGAGACAGGGAGTTTTCCCGATAAGTGGAAAGAAGCACGAATAGTACCTATTTATAAGGATGGAAGAAAAGAACTACTATCGAATTATCGACCTATATCAATCCTCTCTACCGAATCAAATATTTTTGAAACGCTTGTCCATCTAATCATAGTCAACCATGTTAAAGACCACTTATATCCCTGCCAACATGATTTTATGCCTAAGAAGTCTACTAATACTAATTTGCTCAATTATGTTTCCAATCTTATTGATTTGGTTGACAAAAACCTTCAAGTAGATGTAATATATACTGATTTCGCTAAGGTATTTGATACGGTGGACCATAATATACTTGTTAAAAAACTCGCATATTTTGACATTTCTGATACATTTTTAAACTGGTGCAAATCTTATCTCCCTAATCCTAATGCCAGAGTAGTAATTGATGGCGAGTGTTCGAATTCCTTCAATGATAATTCTGGTGTGCCGCAGGGATCAAATTTGGGGCCTTTAATTTTTGTATTGTTCATGAATGATAGTAAATGAATTTAAAAATTGTCAGGTTAAGTTTTAACAATACTTCAACTTTACAACAGCTTGGTCCGTAGCAAACTTGAATATGGTTATCAAGTATGGTCTCCCGCTTACAAAACCCACATTAAAAGAATCGAACGTGTTCAAAAAGATTCATGAAACACCTAATCTTTCGTTTAAGGGCGTCAAGTCATAGCGAGTGCTTCAAAGAGAAACTCGGTTACTTTGGGATGAAACCACAGGCAGTTCGTAGATCTTTTCTTGATTTGAAATTTCTTCGTAAACTTTTCAATGGTAAAATTGATGACAGTGAGCTGTTGAGCAGATTTAATATTAATGTACCTCGGAGACCTCCTCGCAACTCATGTCCTTTCTTTAAGACTGATAGCAATCGAATAAAACTTGGACAGAATTTTCCAATAACACGTAGCAGTATCACGTGTAAACAATGTATGTGTAAAAAACATAGCAATACTGGACATTGGTTGTGATGGGTTCACACTTTTTATGAAAAAATGTAACGACTGTTTAGAAAATTAATTATTCACTAACTTTATGCTAAACTTAATTTTTATTTACGTTACAAAAACTTTTAACTCTGTTTTGTTCGTAAAACTTATTTTTGTTCCAACTACCATTAAAATGGGCAAATCATTAACACTGCTATTGTTTTAGAATGGTGTGTTCTCCTATAATTGGGAGTACATAGTAATTTATAGATGTAAGGCATGTGTTAGAAGTAATTTAATAAGTAAAACTGTTGGAGATCCATACAAATAAATAAATAAATAATTAAACTGTCAACACCAATTTATAAATTTAATACAAATAATCCATTCTTAAAACTAAAAATTGTTTGGAATCACTAATCTACATTTAATGTTTTAAATGTGCCTGCTATTCCCATGTATTCTTCGTTTAATTTATCAGTCTGTCTGTACTTTTCATTTACGGTAGCTGCTTTCATTTTGCTGTAATATTCTTGAAACTCCTTTGAACTAAAAAGAGCTATCCATTCTTCTGTAAGAAAAAATACGTTTATTATTGCACGTAAATAAGTTTAAGCGAGTAAACGGGTATACGGTTCACCTAATAGTGTCGCCAGCAGCCCATGAACAACTGAAACACCAGGGTAATTGCAAATACGTTGTCGGTCTCATAAAAAAAAGTTAGCATGTTTGAATAGTCCAATGAGCAGGTGTCTTGGTGGCCAAAAACTTGGAGGAGTTAGAATGTTAATATAAGCGATATAAGCAAGATAGCATATTTTTATTACCGGTTATAAATTATATTTCGATATGAAATACCTATCTTTTGTCCAGTACTTGTTTATTAAATTATTTGTGCTAAGTAAATCAAATTCGTCATTCTTATCATTATTATTATATTTCAAATTAAAATTATTATTATATTCTAGCTGTACCCGGCCCGTTGCAGCTGCAGAAGAAATAATTGCGGAAAAATCGTTTTAAATGTGGAAGAGTTATATTGATTAATTGGGAATGATAATACATTCATTGAAGTTGAATGATGCGTAGTTTCAAAAATATTTGTCAGTACGAAACGTGCGCTACCTGCTGTAATTTTATTGTACTATTTCTATAACATACGAGGAAGTGCAAGCAATATGTTGATAAAGTTTTAACGGAATTTGATGAATGGTATGGCAGCACATAAAATAGGAACAAATAAACATTATTTTTTATATATTAGATTCAAATGTTCATTGTAAATTGAAATTATGTTTTAGTATATTTTCTTGCGGCAATTCTTGTATGTAAGGCAATGCGAACAGGCTCATTTTGTTAACTTATTAAGTTTTTAAATTTATCTTTATAACTGTTTGTTGTTTACACTACCTCTTCTAGCAACGAAAATATTATTCTACATATTTGGATACAATTTTAAGTAACTAGACTTTTATTTAGTATTTTATTAAGACTGAATCCTAGTGACAGGGTGAAAAATTGTGTGATAAGAGAGGAGTATGGCTTGCAAGATGATATTGTGTGCAGAATTAAGAAAGAAATGCTTCGGTGGTTTGGTCATGTAGAAAAGAAGTGAACGGCAGTGTCGGAAAGGGACGTCCTAAGCGAAAGTATATCGACTAAATTGGCAACACATTGAAAATGAGCCAAATCAAGAGTACCCTTAACCGATGAGCATGCATGCGTAGGTAGAGGATGTGGAGGAGGCGAAAGTGGTGTGTCAGGATCGTGCCAAGTGGAAGTCTGTAGTCTCTGTCTACCCCTCTGGGTGACAGGCGTGAGTGTTTGTTATGTATTATGTAATTTTATTTAGAATGTACTAAAAGATGTTCCAGTCATGCAAAAATTTGTAATTTTTTGTCCTTTTCTCATCCTTCATGGTCCTTTGGTCATCGCGAAACACAATTATCAACGTCTGAGTCTCAGACTGATGTTTTATTAAGGAGTCAAAACGTTCCTCATTAAATTTACATGTTTTTACTAGATTATCCTTAGCCATTATGTGTTCTTTTTTTCGTTTTCGATTGATTATATTTATTGGACATGGTTTGAAAGGAGTTATAAAAGGATAAAATTTCTGATTAAAGCATTCTACGTCAGTCTGACAACTATTTTAATGTTATCCATCAAATGAATACAACTTAGGTTCATATTATATTGTTACGAATTTGGGGTTCATTACAATAAAAAATTACCAAAATTTACACTTTACCGAACACCAAAAAGTACTTAAAACACACAATTCGCAGTTATATCGCTTCGAATAATGCTTAGAAGCGATATAACTGGGAATTGTGTGTTTCAAGTTGTAATTGGTATTCACACAACAAGCGAATACGCTTGAATCGCCAATTCAATACTGACTCGGTCGCGGTTGTTAGCGGCTTTATATAGGGCCTCTTCTACTGAAACATCTAGAATGTTCGAGTACATACCGGTCACGACTGACTGGGTGTAGAAAGTTCTAGTATGGAATTTTCTAGAAAGCTCTGCTAGTTTTGCTACTCGATACTAGATGGCGCTGGTGAATTTTCTAGAAAGATCTTGACGCTCCTATTTCTGCTGCTCGATACTAGATGGCGATTATAATAAACCGCCATGTACCATGCATTAAGTATGACGCGCAACAATATCAATGCATGCTCTTCTTTACATATTATACTAACATAATTTTGGATAATCTTATCTGAGAAACAGTTCTTATATTTAACTTTAATGTGAGCTCTAAAACAACAAGCTTTAAACGTTCATGAGCTACTCTTTAATCAAAATTTATATTTATCAAATTGTATGTGTAAATTATAGTAGTAAATAAATAAAAGGAATATGTCTGTTCATCTATGTCAGGCACGAAAGATCGTAATATTATCCATCGGTCATATCTCTTTGCTTTTGACCAGAACGAAACCTATTTCACCAACCTTATGAAAAGTCTTTTCTGATTAGATAAAGCATATCAAAAGAAGCTGTGCTACAGTTTAAAGAAAGATATGGTGTCTAATGTCGCATTTAAAATTTTAAATTTGAAAACCGTTTCCGCAACCATTGGTTAAAATTGCAAGGGGTGTTTCTGCATGAAATACGAATAATTGCCGCTTTATTTAGTAAACTAAGCTTTATAGAGGCTGATTTGGATTTCCATTTAAAGTAACACGCAACTTAGTAAACTTTATAAGTCGATGTCGAAGACTCCGACGCGGCCTGGGGAAAAAGGAGAGTGCCCTAAAATTAAGGAGATACGGCAAAGGGTTTGTTTTAACAGAAAACGTACATATTTGTGTCGTCTTACAATTGAATTAGACTATGAAGATATACTAGCATGGACGGTGTGTACGGAAGCTTAAGGAACACAGTTGCCAGGTTTGTGGAACACCAGCATTTTGGCTTGTATCCATGTAGACAGCGTCGACTACAACTTAATGCTTGGTGTATTACTTTGTAATCGGAGAAAACTTATGACCCAGTCGCATTTTTATTTTTAATATAATTATGATAATAATATATAGGATAGCCCTTGTATAATTTTGGATAATAATTATTATGCAGTTCACGTCCGTCTTTCATTTATAAAGAACTTCAACATACGTCCTTCGAGCCGGATTATATGTTGATAATCTTTATAAAGGAAAGGCCGATGTGAACTGTATAATAATTATTAGCCAAAACTATACAACCCTGATTATTCATTTAAATTGAATAAAACTATAATATTCGGATTTTATTTTTAATTCCCGACGTCTCGGGTTCTTTACTGCACCCGTGGTCACTGGGGTGACAAAGATGTTTGGCGTCCCAATGTCATAATTAGCCCGGCTACCTTCAGTTTTTGAATACAAATTTTAAGTCCGATCTACGCAGAACGAGCTCACAGTATCTTGAAGTCTTGCAGTGGTGTGCTGCAGTTTGGATTTAATTTTGTTGATTATAGGATCCCAAGCAGGTGGCAGTACCCATCCATCTTCTCTATTGAAATTAGTATGTTTTTTAATTTCAATAGCCTCGTGTAACATCCGAGGTAGAAATCGGTGTTCGTTTGAGAGGATTTATGGTTTATCAAATCCGATGTAATGGTGGGGACGATCTCAAACATGTTCACAGACTGCAGACTTCCCGGAGCATCGGTGCTTCACGTCAGCTATATATTGCTTCACGCGGGTTTCATAGACTTTTTTGTTTGACGTATGTAAGAGAGACTTCACAATCTAGCTTGTACACTTTGTAGAGAAATATTACATTTGATGGATGGTAAAAAATGACTCATCTTCTTCGGTAGCTTGTAGTATGTTTTAATGGAAACTCGCTTCAAGATGTAGCCAACCTTGTCTGTGACTCCTCTGACATACGGTACTACAGCAGGCACACTCTCAACTGTGCCCGGCTTCAAATGGTCATTGTGATATAGACAGGGGCCCCGAACTTGTTGTCCTGCATTACTTGCATGACGTGCTGAAGCTCAGCGCCAGATGTTTTCTGTTAAAAATTCCTTTGTGCTCTCTGAAACAAAGATTTACCCACGGTGGCTATTTGTGAAGGATGGTGGTGAGATTCACCATTTAAATGTCGGTTGGTATTGGTCTTCTTACTATACACAGCGTGACCTATAGTGTTATCAGGATTTCGGATGACTAAAACATCTGGGAAAGCTAAAGAGTTATTTGCCTCTAACTCCATTGTGAACTGTATTTTAGAGTTTATAAAGTTAAGGTGGTCTCAAAATGCAGCTACTTTGTCAGACGGTATAATTGTGAGTGTCGTCTACGTACCGCTTGTAGAGTCTGGATTTACAGGAGCATTAAGAAGAGTTTTCTCCTCAAAGTCCTCTATAAATATGTCGGCGACTATGGAAAATATAGGTGAGCCATGGGCTCAACTATATCTTCCATAAGGTTCTACAAGAGTAGATGGTGTGGCGGGGCCACACCATCTACTTGCTTGTAGAACTTTTCCTTAAAACACAACAGATAGCCAGATGTAAGGCAGTGTTTAAGTAATACTACATGTTCTGCGGGCATATTTAATTGTTATCTTCTAGATTCATAGTTACAACTGTGATGCAGTCTTCAATAGGCAGGCATGTGAATAGTGACTGAACATCAAAACTGACCATAGTTTCATTATCAGCGAGATGTAGGTCTTTTACCTCAATAGTACAAAATGGTATGAAACGTTTGTGTGTGCTCTGGTATGTCCTCTCAGTTGTGACAGTATTTTTGCCAAGTGTTTTGCCAGCTTATAAGTCGGTAAATCGGTCTGGCTCATTATGGGACGTAAAGGAGCGTTTGGTTTGTGTATCTTCGGTAACCTATACAACCTCGGTGGTTTGGTACAAAATGGTAAATTCGCTAATACGATCATGTACTAAACATAGGAATACTGTAATACATACATAATAGAACGGGGGAGTTGGCATAGCCCGTGTAGCCACATACATGTCACTTACATCTCAATTAACACCTATAAACGTCAACACATCTCTTTTCACGTTACAATCGTTTACAATTTTCAATTTACAATTTTCGTGTCAATCGTCGCTGCATGCTAATTATTTAAAAAATGCTAAATTGTGCAATTAGAACAGCGGGACATGTAATTTAAATAAAGGAGGCATATCCTACAATCAGTAAATCGAAACTATTTATATTTTGTGAATATTAGAGACAAAAATAAAGAAATATTGATGTGTCAAAAATAACAGATATTACAAGTACTAAAGATGTAACAAAGTTTTATCGATACCAAAAAAACCGGGAAATATAGTCGCTTTTAAATTTATACTTGGCTTAATGAAAAGCAAAGTAGATACGACAAAATACGATGAAAAATATTAGTTTAATGACCTACGAATAAACTAAATTTTAACATTTTTTATCAAATTGTAATTTTTTCCACTTTATAAGATAATATTAAAGCAATAAAGTTTTTAGATTCAATCTTCTGGTTACGTATCATTACTATATACTATTTATTCACCTCACGCCTCATTAGCGAAAGGGTTGAGTAGACCTATTTTGTGTTGAAAGGAAAAAAATATATGTCTATACTTTTTTATCTGATATCCGTAGGCACATCTACCTATTGAAGACTGCATCTCAATTGTTACTAGGAAGCTAGAAGGTAACAACATGTCTGCAGAATATGCAGTAATACTCAAACAATGCCTCACATCAGGCTATCTATTGTGGAATGAAAAGTTCTACAAGCAATTAAATGGTGTGGTGATGGGCTCACCTGTATCTCCTATAGTCGCCGACTTATTCATGGAGGACTTTGAGGAGAAAGCCCTTTTTACTACTCCTGTAAATCGAAGTGGTACGTAGACGACACTTTCACAATTTTACCATCTGACAAAGTAACTGCATTTTTAGACCACGTTAACTCTATAAACCCTAAAATACAATTAACAAAGGAGTTAGAGGCAAATAACTCTTTAGCTTTCCCAGATGTTTTAGTCATCTAAAATCTTGATAACACTATTGGTCACGCTGTGTATAGTAAGAAGACCTATACCAACCGATATTTAAATGGTGAATCTCACCATCATCCTTCACAGTTAGCTACCGTGGGTAAATCTTTGTTTCAGAGAGCACAAGGGATCTGTGACAGAAAAACAACAGGCCGCCGAGCTTCAGCACGTCATGCAAGTATTGCAAGACAAAAAGTGCGGGTCTCGCACTTACGTCACAGCGATCGAGTGAAACCGACCACAGTCAAGCGTGTACCTCATGTACTACCATGTGTCGTAGAACTCACAGACAAGGTTGGTTACATTTTAAAACATACTACTAGCCGCCGAAGAAGAATAACAAATTTTGACTATCCATCAAATGTAATATTCCTCTTCAAGATGCAGGAGTATAGTAGATTGTGAATGTGGTCTCTCTTACATAGGTCAAACAAAAAGATCTATAAAACCCACGTGAAGGAACATATAGCTGCCGTGAAGCACCGAAACCCCGGGAAGTCTGCAGTCTGTGAACATTTTCAAGATCGTCCCCACTTTTACATCAGATTTGAATAAGCACAAATCCTCGCAAAAGAACATCGATTCCTACCAGGGATGATACGCGTGGCTATTGAAATTAGAAAACATCCTAATTTCAATAGAGAAGATGAATGGGTGTTGCCATTTGCCTGGGATCCAATAATTAACAAAATTAAACCCAAACCCAATCATACCACTGCAAGACTTCAAGATACTGTAAGCTCGTTCTGCGTATTTCGGACCAAAAATTAATATTCAAAAACTGAAGGTAGACGGGTTAACTATGTCATTGGGACGTCAAACATATCAGTCCTCTCTGTGACCATAGGTGCTGTAAAGAATCCGAAACGTCAGGAATTAAAAATAAGTTAAAATAAGTAAATTAAACGCGATAAAATACGTATATATTTTATTCAATGTGTAGTGTTCGCGTAAATTTAACAAATCATTAGTCATTTAAAATTGTTATCGAGGTTATTGTACATAATCTCTATATATTGTGTGACTTTTTTATCGTCCGAAAAATAATATGGTCTTTTGTGTAAGTGGATTAGCTACTACTTAGTAAATCTAAAAATAAACGATATTTATTTTAAACGGCATAGGTTATGAAAGCTAGTTAACAAAAGTTGTAAGCGCGAGCGAGACTCATGCACATTTCTTTCGTTAGGCATTCACCGTCACCATAAAACTCCACCTCCGAAAGACGGTCAAGTGAGGGTGGCCGACACAGCGTTGCAGCCAACATTTATAATCTGGCGTATTCAAAAAGGCTTGGTCTTTTTGAATACACCTGATTCTAAATGTTGGCTGCAGCGCATAATACTTGCCTTCTTAATGTTGGTGCCGTTTACGAATGCAGATTACTGACGTTCAAACGGAATGACATTACGATACGTGGACTAGTCCGGCAGACAATGTCTAGCCGGATTTCAGATTGACCAGTCAGGTCTTTCTAGACAAAATTTTATATAGTTAAGTGCATGGGCCTGCGCACACTACATCGACTCCGTACTACACCGGATCGCCTCGCACGCGAGGTGTCCACGCACGGACTGCAAGTGGACCGCTCGATGATACTCGCTGTTGGCGTTGTTCACGCGAGTGCGATGCGGTGCTCTCCACTAACCCTTCATTCCGAGCCTTTCTTTCGAATGTGTCGAACGCATTGTTGTTTTTTTTTAAATGAACAAAGAAAAACTTATAGAAGAAGTTCAGAAGTATAATTTATTGTATGATTTAAGGGTCACTCGTTGATCACGCGAGGTCCACTCGTTGACGACGCGAGGTCCACTCGATGACCATGCGAGGTTCACTGGTGACAACGCGGCGTCCACCCGTTGTCCACCAATCGACTACGAGTGGACGCCCGTGACGGGGCGGTGAGGGTCGGGTGGCTGTAATGAGCCGTGACCTTTAAAATTCAGCATTATCAGCCGCATTGTAGAACGCAAAAAGCTGATACATAACATAATGTGTATTACGACTAGGCGTTTATTAATACCTCATATATCTTATTTGGATGCGACATACGTTCGTGCCGACCGAATGCAGCCGAAGCCATTCCCGACGGAACAGAAAACCTTTCGTTTTAGATTATTATTTTTGTGTTTTCGTAGTTTTATGGGGTTTGAAACATCTGATATGCTGTTGTAGTTAAGTATAATTACAGGTTAAGTTTTATCTTGCATTATAATGAAATCATTTACAATTTTTAATAATAATTTTTATGCCTACCGTTTATTTCTAAACACAAACTGGAACGTCTTTGTAAATTGTTCATTAAACTTTCACTAACGCTTGTGTATACTTATCGTAGTTTAGAAACATGAACAATTAATACGACGTCGCGCCATAGCTATTCAAAGGTAATTTAAATTAGTGAGGGCGTCCTTGCCCTGGCGCCTGCGACCCTGCGAAAGGACAAGCACAAAGAGGCCTACGGCGAGTACGGCGAGTGTGTTATAAAATTGTTTTATTGCCGCTAGTTATACTAGGGTGCGTATGATTTTAATTTCGATAGTTTTAATTGATTTATTTATTTAGTTCAAAATTTTGTTTTTATATTTTTATCATGGAAAGTTTTGTAAGAGAGTTAACTTGAAATTATTAATATTTGTTGATAGATCAATTTCATAATGTGTTAATGTATTTAAAAAAAATATACCAGTGCCATATGCTTTCACTCCGTTCACTTGTTACACAATTTTTTTCCAGACCGTAAAAAAAGTCTCTACTATACTACAGTATAAAATTCAATTGCTGTCCGTTAGCCTCGTTAAAACTCGAAACTGGCTCCACCGATTCTGATGATTTTTTTATATGTATTTGAGTAGGTCTCTGGGTGAATTAGATTTACAATTGTACCCGGTAGGTGGAGCTGTTGTCGAGATTCAGAAACGTGGGGGGTCAGTAGCAAGCCTAATATTAAATTAAACCATCTAACTCATAAATCAGATGTTTGTTATTGTCTGTCATCTTTATTCGATCAATAAAATTGCAATCGTTTAAATGACTTCATTAATGGAATAACTTTCTATGGTTAGATAACATGCGACAAGTTTTTTGGAACAATATATTGCTACGATGCATAGTTCTAAGATACGTGCCATAAAAGATTATTTTCTAAAGAGTAGCTAAATATTAAACAAATATATTAATAATGGTATACCGTTATTGCAATTTTGAAAATATAACTAAATAAGGCTTCTAGTTTTATTTGAAATTATTCCAAATTGAATGTGATTTATGGGCAAAAATACTGTCGCTTACCGACTAACCCTTACGAATGTGTGCGTGCGCAGTAAAATCAGTTGTAACAATGCATTACCACGCATTTTGAATTTAAATATATTAAAGAGATTTTTTGATAATTTTTTCTTTACCATTTGCCTATATTAATTATTCTGAACCTTCTCTGCAAATTTGGCCGGTTATTGCAAACCCTGTATACGAAAAAATTATCGCTATTTTGGTTAGCACTATAAATAAGATGCCATAATTATAGAATAGGGTTAAAATGTAAAACTTACCGTGCAATTTAACGATAGATCTCTCATTCCCACCCAGCTCTACTGGTAACACATCCTTTTGGACAACCTTGTGCAGTGATTCCAAATCCTTGTGTATTTGAATGCGCTGACTTAATTTTGCACTGAGAACTTGTTTAAAAAGTGCAACTAAGACTTCCACAGTTTTTGAGGGTGTAATAACATGGAAAGCTTTTATTCTCATTCCGTAGCCATCCTGAAAATTAAGCATGGTCTAATCTATAGGCACTAATATAATATAATATAATACCATCAGTCTAAAAAAAATTGTATATGATTTCGAATTCGTGAGAAATATTATAGGATATCTAATATTAGACTACACCCGACAGCTAGCTTTAAATTTATTGATTTTGGTTAAGCAAGTCGGAAGATAAACAGCTCCTAAACTTTTTATCTGCGTGCGCTGGCCTAATGACTAGTGATATGTTAATACAATGCTCTGCAAAAACATTGATATTTACTGCATCTAAAAAAAGTCTGTGATACTACATGAGTATTTCTTAAATTGTAAATTAATGAAATTTAAAAAATGATTTATGAGCGCTATAATTAGAAATTTAATAGCATATTAATCCTATTGAACGAAAGTGACTTGAAGAACAAGTTAATTTTATGATGACAAACTTTGCTCGTTATAGCATGTTATTTGGATGAATAGTTTAAGAGCCTTGTCGTTCCAAGCTCAATTTTACAAGGGTTGTTATCATTTTCATAGAATCTAATGCTGTAGGTACCCACAACATGGCGATTAGCAAAAAAACCGTAGATATTCTTGTTGTACTATTTTGTTTAAACTATCACGTTATATATTTATTTTATATTTTAATTTGTTTTGATCAAAAAACGTTAATTATGGTGGATGGTATGACTGACGATTAAAACTGAGTTATTCAAAGTATATGTAATCAATAATGAATGTGTTTATACATATAAATATATAAAAACAACACACTGCCGTTGTTTAAATTATCTGTCTAAGATATAAGGTAAAAATTATAGCGTAGGTATATACATGCCACTGATGAACTGCTCTTCTCATTTCTGAGCAGGTTTTGGGCAATGGAATCCGCCCCTCTGTCCAAAACTTATCACTATCATCATTACGGCCCTTTACAGGTCTACTGCTGAACATATGCACGGTTCCTTTACTATGTTTTCCTTTACCGCCGAGTACGTGATAAATAAGCACTTAAAATTACAATAAACAATTTCATTAGTGCCCGCAGGGATCGAATCCGGGTTGCTCGCGTTACGTAATATTTTTTATACATGACAGAGCCATGTTGCAGCGACATTATTAGTATAGTTGAAGCACAAATGGATCGGCTCGACCGGGGGAAGAACCAAGCTCTAACAGAATACCAGCGTAAAATAGCAGCTGTGTTTTCTATCGTGAGTGTAGAGAACCGGAGACCCTTTTTACTGGAAACGAGGCATTCCCTCTCAGTCCTCACGGGTGACAACGCATCTGCATTTTGATTCGTAATCGAGAATATATGTAGATTTCTATGAGCCACATCAACTACTTAACATCAGTGGACTGTGTGCTCGTTTAAAAAAATAACACTATGTTAAAAAAATTTACGATCTGTTTCATAATATACATAATGTATGTTCTCAGTGAGACAGTTTGTACACAGACAGTTGTAACAGCTGTTATTACCTTTATTTTACTTTGTATGATTTTTTATATCTTTTATTTTTGTTTGTTCTCCAATAAAGTAAATAAATAAATGAAGGTCAACTCAGATATGGAGATACTAACAACCAATGCGGCTAACAAAAATAACTTCATATCCTCTAGACCGAAATTTGGTCAGACGGCCACTATCAGTGGAGAATAGGGGCCTGCGCAGGACAGGATTAAATTTCACCAGTGTGTGCGCTAGCATAGGTGCACACTCTATTATTTCACCCTCGTAGTCCTATGGGATGGCATATTGAACGGAGTGAGATCAGGCACAGGAGCAACGATTTTTTGTGCTTTCTGCGACACAGGGGTAAGTCATCAAATTCCTTACTCTGAGATGTTACTGAAATTTTTTTGACAGAAAACCCAAAAACTAATTTGGCCCTTCTCGCAGCCAGCAACAACATGATTAGCAATCACGCTCACGACCGCTAAAACAACCAGGCAGTCAAATAATAAATTAAAATTAAGATGACACCAGTAATCTATATTCATACTAGCTGTGCCCAGCATGTGCTGCAATGCTTCTTTTATTTCGAAATGTACGCTCACACAATAACTACTTTTACGTGATGATTACGTGTTGTACGTTTTTACGTGGTAGAGCCATGCTGTAGTTATATTAGTAGTATAGTTGTAGCACGAATGGGTCGGCTCAACAGATGAAGGACCACGCTCTCACAGAATACCAGCGTCAAATAGTAGCTTAGTGCTGCTGTGTTTCGTATGGTGAGTGTAGAGAATCGGAGACCCTTTTTACTGGAAACGAGGCATTTTATCTAAGTCCTCACGGATGAAAACGCATCTGCATTTTGAGTCGTAATCGAGGATAAATGTAGATGTCTATGGGCCACAGCAACCACTTACCATCAGGTGGATTGTGTGCTCGTTTGTCATCCTATCCTATAAAAAAAACAAAAAAAAAAACATAATAACTCAGCAAAATAGGACACATACAGGGAGAACAAATAAATGACGACCAAATAACATTTTTTTAATATTAAAAAGGGTGACAAACAAGCACAAAGTCCACCCAAAAACCAGAAAAGTAGAAAAGCGAAGGACAGCAGCGTCAAAGGTGCCATAGATAAAATTATTATCCCCAAAGATACAGGCGTACTATTGTAAATAAAAGAAAAGTAAGAAGAAATTAATCAACCTATAATAACCATTACAGCCTATTCAAATCTACTGCTGAACAATGACCTCCACCATAGATTGCTTCATACGAGAGATATTTGCTATAGTTGCCACGCTTGGCAAGTGGGATGGCAACCGCAGTTTTTTCATTTCTAGCCGTTATTAGGAAGAAGCTGCTACCCATATCCTGATTTGTTTCTCTGTTGCTACGTAGGTACGACACTCACGGGATCATATAGGGTAGTGGATATTCATACACCACCACTACATGGTCAAAACAATATACTTACAGTTAATAACGTCATAACTTGACGCATTTTAACGAAGTCCAGTACTTTTAGTAGTTCTACTAGATTGGTCTCCAAATAGTCTAATACTATTATTATACCTCTGCAATAATCATGGGCTGTCACATATTCTACCATCTGTAAATAAAGGTAAAAAAAGTTATTTATAGCAGCTACACACTGAAACCGACTTAAGTATGCCATTGAAAAATGTATTATTTTATTAATTTTAGTCTTTTTTATAGAATACTTTTTATGACAAACGAGCATACGATCCACGTAGTAGTAAGTAGATGCTGAGGCCCAGAGACATCTACATTTATCCATGATTAAGAAACAATGCAGATGCGTTGTCACCCCTGAGGACGGAGATGGAATGAATTTTTTCCAGTAAAAAGGGTTTCCGATTCTCTACACTCACTATGCGAAACCCAGCAGCATTAAGCTGCTATTTTACGTTGGTATTCAGCGCGAGCGTGGGCCTACATCGGTCGAGCCAACCCATACATACTACTACCATAAAATAGCTGCAGCTTGGCTCTACCACGTAAATAACGTAGTATTTTAAAGTCGGTTTTTACTTTTTATTAAAAGTTTAATTGTGTGACACTTTTGAGTGGACTAAGGAAATGTCGTTTAAATACGGCTCCAAGTTGCCTCATGGCAACATGCATTTATATCGACAGTAGAACAATTTGAAGAAAATCACATAAAAATTTGAGGTGAAATAGTTTTCGGTACTTATGCGGCGATTCCTGCTGGACTAAAAGTAATGCCTCAAAATAAACATGTGCCGCATTGTTTTGAATTGAAAATACTTTAAAATACTAATTGGACTTCCTATAATGTCGCTCAAATGTCATGTATCAGGTATTTAGTTATCCTTCTTGTTTATTTACAGCAAATAATTATTACACAAAAATTAAATCACCTTGTTTGGAAACAGCTCTGAAGAAGAGGACTACAGGATTTGTTTTGTACAAGTGAGTAAAGTAACCAGTTTTTAATAAACATAATACATTTCATTATTTTAAAATAATATTTATTTTATATAACATGTTGAAATATGCGTATAACACAGTCACGCACTAAAATATCAGAAAATGAACTTATTCCTAATCAACATCATGAAAATTCTGAATAAGTAGTCTAATGTTCGTTAGGCTAGGTATTGAAAGATCTGCTAGTTTCCTGGGTTACGAATTTGTAAAATATTAAATATTAATCACAGATACAATGTACGGAATGGAGGTAGTTTGTGGAGAGGTAGGAAGCAGTACAATTGAAATGGCGAGGTTCAAAATGTCAACATCAATTTCAAGTAAAAGTTAAAAGTAGGTATATAAGGACTTTTCACAAACCACTAAGGCTAGTTTATACTATTTCAGATCGTGCAGCAACACGGACATCTTAGCAGCAATTTATTTTCTATTGGTTGTTGGTTCTTCCAGCGACATGGTCGGCCCATTGCCAGTCCAGATCATTATTCCATTATGCTGCATCGGTTTCTCTGTTTCTCCTATACACTAACTCTTTAGCAATATATAACGAAATATTTACTTGCCACAAACTTGTAAGTCAAAATACTTACTGCTTAAAGTGTTTTCTACAATATTTATAATATATATATATATATATATATATATATATATATATATATATATATATATTTTTATTTATTAACAAGAGTTACGTTTTATGGAATTTCTTCAAGTCGTTCAAAGTCCTTTAACGAAACTTTATCATTAAAAAAACTGTTGACTGATTTTTCAATCACATGATAAAAGTTAATCCATATCTATATTATATATATATACATATATATGTATATATATATATATATATATATATACACATACATATATATATTATATATATAAATAAATAAGCGTTAACGCCTGTCACCCATGGGGGTAGACACGGACTTTCATTTGGCACGAACCGGACAAACCTCTCCCGCTTCTTCCACATCCATATAATATTGAAGTAATATGTACTTACGTACTAGAACAGCTATCTCAAACAAAAAATGTGCGCTACTCTGTGTTCGCGCGGTTGTTTTTTATCATAGAATGAACATAGATAGAATGATCCGTAGGTAATAGTAGATTGTATTGTTAAATAGCTAAATTATATCGAGAACAATATTTAAATTTTGTCATTTATTTTGTATATTATATTTGTTTATTTAATATAATATTATATCACAATTACATTTTAATGATATTTTTATCTGAATATTTTAAAAGGTATCTTTGTCAAATATAAAAAAAAAACATACTAATTTGAATCATAAATGCTGTAAATAATCGTTCATAAATGCTGGGCACGCGAGAGTTAAAAATGGACGAATTTATACCACTTTGACTTTGATGTGGAAACCTAAAAATAAAATAAAAGAATACTAAGCAGATTTAAACATGAAAAATTTTGCCAAATTATAATATTTACGTGGTAGAGCCATGCTGCAGTTATATTAGTAGTATAGTTGTAGCACGAATGGGTCGGCTCGACCGGGGAAGGACCACGCTCTCACAGAATACCAGCTGAATAGTAGCTTAATGCTGCTGTATTTCGTATGGTGAGTGCAGAGAACCGGAGACCCTTTTTACTGGAAACGAGGCATTCCATCTTAGTCCTCACGGGTGACAACGCATCTGCATTTTGATTCGTAATCGAGGATAGATGTAGATGTCTATGGGCCACAGCAACCACTTACCATCAGGTGGACTGTGTGCTCGTTTGTCACCCTATCCTATAAAAAAAAATAACTTATATATGTTTCTAAAAAAATGTGTATATTAATATATTCGTCCTATACTTAAGTACCCACAGAAATGTCGCATCTGAACATATTAATTTCATAATCTATATTCATTCACAGACATTTCTTGAATTATTTGTGCAATATCTAAGTACACAAGACGGCATATTTTTATCAAGAGATTTTTTTTAAGTCAACACAACACGTGACAACTCTACAAGCGCCTAGCTATTAACTGATTAAAGTGCGGTGCATGCACCGCAGTTGAGTGGAACAGAGTAGCTGAATGCAGTGTCTCCTCTAGTACGTAGTACATAATAGCTCAATGTACCTACACAAACTAGCTCGTCGGTTATGGGTACTCTTGATTACATTCATTTTCAATATATCGCCAATTTGGTCGATAAACTTACGCCTAGGGTGCCCTTTCCCGACTCTGTCATTCACTTTTGCAAGATAAATTTGTTTTGTCACTCTTTCCTCATTCATTCCTTCTACATAGCCAAATCAACAAAGCTATCCTTTCTTAATCCTAGTCATAAGTTCATCTTGACACAATTTACTTACACTTACACTTACACACAAATACACTTACACACAAAATTCATCACATAACCAGTCCAGCCGATACTTCTCAGATAACTGTATTCTATATATTACTAGCGATCCACCCCGGCTTCGCTAACTAACTTTTCAAATAATTTTTATATATAGAGATTATGCAGTTTAAGAGAGTTGCAGTTAAAGAAGTGAAATACACCTTCCTCACTTAAAAATTTTATAACTACGTAATTATAAGTACACTAGGCACTTATAAGTGTTATTGGAGTCCAAGTAAGGTTTGAAATGAAGAGACTAAAGTACTTACCGCAACTAACCATCGAAAGTAATTCATCATATCGGCATCAAACTGTTTTCCAACATTCTTTAATAAGTAAATTCTGTAATAGTCATCAGTCATCTTAGGTAATAAGCCATCCCATCTGAAAATGGATTTTAACTATATTAGTAAGCTTTTGCAATAGCAGATCATTGCATGGACCTGTGCCCCAGAGATGAAATCTATGTCATTTGAAAGTACAGATCTTCTATATAAAGAATTAGAAAAGTGCATGTAGCTATGCAGTAGTGGACAAAAGTTATGAATGTCTGTTTTTATCATTATTTTTATTACACAATGTAAATATTATTAAAGTTCCAATTCATGAGTGTTAAGTAGGTTAATGTATATGCATGATGATTAGGTTGTATCCTGACTGGTTTATCTAAAAAAAAGGACAGCAGTTTTTTCAGTCTTTGAAATTATTATTTGTAACTAGTTTTTGTAACATAACTATTGTTACGAGCTTGAGGTTCGTGACAATAAAAATTGCCGATAAAATTACCTAAATTAACACTTTAATTTACTTTACACAAATTAAAACTAAAAACACTAATAATTAAACACACTAATTCACTTAATTCCGCTCCGAAGCTTCGCTTGTGTCGCCGAGTTCAACTCTGCCCCGATCGCATCTTGCAGCGCCTATTTATATAATTAGCAAAGAAGCGTCCCGAACATTCGCGCAAATGCGCGCCAGGCAACGAGTATTCGAGTGTAGATTTTCCAGAAACTTAGTTCTTCGGGTGGCGCTGTCGGTCGAAAGATTTGTGATGTCAATTTCTCAATGCTCCCCTCGCTCTCGTTCCTGACACTAGATGGCGCTAGTGTATCGTCGACTTGAGCGCGTAACACTGCCCCCTCCTAAGACATTCTCGTCCCGAGCATTATCAGCCCCATAATAACGCGCCAAGCGATCCACATGGACGATCTTAGGAGTCCCTCTTGCGCCTTTCTGTAACGGCTCCGCAATGTCAAGGGCTGTTCTATCCCGTGGTGCACCAACATTGTACAATTTCGGTGCTCCTCTACTACGTGTCTGAGGTCCCCGCACGGCCGCACAACTTGTACATGTACGACACCAATGCTCGACATCGTCACGATAATGGACCCAGTAAAACTGTTCTCGGACCTTCAGTAGAGTTCGTTTAACTCCCAGATGGACTCTTGAACGACCATTATGGCACAGCTGTAGAACATTCGGCACTTTAGCTTTAGGGACAACCATTTGCAAACGACAGCTGTCCCTTCGACCTTTGTCCCATTTACGACACAGGACTCCATCCTGAATCAGCAAGCTGTCCCGTTGGGCCCAATAGCTTTTCGTGGTTGAACTCATCGCTGAGACGTCCCTCCACTTAGGCTTGGTAGCACGGGCCTTCATCCATCCCAGAATCGGCTTGATGTCCGGATCTTCCTGCTGTGCATGTCGTAGGCTGTCCTTCCACCCGTTGCTGAGGTGGTCTGTCCTGAGCATCCTCACGGATACCACTTCCTTACTCTCTTGCCTACTACAATGGTTGCAATCTTCAGGACAAGGTCTTCTTGTCAATGCATCTGCGTTGCCGTGAGATTTCCCGCTGCAGTGTCTGATAGTAAAGTCGTATTCCTGCTGCTGCTGGGCGGTGCTGTTAGCCGCACTTCCTTTCTGAGACCGTTCACCTTCCCTTCCTAGGGTGTGCTTAGGGCAGCTGGACCGAAGATGGCCCCTTTCTCTACAGCCATAGCACCTAGGGCTGTATCTTTTATTGTGGTCGCGAACCGTAACTGCTATAACCTCCCTAGCGTGAGGTGAACGATGATCCTGTCGCCGCCAGGCAGTGCCGTTAGCTGTACTACCCTCTCGAGATCGATCAACTCTCCTTTCCACGGTTAGTTTAGGGCAGCTGGATCGAAGATGGCCCCTTTCCCCACAGCCATAGCACCTAGGGCTGTATCCTTTGCTGCGGTCACGGACTGTAGCTGCTGCAACCTCCCTGACGCGATGGGAACGATGATCCTGCCGCACGGCTTCCACCTCCAGTGCATGGGCCAAGGCGTTCTTAAGCGTCTCGTGGTGCCCGAGCCTCCAAGCAGCTCTGACTTCCAGGTCACGGATGCCGTCGATGAATGTCTGCACCAGGTTCCCTTCAATGAGCGCAGGTACAGACCGGTATGCTTTTCGCACCAGCTTCTCCACTTCTAGAGCCCACTGCTGCAGGTTTTCGTTGATGCGCTGCACACGATCTTTAAGCTGCGCACGAAAGACGTGTTCCAGGTGAGCGTCGCCATATCTTGCCTCCAATGCCTCAAGGAGTTGCTCATAAGTCACTTCCTCACCGAGAGATTCCAGAACTGTTAAGGCCTGGTCGCGCAGGCCTAGTGTGAGAGCAGTCATGGCCTGACTTTTATTCCAGCCGTTCGCCTTCATAACAGCCTCGAACTGGATTTTGTAGGCTGACCAGGAAGAGGTACCGTCGAACGGTGGCACCTTGAACCCACGTAGCGAAGGTGTTGTAGCTACTACGGGAGCAGTAGCTCCATCTCCAAGTTTGAGTTCGTCCAGTGATTTCTTCATGTCAGCCATTACGTTGTCAACCCGATTGTTTACTTGGTCGAT
Organism: Parnassius apollo; assembly: GCA_907164705.1. NCBI lineage: Eukaryota > Metazoa > Arthropoda > Insecta > Lepidoptera > Papilionidae > Parnassius > Parnassius apollo. The sequence goes on along the minus strand of CAJQZP010001449.1, from coordinate 9,309,395 downwards.
TCGGGTTTCAGCTTTCTCGATTCGGTTTTCAGCTTTCGCGATTTGGGTTTCAGCTTCCGACAGGCGGTTGTCATGCTGAGCAACCCTATCCTTTACCTCCTTTATCTCCTTCCCGAAGGTAGCGTGGAGGTCCTTCATGAGGAGCATCTGCTCTTCCAACCGACGGGCCTGTTCCTCCTGTCCGCCCCGCAGCTGCTCTTCCAATCGGCGGGCCTGTTCCTCCTGCTGCTCTTTCAACTGACTGGCCTGTTCCTCCTGTCCGCGCTTCAGCTCCTGCAGCATCACCATCAGAGCACCTAAGTCAGGTGCTGCAGATGTAGGAGCTACCGACGGGCCTGCAGCCGGTGGCTGGCCCTCCGAAGTCTGCGGCGTTGCACCACCAAATCTGCGTTGGTCCGTCTCCTGCTGGCGTTGACTTCGGGTACGGACACCCTCCGTTTCCTCCTTAGGTAAAATCGGCATGATTTTATCCCACTTCTGACACCAATTGTTACGAGCTTGAGGTTCGTGACAATAAAAATTGCCGATAAAATTACCTAAATTAACACTTTAATTTACTTTACACAAATTAAAACTAAAAACACTAATAATTAAACACACTAATTCACTTAATTCCGCTCCGAAGCTTCGCTTGTGTCGCCGAGTTCAACTCTGCCCCGATCGCATCTTGCAGCGCCTATTTATATAACTAGCAAAGAAGCGTCCCGAACATTCACGCAAATGCGCGCCAGGCAACGAGTATTCGAGTGTAGATTTTCCAGAAACTTAGTTCTTCGGGTGGCGCTGTCGGTCGAAAGATTTGTGATGTCATTTTCTCAATGCTCCCCTCGCTCTCGTTCCTGACACTAGATGGCGCTAGTGTATCGTCGACTTGAGCGCGTAACACTATTGTTGATCGAAGTATATTAGACAGAAAATAATTAAACTTACGTATTACACTGTTTATAATTAGTGGAGCACTCGCGTGGGGCTACGCACTTAAGTATAAGTAAAATACGATAAAACACAAATACGGAGGAAAAGCGTTAAATATCATATAACGAGAAACGGCGCGAATGAGTCGGTAATAATGGTGGTTAATATAGCGCATAGCGCCATATTATAGCGCGGTATCTCTTCATAACACATAGCGCGTGATATGTCACCATGGCGCCATTGCGCTATGGCGCTTTGGCGCTATTAAGTATTAATATCTAACGGCAATTAGTTCTAGCAGTAGCACTGTTGGGAGAGGACGTGTGACGCAAATTTGATTTCGTAGCGCGCTATTCATCGCGCGCGACCTAATTTAATGTTAGACGTTGTTTAGTTAGTGTATACTGTATATTATAAGTGATCAAAGGACACAGTTGTGATAAAAGAAGCCTAACTATTGTTTTTAAATGTAAATAAAATATAGATACAAAAGTGTATATAATAGTGTATGTAAATAATTGATTTTTATAAATACAATAAATAAACTTTTAAATACACCTTTGCCTCATGGAGCGAAAACTAGGGCGTGGCATATTTTACGCTGCTACCACACGGCGAGTAGCCGAGTCTGTTCTTTCGGCTTTGTCGCTCTTTTAGCACCACCCGGGGGAAACGTGTAGGGTGGGCCTAGGATTAGGTGGTCGAAGCCTACGGACGCGAGCGACTGTGACAGGGTGAGAAACTGTGTGATAAAAGAAGAGTGTGGTTTGCAAGATGATGCGGTGACCAGGATTAAGAAAGGATTGCTTCGGTGGTTTGGTTATGTAAAAAGAATGAATGCGGATAGACTGACAAAGCAAATATATGTTGCAGAAGTGAATGGAAGAGTCGGAAAGGGACGTCCTACGCGGAAGTTTGTCGACCAAATTGGCGATATACTAAAAATGGGCCAAATTAGGAGTACCCTTAACCGACGAGCATGTATGCGTAGGTATATGGATGTGGAAGAGGCGAGAAAGGTATGTCAGGATCGTGCTAAATGGAAGTCTGTAGTCTCTGCCTACCCCTCTGGGTGACAGGCGTGAGTGTTTATGTATTATGTATGTAAATACACCTTTATTTGATTTATAATTTATATTAAGGTTAAAATAATTTTTACATCAATTATAATAAAAAATAATAAATTTTATTTCGATTCTAAAATAAAATTAATTCTATTTAAAAAAATACATGACTTAAAAATATTTTTAGGATTATAGAAAGTAGTAAGCCTGAAAAGTATGAAAAAGCGTGCATTGGTTTTTCTTTACCGCTTTATTTCATTTTAGTCTAAAATGCGACTTATTACGAAATAATGTTCTTATATAGCATGCGATCTATCCAATGAACGACATGTAATGTAACGTGCTAAGAGATATAACGTGCTGCAAAACTTAACGCGCTTACCGGCCTCCTACACGCTTTCTTATAAATAGCGCACTATAACATAGCGTATTTAATAGCGCGCTAGAAATTTATAGTTTATAGTCTGTAGCGTGCTATTGATTTATAGTCGTTTTGAACAACTATAGTCGGTAAATGTGAATTGGTAAGTGATCAATTTTGAAATTGACACTTCGACTGTCTGTTGATGCTTGACGGACGGATTCAGTGTTGCAAGTACTAAAGTAAAATAACCCTACTCTATAATGTAACGCTGCGTGTTTAAGCTGTTGCTGTATTAAAAAATAAATAAAATCCTTTAGTTTTTGATTATTTTGATGTATTTATTCATTAATTGAAGGCTTGTATATACATAACATAACATACATAACATATCATAAATAAAGTATTTTTATGAGTTTAGATATTGCTTTTCCCTACTCTGATCTTTTTAAGTATTATATGGCCATATTAAAGGAGCTATAGAGTGACTTCTTTGGTCTAAAGGTCTAGATACCAGGCCATAAACTCCAAAAAAAAATAGAGTGACTTGAAAGAGAAGAAATCACTTTAAATACTTTTAAACTTGATTATTTTTCAACAGCTGCTATGAAATGTTAATAGTTATTCAAAATTCTTTTTTATTTTATTTAAATTAATAGCAATAGTCTTATTTTTGTACAGCTTGAGGCACATTTTGGCCATCTCATTTATTAAAATTCTACTTAAAGTATTTAAAATGTTTTAAAGAAAAGAAATTCAAAGTCGAATACATTACAATAATAAAGATAAATAACATTTAAAATATAATTGGAAAATTGGTCAAAATTTTTATTCATTAAAATAATTCGTTACTGTGCGTATTCTTGTAATGCTGTGAGGGTGTTCCTGTAATGATTGCTTAATATAAAAAGAGTTGCCGGAGACATTGTCAATGTATCTCACCCACAAACAAGTTACCTTCAATCATTCAAAGGTGGAAATTTTAAAGTGATATATTATTACAAGAGGAGTTCCTCGAAACTGAAGAGATACGACAAAGAGGTTCTTTCTAGCGGTAAAGGCCCAAATTTGTGTCCTATGGGAAATATCCATGTCATGCATATATATATATATACATGACATGCATATATGTATATATGCATATCCCATGAGCATATTCATGTTTGTTACTTCATGCCTTTGTGCAATAGCTCTATGATACGTGAATTTTTGGCAACTGGTAACTTTTAGTAACGTGCTACTATGATACGTTGGTGCTAGTTTTAATATAACAAGAGTACTAATTTTGTTGACAAAGTCGATAGGGATCATGTGGATGTGTTGTGAGGGGAGCCATCCGTATGATAGTTACATGGATGTCTACTTGATATTCTCAATTTTGCTCTCTGGGTTTTGGTTTGCGTCACACCTAAGTGCATTGATGCTTACTGCTACTTGCGGTATTAAGTCGTGTGTTGAATCAGCGGTGTGTGATTCGACGTATCTTGCAGTTTTGTTTAATGGAGGTATGCGTGGTGATGTCTGCTGGGATTGTATTGGGGACGTCGTATTGATGCTTGTTGCGTCCTGCAGCATTGCGTCATTGCGATGGTTGTTTGGCGGGTCATTATTCTCAATGGCGCTCTCTGCGTTTTGGTTTGACTCACACCTAAATAGCTTTGCCCAAGTCGAATCCCTCCATTACTTATTAATTAATTAAGGGACTGCAGACTGTTCGACCTCCGTAATGTTTTATATAACAACATAATAATATATCACTGTAAAATTTCCACCTTTGAATGATTAAAGGCAACTTTACCGAGTTACCTATCCTTCTTTTACTGGTTCGCCAGTTATTTTACTGCGAACTATGGTCCATTTCCCGAGTTAACGTTCCTTTTCGGTGAGAGCGCGTGGATGGCATTCACTGCTAAGACTGAGCTCTACACAGGTCTAGTGCCTCGCCAAATTTTTTTAAAGTGCGAATCCTTGTATCGAGTATTTTATATAAATATTGTGACCAGGTGTTCCAGGTGGGAAGGGATTATTTGATAAGGAATCGATTGGTGTCAACCTGCTGCAAATGGAATAGGTACGATAAGTTGTTCTTAAACTTTATGAGCCCTGTCTTCGTGAACGTAGTTCTTTAGCTTGAAATAATTATAAGGCACTACCAACAGCTTTCGGTTGCTTTGGTGAATATTCATGTTTCCAAGAGATACCTTAAAGTTCTAAGTTACTTAACAAACGTTTCTGGTTAACAAAGGTTTCTGACTACAACGATCTTTTAAGACACCATAAATATAACAAGCGACCTTTTTTCTAAATATAGAGAGATGGAGCGGGACGCGTAGACCTTCTGACACTGCACCCTGTCCCCGATATGGATATTTTTAACATCTCACATTTTTGTTAGATGTGTTTACCATATAATGGAAAATGTCATCATTATCATCAATCATTCGGGCATATTGAATTTTAGTCGAATGTCTCGACACCCCGTGTCTAAGATTATTCCTGTTTAAAATTCTGGCAACGTACCTGTAATTTTCTAGGAGCTGTCGTTGATTATAGCAGCTGTCAGCTGTTATCATCAGGTAAACAGCATTCTCCTCTATCAAAAAATGATATGATGGAACTCCCTAACTCCCGTCACCGAAAAGAGAAATCGGCCAAAAAGGGAGTTATAAAAAACGTAACAATCAATACTTACATAATGTCCGAGTACTTGTATTCAGTCTTAAAATCGATAAATTTATAGAACTGCGGCATCAACGTTCTAAGAGTGCAATTTTTGTCTATTTTTGACTTTGCGCGCTCCACTGAACCCTTGCTGGCAATTATTCTTCTTTCTAAATATTCTCTGGCTGAAACAAACAAATTATGAAATAAAATATAATGGATACATACCATCTTAAATGGTAGCCACTCTAAAGCCGTATTAAATGTTTTGACCGGGGACAGGAACATCGCACCTTCTTTAGATTCTTAATCAAGGGTAATTATAAACGTTCAGGGCTCCTTAGTTTCATCAGAGAGAGAAAGAGAGTGACAATTGTATATTCTATTTCGTTCGATTAAAAAGCATTATATTTTTATCAATGATTTATTAATTTATGATTTTACATTAATGTCATCATGATTATCATAAAGGATGTTACTAGTTTAGTATTTATATGAATAGTAATACTAACAGATTTAATGAACTAGACTAGTAAAACAAAAACAATTGAAAGTTATTAAGTAAAAACGTTTTTTAAGAGAATTTTACCGATATTTCGATATTTTTTCGATAAATAGAAACCTATCGATATATTTTCTTAAAATATCAATACTATATATGTGTATATCGATAATTTTTGTCACTTTCTACATCCCTAACGCGTGTCAGGTAGAGATAATAAAACTACATACAATTGGCAAATAAAATTCTAATCTAATTTAATTTAATTTTTTGTTGTCGTGTTTTAAGAAGCTAAGTTATTTCTATATATTTGAATACTGATTCTGATAACGCACTTAAAGCGTATATTCAAGTATGTATGCGCAAGTCAAAATCTACTTGATCACTCTAGAACGGCGCGGCGTAATAGTGACGCAATCTACAATGTTCTCTCTGTGTGCTAAACAGGATTGTTGCGGATGCAGAATTTTTGACATACGTGGATGCCGATGCGTATTTTTAGAGGCTCACATACGCAGTTGCGGATGCGGATGCGTAGTTCAAGTTTTATTTTTTTTACAAAAAAGTACTTTTTATTTAGTAACTGGATGAGCGCAAGGCAACTATAGTTCATAAAAGATAGCTTGATCTCTGCGACAGCTGTCAGTAAAATCACGCCTATGAAGTCCTGAATTTCTAAGTAGTACAGACAGTACCTGTCAAAGTCATACTTTATGGGCATGCCGACCTAATTAGTGCATGCCCATAAAGTATGACATTGTCAGGTACTGTACTTCTGTACTACTAAGAAATTCAGGACTTCGTAGGCGTGATTTTTACTGACAGCTGTCGCAGAGATCAAGCTATCTTTTATGAACGATAGCACGAAATATTTCCATTCTGTTGAAACTAAGATGATAAAATATTCCACATAACAGCTTATGAGGTTGGTGCTAAGATATAGTGTATAGACAAATCCTGACTTCGTAAGCTAATATTGTGCGGAAATTATTTTATTCTTTTAGTAAATAAAAAAAATATCAATGATGCAAACCGGTAACATTTATTGCTGTGACGGACGACAGCTGTTATGTTATAGGTTCTATTATTGTGTTATATACTATTTACTTTATATTATAAGTCCTCTATACTCCTATATTGTTATTCTTATATTACTTATTTACTTTAAAACTAAATTACATTGTTTACCTAGAAACCAAACTAATTAGATTGAAATATTTAAATACTAATGTTTACTGTTCCAAAGTTTACCATTCTTAATTGTATCTTAGAATAAGTTAACGATAAACACAAATAAGCATAATGTTATTCCTTTATCTTTACCCCTACCTCCTAGCTTCCCACGATCCTTCACTATATAAACCAAGTCCTTCGATCCCACAACACAATTCTATTTCCAAACTCTCTGACTCAACTTCTATATTTTAAGTTAGTTTGTATTATAGTTAAATATATTAAATAAATTTATTTTTAAAAGAGTTTTTGTCTCTGCCACATAACAAATTTGGCACAGTCGGTAGGATCTCGCGTGATTCATTCGCTTAAATCGCGTAAAGACGAAGTGAACGTACCAAATTCGACGGGACAGCATCGCCCAACAAGAAGACAACGTACGGTAGCTGAAGGCTTTTGAAGAACTTCGCCGAACCATGCAGCTCCACATTTTATTGTTATTGTGGTAAGTGGCTAAACTTATTTGTTCAAATTCCTATTTTCCATTTTTACCAAAATATTTTTCCTACATCTACCACCTCATTTCACATTATTTTTTTTATATATAATCATACTATTCGGTTTTATACTATTATATTATACTATTCTATTATATCAATTATTCATATTATTGTATTGTATTACCTGTGTAAAACAAAGAACACTAAGATGGCTTTAGACATTACCACATTACTTAAATTAATTCCCTCATTCGAAACAGACAATAACGATCAAGTGTATAGATTCGTTAGGTCATGCAATTCAGCTTTTGACCTTAGTTCAGCGGACCAGAAGTCAGTACTTTTAGTATACGCGTTGAACAATATTACTGGTTCGGGTGCGGCAGATGTTCACAGTAAAGAATATGCCTCATGGACCGACTTAAGAACATTCCTTATCGAAAAATTCTCTAACGTTAAAACCATAAAAACCACACCTTAATCTCGAACTGCAATCTATGTTTCAAAAACCTACAGAAACACTAACTGAATATTTTCACAGAGTCGACCTTTGTCGCTCTAAAATAATAGAGAAGTTAAACGCCGAAATATGCGACAAGACATTACTAGGTCGCTTAGCCACAACGGAAGAAACGGCTCTTAACGTTTTTGTCAATAGTATTAGCTCCGATATTGGATCAATGCTAAGAACAAAAGAATTCCCCACCCTTTGCGAAGGAGGCCGATTCGCACTACAATAGGACAAAATTCGTGCGATGAACAAGGCTAGGCAATCTCTATTTAGGCTAAATACTACGCGGCCACCACCTTTTACAAAACCACCATATATTACCCATAATTATTATAAAAATAGTAATACAACTAAGCCTATAAATCGAACTCATTTACCTTTTACACAAACCACGTACAATAATGCCAACACACCGCAACAAATTACGAAATTATGCAGTTATTGTAAAAATATTGGGCATAATATTACAGAATGCCGTAAAAGAACTTATAATAATAATATAAGAAACAATCAAGCCCAACGCGCACTTCCTGCACCTCCTATCCCAGTTAATCATTTAAACTGCCAAGCGACCAACGAGATGAGCAACTCGTTGGAAATCGCTTCAGTATCCTGCTCACCGATCCCGACTCAAGACGTCGAGAACCTGCAAATATGAACTCCAGCAAATCCAACCCTATTTCTCAAAAGCGTCCTCGACCGCCGAACCATCGAGATCACACAACGCAAACAAACAGCGTACCTTCTAAATCACCGCTTAAGTGTCAGACAAAGTTGAAAAATGTGTCTACACAAACTAGCGACTTAAGTACTACATCACATACACATCACTCAATATTCAAAAATTCCAGTTCTCAAACGGAAACCTACGAACAGGATAGCCAGCCCCAAACCCTTGGTTTTCCAAAACATGCTATTCCTTCTACATCCACTGACTCTTACTACAATCTCTACTACATTTACTATCTCTACTACATCCACTGACTCTCTCGAGACTACTAAACCTACTACGTCCACTGATTCCATCAAGACCACTACACCTCCTACATCTACAAATTCCACTGTTTCCAATAAACCACGTTCGAAACCGAAACCTATAACTAAAAAGCTTAAGTTAAAACATCCTAAATTTAAATGTAATACAAAATCTTTTGCCATATCTGCCTTAAACGATATACCACCCGATAACCTCTTACACTGCACTTTTCACGTAGAAGGCAAACCAGTGACATTTCTCATAGACACCGGAGCAGGGATCTCGGTAATAAAAAGGGATAAAAAAGGTTCGTCACCTTTAAATAAATTAAACATCGTGTCAATCGTAGGTATTTCCGGTAGCCAAAATTCAATTACAACCTCAGGCACCACCGAAATATCTCTAGATTATTTACCTAAATATCGTTTTCATGTTGCTTTTCTTAACATCAAAGCAGACGGTATCCTAGGCAACGATTTTATCAGAAAGAATAATTGCAGCATTCATATTCATTCTAAAATAATGAGAATACGTGACAGATCATACAACCTACATTATTTGAACGAAAATCCTCAAAATATAATCGAACCTAATAACCAATTCCTTTCTAGCCGTTCCGAGAGTGTAATTATGTGTAGAACAAAAAATATAAATTCCGGGACAGCAATAGTCGAAAAACAAATAATAGATAACGGTATTGTTATTCCCAACGCATTAGTTGAAGTCAAAAACAACTCATTTGTTATCACTATGTGTAAATACAAACAAATCCGATAAAGTAATTAGCATTCCAAACATCGAAGTTCAACCTTATCAACCAAATCAACAAACTAACAACATTAATAAACACTCAATTAATAATCTTAATCACACATCCGACACCGATAGACAAAAGCAAGTACTCAACCTCATTAGACGCGAACATTTAAACAAAGAAGAATCGAACTCATTAGATAAAATTGTCTCCAAATACCCCGACATATTTTTCATCGAAGGCGACTCCCTTACATTTAGCAATCATACAAAACATCAAATACCTATCACTACTGACATTCCAATTCACACGAAAACCTATCGCTTTCCTCATGTACACGAACAAAAAGTAAAATCACAAGTCCAAAAGATGTTAGACCAAGACATTATCAGACCTAGCTCATCTCCTTGGAGTTGCCCCATCTGGGTTGTTCCTAAGAAACTAGACGCATCTGGGAAACAGAAATGGCGATTAGTTATTGATTACCGCAAGTTAAATGAAGTCACAGTAGGAGACAGTTATCCTCTTCCTAATATCACAGATATTCTAGACAAATTAGGATATTCTCAATATTTTACCACATTAGATCTTGCCTCAGGTTTTCATCAGCTAGAAGTTGATCAAAAAGATATACCTAAGACGACTTTTAGTACACCATATGGCTATTACGAATATAAAAGAATGCCATTTGGTTTAAAAAACGCACCAGCGACATTTCAGCGTGTAATGGACTCCGTGTTGTATGGCTTACAAGGTGAAAGATGTTTCGTTTACCTCGACGATATAATTGTCTTTGCTTTCAGCCTTCAAGAGCATGAACAAAAACTTGAATAAGTTTTCTCTAGACTTAGAAAATATCAACTAAAGATTCAACCAAACAAATGCGAATTTCTTAGACGCGAAGTTGCTTATCTTGGCCATATCATTTCGAACGAAGGCGTTAAGCCGAACCCCGATAAAATTCGGGCAGTTCAAGAATTCCCTATTCCTAAATCATGTAAAGATATAAAGGCATTTCTAGGCCTTACAGGATACTATCGTCGGTTTATTCCTAATTTCAGCAAATTTACTAAACCTTTAACTAGCCTTCTTAAAAAGGACACTACCTTCATATGGGGTGAAACCCAACAACAATCCTTCAGTGAATGCAAACATCTTCTTACTAACCCTCCCATCTTACAATATCCAAACTTCACAAAAAGAATTCATACTGACCACCGACGCTTCTATAAACGCCCTAGGTGCTGTGCTATCGCAAGGCGAAATAGGCAAGGATTTGCCTATAGCATATGCATCTCGGACACTAAATAAAGCAGAATCAAACTATTCCACTATCGAAAGAGAGTTATTAGCTATCGTTTGGGCAGTTAAACATTTTAGACCATATTTGTTTGGTAGAAAATTTAAAATTGTAACTGACCGCCCGCTACCATGGCTTTTCTCGAAAAAGGACCCTGGTAGTCGGTTAGTACGATGGCGACTTAAACTCGAAGAATACGAATATGAAATAGTATATAAGGCAGGTAAGAACAACACTAATGCAGATGTTCTTTCACGCCCGCCAATTCTCCACACGAACATAAATCATCCCACAAAAAGCGACAAAAACACACATCTCGACCCAAACTCTTCGGAAGACTATTTACAATTAAACTTTCAACACTACTTAGAAATCGACTCTCACACTTTTAATACTCCAAATCTCCATATTTCCCCAGACTGCCTCTTAATCGAACGTCACAAAAACATTCTTATCCCAATCTCGTGTCAACTTTCCGATAAAAATACCCTTTCCAATCAAGCAATTTCCACTTGCACTCAAGTGGACCCATTTTTAAGTAAACCCAAAACACTTTACGAAACTGATTTCTTAGTTTCAGATAAGAAACAAAATATTATATTAGGCTGTTCGAGACCCACTCACTTCGATCCTTGGGATTCTGAGAGCTATTTTAAAATATTACTCGCTTGTCTACACAACCATAAATTAAAATCACTTTACGTTCCGGACTTAAAAAACGACACCACTTGTAAACTTAAAGGAAACGAACAATTACATATAACAGCTTATTTACCCGACCTTTACGAATACAAGATCACCATATGTGAAAATAAAGTTAAAACTCCAGCTCCAGAAGAGATAGAATCAATCCTTAAAACCTTCCATGATGATCCCTTATCAGGACATCGTGGCATTATCGAAACGACACACAAAATACGATCTGAATATTTCTGGAAAGGAATGACCGATACTATTAAAAATTATATAGATAATTGCCAAATATGTCAACGAAACAAAATTTAACGTAAGACATATAAAGCTCCCATGGTTATTACTTCCTCTTCCACTGAACCTTTTGAACGCGTAACTATTGACTTAGTCTCTTACTCAGACATAACAAACTTTTTTAATAAATACATACTCACACTACAAGATGACTTGACTCGTTTTGTTCAAGCATACCCTATTCAAGATAAACAAGCAACAACAGTAGCCAAATCTCTTCTAATTTTCTGTCAACATTACGGCGTACCTAAACGTTTCCATTCCGATCAAGGTACAGAATTTCTAAATAGCGTAATCAAATAATTTATGAAATTACTAGGATCTAATCACACAGTTAGTACCGCATATCACCCTCAGACTAACGGTTCTTTAGAACGATTCCACGCAACATTACGCGACCACATCCGAATGTACCACAAACGTAACCAATCTAATTGGGATCAAATCGTACCATTTGCCGTTATGTGCCATAACACATCAATAAATCAATCCACAAAATTCACACCACACGAATTACTCTTCGGCTACAAACCGCGTTCGCTTTATTCTCTAAAAGCTAATGACGACTATACAACTCATGACTACCTAAGAGATTTAAACGAAAGACTCAAGGTATCCCGTGACATAGCTCGCCAAAACGTTGAATCAATGAAAGAAAAGGCAAAAGAGCGATACGACAGTAATATTAAAAATATAGCCAAATTTAACGTAGGTGATAAAGTTATGCTCAAAGTCCCAAGTCCAAACAACTTAAATAGCCTTTGGGACGGCCCTCATGTTATTGTTAGAATAGGTTTTAATGAAAATTATGTTATACAAAAATCTGGAAAAAACCAATTAGTACATGCGAATCGTTTAAGACCATTGCATGAATTCACTCCATCATCATAACATTTACTCTAAGACTAGATCGTAATTATTCATAAAATATTTAACTTTATTTTTATTGCAGGGTGGCTCAAATAATGGCACACCCTAATCCCTTAAGCAATAAGACCCTTAGTTTAAATGAAAATCTTTTAAATTTTATAAACAACCCATATATTAATTTTACAATTTGTTCTATTATTAAATTATTACTTTACATCATTTTATACAAAGTTTACTTATTTTCTAAGAATTATTATATAACTAAATTTAAAGGAAATCAAAACAATTAACTAGGATTATTTTAATTTTCAGGTACTCCACAACTTTTGTTGATGGGGATACCCACATAAATACCATTCCCTCTAATTCTGGACTCTATTTCGAAAACAATGATGAAATACTAATATCTGAAAATTCCTGGAAACTTATCATATCTTTCTCATATCGTATCGTAACTTTGAACATTTATTCCTAGCTCGCAACTCTATCAAAAGACTCGTAAATAACTACCAATCTCTTATCGCTACACATTCAAATTTACCCACCGTTATCACTACTACTTCATTTATAAAAATAAACGTAGACAGAATAGACTCTAGACTCGATGAACTTAATTCTTACACTGATAACAAGCGATCCAAACGTGAAATGCTAGACGGCTTAGTTTCAGTTTTGAAATGGCTCATTGGTGTTCCAGACGCAAAAGATGCTAAACATTATAACGAATGCATTGAACAGCTAGAGAAACAACAAATATCTACTAATGATATTCTAAAACAGCAATTACAAATTATTTCTTCAGCAATCACAAATTTTAATGAAACAGTACATAAAATCTCTTATGATGAATATGTTATTAATGAAGATATTAACAAAATAAATTTATATTTCGCCTCCACAAACAAACTCATATTTAATTTAACTATCCTTGAAGAAATATCGACCGTTTAAATTCAAATTCTTGAAGCCATGGTTTCTTTAGAACGAGATATTGACGATGTCACCACAAGTATACTTTTTATTAAATCGAATGCAATACACCCGTCAATAATATCAACTATGCGCCTATACAAAGAATTACTGTCTTCTAATCCCGCTAGGCTCAACAAAAACTTTGTTCCCCAATAACATTACCTAATATACACAAAATTCTCGAATCTGCCTCTATTACTTCCTATATTTATATGAATAAAATTATATATATCTTAGAATTCCCTTTAGTTAAAAACGAAAAATTTATATTATACCATTTATATTCTATCCCTATGCTACATCCTGACTCCTCCTTATATTCCACTATCCTTCCCGAACAAACATACCTTGTCATGAGTACCACTAGACAGCAATACGTCGTTATGAGCTCACTGGACAAATGCAAAGACTTTGCAACGGAATCCAAAGTCTGCAGGGATCTTCTCATCTACAACATCAACACCAGACCTATATGCGAAGTTGTCATCCTAACAACAACGAGTCAACAAGTTCCTGAAGTTTGTGATATTACTACATTTTCAGCACATATCAATACTTTTCAAGCTCTTAGAAACAACAACTGGATCTACATACTCCAACGCAAAACTCCGTATGCTTTAGAGTGTGAAAGCAAAACAACTCACGGCGAAATCTCTGGAGCAGGTATCATCACTCTAGAACAAGGATGTAAAATGTACACCGCGTTTGTTACACTCCTAGCTGAAGACACTAAAACGATCAACATCAGTCATCCTTTTACTTCTGTGGATATTGAACACATTTCCCTCCCAGAAGAAATTAAACTACAACAACCAGAACTTGCACCAATCCAGCTCAACAACATCCAACTCGACTCTCTTAACTCAGTTATAGATTAAATAAAAATACATTCAAAATTACTTAAAGAAAATAAATCTACATCAGAAAAACATGCAACAAAATTTTCCATATTTGGTATGATTACTGGCATCATTATGCTAACATATTTTTGTTACAAATGTTACAAGTGCTTGCCATGGAATAACATGCCCATAAATCCACATGGCAACTGTATACAAATTTTTAATAACTGCTTTGACCGTTCTCGTCGCCAACAACACGTCGAAGTTCCCATGTCATCGGTAAACACCACTGCTACAACATCCTGCATATCAGAAGACGAAGACGAAGCTGCTGACTACATTCAAAAATCGAGCAAAACCGCTCAATCTTTGTTCTAAAGGGGGAGGTGTTATGTTATAGGTTCTATTATTGTGTTATATACTATTTACTTTATATTATAAGTCCTCTATACTCCTATATTGTTATTCTTATATTACTTATTTACTTTAAGACTAAATTACATTGTTTACCTAGAAACCAAACTAATTAGATTGTAATATTTAAATACTAATGTTTACTGTTCCAAAGTCTACCATTCTTAATTGTATCTTAGAATAAGTTAACGATAAACATAAACAAGCATAATGTTATTCCCTTATATTTACCCCTACCTCCTAGCTTTCCACGATCCTACACTATATAAACCAAGTCCTTCGATCCCACAATACAATTCTATTTCCAAACTCTCTGACTCAACTTCTATATTTTAAGTTAGTTTGTATTATAGTTAAATATATTAAATAAATTTATTTTTAAAAGAGTTTTTGTCTCTGCCACATAACACAGCACTGATGGTGCTTTATACATCGGCCGTGCCAATATTTCTCGGGTAAACGTCGCGGAATACCGGGACAAACTTGTGTCTGAAGTCGAGACTATGAACAAAGTCTCGGACTGGGGGGTGACTAAATCTAGTCCAGTTCAATCCCCAGAAGACACAAGTTTACGCGTTTACTGCTAAAAAGAACCCCTTTGTCGTATCTCCTCAGTTTCAAGGCACTCCCTTTGTTGCCTCAGCCAGTATCGGTATCCTCAGCGTCTACATATCGAGTGGCGTGCAGCAGTTGGAAGAGAAGGCGAAATTGGCCTCTAAAATGCTTGGCTTCACCATCGCACATCGCGACAAAACTCGCGACATCATCCGTACTATCTGTATTACTGGCGGTCCAGCACTGTGCGATTTAAAAGAAGTTTTGTTCTCGCACAACTTCCTTGTGGAATCGACTACCACCAGAGATTTTCTGGACCGATACAACTTAAGAATCTGCAAGAAAAGAGCCATTCAATTGCCCTGGAGTTGCAGTTGTTCATATGCGACGATAATAACTTACCATCAGGTGAGCCGTATGCTCATTTGCTCCCTCTCCTATAAAAAAAATTGAACTTGGCTGTACATTTCAATCCTAATGGGTAGGCTAAAGAATGTAACAAGGTCAAAGACTACTAAAAGGCGTAAGTAATTAATTGTGTTCGAATTGCAAAATATAATACATATTATCTCATAAAATAGATGTCATGTCATAATGTGACGACCCATTATTATTATAAATAATTAATAATTAAGTTCTATGTAAAGCCGTCAAAATTTATCTTAGAAAAAATATATTAAACAATAAAATACATTGATAAGCATAACGTTAAAATAAATACACTTCGGACATTAAGTATTATAGTAAAGGCTTAATATTGCTTTTCAAAATAAAAAATATATTAAAAACTTTGTTAAAATGTTCGAAATGTGTTATAATATAGAAATACAAGTTTAAAATATTATAAAAAGAAAGGTAAATAACATTCATAATATATATATATATATATATATATATATATATATATATATATATATATATATATATATATATATATATATACACAATATGTAACGTAATTCACGTACACCCTCAGACACCCCAATTAGTATATTATGTTATAATACATACACTGAATTTTTAGTTAAACATTTTTATGCACTGATTATTTATCAAATTAGTAGTTAATACTAATTCCGGAAGAATGTTGTGGTCACAGTACAAATCCACGAACGCAAAGACTTTAACTTGCTTGAAATAAAGTTAATTTTTTTTTCATTTTTATTGCATCATAGAATTAGTAATAATACAAATAAAACTGCACTCTTAACCTTAAGTCTTATTGCCTTAATTTACGGTCCCTTTCAGGTTGTTTTGACTGTACAGATTTAGTGTGACTGTGATTTACGTAGTTTTAATTTTTTTTTGGGAAAAAAATTACCGATAATGAAAATGATAGGAATCGATTCGGTAAACGATTCTGAACAAAATACTTTCATAAAGTGCGTTAATTATGTTACATGTTGTATATATGTTGGAACTTGGGGTGGTGTAAGCCCGACGAAAGTCGTATTGATGCTTGTTGCATTCTGCAGCATTGCGTCTCTGAGATGGTTGTTCGGCGGGTTGCTATTTTCGATGGTGCTATCTGCGTCTTGGTTTGACTCACACCTAAGTAGCTTTGCCCAAGTCTGGTCGCTTCATTATGGGGCTGCAGACTGTCTGACTTCCATGATATTTTATACAAAAAAAACATAATATTTCCCTGTAAATTTCCCACTTTTGAATGACTGAATGCAACTTGTTGGTGGGTGAGACAAACATGATCGAAAAATACATATACTCAACGTCAATGACACAAACCTTTTCTGATTGCGAATTATTACTCTTATCTTATAACTGCCTTTAACTGCGTTTTAAGGTTTTTAACCTTTCCCAAGCCCTGTCCTCGTGAACGGAGCTTTCACTTAGCTTGTAAAGCCCTACCAATGGCTTTCGATTGCTCTAGTGAATATTCATTCTTTCAAAAGATACCTAAAAGAACTAAGTTACTAAACAACATAACGTAAATAAGGGTCCTTATTATGACGATCACGCCATAAATATTACAAATGGCCTATTACTAAACCTTTAGAAAAATCATTTGGAAAGAACAAAACATATTATTTATCCTGGTCACATGTATAGAAATAATTTTATATAAAGGGGGAATATAATAAATAATATACTGATAAGAAAAGGGAGCGAGGAAATGATATATAAGTAGGGGCGGGAGCGTTACAATAAACTAATAGGTTTGATAAACTTTTCAATCTAACAATTTTATTGGTGTTGGCGGAATCGAACCCGGACGCTTAGCCCTTGACCTACCACGGCTCTTATATGGAATAAAACTAACTTTACGGATTTTATCGCTTTTAATTTTAACCTTTTTTAATTCCCGACGTTTTGGACACTTTACAGCACTCATGGTCACGTGGGGAGTGAGGAATTTGACGTCCTGATGCATGATGTCATAGTTAACGAATCGATCGACACGATTAAACCTTCAACTTTTAATTATTAATTTTGGGTTCGATCTACGCAGAAGGAGCTTACAGTATCTCGAAGTCTTGCAGTAGTATATTTGGGTTTGGATTTAATTTTATTAACTACGGGATCCCAAGCAGATGGTGGAAACCAAACCAGTTTCGTTTGATACTTTTAATATAAAATACTTTTTTTAAATATCAAAAACCATTAATGTGAAATCGAATACCTGATTTAAGTTTCTATTTTCGTAAAGTTTCAACATAATCAGTTTAGTCTTTTCGATTACCTTGGACAGACGGACAGACAGACATTTATTCATGACATAAAAGCATGCAAATAACTAACTAATATAAATAATAAATAATGCTATTTTACGCTGGCATTCTGTAGTAGCGTGATCCTTCTCCGGTCGAGCCGATCCATTTGTGCAACAACTATAATATAGATCTAGCGTGGCTCTACCTCATTAAAAATATTTTATTTTATTGTTATTGTGCTTTTGCACAAAGTTGTATATTTACTAAACAAAGAATAACTAAAAAAAGTCTTAACTGTGGCGTCCTGTGGGTGTCGTAGGAGGTAACAGAGGAAATCTAAAAGACAGGTAGCAGCATTTTCTCCATTACAATCGAAAATAAAAAAAAACTGCTATTGCCTGGCAGAGCGTGGCAGCTATGGCAAAATACCCCCCTCCCCCTAAGAGGCAATCTATGGGAGAGGGAGATTTTCTGCAGTGGATAATTATTAATTCTAATAAACTCATGACCATGAGTTTATTAGAAGCCACTTGTTTCCATATTACAGATTGAAACTTCAGTTATAAATAATATAATGTTGTATTGCATAATATAGATTAAAACGTGTCAAGTTATTCATTCAATATTAACCTTGTAGGAAAATTTATAACAAACAAGTTTTTTATCGGCAAAAGGCCCTCAACCTTGAACGCCATTTGAACCGAATGGGACTAAGATATTTTTCTCATGTATTTTTTGGTGAAATAAATAATTGCTTAACTTGAACTTAATTTGAAAATAATAAACATCAACAAACGTTATAGTGAGGTTAGTTTTAAAGCCACTGCTTAAAACTAACCTCACCAATGACTGTGTAGATACCAAAAAATCGAAAATTTGTAGATATATATTATTATGTTTTACATTTTTATTTACCTAATGATGAACGTTGATGCTAAATTTATAGTTTCGCAGAAAATGTTTGCACGTCACTTTAATATCCCTTCCTCCAAGTTTCGTGTTTACAAAGATAAGCTGTACCTGTACGTTAATTTTCGAAGTGTCTTTCTATAGCCTTTTAGAAGTCGCGAAGTCATTTGCTGAAGTAATTCTCCACACTAGGCCACAATTATGTGATTGATCAAATTTTCAGGAATGTCCTAAACACACATTAGCGCGATGCTTCCATATTTTTTGTATAGATAAAGGAGACAAATTAGCACACAGTCCACCCGTGAACATTAATTTCCGATTACCAATCAAAATGCAGATGCGTTGTCACCCCTGAGGACTATGCTGGAATGCCCTGTTTCCGGTAAAACGGATCCCCGGTTCTCTACACTCACTATACGAAACACAGCAGCATTAAGCTGCTATTTCACACTATTCGCATGGTTGTAAAATTTTAGCTATTCTCTTATATTATTGATATACTTTTTTGTAGTATTTTTACAGAAATACTCAAAGTGCATTCCTTCACTTTTCCACATTTTTATGGCAAAGTAGCCAGTAAAACCGGTAACGAAGGTTTACGGCTATAGGAAAACCTTAAAGGTCTTACAATTTCTAATAGTTGGCAATATAAATAAGTCGTCAACTGATGTAAAATGTCTATACTGCCAACGAGGTTAGCTTTATATTCGTATGCTTTATGCATGCGTATGTTAAGGTATTTTTTTTCCATTAGAAGAATAGACACCACTATCCAACATATTACAGAATAATGAAGATGAAAAAAAAAACAGCTGCCCGACCCTCCGCAAATGGAATTATTGAATTCACGTTCTTATAATATAGTTTCAAGATTGTCATTTCTATTTTTTCAATAAAACAACAGAAAAATTATTAATAAAAGATAATAAAGATAAAAGCTCTTAATAAACAATAACATACGTATATCGTAATATTTCACATTGAATAAATATTAAATTAAATTAAAATAATATGCGGTAAATGAGTGTTAATTTAATTAATCTGAAATATACACATTTTTAAAATACTTACGATAGTCTTTTATCTCGAAATGATTTTGTTTTTGCACCCACTCATGTAAAATGTCGATAGCTTGATCCATACTACCTGGTTTATCCAAATTGTAATCCTTACGAATTGTTTGAAGTGTATCTTTATTGAACTCAAGCAGAGTGTTCATCGGCAACGTCTCCATTTTAACTACCTGCTAAAATCGACAACCTGGTAATCAGAGCGCCAAATAACTACTGAACAAATTTGCTTTGGTGTTAAATAATAAATGGAGATTACTTAAATGCCGTCATAAATCATATATATAATAAAAACTGCTTTACCAGACTGACGACTACACAGATGAAATCATAAAAAAATAAAGGCTTTAACAATTAATTAATGAAAGATTATTAGTGAAGTAACCACTCACTTTAACTTACGAGTAGTTTTGTTAACTATTATTAAATCCAAATCAACAACATTTATTAAATCTAAATGTAATTTTAAGCCGACTAATGTTGGCCGAGCGAAGGCGAGATATAAGAGTGAAGCCTCGCCATTGCTCGTCGTTTCTCGCATAGCTGGTCGAGTGCAGGTGAGGGTCAACATGTATACGGTTCGTTTAGCGTGCCCTGCAACCACTCAGCGCTCGCCGCTCAGAACAGTGTCGGTTTTTCTGCACACATCAAAAGCGCTCGCCTCGCTCGCCTTGGTCTCATTCAAACTTGGCCTATTATATTATGCCTATATTGTATTCAAACAGCATGTAAACTGGTGCACTCGCCTTGTATCAATTTGTGTAAGCTCGCAGAGGCTGAGGCCTGGCCATCATGTGTTGGCGACTTTAAAGAATACTTTCCAGTTGTAGTCCTTAAGCTTGTTTGTTAGCTTAAGTGCTTAATGCACTCAAATATTTAAAATTTATAAGACTATAAACAATTGAAAAATTTCTACATAAATTAACAGATTCTGAAGTCGTTGCCTTAAATTTTCGATTTACTGTTTGTCTTAGCGCCGTCTTCTGAAGCTATTACATAAATTAGAAGTTTTGAAATCATATCATTCTTCTTATTTATTGAAGAAGGGTTTTACTTTATTAAAGTGTTATTATTAAATATAAACCTTCCTTTAAATTATCTTTTTTCGTTCGTCTGCTAAAGTAAAGTAAATGCTCCAGAGAACGATTTATTAATTTTAAAGTAATTCGATAAATTACTACAGATGGGTCCCAGGCCACATTCTAATGGGTCTACATTTTATATATCGTCTTTTTCATATTTATCGTCTTTTAGGTATTTTAAAACAATGATTTACAATCGGCACAGCATTATATCGCGTAACATAAATACAAAACCTACAGTCGAATTATGAAACTTATACTCTTGTATGATTGACAAGCATTAAGATAAGTTAAAAATATTGATTTAAAATACCTTACATGTAATTCGATAATTAACTGAAGAATTATTTTATTTATGCAAGATATACACAGTACACTAATGACTTTAAAAAGTTAAAAGTACTTTTTGATACTTAGGCTATCGCCTGTCTTCGATTAAGTTAATAATGTTACAAGTTTACGAGCTAAAAAGTTCAGGTCAAACCTGTTATTAAAATAAACCTACGCGCGAATTACGTAGTTGGTCGTTGCCCTTACCAATTTAGTTAACAAAACTACAAAATGAGCTTAAAGTTACCTATTAATATTCTATTTCTGTACTGTATCCTTGTGTTTATATACTTAGTCGTTACGGTAACATGCTACATAAATTACATCTCCTTGTTGAAATTACAATAAACGAAGTGGCCATGCGAGTATCTTTTTTCTGTTGTAGTATGATTTTTACGCATATCTTGCCTGTTTATACCGAATTGTAGAATCATTTGAATGCCCACCGTTTCCCACGGTCACCTTATAGCAACACTTTTCAGTGTCAACTGTCCATGTTTGCACAGTGTGGTTGGCGTTAAGCCAAGTTTCATCCATGAACATGACGGTGTTCCATTTGGTTATGTTTTATAATTCTCGTAAAAATGTTATTCTTTGCATTTATATCTCTAAATAATTCTTTTGCATTTGTAATTTTTTTCGTATCCGGAGGCAAGTCCTTTTAAATTGATTCTCAACGACTTTACGCTAACTTTGTACAAGCCAGCATATTATTCTAAACTTACTTGACCCTCACCGCCATGAAATTCATAGAAATGATAAAAAATTGACTATTTAACTTATTTAACTATTATTTACTTATTTAACTAATGATTTTCATAATATGAGCAAATTTAAAAACATTAGTTAAAATAAATAAATAATAAATTAAAAAAAATTATGGTTAAGGTATATATATATATATATATATTTTTATATATATATATATATATATATATATATATATATATATATATATATATATATATTAATTGAATATTTTTATTAATTATTCGCATTTATATGAATTTTAATCATCCCAACACTATGGGAAGATACATAATATTATAACATTGAAACAAGGTCAAGTAAAAAAGCTGATTCACGTTCATTTTTTGCTTTGTTTGAAAGATTCGAATTTAAATTAGTAATTAAGAACAATATCTTAACTTGAATCCGAAATTAAACATAATAAGTTCCATAATTTGTTTATATATGAGATAAGAGGAGCCAAACAAGCTTCATCTGATGGTAAGTGACTACCGCTACCCGTGAACAACTGCAACACCAGGGGAGTTGTTCCGGCCGCAGTTAAGAACAGCATTCCATGCCGGGAACCTCATAGAAGACCAGCATGTAGTTGAACATCTGCTAATGCATTTCGTCTGATGAGTGCAGGTGGCCAAAATCCAAAAATCAACACAATAACATTCACGCAAGAATGACGTACCTACGAAATGAACGTAGATTATAAATAAATATCCATAGGATAACTGTTTTTTATTACACTAGATGATAGGAAATTTCATATTGATTCTATAATGCCAAACTTCTTCATAGAAAAGTAGTCTCTATATATATGTTTTTATGGGTTACAGTGCTGCGGGTGGGTGCGGTCTCATTGACGGAATATGGCGTCGGTCTCGTGAGACCGCCAGGGGATTGAGAGGATAAAATAACATTTATAAGTGACGACCCGCGGTGACTTCGCCTGGGTGGATGTTGGTGTGCGAGCGAGAGGTGAATATAGGCGACGTCATTTTCAATCTCATTCTTTAAACGCACGGGTAGTACATATAATAATTAGTAACTTTAATATTTAATATAATATATTCACGCCATATATTTAAAGGAGTAAGCATTGATACTAGTAGTTTTGTTTCTATAAATCACACGCCTTATTTAACGTCATAGGCAAACAACTAGTTACCTATGTTTATTTTTTTCCGCATTGTTATTGCTAGGACGCGTTTGCAAAATTTCATAAGTATATAATCGAACTACTACTTTGTCACGGGTCACACACACAAGCGTACGCACGATTAACGGCGAGAATCGTAATCAAGTGAAATTATTTTGATACTTTGATTTTTTGAAAGTTGGACTTTTTCTTTACTTCTTTTACCTACAAAAATATTTCTTATTTTACTTAATAATACTTAGATACAAATACCTACTCCAGAGACTGCTAGGCACCGGAAGCCCTTTAATAGTAGAAAGATGTGGGCTTTGTACTTTGGGCTTGTTTTGTTAGTTATGATGAGACCTTACCTTCGGACATGATGGACTGACCTAAAGGTGTACTCGACGAGTAGAACTAGGTGTGCCCAGTTTGGGCTCGTTTTGTTAGTTTGAAAACCCGGTATGACCGCAAAATGAACAACAAAAGGTTCGACAAAGGTTCACTAGTGTGGTAGCACAATCCAGTCCCCAGCAAAGGGAAATCTCCTAAGCTTCAAGCTAATCGGGACGGACCGTACCGGATTGTGACACATTAATGACGTAACTTACCAGATACTCGCTGGCGCTAGTGCATACTCGCAGTGTATCAGGCATTTATTATGCGCAACACTGCCCTCTCCTAAGACATGCTCGTCCTGAGCATTATCGGCCCCAAAATAACGCACCATTCGATCCACATGGACGACCTTAAGAGTCATATCATACTTCATAATATCATACTTCTAGCATATTTCTGCATCCGGTATGCAATGAATGTAAATTGCACGGACCGTAACAGATTAAGACAAGGATCAATGACATACCGGATACTAGACGGTGCTAGTAGGTACTCGCAATATACTAGACATTAATTATGGCGCGCAACAGTATTAATATAGTAATAACATTATAATTAGTGTATAGTGTAAATAAAGTACTAGCATTATAATTGATGTCAGTGCTAATGAATAGCATGCATGTCGCGAGTCTTAAAGAAGTAACCAGGCGGTGAATTTCAGTGTCTAAGTATAGAGTCCGAATACCTAACCAACAACTCTGTTTACAAGCCTATAAACTTTGGTGTTCCAGAAGGCAGTTTCTTCTGCACATCAATAATATATTGCAAACTGGTCACATTTATTGCTATGCAGACGACAGCACTGGTGATGCCTTATACACCGGGCATGCCAATATTTCTCGGGAAAACGTCACCAAGTATCGGGAAAAACTTGTGTCTGAAGTCGAATCTTTGCTGAACAAAGTCTCAAATTGGGGGCGACTAAACCTAGTCCAGTTCAATCTGCACAAGACACAAGTTTGTGCGTTTACCGTTAAAAAGAACCCCTTTGTCGTACCTCCTCAGTTCCACAGCACTCCGCTTGCTTACTCAGCTAGCATCGGAATCCTCGGTGTCGACATATGAAATAGTGTGCAGTTTCTTAATCACTTGGAGGGGCAGGCCAAATTGACCTCTAAAAAGCTTGGCGTGCTCAGCAGAGCGAGACAGAATTTCATGGCATATTGCAACTTTACAAAGCGCAAGTTCGGCCTCCCATGGAATACTGCTCTGATCTCTAGGCCAGGGCACCTCAGTGCGAGCTCCTTCCACTTGACCGCATCCAGCGCAGAGCAATCCGAATCGTTAACGACTGAGTTCTTTCTCATCGGCTCGATTCACTGGCACTGCGTACGGATGTTACATCCTTTTGCATTTTCTGTCGCATGTACCACGGGGATTGCTCTGAAGAATTGTTCGGATTAATCCCAGCCGTTAAATTTCATGAACGTGCATCACGTCAAAATTCATGATACCATTCTCACCATCTGGGTGCTTGGCGGTCCACTAGTGTGCGTTTTACTAGGATTTTTCCTACTCCTACAACTTCTCTGTGGAATTGTTTACCACCGGCGTTTTTTCCGGACCGATACGACTTAGGGACCTTCATGAAAAGAGTTTACTCCTTTCTAAAAGGCCGGCAACGCATCTACAATTCCCCCGGTGTTGTAGTTGTTCATTGGTGGTAGTAGCCACTTACCATCATGTGAGCCGCATGTTCGTTTAGCCCTTTTATATAAAAAAAAAACTGTCGGGTATTCCATTAGAATTAATAGTACATACGGCGGTACCAGTAATTTTATACCGTTTAATAAACATACATTTGTGAATACACTACCATGAGTAGTGCTAATGTACCACGCGGCTAACTGATCACTTATCTTAATAAATATTATTTTTATCTACTATCTGTTGGCGGGCCTGTCGCAATTCAGGCTCCCAAACTCTAGAAACTCTAAAATCTTAAAAATAGTTAACATACATAAACATAAACACTCATACCTGTCACCCAGAGGGGTAGGCAGAGACTACAGACTTCCATTTGGCACGATCCTGACACACCTCTCTCGCCTCCTTCACATCCATATACTTACGGATACATGATCGTCGGTTAAGGGTACTCCTAATTTGGCTCGTTTTTAATAAATCGCTAATTTGGTCGATAAATTTTCACCTAGGGCGTCCCTTTCCGACTCTGCCATTCACTTCTGGAACATAAATTTTCTTTGTCACTCTTTCCTCATTCATTCTTTCCACATGACCAAACCACCGAAGAATTCTTTTCTTAATCCTGGTCACAACATCATCTTGCAAACCACACTCTTCTCTTATCACACAATTTCTCACCCTGTCATTCAGATTCAGCCCTAACATACTCCTTAACGACCGCATTTCTACTGCATTTATTCTACTCTCGTGTTTCTTCTGCCACACCAAACTTTCACTACCATACGTTAAAGTAGGGACCAACACAGCATTTTGAATTGCCATACGTGCCTTTTTTGACTCATTTTGACTCTTCACAATAGAGTGTAGGGCCCCATTTACTCTATTTCCTGCGTTCACTCGTCGTTCTATATCCTTATCATATCTCCCATCCCTGCTAAATACGCAACCCAAATATACAAACTCATCTACTTGTTCGATCAACTCTCCTTCTATTCTTATTTCACATATCGTTTTACTTTCATCTCTTTCAAAAACCATAACTTTCGTCTTACTTGCGTTCACTTTCATACCCCTTTCTTTTAATGATCTGTTCATTAATGTAACCATCATTTGCAACTCAGCCGCCGACGACGCAAGAATAACTTGATCATCGGCGTACATAAGGCATTTGACGGTTAACTCACCCATTCTTAATCCGCTTTCTTCAACTTTGAAATAATACTAGTTTTTACGGAATTTATCGCGTATATTTAACTTTTTAATACCCGACGTTTCGAACGCTTTACAGCACTCATGGTCACGGGCGGGACTGAGATGTTCAACGTCCATATGTCATAGTTAACCGCGGTTACCATAGATTAAAATTTAACTTTTATTCCGATCTATGCAGTATGAACTTATGGTATCTTGAAGTCTTGCAACTTTCCGCTTTCTTCAACTTTCAAATTTTGCAAACATTGTTCATAAATAGGTTGAACAGCCAAGGGGAAGCTACACAGCCCTGTCTGACACCTTTTTGGATGCCAAACCAGTCCGAGTAGACCCCGTTGATCCTAACACAAGCACTAGAGTCCCTATAAAGAGATTTCAATGCCTGTATCAAGCCAGCGCTCAACCCAAATGATTTAAGTGTTTGCCATAGCACATTCCTATCCACTCTGTCATAAGCCTTTTCCAAGTCCATGAACGCACAAAAAGCCTTTTGGTTTTTGGCCATAAACTTCTCCGCGATCATGCGCATGGAAGACTTGATCTGTACATCCCATTTCCTTTCTAAATCCCGCTTGCACATCCCAAATTTTTCCATCGGTTTCTTTCATGACCCTTTCAATTAGTACCTTAGCATACATTTTTCCCACGATGCCAAGAAGGCTGATACCGCGGTACCGAGTTAACCTAGCTCTAATTAATAGCATGAGTTATGGCTATAATTATTAAAGGCTCTACAATGTTATACTAGGAGTAATGAAATTAGGTGGTGGAAATTGCTGAATCGAAGAAGCAAGACACGAACATGCATACATGAAATCCATCCTGGTACTCCGCTACTCCAGTCCTAGTCCAGTGTTTGGGAATCCCTTCCGTTTCTGCCTCAGGTCCGTGCAATATCCTTCCGACTACTGACTGCGCCACTTACGTTTGCGGCAGTTTAGGGAGGGTTGAAGTGGAATGAGACGAAGACTTTTTCCTATATTACTTTTTTACAAGTCAACAAGTCAACTACTGTGACAATGTGAGTACAGGAATACTAGACTACTTAAGTTACAAACTAATTTAATTACTACTGCTCTGTCTTAAAATTATAGGACTTTGGTTTTTACAGTATTGAATATTCTTACATTTTGTAAGTAAATTGAGCCACATCTTTAAAGACGTGCTGGTATTTTGCTTAACAGGCGGTAGGTGACTTCCTGATGGCATTGTGTTGAATATTCTTAATTCACGTGCTGTTATTTGCTTAGCAGGCGATGTAGAAATCCTTGGGCGTCGTTTAGTAGGCTCTTCCATGGTAAGACCAGAAAATACAAGCTTCTCGGAGTTCTTTAATTTGTCGATATCTCCTTTTGTCTCAGCGCTTAATATAACTCCCCCATTTTTTACCTTCCTTATGCCGCGGACATGTAGTTTGAGTTCTTCTGGGGTATTATCTTTTGTAAGGGGCACTTCGTGTCATCACTTGTTTTGGACTTGTCCGTCGCATAAATTACTAGGGAACTAACATTGTTTGGGCGGATGAGGGTTTGGCCACCTTTTTTGACCGTGTCCGCAAAGTAGATTCGAGAGTCCGGTTTGATGACTTTTCGATACTAATCTTGAGGTTTTGCAGCTTTTGGGAGAGGTCAAGTTGGTTTTGCAGAGATACGATGGTGGTCTGGGCTTTAGTGGCATCCATTTTGAGGGACATGTACAGGACTACCAACTGTGGTATACCGTGGCTTACTTTCAACATAGCCAGCTGATGCGCATTTTTTCGTCGGAATTAAGTTTTCCACCTGTAGCGATGGAGCACACCTTGTTGAGGCACTGTTCAATGGTTGTCATCCAATGCTGTAACTCAGGAGTTGGAACTGTTTTCATTTGTTTGCTTGAGGTGGGTGTCTTTACGGGTGGGGTTGATAAATGCGGGGTGCGAATTGTCCTGGCACTCCGGTTGAAGGGGCTGTTCTCCATTTGATTACCTATTCTGGTACTTTTAATAGTTAAAGCTAAACATTTCCACAAAATCACTAACACATATATAACTAAAGTATGTCACAGTTACTACCGGTATTGTTATGTCGAGGTCACGGCTAAGCACATACTTATTTAATTAATTTAATTACTATATGACACGTCTGTACATAACGAAAGACTGTCAAAATACTTAACCTATATTCAGCAGTGGACTTGTAAAGGGCTATAATAACGATAAATGATGACGATGATAAAGTATTTTTAATCTACCGATGTACTCTGCAATCTACAGTCTGCTTTTTAAAGGTACCGATATGCTTAAATACTGCTCGTTGAATTTTAGAAGTATCGTTTGTTGTCTTATTGCTTAAGTTTTTAGTTGTGGTTGTCCATAAAAATTGAGTTTTCGCTAAGAGTGGTCAATAAGGACATAAATTCTGAACGATCTAACTAATTTATTCTTACCCAAAACATAAAAGAGCGCCACATTATAAGGTGTGATTTCTTCAAAACATGGCTCTGCAAAGCATTCTCCTCGTCGTCGTAGCACTTGCTGAACGCACTGGCTTCATCGGTGAACAATATCCAACACCAGTCTTCTTGAGTCCATGACACACAATTTTGAGCGCGCTAAGACGAGCAACTCCTGCAGTAATTAAGGCCGTGCGCTGTGCAACACATACGAAGAATCGCGCTTTGAATCACCAGAAAACATGTCTTTTTGAACCAGATCTTCACTTAACGAAACCGGTTGCGCGGTTGCCGTTGCGCTGCCATGTCTTTTAGATTGTCGAACTACTCTACTTAGCCTCTCAACCACGAAGCATTGGCTGCAACCCTCCTCAAGCAGCGTAATAGTTCTGATGACTTTTATCACTTTATTTACCGTTTCGGAGACCACTACACAGCAAAAATAATACTTTAAAAGTCAAAGAAATGAGATTATTCATTAAAATGGCCTAAATGTTATTTAGAGTCGATAGTATTTTTCAAGAAGTTCCTGCTATGGAATGAAGTAAAGTAATTATTTTCAAAACCTGTCTGAGGTAAAAATTTGCTTTTGAAACGTGTTTTTTAAACATCACAGCACTT
Organism: Parnassius apollo; assembly: GCA_907164705.1. Lineage (NCBI taxonomy): Eukaryota > Metazoa > Arthropoda > Insecta > Lepidoptera > Papilionidae > Parnassius > Parnassius apollo. Next base: position 9,279,784 of record CAJQZP010001449.1, on the reverse strand, counting down.
GTGTAGCTAATGCCATTCATTTCAAAAAATGTTGTGTGGAAAAACTTGAACTTAAAATATAAAATAAAATAAATTAATATTATTTGTGTTTACACTAAAATGTCCTGAAAGTAATTTATCGCCGTGTTTATAAAATACCGGATGGTTCGAGAGTGAACGTGTTTCGAGATTGACGTGGTAGAATTAACGGTATTTAGAGAAGCCCCTACTCATTTCTGCAGTATAAAGTTCACTGTAGGCGTCGTGCATGGGGGATTCCGCTTAAGTTATTCTACGAGTGAAGTCATTCTACGAGTGCTAAAATAGTGTCGTGGTTTTGTCCATCATCGTGGCTCTTCTGGTGCTGGAAAGGCGAACAGTGTTGCAGATGGGCAGTGTTGGTAGTCTTGCATACTTTTTTTTTCACGTTAAACCAGTGTGTAGTCTTGACGGGGACATATTACGGTATGGTCGATCTGTAATTGTTCTATACTGAGTGCGTTACGCTGTCTTATTACGGATAATGATTAATTGTGTAAACAAGAGAGCAAGTTCATCATCCGCTTTCAAACTTTTACTATTTTTTAAAAATAACCGATCAGAAGTGGCCACCGTGTAGAGGCGGACACCATGTTGTTGAGGTGTAAGTATATCCACCACCCCATATCGACCCGTGGGTGTCGTAAGAGGCGACAAGGGAAAACAAATCTGAAGATGGGCAGCAGCGTCTACAAATACGACTACAAATACGACTACAAATAAAAACCCTACGGTTACCAACCCGCTCGTCAAGCGTGGCAACTATGGCATATATCCCCCCTATACTATGGGGCAGCCTTTGTGTGAGATTAGATTAGACGGTACATATATATTAGATTAGATTATAACGGTAATGGTAACCTATCAGAAGTGGGATCTCATGTTGTATATTCCAACAAATTAATAATTAGATTATGCAAGCAATACTTTAACAAATTCAATCTAATCATGCAGTGTATAGAAATTGTTAACTATTAAAATATATTTTAACGTTTGTTTGAATATTATGTTAACAGTATTTATGGCTTTTAGGGCACTAAGCAGTCTAGTGTATAGTTTAATAGCTTGATTTCTAACGCTTCGCTCAATAATCTGTAATTTTGTTCTTAAGAAATTAGTTATATCGCTGCGTTTCATCATCAGCTTCAAATGTTGGACAAGATCGGTGAAAATAATTAGATTAAATACAAACAAGGCACAGTGTACACTTTTAAAGGTTTTAGTATAAAATTAGCCATTATTATATATTGCCATAGACAAAATTTTGTACAGAATATACAGAAAAATATTTCAAAACGTTTTGTTTTTGCTATGGTAAAAGCAAGCTTTGTTTAGTTTTAAAAAATATTCTAATGATTGTCCTATATTTAACAGAAATAAAAACCATTTAATTGTAATTATATTTATCGTTTTATTATCTACATATTTTTGTATAACTGAGAACGATGTCAAGTACAAAATTTTATACATCTCAAATCGTAGCGTGCAAATTTGATTTTACAATCAATATTATTTAATTCATCTTTCCAGTCTAAATATGAATCTAGATACACCTAATAATTTCACCGATTGTACAAGTGGCATTATGCATTTCTCACGCACTCTGATATTCAAAGTATCTTTATATATATCTATTTATGCTGCGGTTCTATAAAGTAAAGTTTTAGTTTTTCTGTATTCAGCATAAGATTATTTGCATTACAATACTGGGAAAATAGCTTAAAGAACTCTGAACAGTTTATCGTTGAAGTCACTTGTATTTTGCGCCGACATAACCGCATTTGTATCATCCACGAAAGCTATAATCTGGATATTAAGTAGAGTTGGAGATAAAAGTAAAAGGAAAGATTGATACGAAATGGAACCTTGTGGCACTCTTTTATTTATTTTATATAATCTAGATTTACGTCTTTTCATACTTATCCTCGATACACTTCAGTTCCAAATATTGCTGACTACTTTCTTAATAAGACTTGAATAGCTGTAGAATATTTTACTTTATTCCGTAGTATTGAAGGTTTGTGATCCATATTTTATGATCCATAATATCAAAGTAGAGTCTAAATCCAGAAATAATCCTGCTTCTTTCCTTTTATTATTTAAATTTGTGACGACTGTGTGGCTTATATTCAAATAGTCGTACTTTTATTATTTTATTACCATTAAGATGCTAAAATAATGTAATTTTTATTAGTATTTGAATATTTTTGGAGTAGTTAGTAAAAGCGAGATGGTTTTGTAGTTTTTAAATTAATTTTTGGAACCATACTTATGTACAGGTAATAGTTTACCAATCTTTTATTCCATAGAGAAAATTTCCTTTTTATAACATTTATTGTAAAAACTCTCTAATGGTGTTCTTAAATGGTCGATATTTTTCTTATTGACTGAAATTGGTATGTCATCTGAACCACACGATTTCTTCTCTACGGTAATTTTAACACTTTATTTATTTCCGTAGGTTATGTAATCACAACTCATATCATTTATGCAAGCTTAGACATTTTGCCCAAGGAACTTCATTGATAGTTCGAAAGACCTGGTGAGGGTGATATGTCATGATCAACATTTTCCCAAAGATATCCATAACTTTTTGAGTACTTTTGAAGTATTTGTAGTTTTTAATGGTTTTAATGGTTGGCCAATCATTACATCAGAATTGATAGACCACAAATCCTCGCGAAAGAACACCGATTCCTACCAAGGATGATACGTGAGGCTATTGAAATTAAAAAACATCCTAATTTCAATAGAGAAGGAGGCTGGGTACTACCACCTGCTTGGGATCCTATAATCAATAAAATTAAAAACTAAACCCAAGCATACCACTGCAAGAACTCAAGACATAGTCAGTTCATTTTGCATAGATCGGACCATAAACAATAATTAAAAAAAGCTGAAGGTACTCCGGGTTTAACAATGACATAGGGACGTCAGTCATCTCAGTCCCCCGTGACCATGGGTGCTGGAAAGCGCCCGAAACGTCGGGAATAAAAATAAAAAGTAAAAATAAACGCGATAAAATCCGTAAAAGTAGTTTTAATCAATTAAAACTTTATTAAAGTTAGAAACAGAAATTCGATCTAATGCTAAAAGTCCCTAAGCCTCTCGTTGCGTCCGACTCGAAAAATTGCAAGGGTTAGCGTCACTGCAGAATATTCAGCGCTCGCATTATACTTGATAATTTTTCGATCAAGGGCATCTACGATTTTTCTGAATGAATTTTATTTTCTACGAACCTTCGAAGGGCGCATAATTAGTAATTTATTGTTTTAGTATTTTTTGACATCGATGTTCACAAAAATAGCGATCATTATATCCTTCAATTTGTGCAAATTTCGCTCCATGAATTTTGAGTTCAGAAGCACAGATAAAGCCTTCTGCAGTTTTGTGGGTAAGATGAATAGAAGACTCGATTTTTGTTATTGTTATCCGAATAAATTCTGATTCTTTTATATGATGTAGATGCCTTTTTGTCTCTGCTATTGCTTCATAGGCGATCATTTACAATATTTGTATTGCTGTAATAAGACTTCCGAGAAGTAGATATTAAGTCGATAGCAAAAAATAAATTATTACTATTGCATCCATATTTTCGCTAGATCAAGCAACATTTTGAGACTTGCTAGGTACTTTTTAAATAGAAAATGGGTAACAAGCGAGCACACGTTGTCACCCCTAAGGACTAATTTGGAATACCATACGAAACACAGTAGCGTCAAGCTACTATGTATATTATGCTGGTATTCTATGAGAGCGTTGTCCTATCCCGGTGGAGCTGATTCATTTTCGACCATAATGTAGCTGCTTTTCAGAAGTATGAATTTATACCTTCAAGAAGTAATTAATATCGCGCCATTAGTATCTATTTTAGCGGCTTCTTTGATGGTGATATTTAATCTGTTAAGCGAACAGATAGGTAAGTTGTACAATAAAAGGTACAAAAAGTGTGGAAACTATTCCAAAATTGACGCTTAGGGATCCTCCAACGATTTTTTTTAATAGAAGAGGGGTAAACGAGCATGCGGCTCACCTGATGTTAAGTGATTACCGCCGCCCAAGATCAACCGCAATACCAGGAGAATTACAGGCCGTAGTTGGCCCTTTAGAAAGGTGTAAGATCTTTTCTTAAAGGTCTCTAGGTCGTATTGGTCCGGAAAAATCGCCGGTGCTAAACTATTCCACAGAGAGGTCTTACGCGGAAAAAAACTACTTGTGAAACGTACAGTGGTGGACCGCCAAGCATCTAGATGGTGTGAATGATATCGGGAAGTTTGCCGCGTAGTGCGTTCATGAAATTTGGCGGCTGGGATTAATCCGAACAATTCCTCAGAGCACTCCCCGTAGTATATACGAAAGAAAATGCAAAGAGATGCAACATCTATTCGTAGCGCCAGTGAATCGAGCCGATCGGAAAGCAACCGGTCGTTCGTCGTCGAAAAGCGACGATTCGAGCCGCTCTGCGCTGGATGTGGTCAAGTGGAAGGAGCTGGTATTGGGGAGCCACAGCCCAGAGGTGGGAACAGTATTCCATGTGCGGCCCAACCTGCGTCTTGTAAAGTTGCAGGCGGTGTGCCGGCATGAAATACTGTCCCGCTCTGCTGAGCACGCCAAGCTTTTTAGAGGCCAATTTGGCCTTCTCTTCCAAGTGACCACGAAACTGCACGTCACTTGATACTGGCTGAGGCAACAAGGGGAGTGCCTTGAAACTGAGAAGATACGACAAAGGGGTTCTTTTACGCGGTTAACGCGCAATTTTGTGTCTTCTGAGGGTTAAACTGGGCTAGATTTAGTCGCCCCCAATCCGAGACTTTGTTCAGCAAAGACTCGACTTCAGACACAAGTTTGTCCCGGTACTCGGAGACGTTTTCCCGAGAAATATTGGCACGGCCAGTGTACAGAGCACCATCAGTGCTGTCATCTACATAGCAATGAATGTTACGGGCTTGCAACGTATCATTGATATGCAGAAAAAATAGCGTTGGCGATAGCACGTAGCTTTGTGGAACACCAGCATTAATAGGCTAGTAATTGGAGCTTGCACCGTCTACAACGACCTTGATGCTCCGATTTGCAAGAAAGCTGGTGATCCAACTGCACAATTTCTCGGGAAGCCCATAGGAAGGGAGCTTCGAAAGAAGCGCTTTGTGCCAAACTCGATTGAAGGCCTGCGAAATGTCCAAACTAACGGCCAATGCCTCCCCCTTGGACTCTACTGCCTCCGTCCATCTATGAGCTAGGTAAACCCGAAGATCACCAGCTGATCGACCACAACTAAAACCGTATTGGCGATCACTAATCAGCTAGTGATCCTCAAGATACCTCATGAGCTGGCAGTTTTCAATGGACTACATTTTTTTGAAGAACAAGGAGGTGATGGCGATAGGCCTGCAGTTGGACGGGTCTGAGCGGTCGCCTTTTTTAGCAATCGGGTGGACGAAAGCCGTATTCCGTGATTTTGGGACTACGCCTAGGGAGTAGGAGTACCGGAAAAAAACGCGTTAAAACCGGTGCTAACTCTGGAGCACACGTCCTCAGCACGATTGGTGGGATTCCGTTAGGCCCACTCGACTTGTGGATGTCCAGGGAAAGGAGTCCTTTACGAGCCGAGTGCTGTGTGAATTTCACCTCCGGCATGGGGCACTCACAATGCGGGATGGTCGGCGGCGTACTCCCCTGTCTTCGATAGTCAAGTTGGAAGCAAAGAAAGAGCCTAGTAGATCGGCTTTCTCCTTTGCGGTATGGGCCAGTGAGTCGTCCTCCCTGTGCAGAGATGGAAGAGATGGCTGACAGAAATTCCCCTGGACAGCCTTGGTGAGAGACCAGAATGCACGGGTTCCAGAAGGAAGGCGAACTAGTTTCAGCGAGCAGTTGTAGTCTTGAGCGGAATTTTGCCCTCCCAGAATACGTGGGGCAGCCTGAGCACCCACGCTCAGGAGTGGAGTAACTTGGTCGTGGATGCTCAGCGAGAGATTCTCTAGGGGTGCTGGTACCCTCCTGGGGTAGTCTAACATTTTATTCCGCTACCAATTTAAGGGGGAGGGAGGGAATTAGGCCTCCGGCCATCTGCACTCACCAGTCGAAACGCGGGAGCAGATCTTCCACATCACGCCGGTATTCTGTGACTAGACAATGACGCACTTTGAATGTAGATTATAAATGAATATCTATAGACTAACTGAATTTTTATTCTACTAGAGGATAGAAAATTTTATATGCCTATAATGCCATACTTCTTCATAGAAAAGTAGTCTTTAAATATAAGTTTTTATGGGTGTCCTTTGAATTAGGAAAGTGTTATTAAAGTTTTTTATTCACCTTTAAAGTTAAAGTACATTTTTTCCCTTTTCCGGGTAGTTTAGTACTATATATGGGCAGTTTAGTAATATTTGGAAATGTCCTTGTTATAAAGTATTTTCGATATGCCGACCATTCTTATGGTAGTATCGTTGGAGGACCTAAGCACTAGCTAAGTACTATGCTCAATGTCCTCAATAGTGTTTTCTAACGGATAGGTCATAAGATGAACCCAATAAAACAAAGGTTGTTTATAACGTCCATATCATACCTATGCCGAGTAATCAATGCCTATGCCAGTACTTGTGGGGAGCACGAGCACTACGCTCGAAGTTGTTGACGAGTATGTTTAACTTCGCGTTTGGAAGATTACGATACTTGTTCCCGTCAGGTATACTTCGAAACATGAAAACGAGATAATACAACCTGTGCGTGTTGCCAGTGATGATTTATAGATTTCAAATGTAGCCCTTCACTGTTGGCCGTATGAGGAAGCTCAAGGTCGCACAGCGAGCTATAGAGAGGGCTATTTTCGGGGTTTCTCTGCGTGATTAACTTATAAAAGAAGATATCCGTAGTAGAACCTGGTAGAACCAACGTAACAAGCAACGTAGGCTAACGTATTAGTAAGCTCAAGTGGGTCGGCCATCTCGTTCGAAGAACCGAATACCGATGGTGGAAGTGGGGGGCTTATTATAAAAACTATTTAATGGTGTTCTTAAATAGTCGATAATTTTCTTAATGACAAATTGGTTTGTCATTCCAACCGCATGACTTCTTCTCTAACATAGTTTTTACCACTTTAGTTATTTTTGTGGATGCTATGTAATTCTAACTCATATAATTTATGCTAGTTTGGACATTTTGCTCAAGGAACTTCATTGATAATTCGAGGGACCTGTAAAGGATGACATGACAGTAACATGTTCAAATGGTTGAAAACTCTCGCATTTTTTTTCAGGCTGAAAAACTATTAAAACCGCTTATTTTTATGAAAATCGTTTTATTCTGGTAATCGATTATAGACTTTATTAAAGTTAGAAACAGAAATTTGATCTAATGCTAAAAGTCCCTCTCTAATCAGGTCCCTAAAAATTTGATCTAATGCTAAAAGTCCCTCTCTAATCAGGTCCCTAAAAATTTGATCTAATGCTAAAAGTCCCTCTCTAATCAGGTCCCTAAAAATTTGATCTAATGCTAAAAGTCCCTCTCTAATCAGGTCCCTAAAAATTTGATCTAATGCTAAAAGTCCCTCTCTAATCAGGTCCCTAAAAATTTGATCTAATGCTAAAGTCCTCTCTAATCAGGTCCCTAAAAATTTGATCTAATGCTAAAAGTCCCTCTCTAACAGGTCCCTAAAAATCACAAGGGTTAGCGTCACTGCAATGACTACAGGTTACTTAGCGCTCGCATTACACTAGATAATTTTCTGATCAAGGACATCTAAGGCTTCTTATGAAAAATCACTAATGTTTTGGTTTTTGTAATTTTTGGCAACGATGTTCACAAAACAACGATCACTACATCCTTCAGTTTGTACAAATTTCGCTCCATGAATTTTGAGCACGGAAATACAGATACAGCTTTCAGGAGTTTTGTGGATAAAATGGATAGAGGGCCCGATTTCTGTTATTGCTATCTGGATTAAATCTGATTCTTTTATTTGATGTTAATGCCTTGTTGTCTCAGGCGACCTTTTTAATATTTGTATTGCTATTATAAGACTTCCGGGAATTATGTATAAAGTCGAAAGGTAGCAAAAAAATAATTACTATTGCATCCACATTTTGCTAAATCAAGCAACACTTTGACACTTGCTTCTTTTTTATAGAAAAAGGGTGACAAACGGGTACAAGGTCGACTGATTGTAAGTGTAGGCTGTGGCACATAGATATCTACATTTATTTTATTCTCAATTAAGAATAAAAACGCAGATGCTGAGGCCCTGAGGACTGAGATGGAATACCACGTTTGTAGTAAAATGGTCTACGGTTCTCTATACTCACCTGTGTGTATCCTGTGAGAGCGTGGTCCTACCCCGGTCGAGCTGACCCAATCATTCTACAACTTTAACATACCTGCAGCGTTGCTCTACCACTTAAATCAAATTTTCACAAATGTATATTTAATCCTTCAAGAAGTCATTCAAATCACGTCATAAATATCAATTTTAGCGGCTTGTTTGATGGTGACTCTTAGTCGCACTTGCCTTAGAAATAAGCGTATAGATAGATTTTACAACAAAAAGTAAAAAACCATAGTTACTGAAGCGTGGAAACTGTGATTGTTGATTCTTAGGTATTCTTCAACGATTTCATTGAATGAAAGAATGAAAAAATTATGTCAAAAATATCAATCTTGGCATACCAAATTTTATTTTCACCAATTTACAAATCCATTTTTAAAACTAAAAATTGTTTACAATCACTAATCTACATTTAATGTTTTAAATGTGCCTGCTATTCCCATATATTCTTCGTTAAATTTATCAGTCTGTCTGTAATTTTCATTTGTGGAAGCTGCTTTCATTTTGTCGTAATATTCTTGAAACTCCTTTGAACTAAGGACATCTATCCATTCTTCTGTAAGATACAATACGTTTATTAATACACGTATAAATAACAGATTCTTATAAAATCTTGTTACAAATAAGAGTAGAAAATAAAAACAAAATCCGTTGAAGTGAGGGTAGGATTTTAAGTTTTTTTTTTATAAATCGGGAGTGGGCAAACGAGCATGCGGTTCATCTGATGGTGCCGACTGCAGTCCATGAACAACTGAAATACCCCTGGTATTTATAATTAGGGTAATTGCGAATACGTTGCCAGCCTCATAAAAAAAGTAAGCTTGTTTATTGAATGTTCAATAGAAGCATTTGCCTTGGTTGCCAAAAACTTGGCTGAGTTAAAATATAAATATTAAGATAGTATAATATTTGTTACCAGTTTTAAATTATATTTGGATAGATAATATCTATCTTTTGTCCAGAACTTGTTGATTAAATTATTTACGCCAAATAAACTAATTCGTCATTACTATCATATGTCAAATTTAAATAATTGTTCCATACTAGTTTGTACCGGGCGCGTTGCAGCCGCAGAAGAAATAATTACGGAAATATTGTTTTAAATTTGTCAAAGTTATACTGTTTAATTAGGAATGATAAAAATAACCTCAATAAGTTGAGTGATACGTACTTTCAAAAATATTTGTCAGTACGGTACGCGCGCCATCTACTGTAATTTTATTGTACTACGCCTACAATATTCACAGAAGTGCAAGCAATATGTTAACACATTTTTAGCGCAATTTGATGAACGGTATGGCAGTACATAAAATAGAATAAACAAACATTTATTTTTACATGTTATTTAGATTATTCATTTATAAGATAAAATTATGTTTTAGTATATTTTCTTGCGACAATCCCTGTATGTAAGGCATTGTAAACAAGCCAATTATGTGTACATTTAAGTTGCAACGTATTTTCAATTTAATGTTTGTCTTTTACACTGCGTCTTCTACCAACAAAAATTATTATTGTACCGTTTGGACAAAATTTAGTAACTAGAATTTTATTTAGGAAATTCAATAAAATATTCTCCAGGCATGAAAGCATTTGTAATGTAATTTTTGGTCCCTATAAGGAGATACTTAAAATAATGCCTCGATTTTTTCCAATGTCATCGCTAAGCCCTTTTTTTTTTTTTTCTTCATGGGGAAATGCCTACGCGCCTAATGTATACCCGCCTCGCGGGGGCAAGGACGGGTTATGTCGGACTCGCACCGACTAAAACCCCATGGTGTTCCACCTTTGTCGCATATTGGCAGGGCTACGGGAACGCTTTCGCACACATCCGCGGCCCTACTAGCGCCTGCCGCCCCATGGCAGCACCTCCTCGGGAGAGGAAAATTCCTCCCCGTTCTCCTTCCCAGGTAAGGCGCACCAGAACACATGGCGCGCCTTCCTCCACGGCCTCCAATTACGTCTGTGCAACAGACGCCCCCGCGTCCGATGCACAAAGGCCATGGGGCCAGGAAAAACGAGCACTTAGAAGTACTAGCCTTCCCGACCCCAGCGGCGGATCTGGTCTATGGCTCCGCCGCCAACCAAGATTCGGCTGCGGAGGGTAGGGAGAGCGGCGCCTCGCAATACCGACAATCCTCTCCCCCCGCAGCCCCACCACCACTGCATCAACGGTGCGGCCCCGTTTGAGTCGCGAAGGATAGGGCGAGTGGCGCATCGCCATACCAACACTCCTCTTCCTCCGCGACTCCACCTCGGCTGCAGCAGTAGAGCGTGCGCGAGTCCCCACTCGCTGCAGTCCACCAGCACACATCCAAAGTGGGCTCCCCAAGCCCACTCGGAGTGGCCACCTCAGGCCGGCCCTTCACCTCGGGCCAGCCACGTGGGTTCCTCTTTGTTCACCATGGGAGACCAAGCCACGGCTACTAAGCCCCCCTCGCCCCGACAAGGCGGGAACCCGTTCGGGGGGGATCGCTAAGCCCTATAATATTACTTTAGTTTACAACTGAATTACTTTTTTTACTTCTTCTACTACGTCATTGTCATAAAGTTTTGAAGGGGATATAATATTATCAATACACACTGAAGAATCTGGTATTGAGCTCGTAAAACGCGTCAGATTCAAAATGTTCCTCATTATATTTACATGTTTTTACCAGATTATTCTTAGCCAGTATATGTTGTTTTATTTCGTTTTGGACTGATTTATATTTAAAGGACATGGTTAGAAGGGAATCAGAAAGTGATAAAATTTCTGATTAAAACACTCTACATCAGTCTCATAATTTTTTTTAATCTTATCCACCTCTATTATTCAATACAACATATGCAAATACAACAAATTAAGTTTATATGTCAATGTTAGCTTTTCTTTACATTTTATGTGAAAAGAAAAAAGTGACAAAAAAAGTGACTGTCGTATATTTTAACCAAATATTTTAATTAGAATATATTTATATTTTATTCCTGAAATTCCTAAAAATAACGTTTTATGTAAATAATATATTTCAATATTAATGAATATGTGATAATATATTTACAAGTTCGTTTGCCTGAAGTGATGACACGAAATGACGATGGACGAATACACCAAGAATATATTTTATTTTGCAACATTAATTCCAGGGAGACCTTTAAAGAAATATTAAAGGAGAAAATAGAACAACGTCAAAATAACAAAATCAATGCTCACTACACTTCTACTGATCCCAAGAAAACCACGAATGCCGCGTTTTTATTGAGATGTTTGAGCGTTTTATTGAGATTGTCACCAAAAGAAGCTTTGAAACCATCAACTGTAAGCGGTTATAGTTGTAGGTCACTTCAAGATGCAACGCTTGGTGATTCATCGTACACAATATTAATATTAGATTGCTTTAAGGCGATAAACAAAGCTCGAGAACTAGGTTTTTCTTTTTAATTTTCAAGCTTTTGATTTTTACTAAATTATAAACTTTTGAGTGCTGTAGATATATTTTTACATTTTTATTTTTTTTACATTTTCTATGAATATTATCGCTCCAATACATTCACAGCCGGATTTCCTACGACGTCAAAATTGTACCGACGGTAGGCTGTTTAAAGGTAAAAAGGGATTAAATATACACATTAAACGATGCCATAGTAAAAATATTTCGGCTTCACAGCCTACCGTAGAAATTCATGACTCTTCTGATAACATACCTAATGACACAAATTCTTCACTTTTTTCGAAACATTTATACTATTTGTTGTTGTGTAACGTACCAGTGGTTAAAAGAATTCCAAGAGGCGCGAGGATGCAACTTGCTAAAGCGTTATCATTAACCATTCAAAATTGTCTAACGAATTGGAAAAAAAGTTGGCAAAAATTATTTACATTCGCGTATTCCCACTTTCATTTTAGTAAAACAATAAATAAATCAATTACGTCTCAACTAAAAGAAAATTCTTTTCAAAATTTGAATTACCCGATTAATACTCATTTCCCTCGACCTAATCCTAAATTTGATTTTAAAAAAGTAGTTGAATCAAAAGTAATGGACGGCGACTTAAAAAATGCATCCCGTATTTTATTCTCAGATGACATCCTCGCTCCTCGTAATGTCGAAACTCTTGAAGGCCTTCGTCAGAAACATCCTTCGGTCAATCCTTCCCAGAATTTACCGCTGCCTCCTAATACTTCTTTGCAACCATTACAAGTTTCCGAAAAAGACACTTTAGATGCAATATTGTCATTTTCGAATGGCTCTGCCGGCGGCATTGACGGGATTACGCCTCAGCATCTCAAAGACCTTGTAAGTGTATCTGCCGGTGATGCCGGTAGGGTACTTCTTAATGACATAACAAAATTATGTAATTTTATGCTTTCTGGTAATGTCAATCCCAATTTCATTTCCTACTTATATGGGGCAAGATTGTGTGCCTTCAAAAAAAAAGGATAACGATATCCGTCCTATTGCTGTTGGTTCTACATTTCGACTCTTAACTTCAAAATTAGCTTGCAGGCACATAATCTCAAACCTTAAGACAAAATTTCAACCTACTCAACTAGGCTTTGGCACCAAAGGTGGCTGTGAGGCGGCGGTACATTCGGTGCGTACTTTCTTAACTAATTCCGATGCAGATGTTCTTCTGAAGGTTGATCTTAGAAATGCTTTCAACTCTATTGATAGGATAACCCTGCTGAAAGAAGTGGCTAACAATACCCCCCGAAATATATCATTACGTTTGGCAATGTTACAGTCAAAATTCAAACTTGTTTTATCAAAACCATATTATTGAGTCTGCTGTCGGTGTTCAGCAGGGTGATCCATTAGGTCCAGCTCTTTTCAGTTTGGGAATTCAACCTATTATTTCAAATTTAAAATCCAAGCTGAATGTCTGGTATCTGGACGACGGTACACTGGGAGGTAAAGCAGATGACGTCCTCAATGATCTTACTCATATTTTTCAAAATTTTAAAAATATTGGTCTTGAACCAAATACAAATAAATGTGAAATATTTATTTCTAATAATTTATCTAATTCTAAAAGAGATACCTTAATTCAAAATTTCAATCAGATTTCTCCAGGAATAAAAACTGTCAATTCGGAATCGCTTTACCTGCTTGGTGCTCCGTTGTTTTTCGATAGTATTAAACCTGTTTTAAAAACAAAATTTGATCAATTTTTAAATCACGTTGATAAATTATATATTTTAAACCCCCATATTGCCCTTACTATTTAAAAATATTGTGTCCTTGTACCTAAATTTACATACTTGTTACGCTCAAGTCCAGTCTGGAAATATTCGGATATTTTAAAAGATATTGATAATAGTCTTAAAATTGCTTTAGAAAACATTCTCAATTTGAGATTAAATAAAATAGCCTGGAATCAAGCCACTTTACCTATCAAATTTGGTGGAATTGGTGTAAGAAATATTTCTAGCGTCGCATTGCCTGCTTTCCTTGCTTCCGTGCATAGTGTCAATGACCTATGTAACACAATTTTAAATAATAAAGTAGACCTATGCTTTGCTGCGGAGGCAAAGCAAATATGGCTAACGCTCTGTCCCGGCGAAAATGTCCCACTGGAAGTTAACCAACAAAAACACTGGGATATTCCGTTGGTACGGAGTGTCCACAAAAATTTATTTCAAAATTTCCATATTCAACAAGATCAGGCTCGCCTTCTAGCTGTTTCGACTAAGGAATCTAGCCACTGGTTACATGCTCTGCCATCAAGTAATCTCGGCACATTGCTTGATGGGGAAAGCTTGCGCATCGCCGTAGGAATCCGGCTAGGAGTGGCTATTTGTCAACCTCACCAGTGCCCCTGTGGTAGCAGCCTCGATGAGTTTGGGCTCCACGGACTTTCATGCCAAAAAAGTGCAGGTAGGTTTTTCCGTCACGGTTCTTTGAACGAAATCATCCGAAGGGCTCTTGTCTCTATAAATATCCCCTCGGTTTTAGAGCCTTGCGGGATATTTAGAGACGATGGCAAGAGACCCGACGGTATGACTTTGGTCCCTTGGGAGAGAGGTAAAGCCCTAGTGTGGGATGCTACTTGCGTTGACACTTTGGCGGCCTCTCATCTCAAGGGTACCTGTTGTAGAGCCGGGGCGGCATCAGAGGCAGCCGAATTTAGTAAATGGCGCAAATATGAGTCTTTGAGAAATGACTACATATTTGTGCCATTTGCTGTAGAGACTATCGGTCCGTGGGGTCCACGTGCAATGAAGTTTCTAAAGGAACTGTATCCACGACTGGTCGTCGCTGCTGGTGATAAGAGGGCTGGTTCTTTCCTCGCTTAAAGGCTAAGTATATCTATTCAGCGAAGAAACGCAGCCAGCGTTCTTGGCACTATACCACGGGGAGCAGGTCTTTTCGACGATTTAAATTTTTAGTTTTAGGTTTTCTATATTATAGTTTCTTCTTTTATATTGTTACGAGCTTGAGGTTCGTGACAATAAAAATTGCCGATAAAATTACCTAAATTAACACTTTAATTTACTTTACACAAATTAAAGTTAAAAACACTAATAATTAAACACACTAATTCACTTAATTCCGCTCCGAAGCTTCGCTTGTGTCGCCGAGTTCAACTCTACTACGATCGCATCTTGCAGCGCCTACTTATATAGATTAGCAAAATACCCAGAATGTTCAAGTAAACACGCGCAAGGTACCGAGAGTTCGAGTTTTAAACTTCAAGAAGTTTAGTTCTTCGGTTCGAGACTAGATGGCGCTAGTGCGCCGATTTGAGGCATTGGAGCGCGTAACACTGCCCCCTCCTAAGACATGCTCGTCCCGAGCATTATCGGTCCCATAATAACGCGCTAGGCGATCCACATGGACGATCTTAGGAGTCCCTCTTGCGCCTTTCTGTATCCGGTAGGTTACATCGTTGATCCTGGTCACAATCCGGTACGGGCCGTCCCATTTAGCTTGAAGCTTAGGAGATTTCCCTTTGCTGCGGACTGGATTGTGCAACCACACAAGTGAACCTTCGTCGAACCCTTTGTTGTTCATTTTGCGGTCATACCGGGTTTTCATCTTTTCAGACATTTGCTGGCCCGATTGTCTGACGTGCTCATAAACGTCATTCATTTTGTTCCGCAAGTCATTTGCATAATCGGTTATACTGCGTGGAGCATCAGGTGGTATCCCGGTGATCAGGTCTGCAGGCAGCCGTAATTCTCTTCCAAAGTTTGCGAAAGCTGGTGTCACTGCTGTACTTTCGTGAACAGCGCTTCGATATGACAACAAAAACGGTTGTATGTGCTTGTCCCAATCTCGTTGCCGATTGTCTACAACTTTTGCTAGGTACCTCTCCAATGTCTGATTAAATCGTTCTACCATTCCATCAGATTGCGGGTGATAAGAAGTCGTTCTTGTTTTATGAGTACCCATAACTCGGCAAGTTTCCTGGAATATTTGAGACTCAAAATTCCTTCCTTGCTCGCTGTGAATCTCTAAAGGTACACCAAAACGACAGAAGACTTCTTGAACTAGCTTATCAGCAACTGTTGAAGCTTCTTGATTTGGAATGGCGAAGACTTCTGGCCACTTAGTGAAGTAATCCATCACAACCATGAAATACCTGTTACCGCTTTCACTCTCCGGAAACGGCCCCGCCACGTCAATGGCTATTCTCTCCCATGGTGCACCAACATTGTACAACTTCAATGCACCTCTACTACGAGTCTGAGGTCCCTTTACAGCCGCACAACTTGTACATTTGCGACACCAATCCTCGAAATCATCATGACAATGGACCCTGTAAAACCGTTCTCGGATCTTCAGTAGAGTTCGTTTAACTTCCAGATGGACTCTTGAACGACCATTATGGCACAGCTGTAGAACATTGGGCACTTTAGCTTTAGGGACAACCATTTGCAAATGACAGCTGTCCCTTCGACCATTGTCCCATTTACGGCACAGGACTCCATCCTGAATCAGCAAGCTGTCCCATTGGGCCCAATAGCTTTTCGTGGTTGAACTCATCGCTGAGACGTCCCTCCACTTAGGCTTGGTAGCACGGGCATTCATCCATTCCAGAATTGGCTTGATGTCCGGATCTTCCTGCTGTGCATGTCGTAGGCTGTCCTTCCACCCGTTGCTGAGGTGGTCTGTCCTGAGCATCCTCACGGATACCACTTCCTTACTCTCTTGCCTACTACAATGGTTGCAATCTTCAGGACAAGGTCTTCTTGTCAATGCATCTGCGTTGCCGTGAGATTTGCCGCTGCAGTGTCTGATAGTAAAGTCGTATTCCTGCTGCTGCTGGGCGGTGCTGTTAGCCGCACTTCCTTTCTGAGACCGTTCACCTTCCCTTCCTAGGGTGTGCTTAGGGCAGCTGGACCGAAGATGGCCCCTTTCCCCACAGCCATAGCACCTAGGGCTGTATCTTTTATTGTGGTCGCGAACCGTTACTGCTGTAACCTCCCTAGCGTGAGGTGAACGATGATCCTGTCGCCGCCAGGCAGTGCCGTTAGCTGTACTACCCTCTCGAGATCGATCAACTCTCCTTTCCACGGTTAGTTTAGGGCAGCTGGATCGAAGATGGCCCTTTTCCCCACAGCCATAGCACCTAGGGCTGTATCCTTTGCTGCGGTCACGGACTGTAGCTGCTGCAACCTCCCTGACGCGATGGGAACGACGATCCTGCCGCACGGCTTCCACCTCCAGTGCATGGGCCAAGGCGTTCTTAAGCGTCTCGTGGTGCCCGAGCCTCACAGCAGCTCTGACTTCCAGGTCACGGATGCCGTCAATGAATGTCTGCACCAGGTTCCCTTCAATGAGCGCAGGTACAGACCGGTATGCTTTTCGCACTAACTTCTCCACTTCTAGAGCCCACTGCTGCAGGTTTTCGTTGATGCGCTGCACACGATCTTTAAGCTGCGCACGAAAGACGTGTTCCAGGTGAGCGTCGCCATATCTCGCCTCCAATGCCTCAAGAAGCTGCTTATAGGTCACTTTCTTACCGAGAGCTTACAACACAGTTAAGGCTTGGTTGCGCAGGCCTAGGGTGAGTGCAGTCATGGCTTGGCTTTTATTCCAGCCGTTCGCCTCCATGACGGCCTCGAACTGGATTTTGTAGGCCGACCAGGAAGAGGTCCCGTCGAACGGCGGCACCTTGAATCCACGTAGCGAAGGTGCTGCAGCTACTACGGGAGCTGCAATTCCATCTCCAAGTTTGAGTTCATCCAGCGTTTTCTTAACTTGGTTGATTTGGGTCTCAGCTTCCGACAGGCGGTTATCATGTTGAGCAACCTTATCCTTCACCTCCCTTATCTCTTCCCCAAAGGTAGCGTGAAGGTCCTTCATGAGGAGCATCTGCTCTTCCAACCGACGAGCCTGTTCCGCCTGCTGATCTTCCAACCGACGGGCCTGTTCCTCCTGTCGGCGGGCCTGTTCCTCCTGTCGGCGGACCTGTTCCTCCTGTCGGCGGGCCTGTTCTTCCTGTCGGCGGACCTGTTCCTCTTGTCCGCTCTGCAGCTGCTCTTTTAACTGACGGACCTGTTCCTCCTGTCGGCGAGCCTGCTCCTGCAGCATCACCATCAGAGCACCTAAGTCGGGTGCTGCAGATGTAGGAGCTACTGATGGGCCTGCAGCCGGCGACTGTCCCTCCGACGTCTGCGGCGTTGCACCACCAAATCTTCGTTGGTCCGTCTCCTGCTGGCGTTGACTTCGGGTACGGACACCCTTCGTTTCCTCCTTAGGTAAAATCGGCATTATTTTATCCCACTTCTGACACCAATTGTTACGAGCTTGAGGTTCGTGACAATAAATATTGCCGATAAAATTACCTAAATTAACACTTTAATTTACTTTACACAAATTAAAGTCAAAAACACTAATAATTAAACACACTAATTCACTTAATTCCGCTCCGAAGCTTCGCTTGTGTCGCCGAGTTCAACTCTACTACGATCGCATCTTGCAGCGCCTACTTATATAAATTAGCAAAATATCCAGAATGTTCAAGTAAACACGCGCAAGGTACCGAGAGTTCGAGTTTTAAACTTCAAGAAGTTTAGTTCTTCGGTTCGAGACTAGATGGCGCTAGTGCGCCGATTTGAGGCATTGGAGCGCGTAACAATATTGTATATATAATTAGTTTTAATCGTAAATATTATAATTTTAATTATTATTTTAGTTTAGTTATTTATTATAATGTTAAATATTACTTTACATATTACACTAACATAATTTTTGACATTGATATAATCTGAGAAACAATTTTAATGTGAGCCATTATACAACAAGCTTTAAACTACCTTTAAAAGTTTATGAGCTCCCCTTTAAGCAAAATTTATTTGGTAATACTCTTTTGTAAGAGCATAATATCAAAGAGTTTGTGTAAAATATAGTAGTAAGTAAATTAAAACAAAAAAGTCTGTTCATCTATGTCGGATATTATAGATCAGAATAATATTATCCATCTGCCATATCTCTTTGCCTTTGACCAGAACGAAACTTATTTCACCAACATTTTGAAAATACTTTTAAAAACATTTCGAAAGAAGCTAGGCAACAATTTAATGTAAGGTAGGTATGATCTCTAATATCAGGTCTATAATTATAATAAACTTTTTTTATAATTAACTTGGTTTGTACACTTTATTACAGATGTACTCTCATTTGCAAGTAGGACTATTTTATGTGACGTTATTTTTGGGAGATCGTTTATATATATTTAAAAAAGCAGTAGTCCTAGTACGCTCTCTCGTGGCACACCGTATTTAATGTGCGTTGGTTTTGATAAATATGTAGTTTCCAATTCACTTTTTGGAAATATTTTGGAAATTTATGTGCATTGGATTCTATTACTTAGGTATGCTTTTAAGAGTTAGAGATGTTCCCTATTATACGATGACCATGTAACTTGTTTAATAAGATCGTATGGCCCTCATAATCAAAAGCCTTGGTCATTTGTTTATTGCCTCATTTATTTATTTATTACTTGAGACATCTATCCTTAAGATTAATCCTTGAGATTACTCTGTGGCAACCGCAGTGACAAGTTGTAAAATAATAGCTCCCAACTATTTAGCAAAATTAAATATTGTAAATTGATAATATCCACCTCAATTTCTAGTTACAGTTATTAAATAAGACTTAATTGTGTTTGTAAAATAAATAAAAGTCATAAGTATTTTAATTAAGTTTTGTGGTTCAACTAAAAGTGACAGCTGTAACGAACATTGAACT
The DNA here is from genome assembly GCA_907164705.1 of Parnassius apollo. Lineage (NCBI taxonomy): Eukaryota > Metazoa > Arthropoda > Insecta > Lepidoptera > Papilionidae > Parnassius > Parnassius apollo. The sequence continues at coordinate 9,260,263 of CAJQZP010001449.1, read as the reverse complement.
TTCTGTACAAGTAAAGTTACAGCCTATATACGTCCCACTGCTGGGCACAGGCCTCCTCTCATTTCTGAGAGGGTTTTAGGGCAAGGAATAATCCGCCGCGCTGCCTCAATGCGTGTTGGCGAACTTCACATGTCTTCGAAATATTTTTTATCTTATTCCTTAGACATGCAGGTTTCCTCACGATGTTTTCCTTCACCGCCGAGCACGTGGTAAATCAGCACTTAAAATTGCAATTAACAATTTCATTGGTGCCGGCGGGGATCGAACCCGGTTTGCTCGCGTATTGTGAAATTTATAGCGAGCGCTAACCATCTGAGCTACCACGGCTCTTTAAGTTATTGTAATTCTTGTTATCCCTTTTATATTTTAAGATTTACCTTTTAAATTAGTGCTGTTTCGGATTTCAATTTGAATTGTTTACCTGATAATTTAATTTGAGATCTGTAAGTAGACCCATAGATCTAGATACTAGCTTACTCTGTTTCTTCGGTTTTCTTTCTTTGTTTTCTTTTGCTATTTACACATAATAGTAAAATGAATACACGCAACGCCAAAACGCGCCAAATGGAGAACCAACTTCAAATGGCGCTTCTAGAACTTAAGGCGTCAAAGGAGCAGTGTGAGCTGTTGCTTAAAGAAAGGGATGACAACGAAAAGGAAATAATAAATATAATTGCCAAAAATAGTCAACTAAAAAGTGATATGGTTAAGTTACATAAATACTACACAAATGTTTTAAAAGAAAGGGATCAGCTTCAGGGAACCGATGAAGCAAAGAATATGAGGAATCCCTCAGATTAATTGCTGCATTGTAGTTGCAGTTAAGTGAGGCTAATGAGCAGATTTTGCAATTAAAACAATACTTAGATGAATTGAAAGTGGCCCAAACTCAAAGTATGTTCCATGGACTCATAGAATTTAAATCTTCAAAAACATTGCAACCCTCCACAACAGTCGATTTAACTGGTGATGATGTCACATTAAGAACAGCAGAAAGGATTACATGCAGTAGAAGAAAGTTAAAGAAATACATAAAAATTAATAAATATGTTAGGAAAGTACAAAAGTTAATTAAAACTAAAATTAATACAAAAAATTATATAAATATATGTAAGGAAAAGCATGAATTAATTAATAAACTTAAATTATATTCATTTGAGGTGGAAAATACGTAAAACTGTTATGAGACTGAAATAGAGTGTCTCAATTCAGAAGTTTTGTCGCTTAAAAACTCCTTACAAATTATCTCCAATAAATATGCATCGGCTCAGGTTGAAACTAAAGAACACATATTGGCCATGAATGATCTGGTAAAGTCATGTAAATACAATGAGGAGCGCTTTGACTCCTTAATAAAACATCAGAGTGAGAATCAACGCTCCATACCATGTTCATCGGGGACAATATGTGTAAATAGTAACTGTCTTAGTTCACCAACACTCTATGACGGTGCCATAACAAAGAATAAAAACTTAAAAAGTAGTCTAAATATTAAAAAACATAAAGTTATTATGTATTGTGATGACATAGGAAAAAATTTGGGCATGATGTTAAATAACAATTTAAAAGGACAACTGATTAGTAATTATTGTATGCGTGGAGCATCCTTTAGCCATATAATGAATAAAGTTTTAACTAGTAAGTATTGTCCTAACAGCACATTAATAATTCTTGTTGGGAGAAAAGGCAATGTAAACAAAAATCAATTATTAAAATATATTGATTACCTCAATACTTTAAATGTACACAAAATAATCTTGTTTACATTGCATTACATACAGGGTTGGCCACAGGAGAATAACATAAGATATGATTTAAATTTGTTAATGAATAATTTATCGTGTAATAATAATTTAAATTTGATATTTAATTGTAACAATTATACCAATAGAATTAATTTAATAGACATTAATAATTTAATTAAGAAATTTTTGACTACAGATAGGTATTACCTATCTAAATATAATTTAAGAAAGATAGCAAATATGCTACCTTATTATTTATATATTAACTCAGCCAAGGACTTGGCTACCCATCTCCTGTCGGCTAGACATCTCCCCCTATTGAGCAGCATAATGATTTGACGTGTAATTTGGAATTCGTTCCAAGTAATTTAAATTAGAAAATGAGACAATAGAGGTAATCTCTAGCAGTTATAATAATTTAAATAATTTAGAATGTAACTTACAAATCCTGAATAGTTGCAATTGTATAACTCCACAAAATGGTAATAAAAATTGTTTACACTTGGTGCATCAGAATATACAAGGCATGATAGGCAAAGAACTAGAAATTGAATTGTTCTTAAATAGCAACAATATTCATATTATATGTATTACTGAACATTGGTTAAAAGCTCATAATTTAATGTTTAACTTCAGTAATCACCAGGTGGTCAGTTCTTTCAATAGAGAAACGGTTTTAAGAGGTGGCTCCTTAATTTTAGCTAGTAAATTATTGTTACGCGCTCAAGTCGACGTCACTAGCGCCATCTAGTCTCGAACCGAAGAACTAAACTTTTTATTGTCACGAACCTCAAGCTCGTAACATTATTATCATGTAAAGAACGTAAAGATATTGTGATTCTCTCTGTTGAGCGAACTGTAGAAATGGCATGTGTTGAGTTTGAGCACCTCATTGTTGTAAGCGTTTACAGACCCCCATGTTCTTTATATGATACTTTCGAAAAAATTATGGAGGAAGTTTTCGCTAAGCTTAATAAACAGAATAAATCTGTTGTAATATGTGGAGACTTTAATGCGGTAACCTGTAATGCCTGACATTACCGCTAAATTCCCCGTTGACATATTGTTAAACAGCTGTTCCATTGCAATTTATAATATTACTGCCCCGCTCCTTTATAAAAATAGCGTGATTATTATGTTCCCAGAGTTAAATTTTTATTTTTATTTTAACTAATAACATGTCATTTTGTACATTCAATTATTTTGTGCGTTCAATTACGAAGAAAAACCCTTTAAAATCAATAAAGACATAAAGACATAAAGACATTTATTCCGACACTTCAGATTACAATCACAATATATAAACAAAATTAAGACGAATAAGAATAAAATAAAAGAAATAAAAACACAAGAAAATTTATAAACAAAAAAAGTAGAGGATAAAATTAATAATCGAAACAGATGAAGTGGCGGAAGGGACCGCCTCAGCATAAGCCGCAGGATAGCGACGCTGATTTTCAGTCGGCCCCATACGGTCCTACGGAGACCGTGCCGAAAGTGTTGACATTAAGCGAGTAGTAGATACATATGATAATAATAACTGATGAATGTTATATCTTAATAAGTAGTAATTAATATATATATATATATATATATATATATATATATATATATATATATAAACCAAATGGAAAATACGTATTGTATAGTTGTGCTGAACGTAAGTTGCTGAACGCTACGTGAGACGTGACGGCAACATTAGTAAGTGTAATAATTTAATTTAACAGTGTATATTATAAAATTATATGTATATATATACATACGTACACATACATACATACATATACATAGATACATACGTTTAATAGGCTTTTTGTAATAAATAATATATGTAATAGGATAATAAATAATATGTAAACAGAATATCAGTAGCTAACGTCTAACCTCTTTAACAATACTCCTATTTATTAACTATGCCCCTCTGTTCGTTTATTAGGAGATATTTTAAGTGCTTTCTAAACGTGCCTAATGTGTTTAGGTCACGCAGTGGAGAAGGTAAATTATTCCAACAATGGGAGGCTGCGTACTTATAACAACCTCGAAAGGCTGAAGAAGAATGTCGCGGAATACTGAGCCTATTATAGGATGAAGCGCGGGTGAGATACTTGCTATGCTCGCGAGACCAGTCTAACTTACTAAAAAGATACTTTGGGTTTTTGTCTTTATGACGCCAAAAAGTGCACAAGCTAAGTGAAGTTTGCGTCTGGCAGCCATTTTAAGGATATTATTGTCGTCAAGAAATGGGCTTACGTGACCTCTTGGTGGTACATCGAAGCAAAACCTCGCACAAGCATTTTGGACCCGTTGAATAAGGTGTGCGGTACGTGACAGTAAACAAGGCCCATAAACCGTATCAGCATAATTAAATTTTGATAGTACTAGAGTGTCCGATAGTCTTTTTCGTAATTCTATACTTAAGTGTTCACGCATTCTGTACAGAATATTTAACCTATAAAAACAGTTCTTAACAATGTTATTGATATAATCTTGAAATCTGAGGTCGGGGCTAATTATGATTCCTAAATTACGTGCCATATCGACTCTTTCTAATACCGTGCCTTTTATATAAAGTGTTGGGACAAATTTATTTATTTTTTGAATATGTTGTTTCGTTCCGCAAATTAAAAAATTTGTCTTTGATGGATTCAACACTAAACAGTTTCTTTCTGACCACTTTACTACTTTATCCAAATCCTTGTTGAGTTCATTATTAGCTTCTGTAGTATGACTAGGCTTAAAAGACTTATAAATCTGTGTGTCATCTGCAAATAAGTGATATTTACAATATTGGAAACAATTACTAATGTCTGATGTATAAAACTCGAAAAGTACGGGACCCAAAATCGATCCTTGAGGAACACCACGCGTGATCCGCTGCGGAGATGATACACAGTTTTGACCATTTAATTGAATTGTAATTTGCTGTGAACGTCCACTAAGGTAACTGTGAAACCATTTTATAGTCCTGGGGTCAAATCCGTAAAACGACATATTGGACAAAAGTAAAGATGTATTTATGGTATCAAAAGCCCTAGAATAATCTAATAGGACGAGTATAGTCCCCTGACCTGTATCTTGGGCCTCCAATATATTACCTACTACATCAGATAGGGCAGTAGCAGAATTTCGTCCCTTTCTGAAACCCGATTGAAGATCAGGCAGTATAGCATTATTTTCTAGATATAAAATTAATTGTTGATACACAACTTTTTCTAATATTTTAGATATACAGGGTAGCAAACTTATGGGCCGTAAGTCTGTCACGGTGGCAGGATTGGCATTTTTAAGCTATTGCATAGCTTCTATCGCGGGCCTTGAGTGCGGGAAAATCCAGAAATTTCGTAACGAAAAAAACCTCACGCTCTCCGACGGGCACGGAGGTGTGGCTTGAAGGCCGTGCATTGTCTAACGATGGTCTAACGTCGTTTCTTTTCCTCAGTCTTCGACACGGTGTTTGTGTATAAAGTGTTTTGAAATTTTGAATATGAATGAAAAAAGTGCATTTATTATTAAGGCTGCTCTCTCGCAAAAAGCTTGAAAAAAGCGTGCAGATGAACCAACTTTTCGTCGACACTTACAGAGAAATTACATATGAAAAAAATAGCTAGTAATCTACATGATCTGATACGTAATTTGGTTTAGCCATAATTTTTCTATCGGTGTCACATAATAAATAAAAAAATACCCAAATCACCTCCAAATCGTTGAGATGAAACCACTTTACTCCTTCATTGTTTATCAAAGGAATATAAAAAAAAATATCTATTGCTTTGCAATACAAAATAAAATAATTCGGTTTGGTTACTTTTTAGAAATATGTATTATTTTTATGATAATAAATTAAAAATGCGTCCCGATTAAATACTGCGTCTATATCACCCCCGCATTCGTCCACGAATTCAGTGCGGGGCGCATCGTGTTGATAGGTGGACGTATGCCGTGTTGCGAGAGCTCAGCACTACGAAATAAAATCGTAAAATATTACTGCAAAAATTTAATTTTGTTAATAGTGGAGTAGGTTTTTTCTGATTCTTGTTTAATAGTAGTGTTTTATAGTTATATTAATTGTACAGTTTTATTAATGTTTAAGTTTAGTTTGTAAAACATGGGGAATAAGCAGAAACGATTAAAGAGAGGTCTAAAAAAATATTACAAACAAAAGGGTATACATTTACCAAGGTAAGTTTTAAGTTTCATCTACATATTTCATAATATTAGACAGGTGCTGTTTATAAAATACCTATATTACTGTGATTTCGCCACTCTGTGACGAGACAAAGCGCGGCAAACGCAAGTGGCAGCAAGGCGCGGGCCGCGTCGTCGCATGCTGGTAGCGCATATCTGAGAAATTAAAAAATATATATTTCGAAGAAATGTGAAGTTCGTCAACACGCATTGAGGCAGCGTGGCGGACATTTCCTTGCCTTAAAACCCTCTCAGAAATTAGAGGAGGCCTGTGCCCAGCAGTGGGACGTATATAGGCTGTAACTTTACTTTTTTTACTTTTATAAATATGTTATTTTACCGACGAAAATTTTAAAGAAAAATAAAAAATAAGCAACCGACAACCTCCTAGGTCCCTAGGTGACTTGCGAGATGTCAGTGTAACAAAACAAAACGGCCCAGAAAAACAGACTTTCCAACTGATAGCTAAATCAGCACGCAACAATTTCATTGGTGCCAGTGGGGATCGAACCCGGGTTGCTCCCGTACTGTGATACCTATAACGAGCGCTAACCATGTGAGCTACCACGGCTCTCAACGACATCGTTCCGTTCGTGTACAGCGCTGAAGATAGCAGAGTAAAAAATTAGAGATTGTGGTGTTTGAAATTTGTCATCTGTGAGAGTGAATTTTATCTGTGTACTCTGTAACAAATAACTATATAGAAAAAAATCTGAAAATGATATTTCGCCATTTTTGTTTGTGTACTGGTTAGGAACTCGATCAAAAATTTGATAATTTTTCTGTTTTTATACGTTATTTCTAATGTTATTTTACATCAAATTAATTGTGCAGATATTTTCTTTAGGAAATATGTTTCATTACGACGATTCAAAAACGTTTACATATAATAATTTACCTCGAAATTCACTATACGCGATTATCGTTTATTGATTATATTATGTTGTTTAAAAAGTATTCCTATCAGCTTTGTGTTAAATGGATGCTAAATATAAAAGAATGCTTCAGTATTGATAGAAATTTATAAACAAAATATCTGTTGAGATGTGTCTAGAAATTATTAATACTTATTTTTATTTATTTATTAAAATAATAAATAAATAAAAATAAGTATACATTTATCTATATTGAGTACTAGTTTTTCCCCGCGATCTTGCCCGCGTGGAATATGGATTTCATGGGTTTTAATTTTTTTGCGCGGAACCCTAATTCTTTTTCTAAAACAAGTAGTTCAAGTTATTCCTTATATCATCAGCTATCTGCCAGTGAAAGTCCCGTCAAAATAGATCCAGCTGTTTCGGAGATTAGCTGGAACAAACAGACAGACAGACCGACAGACAGACAAAAATAGTACTTTCATATGCATTTAATAAAAAGCTGTTATTTTAACATTACAAACAGACACTTCAATTTTATTTATTTGTAGATATAGATATTATTCATATTGGTGTTATTCTTCATATTGGTGTCATTTTTTATTATTCATATTGGTGTCATTTTAAAGGGAATATCATGTAATAATAAAATAATTGTCTCCAGTAAATATTATACTTTTCTTGTAAAACTCGAAATAAGTAACAAATAAATACGATTTATTTTTATATTCCCATATGCTTTATTTTCATCCTTTATTTTTATTTGACCAATTTTCTTTTAACAAAATTAAATTCTGAATTCGTTGAGCTCTTTGAGAATATTTTTATTTGAATGTTAGGTAGGTACCTATTTAGTTTTTCGGTAGTAATCGTTTTTGTTGCGACAGTCTCGCGCGGTCGTAAAAAAAGTTACTGCGCGGACAGGTGGGACGAGAATCACTTGCGCGGCGTGGACGGTGGATAGGTAGTCTACCTACTGTTATTACCTAGATACCCATAACCTATACAACAAAATTTGGCAAACTGTCGCTGCGTCGTGGAAACTAAAATCTAAACTGCCTACCTACCTGCCTAAGTACGTCGGTACTAAGGAAACAGTCTTGACGGGTCACTTGTCTTGATAAAAACATGTGTTTACATCTAGTGATATTGTGTGTATATAAAACAAAGTAAGAAGAGCGGTAAGTATTTTTGAAGACAATTTATAGGTAGGCAGAACTAATTACAATTATTATCTAAATATTATAAATGCGAAAGTTTGGATGGATAGATGTATGTTACTTAATCACAGCTGAAGGGATCTGGATGATATTTAGCTCAGAGATAGGTTATACCTGGTCTGGAATAACACATTTGATACCGTTTATTCAGGTATTTCGTTCCTGTGGGATAATTTTCGAGTTCACGCGTTTGAAGCCGCTGGCAACAGCTAGTACGGATATAAACTGCGATGACTGTTCCAGTTCATGCTTCGGCGTCGTGGACTCTTGAGTGATCGCTGCATGACCACCCGGGGAAAACAAAACATAATAAAATAAGCAATCTATATTAGGTATCTATAGAGCCATAGAGGTATAGTATAAAGTGATAACGCAGCACCTAATAATTTAGTACGAGTTTGTAGGTAGGTACTGCTGATTTCTCAGCAAGCGTCGAGCAGCACAGAATAGGGTGGTATGTATGTGTGCATCGTGTTCGTGTAACTTCGTTTTTGTTCTAACGGTTCGGAACGCCGTACGAACAAGACGTGCGTTCTAACTGCTCTTCACTGATACTATCTCTGTCGGGCACGATGCCAGGTGAGACAACGTGCTTTTTGGCCGCGCCCACCAATGAGTTCGAGCCCGCGACTTGTGCCACCTTAATGAAGAAAGTCACGAAAAAATAGTGAAAGAAAATGAGTGAGTACTCTATATACATACCTACATTTTATTATTATCACAAATGCAGTACTAATTTTGAATTGAAAATATAATACTGCTATAAAGATAACCTAAATTTTTGATATTAAAATGAGCGATATTAAAAGTAGCCCTCTTTATATACACACAAACACACGCACGCGTATAGTTTAAATTCTCAATTTAGATTCTCAATATGTATATATATACTCGATTAACCGGACTAATTGTAAATAATGTGAAAAAACAACTTACAGCGTGGTTAAAGACGATAGAATATGAAGAAACTGAAAATTTATTGAAATAAATAGAAAAATTACACCATAGCATAAATAATATATGGTTATGGAAGAGCGGGGTCCCCTAACACAGGTATTGATATACTTAAAAGGAGACCCCAGCCTAGTTAATGTATTTAAATTTAAGATACTGAATAAAGAATTTTGAATTTTGAATTTTTGAATTGAATTTTAATTGTTGCCGTTAGGGATTCGGATAATCGAAAATCCGGATGATCGAATGTATGAAGAAAAGCGGGTTTTGTGCATTTGTAGTACATATGTACATACATAATGTTATGTGTTTATTAAAAACAACAATTTCAACGAAAATCAATGTTTATTAAGAAATTATTAAGCTATTGCATAGCTTCTATCGCGGGCCTTGAGCGCGGGGACCGAATCCAGAAATTCCGTAACGAAAAAAACCTCACGCTCCCCACTCCGACGGGCACGGAGGTGTGGCGTTGAAAGCCGTGCATCGTCTAATGTCGTTTCAGTTCGGCAGACTTCGGCACTGGAGCTTCGGCCTCGGCAGACTTCGGCACTCGGCAGACTTCGGCACTCGGCAGACTTCGGCACTCGGCAGACTTCGGCACTCGGCAGACTTCGGCACGGTGTTTGTATGCGTGCGACTAGACGTATGCGTGTATACTAGCTGCTAACTCAATGATAAAAATTCCTGAATAACCTACATGTATTGTAAGATATTAAAAATATTTTAAACAATATTAACTTCTCATTTATTCAATAAGAGAAAAAAATTGTTTTCTTATCGGTCACCACGCTCAAAAAGTGTAACTTGATTTAATATCAAAGATTTAACTGCATAAATAAAATAAATAAATAATTATAATTGCATAAGTTGATAAAAAATGCTATGCAATAGCTTTACCGCGGCAGTCACCGAGTGCCACACGTATTTTTTTGGAAGAGGACGTACTAAGGCTAGTTTCCAGATGTCAGGGAATGTACTTGTAGTTATCGATAGGTTAATCAAAGCGGTAATAGTTTCAAGACTTTGTGGGAGGGTCATTAATAATATATCTAGGTTAATACCATCAACTCCCAGTGCATTAGATTTTAGTTTTTTAATTATATTCAAAGTAATATCTTGAGATACCGGTTTCAGCAAAAAAGTTTTAGATGTAAATCTATTAAATTCAAAATATGTAAGATCCGATATAGTTACGTTATAGGAACCTTGTATATTTGAAAAATGTGAATTATTAGTATCAGGATCCAATAAATGTGGCGGTAGGTCGTATTCGTTTTTCGGTGGTAACGAGTACGCCTTCAAATTTGACCATAGCTTCTTTGGATTGCTGATATTATTATTAATTAACACTTTGTAATATGCTTTTTTCTCGTGTTATAGTGCGACATTTACTTGATGTTTTAATTGTTTATAATAATTTTTATGACTGGGCGACTGTGAACATCGATATTTGTTGCGTGCTTCTCGCGTAAGCTCATCATTAATTTTATGGTTTTGGTTATCCAGGGGCAAGGGCGATCCTTAATATAACTGTTTTAATAGGTGAATGCAAGTCAAATAAATTTAGGATATAGCGATTAAATAAGTGTACCATTTCATTGACATTATCGGTACAACTGATCACATCCCATGGGATTATCTGGAGGTCTCGTTCAAAATAATCAAGTAGGATATCATTTAGGGGGCGATATACGAGCGTCCGAGGTAGTATTTTGTCTATTTTAAAATGTAACTCACATGTAAGAAAGGCATGATTACCTAAGTCAGCTATATGATCAATTGTGACATTTCGTGTTGGCGCATCAGTACAGATAACATCAATTAGAGTTTGACTAGTTTCGATAAAATGTGTTGGCTTATCTATTAATTGTTTAATATTAAAATAATTTATAAATTCCATAAAACGCTTGGTCTTCACGTCTTCTGTGTCAATTAAATTAATATTAAAATCTCCCAAAATCAGAACATAACCGTGCGAAAATGTGCTAAGGCTGTCAGTAATAGCATCAAGAAATAATTCAACGCTAAGCCATGGTGGGCGGTAAGCCGTGCCTATCAGAATTTTTTTTTGAGTTTATATGCAGGGCTAGCCACATCTCTTTTACACAGTTGTGGTGAGGAGTAGATATTGTTCGGGCGTTGATTCCCTTTTTGAAGTAGAAGCCTACACCCCCTCCACGGCCACCGCACACAGAGTGTGGTCTCGGCACGTGACGCAGGCGGTAACCAGGTACGAGCGGAGCGCGCCCATCTTCGCCTTCCCGCAGCCAGGTCTCATTTATCGCCATGAGATCAACATCATGTCGACTCATGGCTACGAGGAATTTAATTCTTGAAACTTAATCATTGCTAACTGAATTACCACTAACGTTGGCCGAATAAAAAGATTTATCCATTGTTAACAGATAGTAATGAGGTAATAATGAGTATAAAATACCAAATACGGTTTTTCTAATTGTAACAAATATTATATATTGTAAATTTAATCTTATAAATAAATAGTTTACAGGATTTACGTATAATAAATGAATATTATTAAGACATGATGTATGTTTACTTTGTACACTAAACTGACAACACGTTACATATAAATTATATATTGACAAGACATTATGTATAAATTTTGATAGATTACATTCATTATTATTGAATATTAAGGTTATTTCTTTCCGAATGTTAAAATTATTTACGTTAAAAATATAAAAATAAAAATATGTGTGTTTATAAATAAATACAAAATTAAAATTGTGTTTATGTAAGTGGAGTAAAAAAACGTAAGGAACTGTTTACCACTAATGACCCGGAAAAATATAGTAAAGTAAAATTGCGATTACTCACGGTATGAACACTTTTGTCAGACACACAAATACTAACGCGACAATGAACATTACACTTAAAGATTTCATGCGTGATGAACATGTATACTGATTTACATAAACCAAAATAGGCTGAATTAAAACTGAACAATAAACCCTTTGAAAAGCAATATATTATATTAAGTTGATGTATAGTAATATTTATACACTTACTGTATGTAATTGTTATTATGGAGACTAACTTATAAAAGAATATAAATATTGTTTTAGCAAACCTAATTAAGCTATCTCTAACATAAGAGGTAGGATAATAAAAAAAGTAATATTAAAAAAAGTAAATTAATAGCTAACGCATGATTAACAAAAAACACGTTTAAGGTCTGCTTCGGACCGAATTCGCGTTACAGGTTTTCCATCTTCCTTTCTCACAAAAATATGTCCACCCTTCGTCCAAGTATTAACGCCATTTTGCTTTTTTCGCTGCCTCGCGAGTCTTACCAAACAACTTCCTATTCAAAGGTGTTAACCACTCATTCACGTAAAACCGACGCGGCTCACCGGGTAACCCCAGTGACTCAGTGGTTACTGTCCGCCGAACACGCGCTGAACGTGTACTTAATACTGCTTACCTCCTATAACATACGGCGTGATAATATGTAGCCTAAAGCCTTCTTTGGTTTATAAAGAACATTTTTTTCTGAATTTCAATTCAATCTATCCAGTAGTTTTGGCGAGAAGCCATACGAGTACAGACAAACAGACAAAAATTCTAAAAAGTCACTTTTTGTCATCAGTTACGTTTTTCTAACAAAAGCCACTTATTTTTTCTCGAAAATACTTAATGTACAGTTTTTCTTACGTTACTGTTTTATTATATGTATAAATAAGAGGAGCCAAACAAGCTTCATCTGATGGTAAGTGACTACCGCTACACGTGACTACCGCTACCCGTGAACAACTGCAACACCAGGGGAGTTGTTCCGGCCACAGACAAGAACAGCATTCCATGTGAGATCGAATGTGCGCTGCCTTGTAAAGTTGCAAGCGGCGTGCTGGCATGAAACACTGTCCCACTTGACATAGTTCTATGTGACCGCAGATCTAAAAGTCATTTGATATGTCGACGCCGAGGATTCCGATGCTAGTTGAGGCAACGAGGGGAATGCTTTAAAATAGAGAAGATACGTCAAAAGGATTCTTGCGGTAAACGCGCAAAACTTGTGTCTTCTGAGGATTGAAGTGGACTAAATTTAGTCGCCTGCAATCACAAATTTGATTGAACAAAGACTCGACTTATGTCGACGACAAGTTTATTCCGGCAATAACCGACGTGTTCCCGATAAATCACCACCTACGTTAATATGCAGATAAACAGGGTAGGCACGCAGCGTTGTGGAACACCTGTATTCACAGGCTTAGAGTATATAAAGTTTTTAATAATTGTTATTTATGTCATATTTTGTCAGAAAAACGATTTATTATCTTCTTGGAACTACATTCACATTTGAGTTATATATTATATATAAAAACCAATGTGATATATTTCCAAGAAAACTGGCAGCATTTCCCCGCTGAATGGCTATACTTAGCCTTTGAGCGAGAAAAGAACCTGCCCTCTTATCACCAGCAGCGACCATCAGTCAAGGATACAGTTCCTTAAGGAACTTCACCGCACGTGGAATCAATGGACCGATAGTCTCTACAGCAATTGGCACGAATATTTACTCATCTCTTAGAGACTCATACTTGGGCCATTTAGTTAAGTTGCCTCTGATGCCGCCCCGGCTCTAAATGAGGCACGTCTGAGACGAAAGGCTGCGAAAGTGGTTACGCAACTAGCACTTCATTCTAGGGCTTTGCCGTTCTACCAACGAACGAAAGTCATAACGTCGGGTCACCTGCCATCGTCTCTTAGGTGTTCCACAAAGCTCTAAGCCCGTTTTACAGAGGTAGAGACGCGCGGCAGCATTTATTGTTGCTCGTATGGGCCGGTTTGAACCGGAGTGGTACAGAGACCTCAAAGAAGACCAGCATGAAGTAGAAAATCTGCTATTGCATTTCTCCTGGTGAGTGCAGGTGGCCGGAGGACTAAACTCCCGCCGCCGTTAACACTTCTGGTATACCTGATGCATTGATAGGCAGAGGCAGTAGAGTCCAATGGGGAGGCGTTGGCCGTTAGTTTGGACATTGCGAAGGCCTTCGATGGGGTTTGGCACAAAGCGCTTCTTTCGAAGCTCCCTTCCTATGGGATTCCCGAGAAATTGTGCAATTGGATCACCAGCTTTCTTGCAGATCGGAGCATCAATGTCGTTGTAGACGATGAATGCTCCGATTACATGCCTATTAATGCTGGCGTTCCACAAGGCTGCGTACTATCACCAACGCTGTTTCTTCTGTATATCAATGTAGCTCCTCAATTTCAAGGTACTCTCCTTGTTGCCTCAGCCAGTGTCGGAACCCTCGGCGTCGACATATCGAGTGACGTGCAGTTTCGTGGTCACTTGGAAGAGAAGGCCAAATTGGCCTCTAAAGAGCCCATGAAATACTGTCCCGTTCATGCCGGCATGAAATACTGTCCCGCTTTGCTGAGAATGGCATGCTCAGCAGAGCGGGACAGTATTTCATGCCGGCATACAGCCTGCAACTTTACAAGGCGCAGGTTCGGCCGCACATGGAATACTGTTCCCATATCTGTAGCTCCCCAGTGCCAGCTCCTTCTACTTGACTGCATCCAGCGCAGAGCGGTTCGAATCGTCGACGATCGAGTGCTTTCTGATCGGCTCGTTTCACTGGCGTTGCGAAGAGATATTGCATCTCTTTGCATTTTCTTTCGCATCTATGGATCTAGGAGTGCTCTGACAAATTGTTCAGATTAATCCCAGCTGCCAAATTTCACGAACGCAATACGCGGCAAAACTCCCGATACTATCCACACCATCTGGATGCTTGGTGATCCACCACTAAGTTTCACTAGGAGTTTTTTTCCACGTACGACTTTTCTGTGGAATAGTTTACCATCAGCGATTTTTCCGGATTGATACGACTTAGTGACCTTCAAGAAAAGAGCTTACTTCTTTCTAAACGACCGACAACGCACCTGAAATTTCCATGGTGTTGCAGTTGTTCATGGGCGGCGGTAGTCACTCAACATTAGGTGAACCGTATGCTCGTTTGCCCCCTCTCCTATAAAAAAAAGGATCAATTCTACATAATGAAATGGTAATGGGGAACGGCAGATTTAGTATCGCATACTTTTTTCGTTTTTTTTATAGAATTAGTGCCAGACATTAAGGCAACTAATCCATTAATTTTCATGTAAGTTTTATATTTTTAGAACTTGGATTAATTAATAATATCATTAAAAAGATTTTAGTAAATATACGTAATATAACCATAAACTAAACGCAATTATGTTATTAGAAGTTACCATATGTAATATAACAGAAATATCGAAATGGTAATTAATTAATTACTGCAATAATTGCACAATTTCTATTTCTATATAATTATATAGAAATAGAAATAACAATTTATATAATGAAACACTTATATATTATATCTAAGAATGCATTAATTGTTGTATAAAATCATAATGAATTGTTAAAATGATAGGAATGATTTTAGTCATCAATTTTTTAAATTAATATGGCAATTATTTATTGCTATTTGACAGGTGAAGAAAATCTTTCTATTCTATTAATTTGTCTTATAGAATTATCTGGCCGTTTTTACGTTGTCTTGAACATCTGCACCTTCGTATCGTATCTCTTGATAGAAGATTTGCGAAAGGACGCTATATTAACTGTGCCAGGCCTCTATCACTCTTGCTACCTACGTGAAATAATTATTTAAAATCGCGACGCGCTCGGGAGAAATAACGCAGTCAGGGCTAGCGTGTTGGATGCGATTGAATGATAAAGTTTTTTAACGCTGTTTACGTAAATAGTTTTATGTAAATAGTTGTTGAAATAGTTTTTGTTTAGTGTTTAGTATATTTAATTGTAGGTAAAAATAGTTGTAAAAGTTTTAATGTATTTTAAAAATTATATAATATGTATATTACCTATTTGATAAATTATAATAGCAAAACGTCGTTCCTACTATAACTGTTGCTTAGATGGATACTAAATGAAATGACAAACAAAAGGCCATATCATTCTTTAAGTTACCGAAGAATTTTAGAAGGAAGTTATGAGAGGTGAATTTATTTAATTTTTTTGTTAGATAGGTACTCACAGCAAAAAGAATTAAGTAATAATTTGGTCTACAGAAGATATACCTAAGTACTTCATTACAAAAATTAGTTAAAATTTACTTCACTATCCAAGTATTTACTTACATATCTATACTTGTCTTTTGTAATTAAAATATTTTGAGTTATAATAACACAAAATAGTGAAATTAAAACTTTGTATACTAACAAGATTTTTGACTAAGTAGAATAGATCACATTTCTGTTAGAAATCGTATTTCAGGTTTATTTGTTGTTTACACTATCTACCTATTTCTCTCAAGCGTTACGATTCCCGACGAATGACCTTGCAATTTGCATGCGTTAGGCATCGCAGAACTCACATGTGGGCGAAAGTATGGTTAGTTAATCATAGTTAGAATATTAGTTAGTACTTCACCTAAGTAACATAATTAACAATTTGAAATGTATTTTTTTACTTTCTATTGACATCCCTTTATAACCACGGAAAGTCAACCGTGACAAAAAAGATGCAAAGTAACATAGACACTAGCGTGCAGCGTTAAAGTTTTATTTAGCTTGCGTGTGCGATTTATCTGATTAATAATAATTATGTTGGCTATTAAAGGTCGGCAACATTGATTTATATATTACACTAGATCAGTATATGCCTGGCTAACGTCAGTTCAGTGTTCAATGTGACGCCGACAGAGTTGAGCCGCGACAAAAATGGGTAAATGCGTAGTGAAAGAATACTATTCAAGGTGACAAAAACGTAAAAAATCAAGCGGAATCACTTTCAATACATAATTTTTAGTTCTTGTTTTCATATAAACGTTAAAAACCTCAAATAATTAAATAAAATTATCGAATATTGCCATTTAGGTTCAATGTTGCCACTTTTCCGCATTTGTGATTATCGTACATTAATGGGAGAGTATATAATTAATGGAGTAAGTTAATTTGTTACCTCTGATTTTCTGATTTTGGAAATTATAATAAAAAATTACGTTTCAACTTTCATACAAAATAATTAATTATTCTTATTTTGGTTTATTCATGAATAATCCATTTAAATATTTTATTACCTATTTTATATTAATAATTTTATATTAATTATAATTTCATATAAATTTTATATTAATTATATTTTATTACCTAGTTTACATTGTTTGATTTATTAGTACAATAAAAGTACTTTATTTCATTATGTTTACTTCTATTCATCTGATAAGCTTTGTATCTTTTTTTCTTAGGGGACGTAATAAAGATTTTAAAATAAAATATACTTTTTTAATATAAAAACAATTAACTGCAGCTTAAAAAAAACTCATATTTATTGCGTATTTTAGGTAAAATTTCTTATAGTAAGCCACACCAACCCGCCATTGCATGTTTGTGTGTCTATTTTTATCTAATCTTAGCGACGATTTTGTTTTCACAACTTGTGTAAGTGATATAGATATATGTTTATTTAAAATTGTTATTAGTTTCAAAGCTACGTCCTCGCGTTTGGATAGTGGTTACACTTTTTTCGACGCGCAGTAATGTGGTTTGCTCCTCTAGTGTTGTATAACTCAATGGTCGGCAAGCAGTCGACATCAAAGGAGTGCAACTTCTATACGTAGTACTATTATTTATTCTGTGACTGTGCTTTCGTGCTTTAAATGTCGAGTTTGCAATGTGTGAATTACAACGTTCGCTTGTCCCGAATAAGAAGGTACGTTTTGTCAGATGAAAGTGAAGATGTCGTCAATATTATTCGACTGTGGACGTATCCTAGAGATGTAAGTAGTTTACGAATAACATTTTGCATATGAGTAGGCTAGTGACAAACTCTGAGATAAGTTTTACGTATTGAAAAGTAGTCTTACCACACTAAAATATGTATATAATCTACTAGAAACTAACAAACACGGCTATTTGTATGTCTATGGCCCGCCGCTGATTGCAATTTTTTGTCGACGTGACTTTTTGTCACTTAGTCAAGTGTCAATGAAGTCAATGAAAACTATATTGAGTGCGCTCATTATGGTGACGTGATAATACGGTGACAAATAGTTGCAGCAGCAGGCAACACCGGAGTGACGTGACTGTCACTCGCCCTGTGCATTACTATGGGAGTCCGCTCACTGGTGACTTTTTGTCACTCGGCCGGCGCAGCGCATTCGGAGTAGACGTATGCTATTTAAAGTATTTGTTAAATAGTATTAATATATGTGTCAAATTACTCTGTAGATTATTGTGATATTGCAATTTTTTATGCCTCTGATTAATAAAGATTTTTTGTTTAATTAAGTAGTTGATGTAGTTTTTGTTACTTATCTCAAAGTCACCGTTAACCTTTCTTCTGCTGGAATAGCTTTGCAAAGCCAGCAACTCATTAAAAGAGTTTATATACATACGAAGATAATTAAAAAACTTTGGTGGATACTGACGTAATTCAGAATATATAGTGTAGAATTTTCCTTTAAATAATCTTTCCGTGTATATAGGATGCACCCAGTAGCGTTTTTTCCGTTTCATTTTTCTTCTACGTAATTCAAGAGCAAAAATCACGGCAACCTCGTTGAAGTCCATTACAAAAATGAACGCGATTTGTTACCCAAGAACAGATTCAGTGAGCGCATCGTGGGTGACAGCAGGTGACAGTAATAATAAATCACGGTGACAAAAAATTGCAATCAGCGGCGGGCCTATAACATATAAATTGTTATTTACATGTATTATTATTTTTTACATGTATTATTCTGAAAGTATGACCGCTGAAAAGGAGAAAAGTATATTATGTTGAACAGTAGTCCAAATCACTTCATTATTTCGAGATAACACTTGTTGACCATATTTGTCATACATGCTGGCAGCTAGCTACTCATTCACATTAATCTGATAATTTGCCGAGGAGAACAGTTGGCCTTCAAAGTATACGTGTTGTATGTATGAAGAACAAAGAATGGCTAATAAAGTTTCTACTTGGATCCACTCACCAGAGGTATACATACTATAACTATTATTAATCTTCTTTATTCAATTTAAACTGAGAAATTAAATGATATTAATTATGTCCCAATATTACCATGCACGTTTGAATGCAAGCTTTTCTTTATTTATATTTTTTGTTTTAACTTCGTTCTGAAGATGAAGATTGTGTGCCATGTTGCCTAAGAGCTAGAAGAACTAGGAGTGCTCCGCCAGTGGAACGTATACAACCCTTCACCTGATCATGTGGATGGTGATCATTCTCTTTTAACATGTGCTGTATGTAGTCAGATTGTGTCCAACACAACATCAGATAAAGAGTGGAATCCCGACAATACTGCCCGTTTGTTGGAGCACTACTATATACTATATTTATAGTAACTAGCTTTAGTTATTTATTTATCGCATTTACATGTGGTTTTGTATAATACATTACAGCACATGCACTCTGCAATAGTATAAAAACAAGAAATAAAGCCAGCTAGCTCTAATGTCTTAATTCTAAATACTAATATTTGTATATTTTTTTCTCTTTCTATTATATCTTTGGTTAATGTATTTATTATATAGTTTAACTGCCATGAAATATGGTCCAGAACATAGATAAAGTGGTTGTAGGCTATATTAATTTATTTCTCTACCTAAGTTGTATATTATGTCGATATAAATTATTATCATCTGCTTTTTGAAATATGTCTTCATATTTTCTTACTAATTTAGATGATAATATGTATAAAGATGTAACTGTTAGTAATCTTGTGTTGTGTACCCTGTGAAATATGGTCTACAGCTTTCCCAAGAGTCAATATGTGCTAGAACTCTTATACATTTTTTGAGCAATAATTTATATTTATATAAATTATTTGCAGATGTCATCCATGAATGAAGTTTGTGAAGTTTGCTGGGAAAAAGCTTGAGATTTGAGCTTACATGTACCAGAAGGACCACAAGAAAAACCCCAGCATATTGTGTTGCCTAATATAAGAATTTGCGATTTCATGCAATATATACACTAGAGGTATCCCGAGAGAGAATAGATGGTTTAGAGGCAATAAACCCAATGTTGCTTCGTGCTAAAATGAAGACCCACCATTTTTATGCTAAAATTTATTTTGTATTTATAGTTTCAGAAACAAACATGAATGGGCGGGACGCAATCAAAAGTTATTGCTGTAACTGCATTGTAGGTTCAAGAACAATTGGATGCTGCTCACATGTTACGAGTAATATTTGGTACCTAAGCCATGCTCGCCATGAGGGTATTACCCGACCTTTCCTATCCCTTCTTAGATGAAGTTATTTAAGAATTCATTAATTATAAGTACCTACAATAAAATAAATGAACTTAAAAAATAAAATATTTTTTATTTACATACATACATACATACATAAACACTCACGCCTGCCATCCAGAGGGGTAGGCAGAGACTACAGACTTCCATTTATCACGATCCTGACATACCTTTCTCGCCTCTTCCACATCCATATACCTACGCATACATGCTCGTCGGTTGAGGGTACTCTTAATTTGGCCCATTTTTAGTATATCGCCAATTTGGTTGACAAACTTCCGCCTAGTACGTCCCTTTCCGACTCTTCCATTCACTTCTGCAACATATATTTGCTTTGTTGGTCTTTCCGCATTCATTCTTTCTACATGACCAAACCACCGAAGCATTCCTTTCTTAATCCTGGTTTTTTTTATAGAATAGGGTGACAAACGAGCACGCAGTCCACCTGATGGTAAGTGGTTGCTGCGGCCCAGAGACATCTACATCTATCCTCCATTAAAAATCAAAATGCAGATGCGTTGTCACCCGTGAGGACTGAGATGGAATGCCTCGTTTCCAGTAAAAAGGATCTCCGGTTCTCTACACTCACCATACGAAATACAGCAGCATTAAGCTACTATTTCACGCTGGTATTCTGTGAGAGCGTGGTCCCTCCCCGGTCGAGCCGACCCATACGTGCTACAACTATACTACTAATATAACTGCAGCATGGCTCTACCACGTAAAAATCCGTCACCGCATCATCTTGCAAACCACACTCTTCTTTTATCACACAGTTTCTCACCCTGTCACTCAGATTCAGCCCTAACATACTCCTTAGCGACCGCATTTCTACTACATTTATTCTACTCTCGTGTTTACCACACCCAACTTTCACTACCATACGTTAAAGTAGGGACTAATACAGGACTGTGAATTTTTATTTACCTACACTCAAAACCCAATCAAAACTTCATCATTATCCAATTGTTGTAATCCGCTGCTGAATATAGGTATCTCATGATGCACCCCGGTGAGTAGATACCGATCCTCATCTCAATCTACCTACTTCATGGTAGAATCACGCTGCAGCTATAATTATAGCACGAATGAGTCTGCTCGACCGGGGAAGAACCACACTCTCCTAAAATACCAGTGTAAAATAGCAGCTTAGTACTGTTGTATTTCGTATGGTGAGTGTAGAAATCCGGAGACCCTTTTTTACTGGAAGCCAGGCATTCCATCTTAGTCATCAGAGGTGACAACACATTTTGATTCTTAATCAAGGACATATGTAAACGTCTAGGGGCCACAGCATCCACTTACCATCAGATGGAATGTGTGCTCGTTTGTTACCCTTATTCTATTAAAAAAAAATGTCGATCGTGTACGAGTAGCTGCCGCTTTCATTATTCTCTCCCTGCATCTTTTCTGAGCGCTTTATTATGATTATGAAATGACTATTCCAGAGCAGTTCTTTTGAACCATATAACTTTATTAATTTACGGCACCTTTGGTTATCCATTGGTGGGAACGCGAAACGAACACACGAATGATGAGATCAACCGATTCAATCGGCGCGCGTTCAAAGTCGGTATTCATTTCACGCGCCTGGAACGCGTGCCAATGTTCGATCAAGCGCTTTAAACCTGTACTCTTTAACATATTGAGTATTGACAACTTTTTGCTACACCTGACTACCCTTCTGTATATTTTAACATAATTGTTTCTATAATCAATTTTTCACTAAAAGGAAATATGCGCTGGCGCAAGAAAGCGCTTCATGTTGTATAATAGGCCAGTAACATGTTTAAATGGTTGACGCCTCTCGTTTTTTTTCTTTCAGGCAGATAAACTATCAAAACCGCTCGTTTTTTGAAAACGAGTGTATTTTTGATTAATGTTTAGGTAATCAATTACAAACTTTATTAACATTAGAAACAGAAATTTGGTCTAATGGTAAAAGTCCCTGGGCATCTCGCTAAACAAAAATTATTACTATTGCATTCACATTTTCGCTAGATCAAGCAACACTTTGAGACTTGCTACTTTTTTATATAGACTAAGGGTGACAAACGAGTAAACAGTCCACCTGATGGTAAGTGGATGCTGATAAGCTGATTTATTATGCTGGTATTATGTGAGAGAGTGGTCCTACTCCGTTCGAGCTAATACATTCGTGCTACAACCATAATATAGCTGCGGTAAGGTTTTTACCACGTAAGCAAATTTTCAGAAGTCTAAATTTGTACCTTCAAGAAGTGAGTAATATCAAGCCATGAATATTAATTTTTGCGGCTTGTTTGATGCCGATGTTACATGGTGGCATTTAGTCCCAGTTGCTTTAGAAATAAGCGTACAGAGCTTTACAACAAAAGAAAAAAAACATTAAAATTGTGCCAAAATTGACGCTTAGGGGTCCCCCAACGACTTACTTACTTTCAAATACAGGAAAGAAGGAGTATACTAAATTTTATTGACGTATTATATATTTATGTATTATAGTACAATATAAATATGTGTATACGAAAACACGAAACATTTTAAATATCAACACCAATTTAGAAATCTAATACAAATAATCTATTTTTAAAACTAAAACTTCTTTAGAATCACTAATCTACATTTAATGTTTTAAATGTGCCAGCTATTCCCATGTATTCCTCGTTTAATTTATCAGTCTGTCTGTACTTTTCATTTATGGTAGCTGCTTTCATTTTGCCGTAATATTCTTGAAACTCCTTTGAACTGAGGACATCTATCCATTCCTCTGTAAGATAGAATATGTTTATTATTGCACGTATAAAATACATAAATAACATATTCTTGTACAATCTTATAACAAATAAGAGTAGAAAATAAAAACAAAATCCGTTGAAGTGAGGTTAGGATTCTAGGTTTTTTTTTAAAAATAAAATATAAGTGGGCAAACGAGCATGCGCCTCACCCGATGGTGTTGACCGCAGCCCATGAACAACTGAAACACCAGGGTAATTGCAAGTACGTTGCCGGCCTCATAAAAAAAAGTTTGCGCGTTTCTTGAAGGTCCAATATTATCAAATTTAAATAATTATTACATACTAGCTGGTACCCGGCGCGTAGCTGCTACAAAAAAAAATAATTGCGGAAATATTGTTTTTAATTTTTGTAAGAGTCATATTGTATATTTGGGAATGATAAAATAACTTCAATAAGTTGAATTGTACGTACTTTCAAAAATATTTGTCAGTACGGTACGCGCACCATCTACCGTAATTTTATTGTACTATGCCCATAAAATTCGCAGAAGTGCGAGCAATATGTTGATAAAGTTTTACCGCAATTTGATGAACGGTGTGGCAGCACGTAGATTAAATTATTCATTAAAAATTAAATTAAGTTTTAGTATATTTTGCGGAAATCCCCGTATGTAAGGCACTGTGAACAAGCCGATTTTTACGTTTGTTAAGTAAGTTTACTGTTTGTTGTTTACACTGCATCTTCTACCATCAAAAATTATTATTGTACTATTTCGATAAAATGTAGTAACAGGAATTTTATTTAGTAAATCACTAAAAGGTGCTCCAGGCATACAACAATTTGTAATTTTTGGTCCCTATAACTAATTAAAATAATGTCTGGATTTTTCCCATTTTATCGTTAACGCAATTATTTTATTTTTGTTTACATTTGAATTACTTTTTTCTTTAATCTCCTCTAATATGGCAGTGCCACAGAATTATATAATATATAATCAGCACACGCACACACACACACACACACACTATCCGAAAAAACTGGTATTGAACGCGTAAAACGCGTCAGAGTCAAAATATCCCTCATTATATTTACATGTTTTTACCAGATTACCCTTAGCCGGTATATGTTCTTTTATTTCGTTTTGGGCCGATTTAAATTTATTGAACATGGTTTGAAAGGAGTTAAAAAGTGATAAAGTTTCTGATTAAAGTACTCTATGTCAGTCTCATAATTTTTTTAATGTTGTCTACCTCCATTGAATACAACCTAAGTTTTTACATCAATGCTTGCTTTTCTTTACATATTATACTAATATAATTTTGGTATCCTATACTTTAAACGAGCAATTCTTGTTATATATATATTTATATATATATATATATATATATATATGTTTATATATATATATATATATATATATTATATATATATATATCGGAATGGAAATCGAATAGTATCCAGGGACTTTCGGGGGCATAAATCGATCTAGCTAGGATTTATTTTTAGAAAATGCCTTTTTTATCCATGTTTTCAAACAATGAAAAACTACTACAATATAAGAAGGTAAATTTTGACACTGTGTTAATGACGTAATAGTAGATATCTAACGGTCGCGAAATCATAATGCCTTGGTTCGCGTCCTGTCTTCGGTCCGATTTTTTTCCTTTTTTTGCAAGTTCCCTTCTTTTGTGAGAAAATCTATTCTTTCGAGCCCTTTCTTAGTATTTTTTAAAAATACGAAAATTTTAATTAAACTAATTGCACTCACGATTTTTATTCAAATAACCAGTTCAGTTTTTTCTATTATGTCAATAAAATCAAAAAATATTATTGATGTTTCATCGGTATGTAATTTGTATCTAAATGTAATTTCAGAAAAAAAAACCGAGCAAAACTCGGTCATCCAGGTACTTTATCTTTAATGTAAGCCATTAAACAACAAGCTGTAAACTGCTTTAAACGTTCATGAGCTCCCCTTTAAGCAAAATTTATTCGATAATACTCTTTTGTAAGAGCATATTAAGTTGTTTAGTTAATATTATCTAAGTTAGATAAAAAAGATAAAAAAAATTGTGCGTGTGTGTGTTTGAGTGGATTTCGGGATTGCTTAGATTAACAATTGTCAGGTGGAGCTATTGACGTGATTCTGAAATACGTAACGTTTAATATAAAATTAAACCTTTTAACTTATAAATCAGATGTTTGTTATTGTCATCATTATTCGATAAATAAAATTGCACTGTTTGAAACGACTTAATTTTCGATCATTAAACAAAATGCAACAAGTTTGTTGTAACAACGTGTTGCTACGATTCATAGCTCTAAGCTATGTGCCGTAAATACTAGATTATTTTTTAAAGAGAGAAATTTTAAACTTAAGTTCAAACATATAAATAATGAATAATAATATACCGTTATTGCAGTTTTTTAGAAAACAACTTCTTCTACTTTCTACTTTTATTTGAAATTATCCCAAATTGAAACAACAACTTGTAAAAAAAAATATAAAAAGAAAATTTTAAACATTTAGTCCTTTTTACCTTTTAAATTCAAAATGGGTGGTAATTCATGCAATGCACACATTCGTAAGGTTTGATCGGTAGGCAAAAGCGGCTAAAATGCTTTTGGCTACCGATTTATTACCCATTTTGAATTTAAAAGGTAAAAAGGACTAAATGTTTAAAATTTTCTTTTTATATATTTTTTTACAAGTTGTTGTTTTGTTACAATTAATATAATTATTCTGAACCTTCTCTGTTAATGGGGCCAGTTATTGCAAACCCCGTATACGGAAATATTATCGCTGCTTTGGTTAGCACTATAAATAAGATGCCATAATTATAGAATAGGGTTAAAATGTAAAACTTACTGTGCAACTCAACGATAGATCTCTCATTCCCACCTAGCTCTACTGGTAACACATCCTTTTGGACAACCTTGTGCAGTGATTCCAAATCCTTGTGTATTTGAATGCGTTGACCTACTTTTGCACTAAGAACTTGTTTCAAAATAGCAACGAAGGCTTCCACAGTTTTTGAAGGTGTAATAATATGAAAAGCTTTTATTCTCACTCCGTAGCCATCCTGAAAAATAAGTATGTTCTAATTTATACTAATATAATATAAAAAAGCGGTAGAGTTTTTTGTATGTTTAAACATGCTAATCTCTGCGTGCATGTGCGTGCGTGCGCGCGCGCGTGTGTGTGTGTGTGTGTGTGTGTGTGTGTGTGTGTGTGTGCGTGCGTGCGTGCGTGCGTGTTTGTGTGTCTGTGTATGTGCGTGATTACGTGTGTGTGTGTTTCAAAATAATTTAGTAACTAATTCCTCACTTTTGACAATGTCAAGTGCAAATTAATATTTTTTTACTTCTTTTGTACATTTGTATTTACGAGGGCGACACTCAAAGCTTTGGCCACTTGTAAACGATATAGAAAAAAAGGTTCAAAATTTGAAAATGGCACTCTTTGCCAATATTATTGTATATGTATTTTATTAATTTGTCATTTGTTTACAATTTGGCTGCAAATTGAAAATTGTCTGTGTCTCGTCAGCATAAATTTAACGCGAGAAAATTTTCATGAACATTTAGCGGTCAGGAAGGTTTGTGCCCGGTGGATACCTCATAATTTGACGGAGGCCCAAAAACTCCGTCGTGTTGATTGGTGTCTTTAAATGGTTCAAAGATTTAACGGAGGTGACTCAAATGTGTTCGACATACTTACGGGTGACGAAAGCTGGATTTATTGTTATGATTCTGAAACTAAGAAACAGTCTGCTGTTCGGGTATTTCCTTCCGAGGAGTTGCCAACTAAAGTGAAGAGAGGTCAAAGCGTGGGAAACAATATGGCGGTCTCGTTCTTCGGAAGGACAGGTCGTTACTCAACAATTGTTTTAGATGATCGAAAAACAGTTACTACAAAGTGGTACACTAACAATTGTTTGCCACTTGTCTTGGAAAAAGTTCGAGAGAAACGACCCCGCAGTAGGATACTCCTTCACCACGACAACGCCTCGTCGCACACCGCCAAGCAAACAATCGACTACTTGGCGACGTCAGACGTGGAAACACTGGGTCACCCGCCCTATACGTATAGCCCCGATCCTACACCTCGCGATTTTTATTTATTTCCGAAAATAAAAGAAAAAATTCGAGGAAAACCTTTTATGGACGCCGAGGAAGAAGTCAAAATGCCGTCGAAGAGACCCCTAAGGACGAGTGGGCAAAGTGTTTTTCTCAGTGGTTTCATCGGATGCAGCGATGTATTAATGTAAATGGACACTATTTTGAAAAAATATAATAAAACTAATATCTTGCTAGTTGGTTCAGTTATGATTGGAATGCAATTGAGATGTTATGACACGCAATTGAGGGTGGGCAAGAGGTGCTCTTCAAACTAGGGAAGACATATCATTTTATTTTATTGAGCGGATGGTTGCAAAGTAACTATTAATATCTTCAGTATAATGAATGTCCGCAAAGTAACGCCTGATTCTATTAAAGATATATGATGTCATTTACACGTTTAAGCGGTTTTCATGAACACCGATGACTACTTTGATCAGTACAAGTATCATACCAAAGTTGGAAATCAAGAAGAGTTGGAAATCAACAGGTAGGTTATTTCGAATCGTAAAGTATGTGCATTTGGTTTCAATTTTTAACATGGTTTTAACCATTTTGTGCAGAATTTTATGTCCCACTTATAGATTTACTTAGTAGAGAAAATTATAAATGTGTCATCCGCATAAGTGATAATTTTACCGTTTGTAAATTTCATTTGACACAATTCATTAGATGTACTTTCAATATTTAAATTAACATGTTATATATTTATTTTATATTTTAGTTTGTGAACGTTTTGTTTGTGAGTCAACGTGAACTATGGTGGATGAAAAATACTAAGACTGGGTTATTCAGAATAAACGAAATCAATAATGAACGTGTTTATATAATTATACAAATAACTCACTGGATTAGCTTAAAGCATCTGTCTTAGATGTAAGGTAAAACATATATACAGGCTGTCCCGGAAAGTAACGATCAAACTAAAGGGAGTTGTAGACCATGAAAGTACTGTTAAAAAAAATTAAGTCCTGTACCCAAGTAGCGTGGTTTAAAAGATTAAGGTTGATATATACATTTTTCTGAAAATCACCCTTTGCGTCTATATTTTTGATGATGCAGATGCAAATGAGAACCGAATTTAATTTTTTTTTCTGTTTTGCGTAGCCTAATATTATGTCTATGACACCTACTATTTTATTTTTTAAAGTGTGAAAATGTAACATTAAAGTTTTATCAAGCAAGTTGGACCGTTGTAAAAAACGTACTCACATGGACCTGATATATGTATTCGAAAGTTGGCGCAATTTATATTGATTTCACAATCATCATCATCATCATTACAGCCCTTCACAAGTCCACTGCTGAACATAGGCTTCCCCCAAGTAATGCCACAAAGCACGGTCCTGAGCCACCTGCATCCATCGACTTCCAGCATATCTTACCAGGTCGTCCCTCCATCTAGTGGGGGGTCGCCCTACACTACGCCTACCGGTACGAGACTGCCCCTCGAGAACCTTTCTTCCCCACCGGTTATCGGTTCTTCGAGCTATACGGCCGGCCCATTGCCACTTTGGCTTACTAATCCGTTGGGCTATGTCGGTCACTCTGGTTTTACTACGGATATCCTCATTTCTGAGTCTATCACGCAGAGAAACTCCGTGCATAGCCCTCTCCATAGCTCGCTGAGCGACCTTGAGCGTCCTCATACGGCCAGCAGTGAAGGACCACATCTCAGATACGTAAGTCATCACTGGCAACACGCACTTGTTTTACAATCTAGTTTTCAGAGATTGAGGTATACCTGACGAGAAGATGTGTCGTAATTTCCCGAACGCTGCCCAGCAGAGTTGAATCCGTCGATTGACCTCTCGGTCGAAGTTGAACTTACCTAGTCGGACTATTTGTCCCAGGTAAACGTACTCGTCAATAACTTCGAGCATAGTGCACCAAACAACTACCGGCATAGGTGTGACATGGACATTAAATATGATCTTTGTTTTGTCCATGTTCATCTTAAGACCTATCCGTTGGGAGACACCATTGAGGTCATTGAGCATTGTGCTTAGGTCATCCAGCGATTCTGCCATAAGGACTATATCATCGGCAAATCGAAGGTAAGTGATGTACTCGCCATTGATGTTAATACCGTATCCTTTCCAGTCCAGTAGCGGTGAAAAGTTTCGGGGATATAACGTCGCCCTGTCTTACACCTCTTTGCAGTTGGATAGGTTTCGTACTCTGGTTCTGTACTCGGATAGCCATCGTAGCCCTACTGTACAAACACTTCAGCACTTCGATATACCGACAGTCAACTTGGCACTGCTGAAGGGACTGTAGCACCGCCCAAATTTTGACGGAATCAAAGGCTTTCTCATAGTCCACAAACGCCAGGCAAAGTGGCAGATTGTACTCTTCGGTCATCTGTACAATCTGCCACAGGGTATGTATGTGGTCTATGGTACTAAAGCCTTTTCGGAAACCGGCTTTTTCGGATTTCAATTTTTTGTGCTATAATTTTTTTCCTCGCAGAGGGTAGATTTTCTGCAAATCACTCAGTTAGATTTTTTTAAATGATTCGTCCGTTCGATATAATTATGTAAAGAAAAATAATTTTAACGTTAAATAAATTTTTCGTTTTCACGCTGATTTGGCCGATTTCACACCATAGATAAAAGTAAAAAATAGTTAATTTTTTTAATCCAATTTTGGTATTAAGCAAAACACACTCAAAATTATAATACAATTCTATGCGTCACCTTTAGTTTTAGGTTCTCAGCTTCAGTTGCTATTACATGTAAGTGCAAGTGAGATAGAAGATGGGGAAGTAACTAGAACTCTGTACAGCTCGGGTAGGTTACATCCCTTCCCTTACCTCGCCCGTATCCTTTGTTTTCAACAACGAAATCAAGCAACTAAATAAATATTCAGTACTTTGCCATACTTTGTTCGCGTCGCTCGTGTCTCCTGTTTTCCTGTTCTCATCGGTGTTTAGTACTATCTAACTCGGCCTTCTATTAAACTTTGTGGCTTTTCCTTTAGTGACGACCTTGGCTTTCTACTAGACTTTGTGGATACTCTCTTGGCGACGAAATTGGCTTCCAACTGGACTTTGTGGATACTCTTTTAGCGACGACTTTGGCTATCTGCTGAACTTTGACTCTGATTGGATACTGTTAAACAACGCCGGCTCACTACACTTCAGTTCAATATGCTAACATGCATTTTATTTATGGTAATGCTCAAGCTGCAGCTAGACTCTACCGTGAGGTACCCTGACAAGGAGCGATATCCTGACTATCATGTATTTATAAATGTGCATCGGAGGTTAGCGAAAAGTTTTTTTGCTGGAGCGGTATTTGCACGTGATAGAGAAGATTTTTACATTAAAAAGACGAAGTTTTGGAGCAGGTTCGAAATGATCCGCGAACTTCTGTAACATTGTATTATAGACAAGAATACCTAAGACAACTGTATATAATATAGGGCGCTCCAAAGCAATAGGTACCACCCCTACCATTACCAAAAAGTGCAGACACTTTTGCCACGGGATTATGTTCCGTGGGTAGCATTTTACAGGAGTATGTTAGAAACGCATAGAGGAACCCGAATTTTCTCAACAATATTTTATGGACGGATGAGAGCACTTTCAAGAAAGGTGGAGTTATTAACATGCGTAACATCCATAGCTGGAGTATGGTGAACACGCATTTGGTGCGCGAAGAAGGGTCTCAATATCAATTCAAGGTAACTGTGGATCGGTATTATTAACGGGCGCATAATCGAACCTGCTCGAATTTCTAGAAGCAATAAATGGGCAGGTCTTCTCGGGATTTTTAAGAAGAGAACTGCCCATTTCATTAGAAGACTTACCTAGTGGTAAGTAAGACTTACCTAGTGCAACTCTAGGAGATATGTGGTTACAGAACGATGGTTACCTCGCCCATTACGCTTTGCCGGTGAGAAAGTTTTTAAAAGAGCATTTCCCAGGAAAATGGATAGGTTGCATGGGGCCTATTTTATGACCAGTACGGTCAACGGACCTTAATCTAGTGGATTTTTTTATTGTAGATATCTAAAAGAAAAGGTGTACTCGTATTCAAAACCAATTCCCAATATTGCAGAGCTTCGAAAAAAAATAATTGAATTTTCTCAACAAGCAAATAACAGAAGATTGACGCGGTAAATAACACGTTCTTTCATAAGAAGATGTCGCGAGAGCGACAGGTCGAAAATTCGAACATTTATTTGCACCCCGCTTGCGACACTCGTCACTCGATTCCTAAAACTTCAAATTCGCGCCAAATGCTCAATTGGAGGTCAACGTGCGGTAAAAAGAAAGAAACAAGCAGGCTTCGGAGTCGCGACACACAATTTTTTATGTTTTCATATATTGCATCATTTATTGTCTTGTTGTATAATAACATGTAGCTGTATATGTCATTATTGTTGTCATCATGTTAGTTTATTAAAAGAGAAATCAACAAAGTTTATATTTATTTCTTTAATTATTAAAATAATAACTAAGTCATAATTTTTAAAACTGATTATATTGTATAACAGAATTTGTAAGCACGTCTGTAACGATATTTTATTCCTCTTCTTTTTTAGGGCCATTATGCACATTTTTTAAATTTTTCTTTTTTGTTACATAATTTGGATCCCGAATTCGTTTATTACGAGTAAGTCGCGGTTTTACAAATTCCGGTAGCAAGCAGTGAAAATAAAATGAAAGTAATTTTGGCTTCATTTTATCCTTAAAAATTTGGTCATCCTTTACTATTGTTGTCACTTTTATTTTATTACGTCTATACTATACTGTCAATAAGCATTTAGACATTTCGGAAATATGCATCTGTCTTTAAACTTGCATGAACCAGTCAGAATTTTTGTTCACCTGGATCACACCACTTTTACCACAATTACCAAAATTGGATAAAAAAAATTGGTTGACCATACAGGCCATCCCTGAAACTTTTCACTAATTTCAAATGCAAAGCGCTCCAAATTTCACCAAATTATGACGTTAAATATGATATATTGGAGTAATTTAAAAAAATAAATTTTTTCAAAAATTTTCGTTAACGATATCTCACGAACTTATCAACCGATTTTGACTGAAACAGTGGTGATTGACGTGGTTTTTTAAGGTTAAAAGCAAGTTTTTGGAATCAATCAGTAAAGCCGCTTAAAAGTTATTCCAAAAAATAGTTTTTCAAAATTTTTATTTTTGAGATTTCTCAAAATCTCAATCCGTTCAATAGTTATAAGAGGTTTAAAAACATCCATACACACACACACACACACACACACACACACACACACACACACACACACACACACTCATAAGACACCATCAAAAAATTGTCAGGGTGGCTTCCTGTGATCTCAAAACGTCAAGATTTGATGAAAACAAAATTTTCGAACAACGGAGTAAAACAATAACTTCCCGATTTTAAAAAATCTTCAATTATCTTAGCGAAAAGTTAAAAATGAACTACATTTTTCTTTTCTATGAATATTAGGCCGAATTATTAACGAATTATTTTTCTTTATATTAATCGAACGGACGCATCATTAGAAAATATCAATTTGAGTAATTTCCACAAATTCTATTCTCTGGGAGAATAAAAATTAAAACACAAAAATTTGAAATAAAAGTACCAAATATTCTACTATTTTGAAATCTACATGAATTGCGCCAATTTTTGAATCTAGTAACTAGGTCCATGTAGGTAAAATTTTTTTACAGGTTGAACGGTACCAATTACTCGATAAAACTTTAATGTTACATTTTTGGACTTTTATGATTTTTTATGTATTTAGTTCTACCAAACCGTAATAGGTACTGAAAAATAAAATGGAAGGTATGGTAGGCATATGCCTATGGCATTAGGCAATATAAAACAAAAAAAAAATACTATCGGTCCTCATTTAAAGCTGCAGCATCAAAAATATTGACGCAAAGGGTGATTTCTGTTAAATTATATCTTTTGAACCACGCAACTTGGATATAGGACTTAATTTTTCTTGAACAGTCCTTTCATGGTCTATAACCCCCTTTTGCTTGATCGATACGTTCTGGGACATCTTATATACACTCCAGTGATGAACTGCTCTTCTCATTTCTGAGCAGGTTTTGGGCAATGGAATATCCGTCGCACTGTCCTAAGCTTAATATATCTTAGAAATACTTTTTTATGTCTCGGACATGCAATATTCCCTTACCATGTTTTTAAAATTTTTCAAAATCAGCACTTAAAATTACGATTCAAATTTCATTGGTGCCCGCAGGATCAAAACCGAGTTGTTCACGTTAATTGCACTCAGCTGTTTTAAAGGTTTATATTTTTCTACCCATTCTCTATCTAACGTACGAACTATATAAACACTGCCAAGTATTAACAGTCCAACTGTTATTGATTTATCTTACGATTTTAAAAAAACACGGGTTACTAAATTTTACCTCATCTCAATTAATAAAGAGAAGATCGGACAAAGTGTGCCATATGAATGATTAAAGGTGTCAATAACTTTAATCATTCATATGCACATAAATATTCTTGTTTTCTCGGTCCATTCTCGTACAATGAAATAAATAAGTAACTAAACTTACACATTTTAAATAATAATCAATGTAAAAAAAACCTATTTTAATGGATTCAAAAACTAGATTATGATGAAACAGAAGTACTATTGAAATCCCTAAATAACTAAATCACTTTTATAATGTATAATTAAGACACCATTAAATTATATCTTTTTTTATAATTATTACTTTAATATATATTACTCACCCTCTCCCTTGCATACACACTAAAGCACATACACACATACACTAACACGCACCCACATACGAGATGAACAATTTACACTCAACAAATAAAAAAAAACTTATATAATATGTAGATTTAATTTTCATACTTGAAAATAATACTGTTTGATATATGTTTACGTAAGTTTCTTATTCAGAAAAATTTCTGTTAATTATCCCATAAGAAAGAGCACTGTTGCCTGAGATACAAGCTTATTGCTTAGTTCAGGCGCAGATGCAAATATGTGTTGTTAAGATTTTTCCTGAATAAAGAATTGTTATTATTATTATTAAATTTATATTTTTATATATGGTAGAGCCATGCTGCAGCTATATTAATAGTATTGTTGTAACACGAATAGATTGGTTCAGCCGGGGAAGAACCACGATCTCACAGAATACCCGCGTAAAATAGCAGCTTAAAGCTGCTGTCAATCGTATGAAGATTCTACACTCCACACAAAAACGTATTTACTGGAAACGAGGCATTCCATCTTAGTTTGATTTGTAATTGAGGATATATGTAGATGTCCATGGGTGGACTGTGTGTTCGTTTGCCACTCTTATCCTTATATATTATATTATATTCTTATATATTATATTCCGGTGAAATTCTACTAATAAGGGAATTATATTTAAGTCCCAAAAGAGGTGCATTAGACCTATCATTGGTCTTAAAATTACTGATAGCTGCAAACCATATTTCATTGAGCTCAAATATCTGATAGCCTGATATTTGATCTTATTGACATAATAGAAAAAACATTTTCTATTATGTCAATAAGATCAAAAAAATATTATTCATGTTTCATCAGTATGCAATTTGTATCTAAATGTAATTTCAAAAAAAAAAAACGAGCAAAGCTCGGTCATCCAGGTACTTATTTATAAATGTACAATAAAATACCTCCTTGCATAATTTTGTATACGGACGCTCACATACTTGATTCTTTCAATTTGCCTGCCCTTTTTCAATCCTACTCGTATTACCTATCGAAAACGACGGTTTGACGTAAAAGAATTGTGCGTACCGCGGCCGTATATACACGAAACTTTATGTCTGTAAATACAACCGTGATCTCGCCCCACGTTGTAAAAATCTGATATAACTGATATAGTTGCTGCGTTGCTCGTTTATGTATAAAACATATCAAATAACACCACAAATAGCTGAATATACAAATTCACAGAAGTTCCTTAAAAAACTCAGACAAGTGTCAAAAAGTTATGGAGACTCTAACCGTCTTATTACTGCAACTAGTTAACATTTAGTGTCAGGCTTAAATATGCAGAATAAGTTTTAACAAGAAAGTTCAGTGTAAAATATGGGAGTTACAAAGAAGGCCTATGGCTGGATTTCGGTCGTGCCAAAGAATCTTATTTAAACGCTAGAATACAACAAACAACTCAAAAATTAGTATAATATAAAATAATTAAAATATATTTGAAATCCCTAAAATTTTGTAAAAATATTATAACAAATTACAGACGTAATAGCTCTACACCATGTGTTAATAAACTAATAAATCTATTTCATACATTTTTTTTTATTTTATTCAAAGTGGAACAGCTAACAACTACATTATATATAATTACATATAGATAGTACAGTAACATAGTATACGCAATAATGCAGCCCACAGTGCTGTTCACAGATTACCTCTTGGGATAGATAATTAATACGCTAGGAGACCTGCAGCTGTACAGAAGGTATTATACAAATGTCAAAGTATGGTCAACAGTGATATTATAATGTGACTAATATAACAAAATTATTATGTGAAAAGTGTCTTGTATAAAAGACCACGAAACTTTTCCTTTGAGCATGTAAAAATGTCTATATGCTCGAAGGTCTCATTATATGTGGCAACCATACGTCGAATTAGTGAACGAATACCGGTATTGGATCGACAGGTACTTACGGCAAAGAGTTTACCCGCACGCACCCGTCGTCTATGGACAGTTCTGGGAATTACATAACATAACAGATTGTTTAACTAAATACAGTCAAATTTGCATCTTACTATATGAAACAATGTCATAAACTCCAATTGCTTACGTCTAGAGTGGAGGGTTAGAAGTTTGTATCTACTGAGTAACTGGTCATACGGTAAATGAGATTTATGACATCTATAATATATTGCACGTAGAAACCGGCGTTGAACATTTTCAATTTTGTGTATATATTTATTATAATAAGGATTCCAAATGGGCACAGCATATTCAAGTTGAGAGCGAACTAGGGTTTTATATAAACAAAGATATGAAGAGGTCCGTTTGAAGTCGCGAGTTGATCTCATAATAAATCCATATAGTTTGTATGCTTTGTTAACAATTTGTTCAATATGTAAGTCTAAGCACAGTTTTGAATCAAACAGTATACCGAGATCTCGCATAGAATCCACTTTAGCTAAAGGAACGTTACACAGTGAGTAGGAAAATGTAATAATATTCTTGTTTTTAATAAAACGGAGATATTTACACTTCGGAATGCTTAACTGAAGCTTACTTTTGTAACAATAGTCTGTAAGTCTATCTAGGTCCTCTTGGAGAAGAATGCAGTCTTGTGTAGTATGAATAGATTTATAAACTTTAAGATCATCTGCATATAATAAAAATTTTGAGTTGAGAAAACAGTTACTTATGTCATTAATAAACATTATAAATAACAAAGGCCCGAGAATAGATCCCTGGGGTACACCGGAGGTAACCATCGTAACGTTAGAGTGGTATCCATTAATTACAACCCTTTGACAACGGTTAGTGATATAAGAAACAAACCATCGTAACAAATTACCCCGAATGCCATTGTAAGCTATTCGATTTAGTAACATTTCGTGGTCCACCTTATCGAAGGCCTTTCGAAAGTCTGTATATACTGCATCGACATGTACGCGACCATCAACATTTTCTAATAAATAGCTGGAAAATAATAATAGATTGGTGGTTGTTGATCGACGTTTAACGAAACCATGCTGTTGCTGTATAATTATATTGTGCAGTATGGGATATATTTCGTTATGCACTAGTCTCTCGAAAAGCTTTGACAAAGTGGACAAAATTGATATCGGGCGATATTGATCTACACTACGTTTAGATCCGATCTTGTGCACAGGTGTGATGTTAGCCTGTTTCCATACTGTGGGCATAACACCTTCAGTAATGCATTTATTATAGATGATAGTTAGGGGTTTACATATAACTGTGGCAGTGTTTCTTAGAAAATAAGCAGATAAGCCATGAGGGCCTGGCCCCTTAGATGGATCCAAGGATTTCAGCTCTCTTAATACCTTTTCTACTTCAAAATGAAGATTAGTAATAGTAGTGTCATGGGATGCTGAATCGGCAGGTGGTCTCCACTGCGATAGTGTAGGTTAGGGCGGTTCGTAAACGGAAGAGAAGAATTCAGAAAACATGTTGCATATTGTTTGTGGATCACTTGAAACATCATCATTATATTCAACCTTAGCTGGTATTCCAGATTTGTCACGACGATTAGAGATGTATACCCAGAAATCCTTAATATTTTTGCGTATGCTATCCTCGACCGATCCAATATATTTAGAAAAACATTTATTGCACATATCCTTAAATAACTTTCTATACTGGGAAAATATCTCATAGTCTGATATGTTGTTATATTTCTTCCATTTCACCCAAGCTTTACGTTTTTTTCTAAATGTGCTAATTAGAGATTTCGAAAACCATACAGGAAAAGCAGAGGTTCTGGAGCCAACAAATGGCGTGTGTTGTTTGATAATTTCGTCAATGATTCCGTAAAATGCGCTAAGTGCTTCTTCAGACCCCAGTGGAGTAAGTATTTCATCCCAGTCAGTGGACTCTATTTTGCGGTTGATGTGCGTGTAGTCGGACTTATAAAAATTGTACCTATGAAGCATCTGCTTTTTCATTGGAACAATATCAGCATTGAGAGCTATATCACAAACAAAGGGTGAATGATATGCGTCAACAGGAAGTAGGGGACTTAAAGCGGCCGATATCTTACACGAGCGGTTTGATATGCATAAATCAAGTATTTTATTTTTGGTATTCACTACGTAGTTGTATTGTGCGGCATCTAGAAATGAGATTAAATTATATAATAGGTTAAAGGTAACGGATGAGCCTACTCCACTGCCATGTAAGGCGTCTGTGGTTCCTCGTGTCCAAGTTACATCTGGGAGATTATAGTCGCCCAAAATATAGAAACCATCCAAATTAGGATCACACAGTACCTCTTGTAAAGTTTCAAAGTGAAGTTCGTATACGGTAGAGGGTGTTTTGGGGGGTATGTAAGCAGCACTGAAGACATGGCGCTTTGAGGATTGCTTACTAGGGACGTCGATGATGACATGTTCGATTAGGTTATGCAATGAAACATTTACACTAGTCGAAGACAGATTTAACTCAGATGATCTGAGTGTACGCAATACCGCAATTAGAACACCACCGCCATCTAGTTTATTTGTACTGATACGATTACGGTCGCACCTGTACACAATATAACGTTGATCGATAAACTCATTGTTGCTAATTTCCGATATCAGCCAAGTCTCGGTGAGTACGATGATATCATAGTTACTGTTTAGAATGTTCATATATAGTGTGTGTAATTTTGTTCGGAAACCTCTGCAATTTTGATAGTATAAGGAATATTGCTTGCTACCAATTACAAATAATTGAACATCATCATCATTCTCTAAACCATTTCCCATTATCTGGGGTCGGCGCAGTAAATCTTCTTGTTCCATTCCTCTCTATCAGCCGTCATTTCCATACTTACTCCTTTCATTCTCATATCACTCTTCACACAATCGAACCATCTTTTATTCGGCCTTCCTCTGCCCGTGTGTCCCTCCACATTCATATTCAACACTCGTTTTGTGACATGACTTTCATCCCTCCGCATCACATGCCCAAACCATGCCAATCTGCTTCCTCTCACCTTTTCTACCACTGGCGCTATTTTCAGGCTTCCTCTTATATACTCATTCCTTATCTTATCCATCCTTGTCACACCACACATCCATCGTAACATTCTCATTTCATTCGCATGCAGTCTATTTTCATCCTTCTTCTTGACGGCCCAGCATTCACTTCCATACATGACGACAGGTCGGATGATCGATTTGTAAATTTTCCCCTTCAGCCTTATTGGCATTCGGGGATCGCACGTTGTGGCTGTGACCTGTCGCCATTTCATCCACCCTGCGTTAATCCTATGCTGCACAGCTCTATCTATTCCGCTGTCGCCTTGAATGAGGGAACCGAGGTACTTGAATTATATTCAATTGAGCATATTAACAGTAATATTAAAACTTTTGCTTACGATGTTAAAGTCTTTAAAACAATAATAAGAATATTTTACCTTATTATGATATAATATACCAGTCACGCAGCAAAGACAAACCTCCAATTCCCCACGAAGAAACGATTAAAAATATATCTTCATAAACATAATAAGAATTACAAAAACATGCACGCAAAATGAAAAAATCAATAAAAATTTATAATTATTACTCCACACCTTTTCAGCCCACTGGTTAAAATATTTTGTTGATACATATACAACTAAACAACCATACTTACACATGTTATTTTCAAGGGCTGACATACTTATGACATACTCATAAATTTTTAAAAAGATTATAATATTACAACAGACAAGTAACACATAATCGTAGTAATTAAAAGGATTGAAAAGTTTGTAACTTATCAAAGTGTAACAACATATGGCAAAATAGAGGCCAAGACGATTGCATAATAATAAACCTAGGATCAACATACAATTTATTAATACAAGTATGTTTATAAACTTATAATTAAACTGACCATTATTTTTAATTTTGACGTAAGGCACACTTATTTTATGTTTAAAAAAGTTTAGTTTATATACTGTTATCATGCCAAATGATTTCATAATAGCACTATTTATAGTAATATATACTCCATAAAATAAATATAAATATTTCAAAAAACATAATGCAATAGTACAATATAATCCTACTAACGTAACATAGCGTAAGGAAAATTTTATTTCAAAAGTATTAATTATATAATTTGACTTGTTGTTTGCATTTTTGGATGAGAGAACGATAAAAATCATTAATAAAAACGTGTAATACAGAATGACACCTAATGAAGAAATTAAGCGAGATATATGGTGGGGACAATAATGATAATAATGAAAAGTATTGTTATTACTGAGTATGTTGAGTAGAACCACCACAAGGGCTTTTATTACCACCTTTAGTACGGCTTTTGATCTTACGAAGATCATCATCTGTGCGGATAGCAAAAGCAGTATCACCATCTTGCTCGCGCACCAAAATAGTGGCATTCCGAACCCAGACATACTTGTATTGGTGCATAGCGGCGAGATCTCTGGTTTTACGAAATAATTGTTTTTTCTTCAGTGTAAGATGCTCGTTCATATATACGGTCATTGTCGATCCGGTGAGACCTAGTTGGTCGGTCTTGAGAGTTTTCACCTTACGAAAAGCCGTTGTACGTTGTACGTTGTCACGAAGGATGCGCGATGAAAGTTTCACAATAACATTCTTGGGCTTCTTTGTTTGACGGTGAGCATGGGGAACTCTATGGATTGACAGGATATCTTTCTGACAAATTGGAAAGTTAATAGCCATACTAATCGATCCCATTATGTTTAACAAGTTTTCACTGCGAGTTTCAGGAATGTTACAGATTTCGATGTTGCATTGTCTGGCTTGTTGCTCTAGGTAATCGACTTTAGTTTCCAAGTTGCTAATGGTTAGGCTGGATTGTTCGGTAG
Source organism: Parnassius apollo (assembly GCA_907164705.1). NCBI lineage: Eukaryota > Metazoa > Arthropoda > Insecta > Lepidoptera > Papilionidae > Parnassius > Parnassius apollo. The sequence goes on along the minus strand of CAJQZP010001449.1, from coordinate 9,219,615 downwards.
ATTGACGTATTGTGCCGTCCACTTTTTTTTTGAAATCGTCTTGTTCCCCGGAAAGGAACTGCATGGATGCTTTTAATTCTGAGACATCACGGGATATATCAGCAGTTTGATGCTTTAGACGCTCATGTTCAGCACGAAGGGTGCATATCTCCTCCCTGAATCCATTCAAAGCAAATTTTAAATCATCATTAAGTTTAGTTATACTCGCCTCCATCTCATCTCGCCAGTCATGTAGTGAGCTCTTGATATTCTCCTTGAATACAGTTAGTGTATTGTTCATATCACTTCGCCATTCCTCAAAGGTCTTATGTAGTTCCTGTGTGAATGTATGGAAAGTAGCACCTGTCTCCAGGGCAAGACAGTCATGGACTGAAGCAGCTGGTGTAGTCGGAGTACAAGGATTGTACGATGAGATGGGTGCTTGGCCCTCGATTTCATATGACATATTCATGTTATCATCCAAAGGTATTTGCGTGGATCGCACGGGCTTAAGCAAGTTGGATCGTCCACGACGGGTAACATTATTGCACGAGGGACATTTCCAGGCTGCCTGAAATTCTTCTGACAGTGAAGAATATTGTTGCTGCTTAATAGTTATAATTAATAGATTCCTTCGCAGGCATGACAATTCAGCAGCCGCGCCCCCGGCTTGCAGATTGTATTACAACCAGCGCAATTCATTTTTAAGAAGTTGTAGTTTGTAATGTTATTATTGTACACTCCAAGCACAAAAGCGCCACCTTTTGGTGGTACGGAAACTCGATCGATGTATCAAGGATTGCAATTATTAATATCGATATTCGAGAACCACCAATTTGTCATCAATATAAGCATAAACACATAGATGGCGTTATTTATAATCTTGTAGATGAGATCAACGACATTGATTCAAATCGAAACTAAAAGTTTTTACAACAACCGTCAAATTTCACACGATAAAAAGTTTTGCAAAATACACTTAATGTATATAGTAATTTATTATTGCACTTAGGTTTACGTTAACATATGTTACTACTAACAAGTGTTACTAACACTGAACTTTATTATTTACTTATTAACTTGTATTAATACATCAATTAATATTATTTATAGTGACAACAAACTGTATCTAATATCGTTATTTCCTGCACATTTCGTGAATGAGAAGACTTTATAACACTTGTACACAACTAATAAGGTTTTTACTTTGCACTAAATTAATATTTTAGTATATCCGAGCTGTTTTATAATTTTAATAACAGAAATACACGGAGCTGATCTTAACCGTGGCAACTAGCGCCCTCAGATGAGGGCGCTAGTTGCCACGATATACAAAATATCTAAAAGATTTTGGCCGATTTTGAATAAGCAACTCCTAAAGGACAGTATTAACATAATGCCATTTCGTCTCATGCGTGTTGTAAGAGGAATGGTCTACACCAGAAAAGCAGAAAAGCGAGGGGCAGCAACGGCAAAGGAGCCATAGATAAAAATATTATCCCCAAAGAGACTGGCGTCTTAAAGTAAAATAAAACAAAAGTAAGAAGAAATTATTTAACCATAATATACCGTTACCGTTACAGCCTATTAAAATCCACTGCTGGACATGGGCCTGCCCCATAGATTGCTTCGTAGGAGAGATATTTACCATAGTTGCCACGCTTGGCAAGCGGGTTGGCAACCGCAGTTTTTTTATTTCTTGCCGTTATTAAAAAGAAGCTGCTACCCATATCCTGATTTGTTTCCCTCTGTTACCTGGTTGGTACAACACCCACGGGATCATCTGGGGTAAGGGATATTCATACACCGCCACCACACGGTCAAAATTATATACTTACAGTTAATAATGTAATAAATTGACGCAATTTAGCAAAGTCCAGTACTTTTAGAAGTTCTATTAGATTGGTCTCCAAATAGTCTAATATTATTATTATACCTCTGAAATAATCATGAGCTGTCACGTATTCTGCTATCTGAAAATAAAGGTTAAAAATTTTATAAAAAAAATAGAGGCAAATAGTAACTTTCACTCACACCCTATAACCGACTTAAGTATGTGATTGTGTAATGTATTATTTTATTATTTATACTCTTTTTATAGAATAAGTAAGTAAGTAAGATGGTAAGAGAATGGTGAGGCCCATACACATCTACATTTATCCTCGAATCATAATGCAGATGCGTTGTCACCCCTGAGGACTAAGATGGAATGAACTGTTTCCTGTACAAAAGGGTCTCCAGAATACCGGCGTAAAATAGCAGCTCAATGTTTAGTGTTTCGCATGGTGAGTGTAGAGCACCGGTGGCCCTTTTTACTGGATAGGATCTTTCATCAAAATGTGTCATGTGCATTTGGATTCCTCTTAATCGTGGAATCTAGATGATTATGGGACACAGCATCCTCTTAGCATGAGGCGTTTGTGTGCTCGATTTTCATCTTTATTCTATAAAAATATTATAATAAGTGTTTTTATCATATTCTACAAACATAAAAAAACACTAACGTACTTCAAATGATGTACCCGTGATGCCTACTGGACTAAGTTTCCACAGTACACCGTGCATCGAAATTGAATTACGCTTAACACTGTGCACCCAACAAGACCCTTAGATGCGCAAACATAAAAAGCAGTATCCCGATTAGTATATTTGTTCTCTGTGCAATCTATTAGTCTATGAACTTGTCTAAGCAGTACCGAGCGATTAGTATGACTGAGATGATGTTGACATTGGCTAAAGGCTACACGCTTGCCGTTTCGTCGAGGTAATTTAGAAAGAAAGAAAGATTTATTGCAGCACGCCACAAACATCAGTAAGCTCTTAAATTTTAACATTTGTGGACACATCAATTATAAACATTATAACAAACAAAAATAAAAATAGGAAACAAAATAAAAACATGGTAAAACAATTTAAAAGTATGTATACTTATAGATTATAATTAGAAAAAAAAAATAGAAAGAAAAAAAATTGTTTCTCATATTGTACGAGTATGTTGTGGCGCGTCATACAAACGGTTTTCAGTGGGCCCGAACGGATAGTAACGTACGGACGTCCACGCGTGACACATAATAATATTTTAAAACCAATCTGTCTATGCTGAAATTATTGATTTCAAACCGAAGGTACGTACATGTGCTTATTATACTTGCACTTTATTTTTAATATCAAAAATTTTGTGTTAACAGTGTGTTCTTAACTTTATTAATTAATATGTTATATTATTTCAAAAAGTTATTATTACGTTGTATTCGTTTTCTTATATTAATATATTTTTAACAATTGTTTCTAAAACTTATACATAAGAATAAGTAACAGCGCCATCTAGTGTAGGAAGACTTTATAAATAATATTTTTTAAAGGAGAGGGGGGGGGGAGTTTTTTGTTTAGTAATAATTACATCAGTTATTAATTGACGACTCTAAATTACACTTTTTTTAGCTTGCAGTCAGTGGACCTATCCGAACAGTATCCTATCCAATTTAAGATTATATTATCATCACTTCACTTTATTAGTTGCGACCTTGACTGCCTGTGCTATGTGCCAGTACCCATTTTGGTGAGTAGTACGCTTCAGCCTATGTTCTTTTGGGTTAATATTAGATAGTGTTTATATTTTTCTTTAAATGTTTGAATTGATTTCAGGCTACGAAGCGATGGCGGCAGGTCGTTCCAATACTTTGAGGCAGCGTACCTAAAGCTCCCATGAAAAGCAGCGGTTCGATGGAATGGCACGGCGAGAGAATAAATCGACGCACGAGTTATTTTTGAATTTACGTCACGCGACCAATTTTTGAAAGCTATTATATATTCTATATTTAAGCTCTCCGCTGATTTCTGGGTATCAAGAACAACGTCACCTACCGGGTTTAAATGTTTTTTTTTTTAGGAGAGGGGGCAAACTAACATACGGTTCACCTGATGGTAAGTGATTACTGCCGCCCATGAACATTGAAACACTAGGGGTATTATAGATGCGTTGCCGGCCTTTTAAAAAGGAGTAGGCTCTTTTCTTGCAGGTCCAGTCGTATCGGTCCGGAAAAATCTCTGGTAGTAGTCGATTCTACAAGGAAGTTGTGCGAGGAAGAAAACTTCTTTTAAATCAAAAAATCTAAAAAAAAATAATAATAAAGAAACAGCGTTGGTGATAGCACGTAGTGCTTGTAGAACGCCAGCTTTAATGGGCTTGTAATCGAAGTATGCATCGTCTACTACCTTAATGCTCCAATCAGCAAGAAAACTGGTGATCCAATTGCAGAATTTCTCGAGAAGCCCATAGGAAGGAAGCTTCATAGGAAGCGCTTTGTGCCAAACCCGATCGAAGGCCTTCGCTATGTCCAAACTAACGGCCAACGCCTTGGACTCTACTGCTTCCGCCGATTTATGAGTTAGGTAACCCAGAAGATCACCAGCCGAGCGACAGCGACGGAAACCGTACTGGCGGTCACTACTCAGCTGGTGATCTTTAAGGTATCGCATGAGCTGGCTGTTAATAAGGGATTCCATTATTTTATTGAACAAGGAGGTGATGGCGATAGGCCTATAGTTGGACGGATCGGAGCGGTTACCTTTTTTAGGGATCGGGTGCACGAGGGCTGTCTTTTATGATTTCTGGACTACGCCGAGGGAGTAGAAGTACCGGAAAAGACGCGTTAAAACCGATGCCAACTCCGGAGCACACGTCTTCAGCATAATAGGGGGGACGCCATCCGGCCCACTTGATTTGTTGACGTCCAGAGAGAGGAGTGCTCTGCGCACTGAGCGTTGAGCAAACAGGATATCCTGCATGGAGCACTCACTCCACGGGATGGTTGGCGGTGTGTTCCCCCCGTCATCAAGAGTTAAGTTGGACGCAAAGAGAGAGCCCTGCAGATCGGCTTTGTCCATTGCGGTATGGGCCAGTGAGTCGTCCTCCCTGTGCAGAGATAGGAGAGATGGCTGTCAGAAGTTCCCTCAGACAGCCTTGGCGAGAGACGAGAATGCACGTGTTCTCGAAAAAGACGAACTAGTTTCGCGCTAATTCTGCCGATGTGCTCTTACTTTGCCTAGACAATGACGTTTTTGAAGGACCTGGAGGCAGAATTGTACTTCTTTTTAAGAGCGCTGGTATTTGCATCCCGAGACGTCGATGCTCGAGCCCAGGCCTGGTAGCACTCCTGCTTATGACGTAGTGTAATTTTGCAGAAGCAACCAAACCGAGGCTGGTTTCTGCCTCCGATAGCTACCACAGATGATGGAATAAAAAGTTCCATTCCCTGTAGCAACACATCAGCGACAGAATCAGCAACAACCCTGGGATCATCCACCGAGAAGCAAACCCGCCTCCAAGGGTAGGATGCAGAAAAAGATTGCATCCCGTCCTGCAATGCCAAACAAGGCGGCAACCTGCAGTACGCAACCGCGATGAGAGCGTGAGTGGTACCGTACTCCGGATCAGATAATGGTCCGAGGAGCCAAGAGGGGCATCGACGGAGACCTGATATCTGTTCATATGAGAGGTCAGCAGAAGGTCCAACAGAGAAGGTACATGGTCTTCCACACCTGGGATTCACGTAGGCGAGGTAACTTAAACGTGTACCAAGCCATTCATAATGGTGGGTTTTAAAATCACCAAGTATCGCGATCTCTGCGGATGTGATCTGTTGTAGCTCGGAGTCTGCAGCCATCTGGACGTGATTGAAGTGAATTTAAACTATCTGGTGACCCATTAAACACACACAAAAATTTCATCTTAATTGACCGAGCCGTTATTACTAACAGACAGCAATAGATTTTTATATAAATTTGTTCATTCTTACGCAATTGTGAGCTCGTTTTGCGTTGATCGAAATAAAGTAAATAAATAAAAAGTTGAAAGTAATAGCCTGGATTATCTTTGGCGCCTGCGTTGTGCAAAACATTCTGCACATAGAATATTAAAACGTCACAAGCTTCACCCATATCATTACAGGCGTGTGCAGACGTTATTACCGCGGGACTATCCGCTACGAGTCACATGTTGCCGTGTGATGCTGCAAAGGCACAGTGAAGATCCCCAATTCCTAGACAAAATTCTATGGTCGGATGAAACAACATGCAAGAAAGATGGGTATTTAAATCTTCACAACCTACATAGTTGGAGTAATGAAAATCCGCACTTGATGAGACAAGACAAATCCCAATATCAATTCAAGGTTAACCTATGGACCGGCATATTAAATGGAAAAGTAATTGGGCCCTTTGAGTTACAAGGAAACTTAGATGGCAATAATTATTTAAACTTTTTACAAAATAACTTGCAAGAATTATTAAACGACGTGCCCTTAAGTGATCTTCAAAACATGTGGTTTCAAAATGATGGTTGCCCAGCACATTATGCCCGTCCTGTGCGAGAATATTTAAATCAAGAGTATCCAGGGCGTTGGATCATGCAACTTGGTCCTATCTTATGGCCACCCCGTTCACCCGATTTGAACCCCCTGGACTTCTTCTATTGGGGTTGTCTTAAAAACAGGGTCTACTCAAAACCCATTGCGACATTGGACGAGCTTCGTCGAAATATCACTCAGGCTGCTGATTACATTAATAGCAGAAGATATGCAAGACAAATAAAACGATCATTTTAAGGCGATGTCGTGCATATATTAATGCTGGTGGCAAACAGTTCGACCATTTGCTATAATGTTAATAACTTAATAAATTACACGTGAAACTATTTGTACCATTTTTTTTGAAATATTAAACATTTTTCAAGAACTAATACTTTTATTACACCCGACCGTCATTTGGCCCCTGTTAGGAATTAATAGGCCCATATTTTTTTATAACTTGTTTTCCTAGAGTATTATACCATTTTGGAATGTTGGTTAGTTGCGTCAATTTTTAAAAAACTTGCCATACTAGTGTTCATACTTTGTTTTACACCACGATAAGTTAAAGTTGGTTAAAAGTAAAAGTCTTCAAAAAATTTAGAGAATAAAATAAGTTTCATTAATTTTCGTGATAAAACAAGAGTTATTCTGGATTTTTAAGAATTATTATAGATAGCAGTACTATTCAGGTTGCCTATAAAAAAAAAAACAAATATTAAAAAAAATTGTGCTAATGGCAGTGAAAAATATCATAAACGGTCTCAATTTCTGAAGAATTTCATTTTTTATATAACTTAAAATATAATTGGGATATATTTTTTTTCTTTTTTCCCCGATTAGTCCGGGGCAGGTCTATCCTCCGGTGTTGGCTTATCGTTGAATTTTGGGATATGTTGTATAAACAAAAAAAAAAAAATGAAAACCTCATCAATGTATTCGAAGTCAACTAAATAGGCATTATTAAGGATAACTCAAAAATTGCAGGTAAGATCTTGATGAAATTTCTATGGAACCACATAATAAGCACCAATTTTCAAATAAAAAAGAATCATCAAAATCGGTTCGCCTAGAAAAAAGTTCTGAAGTAAACCACAAAAAATACAGTAGTATTGAGAACCTCCTCCTTTTTGAACTCGATTGAAAAAATAAATAAATTCCGGTTGGGCAAAAAATATGTTTGCTGTGGTTTTGTAATACAATAAAGCTATGCAAGGTCGGTAACAATATTTATTTACCTTCATCATCTTCCTTCTGCATCCATCGACATGCTGCATTTCTTACCAGGTCGTCACTCAATCTAGTACGTTTGCCACCTTACATTTTGCTTACCGGTACAAGATTGCCACTCGTGAACCTTTCTTTCCTGTCAGCCACTTCAGATCACTAATCAGTTATACTACATCGGTTTTGTCTGTTTCTACTTTAAACTAACTCTTTAGTAATTAAGAACGATATATTTGCTTGCCGCAAACTCATAAGTTGAGGTGTTTTCTATAGTATTTATAATATACATGTGTGTATTATAAATACATATAGAATTTATAATACACACATACATACGTAAATAAGCGCTTACGAGGATAGATGTAGATGATTATGCGCCACAGTATCCTTTTACAATCAAGCGTTTGTGTGCTCGATTTTCACCCTAATTCGATAAAAAATATTGCCTACCGGATCCAATTTTAAATGTAACAATCCGAGGATTGTTAGATTTAAAATGGGATCAACAACTAAACAAACACAATAATTCCATCACAAAGAGTCCAGCCGTTTTTAATTTTTAGCAAGACAAATTTTTCAATTGATTTGTTTATACAGATTATGCAGTTGAAGAGAGTTGCTGTTAAGGAAGTGAAATACACCTTCCTCATTTAAAAAAATATAAGGACGTAATGACGAGTACACTACACGATTATAAGTATTATGGAACTCAAACTAAGGTTTGAAATGAAGAGACTAATATACTTACCGCAACTATCAATCGAAAGTAATTCATATCACCGTCATCAAAACGTTTTCCAACATTCTTTAATGAGTAAATTCTGTAAAAGTCATCAGTCATCTTAGGTAATACGCCATCCCATCTGAAAATGGATTTTAACTATATTAGTAAGCAATCGTATAAATTTCTCAATTGCAGACACGCTTCTTTCTCATTAATAAAGAGTTCAACGAAGATATTAATATAATTTACGTATGGTGACGACGCAATATAATTATTAATAAATAATAATTAATTTATATATATTTTATTTTTATTTATTTATTTATTTCAATCAACAAGATCATAGGGTAAAATTACCACAGAGAGGTTGTACGCGGAAGAAAACTCCTCTTGAAACGTACAGTGGTGGACCGCCAAGCATCCAGATGGTGTGGATAGTATCGGGACGTTTGCCGCGTAGTGCGTTCACGAAATTTGGCGGCTGGGATTAATCCGAACAATTCCTCACAGCACTCTCCATGGTATATGCGAAAGAAAATGCAAAGAGATGCAACATCTCTTCGCAGTGCCAGTGAATCGAGCCGATCGGAAAGCACTCGGTCGTCGACGATTCGAGCCGCTCTGCGCTGGATGCAGTCAAGTGGAAGGAGCTGGTACTGGGGAGCCCCAGCCCAGAGATGGGAACAGTATTCCATGTGCGGCCGAAACTGCGCCTTGTAAAGTTGCAGGCGGTGTGCCGGCATGAAATACTGTCCCGCTCTGCTGAGCACGCCAAGCTTTTTAGAGGCCAATTTGGCCTTCTCTTCCAAGTGACCACGAAACTGCATGTCACTCGATATGTCGACGCCGAGGATTCCGATACTGGCTGAGGCAACAAGGGGAGTGCCTTGAAACTGAGGAGATATGACAAAGGGGTTCTTTTTAGCGGTTAACGCGCAAACTTGTGTCTTCTGGGGGTTAAACTGGACTAGATTTAGTCGCCCCCAATCCGAGACTCTGTTCAGCAAAGACTCGACTTCAGACACAAGTTTGTCCCGGCACTCGGAGACGTTTTCCCGAGAAATATTGGCTCAGCCGGTGTAAAGAGCATCACCAGTGTTGTCATCTGCATAACAATGAATGTTACGGGTTTGCAACATATCATTGATATGAAGAAGAAACAGCGTTGGCGATAGCACGCAGCCTTGTGGAACACCAGCGTTAATAGGCTTGCAATCGGAGCTTGCACCGTCTACAACGACCTTGATGCCCCGATCTGCAAGAAAGCTGGTGATCCAATCGCACAATTTCTCGGGAATCCCATAGGAAGGGAGCTTCGAAAGAAGCGCTTTGTGCCAAACCCGATCGAAGGCCTTCGCAATGTCCAAACTAACGGCCAATGCCTCCCACTTGGACTATACTGCCTCCGCCCATCTGTGAGTTAGGTAGCCCAGAAGATCACCAGCTGACCGACCACGGCGAAAACCGTATTGGCGGTCGCTAATCAGCTGATGATCCTCAAGGTACCTCATGAGCTGGCAGTACAAGGGACTCCATTGTTTTGGAGAACAAGGAGGTGATGGCGATAGGCCGGTAGTTGGACGGGTCTGAGCGATCGCCTTTTTTAGGGATCGGGTGGACGAAAGCCGTCTTCCATGATTTTGGGACTACGCCTAGGGAGTAGAAGTACCGGAAAAGACGAGAGTGGACTTTTCTAGAAAGCGTAATTCTTCCATTCGATACTAGATGGCGCTGTTGGTGGAAAATTCAGGAATGGCATTTTCTAGAAAGCTCTCTTCGCTCTGTTCCCCGACACTAGATGACACTAGTGCCAGTTACCAGACATCAACTTAGGCGCGCAACAATATTATGGCCTCTTATTGCTGCATTGTATTTATATGTCGTCTGTATGTGTATATATACGTATATATACACTCTTCGCAGCGCCAGTGTATGTATAATATATATAGGAAAGTAATATTTATATTTTGCCTGCCATGACTGCCCCGTTCGTCTAGTGGTTGTAATAGTGCGACTGCTGATCATGAGGTCCTGGGTTCGAATCTCGGGTCGGGCCAAAAAATCAATTATTGAGTTTTTCTGTCAAGAAATTCTCAGTAGCTGCCCGGAGTCAGGAAGTTGGCGGTGTCTCACCCCCATGCCTCGGAAAGTTACGCGCTTTCCGAGGCCGTTGGGCCTGCGCCTGATCTCTCTCCCGGTCGTGTCTATTTACCGTACCATCGAATTACGAGAGTGAGGGAATAGAGAGTGCACCTGTACTTTGCGCATAAACTTGGGCACAATAATCCTGTTGAGGTAGGCCGCCGTGGCCAAAATTCGGTCTGGAGGATTATTATTCCTATTTATATTTTTTATTTAATATGTTTTTGCTTAGTATTAGTGCTTGCTGACTTTATATATTGTACAAGATATAAAGTGATATTTTTGTTATTTACTTTTTGGATAACTATCATTGGATTTGTCATGTTTAAGAATTTAAGTAAAAATTTTTGGTTAATAAGCTGTTATTATGAATAAAGGAAAACAAAACCTCGACGTCAGCATATCGAATGATTGCATGATGTGCATTATCGTGGTCACTTGGAAGAGAAGGCCAAATTGGCCTCTTAAAAGCTTGACGTACTCAGCAGAGTGGGATAGTATTTCATGCTGAGACACCACCTGCAACTTTACAAGGTGCAGGTTCGAACTCCCATTTAATACTGTTACCATCTCTGGGCTGAGGCTCCTCAGTACCAGCTCTCTCCACTTGACCGCATCCAGGGCAGAATGGCTTAAATCACTGGCGCTGCGAAAAGGTGTTACGTCCCTTTGCATTTTCTTTCGCATCTACCACGGGTAGTGCTCTGAGGACTATGATACGTGAATTTTTGGCTACTGGCGTCTTAGTAACGTGCTACTTTGATACGTTGATGCTAGTTTTAATGTAACAACAGTGCCAATTTTGTTGCCAAAGTCGATAAGATCACGTGGGTGTGTTGTGAGGGGGCGTCATCCGCATGATAGTTGCATTGATGCCTATACGCTATTCTCAATGGCGCTCTCTGGGTCTTGGTTGGTGACTAACACCTAAGTGCATTGATGCTTACTGCTACTTGCGGTACTGCGTCTTGAGATGGTACAGCGGGTGTGCTGCACTTGATTCGATGCATCTTGCGATTCTTGTCAATGGAGGAGACGTCGTATTGATGCTTGTTGCGTTCTGTAGCATTGCGTCTTTGCGATAGTAGTTTGGCGGGTCGCTATTCTCAATGGAGTTCTCTGCGTTTTGATTTGACTCACTCCTAAGTAGCTTTGCTAGTCGGGTCCCTAAATTACTTATTAATTAATTAAGGGGCTGCAGACTGTCTGACCTTCATAATGTTTTACTTAAGAACATAATAATATATCTCTGTAAATTTCCAACCTTTGGCTAATTGAAGGCAACTTGTTTGTGGATGAGACACATTGACATGCTCGACTTCGGTCGATGTTTGTGCTTATACACTACCAAGGTACCAAGACCTCATATACTGGTTCGCCAGATATTTTACTGTGAACAACGATCCAGTACCCAACTTAACATCCCTCTTCGAAGGTAGCACGTTGGTTGGTTGTCGCTCACGGCTCCACACAATTTTTTAAAGTGCGAATCCCTTGTTTCGGAAATTTTATACAAATATTGTGCGCCTTTTCCAAGTGGAAAGGTTTATTTAATAAGGAATTTATTGGTTTCAAACTAATGCAAATGGACTAAGGAAGATTAGTTGTTCTTAACCATTTTGAGCCAAGTCTTCATGAACGTGGTTCTTTAGCTTAAGATAATTATAAGGCACTACCAACAGCGTTCGATTGCTCTGGTGAATATTCATGTTTCCAAGAGATACCTAAAAGAACTAAGTTACTTAACAAACACAACGTTAATGAGGGTCCTAACTAAGACGATCATATATGACTACATAAACATAACAAACGGCCTCTTTTCTATATATATATATATAGGGGGAGAGCGGATTGCGTTGATCTTCGTGCACTATGATCTGTCCCCGGTTTGGTCATTTTACACATCTCACATTTGTTAGATGCCCATAATATTCGTGTTTGTCACGTAATGAAAAATGATTGATATCATTTGTGCATATTTAATTTTAGTCGAATGTCCCAACTAAGGTTAATCCTATTTAAAATGCTGGCAACTTAACTGCAATTTTCTTGGAGCTGTCGTTATTCACGTAGCGTTGGACTGTTATCATCAGATAAAAGCAGCATTCTCGTCTATCAAAAAATTATGGATGATGGAACTCCCTAACTTACGTCGCCGAAACTTTTAGAGATATCGGCCAAAAAGGGAATAATAAAAAACAGTAACCACGAATACTTACACAATGTCAGAATACTTGTATTCAGTCTTAAAATCAATAAATTTATAGAACTGCGGCATCAACGTTCTAAGAGTGCAATTTTTGTCCAATTTTGACTTTGCGCGCTCCACTGAACCCTTGCTGATGATGATTATTCTTTCTAAATATTCTCTGGCTGAAACAAACAAATTATTAAATAAAGTATAATGAATCCATACCATCTGAAATACGTGGTAGCCACCCTAAAGCGCAGTATGGTTGCCTCATTAGACGTTTCGATCGGGATCAGAAACATCGCAACTTCTTAAGATTCTTAAACAAGGGTAATTATAAACGTCCAGGGCTGCATTTTCAGTTTCATCAGAGAGTGACGTTGTATATTCTATTGCGTTCGATTAAAAAGTATTATATTTTTATTATCGTTTTATTAATTTATGATTTTATTGTCACCTTGATTATCAGAAAGGATGTTACTAGTTTGGTATTTATATGAATAGTAATACCGACAGATTTATTAAACTAGTCTAGTAAAACTAACTCAATAGAAATTCATAAAGTAAAAACATTTTAGATAATTTTACCGATATATCGGCATTTTTTTCGATATATCAATATTTTCTTAAAATATCAATACTATATACTGGTTGACCTTTTTTACCGCCTGGAAAAAAATAGGGTGTAACATGTGAACAGAGTAAAACCTATGGCACTGATACTTTACCAAAAATACAAAACAAAAATTTTGAATTAAATAAATAAATAAATTAAAATCTTAATTAATTAAAAACTTTTTTCTTGGAAAATATCAGTGCCATATTAGGCTATATATAGGCTTCTACTTCGTTCACATGTTACACTCTATTTTTTTAAGACGGTAAAAAGGTAATTACGCTAATTTTATCAGTGTGTCAGCTGGAGATAACAAAACCACATATAATTTGAAAATAAAATTTTATTTCATTCATTATCATTACAGCCCTTCACAAGTCCACTGCCGAATATAGGCCTCCCGTAAGGATTGCCACAAAGAACAGCACTGAACCACCTGCATCCATCGACTTTCTGCATGTCGTCACTCCATCTAGTGGGGAGGTCGCTCTACACTACGCCTACCGGTACGAGGCTGCCACTCGAGAACATTTCTTCCTCATCGGTTATCGGTTCTACGAGCTATATGGCCGGCCCATTGCCACTTCAGCTTACTAATCCGTTGGGCTATGTCGGTCACTCTGGTTTTACTGCGGATATCCTCATTTCTGAGTCTATCACGCAGAGAAACTCCGAGCATAGCCGAGCATAGACTTTGAGCATCCTTCATACGGTCGGCAGTGAAAGACCACGTCTCAGATCCGTAAGTCATCACTGGCAAGACACACTGGTTGCAGAGTCTCGTTTTCAAGTTTTGAGGCATGCCCGACGAGAAGATGTGTCGCAAACTCCCGACCACTGCCAAGCCGAGTTGAATCCGTCGATTGACCTCTCGGTCGAAGTTGGACTTACCTAGTCTGACCACTTGTCCCGGGTAAACATACTCGTCAACAACTTCGAGCTTAGTGCTCCCGAACAACCACCGGCATAGGTGTGACATGGATATTACACACGACTTTCATGTCCATGTTCATCTTAAGACCTATTCGTTGGGAGGAACTATTGAGGTCGTTAAGCATAGTGCTTAGGTCCTCCCGTAATTCTGCCATAAGGATTATATCGTCTGCAAATCGACGGTGAGTGATATACTCGCCATTGGTGTTAATACTGTTACAACAATAACATATTCTTCCCATTCCAGTAGCTTGAAAATGTCTTCCAATGCAGAGGCAAAGAGTTTCAGGGATATTACACCACCCTGTCTTACACTTTTCTGCAGTTGAATAAGTTTCGTATTCTAGTTCTGTACTTAGATAGCTATCGTAGCCCTACTGTACAAACACTTCAGTACCTTGATATACTGATAGTCTACTTGGCACCGCTGAAGGGACTGCAGCAGCGCCCAGATTTGGACGGAATCAAAGGCTTTCTCAAAGTCCATATACGCAAAATAAAGTGGCAGATTGCTCTTTGGACCTGTGTACAATTTGCCGAGGGGTATGTATGTGGTCTATGGTACTGAAGCTTTTTCGGAAACCGACTTGTTCGGCAAGCTTAAGCCGTCGAGATAATTCGTAATGACTCTCGAAAACAGCACGTAGACGCAGCTCTTTAGGGAAATCGAGCTGTAGTTTTTCAAGAGAGCGTTATCGCCTTTTTTGAAGAACAAGACTACCGCACTTTTTCTTCACGCCTCCGGAGTAGTGCTACCATGGAGGACGGAATTGTAGAGCTTCTAAAGGACTTTAAGTTTCGGTTTTCCATCCGCTTTCAGAAGCTCCACTGTAATTTCATCATCACCCGGGGACTTGCCGTTTTTAAGGTGCTGGAGAGTCATTCTAATCTCATGACGATTTTTTAAATTTACGCGAACACTACACATTGAATAAAAACGAAGAAACGTCGGGAATTAAAAATAAGTAAAATTAGTTAAATAAACGCGATAGAATCCGTAAATTTAGTTTTATTTATTCTAATCTCGCTTAGATAGACGTCCAGGATATCATCGGAGTAGTGTCGGGATAAGACTGTTACTTTATTTAATTTAATTTTTTATCGTCGAGTTTTCTAAAGTAAAGTTATTTCTATGTATTTGATTACTGTTACTGATAACGCACTTAGAGCGTATATTCAAGCACGCACTAGTCAAAATATACGCGAACACATATAAAACGGTGCGGCGTAATATTGATGCAATCTACTACTTCTCTTTGTGGGCGTAACAGGGTTGTTGCGGATGCAGAATTTTGACATGAGATGACAATGCGGATTTTTAGATGCTCACATCTATTTTTCTTCATTCACAAACATTTATTTTAGACAATTCTACTTTTTACTAAGTAAGTGGGTGAGCGCAAGGCAACTAGCGCGCATCATTTTCATTCAATTGGAACTAAAATAATTTCCACATAATAGCTTATGAGGTTGGTGCTAAGACATAATGTATAGAAAAATTAATATCCCGACTTCGGAAGGTAATTGCATGGTGAAATTATTTTAAAAGTTTAATAAACTGAAGTCAGCTTTACATTTTAACCCTGATGAGTAGGCTAAGGAATAGCATAGAGTCAAAAACAACTAGAAAGGGGTAAGTAATATATGTTCGAATTGCAAAATATAATACATATTTTGTATTAAAATAGATATCAACCTTTGATAGACTTTGATTCTTTTTCGTGAAAACAAAATTCATCAAACTAACAATTTAATTGGTGTTGGCGGTATTGAACCCGGGTTTACGGCGAGTGCTTAGCCCTTGATCTACCACGGTTCTTATACGAAATAGAACTAACTTTACGTCTTTTGTCACGTTTAATTTTAAATTTTTCAATTCTGGACTTTTTGGGCTGTTTATAGCACCCATGGTCACGCGGGGAGTAAGGTATTTGACGTCCGGATGTCATAGTTAACGAAGGCTACCGTAAACTATTAACTGTAAAATTTTGGTCCGATCTACGCGGAACGAGCAGTACATTTCCAGTATCTTGGAGTCTTACAATCGTATGCTTGGGTTTGGATGTACTTTTATTATTGATTAAAACTACTTTAACGGATTTTATCGCTTTTAATTTATTTGATTTTTAATTTCCGACGCTTCGGGTGCTTTCCTGCATCCATGGTCACAGGGTACTGAGGTGACTGACGTCCCGATGTCAATGTTAACCCGAAGTACTTTCTGCTTTTTAACTACTATTTATAGTCCGATCTACGCAGAATGAACTTACTGTGTCTTAAAGTCTTGCAGTGGTATGTATCCTCGGCCTTAGTTTTAATTTTATTAATTACAGGATCTCAAGAAAGTGGTAGTATCCAGCCTCCTTCTCTATTGAAATTAGGATGTTTTTTGATTTCAATAGCCTCGCGAATCATCCTTGATATTAATCGATGTTCTTTCGCGAGGATTTGTGGCCTATCAATTCTGATGTAATGGTGGAGGCCATCTAGGATATGATGACAAACTGCAGACTTCCCTACCGACGTGAAGCATCCACGTTCCGGGAAGTCTGCAGTTTGTGATCATATCCTAAACCCAAGCATACCACTGTAAGACTTCAAGACACGGTAAGTCCATTCTGCGTAGATCAGACCATAAATAATAAGTAAAAAACTGAAGGTACTCCGGGTTAACATTGATATCGGGACGTCAGTCACCTCAGTCACCCATGACCATGGATGCTGGAAAGCAGCAGAAATGCGTTCGTGTAAGTATAACAAATCATTATTTTTATTAATTACGGGATTCCAAGTAGATGGTAGCACCCAGCCATCTTCTCTATTGAAATTAGGATGTTTTTTTTTAATTTCAATAGCCTTGCGAATCACCCTTGGTAGGAATCGGTGATTTTTTGTGATTAGTTTTTGGTCTATCAAATCGGATATAATAGTTGGGTCATCCCTGAACATATTGACGTACTGCTAACTTCCCGGAACCTCGGTGCTTTACGTCAGTGATGTGTTCTTTCTTGATCTTATTTTTTCAACTACTACTAAAAGAAACTACGTTAATTTTAACAGACCTAGCAACCGTTATTTTTTGCTCGATTTGTGACTGCGATTTATTTAAGACGTTTGTTAAGACCACGCTAGTGAACGCGAGCATCACATTTAGAAATATGAAGATGCTGGTGTTAGAAATGGGTTTATAAAGGCTTAGTTTTAATTTGAAGTACAAAATCTTGCTTTTTGCCCCATTCAAAAAAAAACTACAACTGTCATCTTAAATTTTATTGACATCCCAACTCTACATCACAACGTTATAATAGTTGAATATATTTTAAGGGATTCATAATAAAGTTTACATTAGTTCTAAGTTATTCCGCCTATGATTAAACGAAAAGAAAAATACAACTCGGCTTTTTGCATAACATTTGCACATCTATCGATCACGCTGGTTAACTCTTGTACGTTTTCTAACTAAGATGGTATAACGTTAATCTCTGTGAGAAATCTTTTTTTCTTACCGTGTTTAGATATAAGTAGGTATATCATTATAACATATTATTTTTAATGTGCTTAAAAGATATAACTTTAATGGTAGGAAAAAAATTTTAATGATGTTTTTTGTTTTAAATTGTAAACCAAAGCACTTTCGTATGAAACTTAATATTATATCAATTACTTTTTTAAATGTCAAAAACTATTAATGTGAAATCAAATACCTGATTAGAGTTTCTCTTTTCGAAGAGTTTCAACATCAGCATTAGGTTGGACAGACGGACATACAGATAGACAGAGAAAAATGTTTATTCATGCCACAAGAGAATGTAAATAATGACTAAACTCATGAACAATAATAACTTCTTTACGTGGCAGAGCCATGCTGCAGTTATATTAGTAGTATAGTTGTAGCACGAATGGGTCGGCTCGACCGGGGAAGGACCACGCTCTCACAGAATACCAGCGTCAAATAGTAGCTTAATGCTGCTGTGTTTTGTATGGTGAGTGTAGAGAACCGGAGACCCTTTTTACTGGAAATGAGGCATTCCATCTAAGTCCTCACGGGTGACAACGCATCTGCATTTTGATTCATAATCGAGGATAGATGTAAATGTCTATGGGCCACAGAAACCACTTACTGTGTGCTCGTTTATCACCCTATCCTATATAAAAAAATAATAAAAAGTGGGTTGTTTCCATATTAGGTATAGACATAAACTTCAATTTTTTTTATTTGTGTTTAATTTTTAATTTAAGTTACAAAAATTATAATAAAGAACTTAACTAAAATAATAATTAAAATTATAATATTTACGATCAAAACTAATTATATACAATATAAAAGAAGAAACTATAATATAGAAAATCTAAAACTAAAGATTTAAATCGTCAAAAATACCTGCTCCCCGTGGTATAGCTATACTCGCTGAATAGCTATACTTAGCCTTTGAGCGAGGAAAGAACCAGCACTCTTATCACCAGCAGTGACGACCAGTCGTGGATACAGTTCCTTTAGAAATTTCATTGCACGTGGACCCCACGGACCGATAATCTCTACAGCAAATGGCACACATATGTAGTCATTTCTCAAAGATTCATGTTTGCGCCATTTACTAAATTCGGCTGCCTCTGATGCCGCCCCGGCTATTTTATTTATATTAAAACGTGTTAACGTTTTGAGATTAAAACGTATCAAGTTCAATATTGACCTTGTAGTAACATGTTTGGTAACCAAGATCCTTAGTTTTTTCGTCGGCGAAGCCGGCAACCTTGAACACCGTTTGTAATTGAGCTAAGATTTTTTCTCCTTTGTATTTTGGTGAGATAAAACTAATTACTGAAAATATTTTAATACAAATCCAAATAAATACATGATCAAATGTTTCCTATTGCGTTAATGCTTCAATGTTTTTTTTAATTTGAGCTAAAATAATCAAAATCATCCAATGTTATGATGCGGCTAGTTTTAATGTCGCTTCTTAAAACTAACCGCACCAATAACTTCGTAATTACCGAATCTCGATAATTTGTATTTTGATATCCCTTATTCCAAGTTAAATTTTGTGTTTCCGAAGATAAGCCGTTACTTTTTGAAGTGTCTTTTTATTATTAGAAGTCGTGAAGTAATTTGCTGAAGTAATTCTCCACACTAGGCGACAATTATGTGATTGATCAAATTTTCAGGAATGTCCCAAACACACAAGAGTGTTGCTTTCACACTTTTTTGTATGAGATAAACGAGCACAAATTCCAGCAGTGCACATCCCCGATTAAGAATCAAAATGCAGATGCGTTGCCACCCCTGAATACTATTTTGTAAAGCCTCATTACCAATAAAAATGGTGTCTGGTTCTCTACACTCACGATAAGAAAACACAGCGGCATTGAGTCGCTATTTAACACTATTGGAATGGTTGTAAAATTCTAGCTGTTCTCTTTGCTTATTGATATACTTTTTTGGCACATTTACTACACACACAGTGCAATCCTTCACTTTGCCATGTTTTTACGGCAGAGTGACTAGTAAAACCGGTCACGAGGGTTTACGGTTGTAGGAAAACCCTGAAAGGTCTCACGCTTTCTAATACATCGCAATATAAATAAGTCATCAACTGATGTAAAATACCCATACTGCCAATTAAATTAGCGTTATATGTGCGAGGATAATAGAAAAGTGGAGTTTTTATAGGATAGGGGTGGCAAACGAGCACACAGTCCACCTGATGGTAAGTGGATGCTGTGGCATACAGACATCTACATTTAACCTCGATTAAGAATCAAAATGCAAATGCGTTGTTACCTTTGAGGACTACAAAGATCGAACGCCTCGATCCCAGTAAAACGGCTCACCATACGAAACACAGCAGCATTAAGCTGCTATTTTACGCTGGTACTCTGTGAGAGCGTGGTCCTTCCCCGGTCGAGCCGACCCATTCATACTACAACCATAATATGGCTGCAGCTATATTATGGTTGTAGCATAAATTTGCATAAGTCGAATTAAGGTAATTTTTTTCTAATGAAGAGTATACACCATATCCATCATAAAACGGGCTAATGAAGATGAAAAAAAAACAGTTGCCCGACCCTCCGCAAATGGAATTTTTGAATTCGTGTTCTTATAATATAATTTCACGATTGTCATTTCCTTCTTTTATTAAAACATAACAGACAAATTATTAATAAAATATAGTAAAGGTAAAAGCTCTTAATAAAAAATAACGCATAAGTAGGTATATAGTAATAATTCACTTTGAATAAATATTAACTTAAATTAAAAATAATGTGCGGTCAATGAGTGTTATTTAGCTTAGTTATAAATATTTTAAATTATTTCTTAAATATACATATTTTTAAAATACTTACGATAATCTTTTATCTCGAAATGATTTTGTTTTTGCACCCACTCATGTAAAATGTCGATAGCTTGATCCATACTACCTGGCTTATCCAAATTGTAATCCTTTCGAATTGTTTGAAGTGTATCTTTATTGAACTCAAGCAGAGTGTTTATCGGCAACGAATCCATTTTAAGCACTTGCTGAAATTAACGACCAGATCATCAGAGTGCCAAATTACTACTAAAGAATCTTTGCTTTGGCTTTAAATAATAAATGGAAGTAACTCAAACGCCTTCGTAAATTATAGATATTACAAAAACTACTTTACCAGATTAATGACTACACAGATGAAATCATAAAAAAAAACAAAGGCTTCATTAATTAATAAAACATTATTAGTGAGGTAACCACTTCCATTAATATACGAGTAGTTTCGTTAATTATTAAATCTTAAGCTACAAAGAAACAATATTTATTTGTTAAACAAAATGCAATTTGTATGTAAACGTAACTTTAAGCCGGCTAAAAGTGTTGTTCGAGGGAAGGCGAGACAGAACATTTACCCAGCCTCGCCATTGCTCGCCGTGGCTCGCCTAGCTAGTCCAGTGTTCGATGTTCGTTTAGCGTGCCTTGCAACCACCCGAGATCGCTCGCCGCTCCTCTCACTTCGGAACAGTGTCAGTTTTTCCGCATACTTTAAAAGCGCTCGCCTGCACTCGGCATTTCGTGACCACATGTTGTTAGTTGGCCATGTGAGTTGGTCACTCATTTAAACTTGGCCAACACGTAGACTGTAGCAATCGCCTTGTATCAAACTCTGAGCTCGCAATGCCTTAGGCTTGGCCAACATGTATTGCTGGCTTTGAAGACTACATTCTCCCTTGTATTTCGTTCATTCGTCCTTGAGCTTGTTTTTAGCTTAAGTGCTTTATGCACTCAAATGGCTCAGATAAAAGTTAACGTTAAAGTTACTGTTTATATACGTTCAACTACTGGGCACAGGCCTCCCCTCATTTCTGAGAGGGTTTTAGGGCACGGAAGTGTCCGCCGCGCTGCCCCAATACGTGTTGGCGAACTTCACATGTCTTCGAATTTTTTTTTCTTATTTCTCAGACATGCAGGTTTCGTCACGATGTTTTCCTTCACCGCCCAGCACGTGGCAAATCAGCACTTAAAATTGCAATTAACAATTTTATTGGTGCCGGCGGGCATCGAACGCGGTTTGCTCGCGTACTGTGAAATTTACAGCGAGCGCTAACCATCTGAGCTACCACGGCTCCTTAATGGCTCAAATGTTTAAAATTAAAAAGACTAAAAACAATTGAATAATTTCCACACAAATTAATAGCTTCTGAAGTCGGTGCCTGAAATCTTCGATACACTATTCGTCTTAGCGCCGACTTCTGAAGCTTTTACATAATTTAGAAGTTTTGAAATCGTATCATCCTTCTTATTTATTGAGAAATGGTTTTACCTTATTGAAGTATTATTATAATAAATATAAGCCTACGTTTAAATTATTTTTTCCACTCGTTTGCTAAAGTAAAGTAAATGCTCCAGAGGATGATTTTATTTGAATTTTAAAGTAACTCGATAAACTACTACAGAAAGCAGATACCCCATGGCCAGCAGTGAAAATATATGAAGACATTGATGACGCGAATGATGATGATATATATTGTACATTTTAATTCTTATTTTACTATTCTTATAGAATTATTTTTCTTAAAATTCTAATATGTCCTCTTATATATATATATATTTATATTTTTTTTGATCGTCTTTTAGGTATTTATTAAAAAACAATGACTTACAATCGGCGACGATATTGCGTAACATAAATACAAAACATACAGTCGAATTAAGAAACTTGTATTCTTGTTTTTTGTCCATCAAGGGGTAAGACCGGACGTCGCTAAAAATCGCAAATAAAAGTGATAGGGAAAGACCGGAAAAAATACAAAAATTACCTCGTTTTATAAAATACCGCGCAGCACGCGCCCCACTTCTCGGAGGGACTGGCTGAAACTTGGGGTCGGGGCAGAATAAAATGGAGTCTTGTACCATATTGCTAGCTTTCAAAAAATATAGCATAATTCACCGGGAATATAGCATAATTTACGGTCTTACCCCTGTCGGTAATGACCGATCTTACCCCAATACGCTAATAACTTTAAGAAGTTAAATCTACCTTTTAAAACATAGGCTATCGCCTGTCTTCGATGAAGTTAATACTCGTATTGATTCTATGGGTGCTCGCAAATTTAAGAGGTAAGAAAACCAGGTGAAACCTGTTATTAAAATAAAATTACGCGCCAATTACGTAGTTCGTCGTTGGTCGGGGTTTTAACCAATTTAGTTAATAAAACTTAAAAATTGCTTAAAACCCCTTATCAATATTCGATTTCTGTACCCAATCCTCACAAGGGAAGTCCGCAGTTTGTGATCATATCCTAGGCGGGCCCAACCATTACATCAGATTTTATAGGCCACAAATACTCGCGAAAGAACATCGATTCCTACCAAGGATGATATATGATATACGTGAGGCTATTGAAATTAAAAATCATCTTAATTTCAATAGAGAAGGAGGTTGGGTACTACCACCTGCTTGGGACCCTATAATCAATAAAATTAAAACTGCCCAAGCATACCACTGCAAGACTTCAAGACACAGTAAATTCATTCTGCGTAGATCGGACCATAAACAATAATTAAAAGGCTGAAGCACTGACATTGGGACGTCAGTCACCTCAGTCCCCCGTGACCATGGGTACTAGAAAGAACCCGAAACGGCGGGCATTAAAATAAAAAAAAGTTAACGCGATTAAATCCGTAAGAAAAGTAGTTTTAATCTATATCTCCTTGTTGTAATTATAATATACCACGATATGGGCATACGAGCATCTTTATTCCGTTGTAGTATGAGTTTTATACATATCTTATCAGTTCATACCGAATTTTAGAATCAATTAAATACCCGCCATTTCCCAAGGGGACCTTTGAAAAAAACATTTCAGTATCATCTGTCCATGTTTGCACAGTGTAGTTGGCGTTAAACCAAGTTTCATCCATGAATATAACGGAATTTTAATTGTTGTTTTGAAATTCTCGTAAAAATGTTATTCCTTTCATTTGTGTCTCTAAATAATTCTTTAGCATTAGTCACTTTTTTATATTCCTTTTAAAATTATTCTCAATGGGTCTATACTATCATTGTACAAGCCGGCATATTCTGAACTTACTTGAACCACACCGCCGTGGGATTCACAGAAATTATAAGTAATAAACTTAATTAATTCATAATTTTCATAATATGAGCAAATTTAAAAACATTAATTGTAATAAATGAATAATAATTTTAAAAATTTTAAGGTTCGACTATTTGAATATTTTTATCGCTTATTCGCATTAAATATGAATTTTAATCATCCCAACACTAAGGTAATATACCTAACATTATAACATTGAAACAAGGTCATGTAAAAAAACTGATTCACGTTAAATTATTTATATGTTGCTTTTTCATTTGATCAATAAATTGATTTTCATGATTCAATTTATTAAATTAGTGATAAGAACAATATCCCGACTTTAGTCAGAAATGAAACATAATAATTTTTTTTTTGTTTATTTAAGAGGGACCAAACATGCATGCAGCTCATCTAATGGTGAGTGATTACCGCTACTCATGAACAGAGATGAGAACAGTATTCTATGTGAGGAAAACTTGCGCCTTCTAAAGTTGCAAGCGACGTTCCGGCATTACAAAGCACGCAAGCTTTTAAGAGGCCAAGGGAGTGCTTTAAAATAGGAGAGATACGTCTAAGAGATGGACCAAATTTAGTCGTCTCTAATCACCTACTTGATTCAACAAAGATTCAACTATAGCCTAGGTATTAAACTGGACCAAATTTAGTCGTCTCCCGAAAACCACCTGCATAACAATGGATTTTACTGGTTTGTAACATATCGTTGATATGCAGAACGAACAGGGTAGGCGGTGGCACGCTGCGTTGTGGAACACCCGTATTTACAGGCTTAGATTAGGTTTATAATCATTGTTATTTACGTCATATTTTCTCAGAAAAACGATCAATTAAGTTCTCGGAACTGTATTCACATTAATGTTTTTGGTGGGATAACATGTATTTTAAATAAATGCTTGCTTGTATGTACAATAACAAAAATATACACACAGCAATAACACACACACACACACACACACCCCCTATATATATATATATATATATATATATATATATATACAGAATGCGGTCCCACATATATGCAATAAATGAAACCATATACTTGTTATCGCCTTTGCTGACGATATACAAAAAATGAACGTAATCGGTCCAGTAATTAGGTCAAAAAGTAGAGTTTTAATTTTAAGCAAATTTGAACTCTCTATAGAATTGGGTCACTAAGTCAATGATTCAATGAACTTGAATCCTTGAACATTAAAAAGCGACGTTGCCACGCAGTGCAAACTATTGGTATTGCGACATATCGACAGCGGTGTCTTTTGTCGGCGTCCATAAACAAGCGGCACGAGGCACGCGGCGTACTTCAAAGGCGACAGCGCAAGTGCGCGCGCGCCTTTGTCGTAGAGTAGTACACCAGTTATCGACGATTAGCTTCTTTCAAAGGGAGTAATAATCGATAAACAAAAAAAAATGTTTAGCTTTAAACACTTAGGGTATGGTTTTTTAGAATAATCGTGTTGTTATGATAATTCTAAAAACACTACGACCTAAGTATTTAAAGCTAAACTTTAAAGCTTTTTTGTTTAAGTGTGTTCTTGTAGATTTAGAGATAATAAATTATTTTAACATGCTAAAAAAACCCATAAAAACAACCAATTAAAAAGTCATACATACTTACCCGTTTCCCAGGAAGTTACAAATCGGTAGTTTCGTAAGTTCAATTGTATAAAAATAAACTTTTTTTTAACAATCAATAACTTGTCGATTGTTATCAAATCAAAAATCAAAATTACTTGTATTCAAATGTAGTAGGTAAGTAAGTGTAAAAAAGAAAAGTATCGATAAACGATAATTGCACCTTGTGGCCACCCTATTTATTACTTTTATTATTTTCGCCATTTTCGAATTTGGAAATTCGGCTAAATTCACGCGCAATTCTCCCAGAATACAGGTGTGTTTCGCTGCCTACACGCTTCGCAATTATTTATCGTAAGATAATTATCGTATTATCGTAAGATAAATACAATTAGTCGAACAATTCTTTTACGGTGAAATAGACACTTATTAGTTAATTGACTTTGTGTGTGTAAATAGTGTTTTTAAGTACGTTTATTTTTATTATTTTTTCACTGTGATATTGACACTACTTGACTTTTGTGTATACGTTTTGGCGGCGGAAAATGCCAAGACAACAGCATTTTTACAGTGCGGCAGAGTATACAGACATGGTTTTATTGTATGGCGAATGCCACCAAAATTCAGCGTTAACTCTGCGTACTTATAGTGAGAGATACGGCGCAACTCGCGTCTGCCCTACTAGCGTCCGGACAATCCTAGGTGCTGTCCAAAGAATCAGGGAAAATCAGCGCATAGTGCCCAACACTCATGAAGGAGTTGCTCCGCGTCACTTTCCACTCTCGTTCGAACAACGAGTCTTAGACCATTTCGATCGGAATCCAACCTGCAGCCTTAGACAAGCTGGGCGTGTGTTTAGAGTGAGGCATAAAATAATACACCGAGCGCTGAAAAGGAACAAACTACGTCCTTATAAATATGTTAAGTTGCAGGCGCTGCTGCCCCGCGATAAGCCGATTAGAGAATCTTACTGCCACTGGGTACTGGAAAAAATGTCTCAAGACCAACGTTTCCTAACAAATGTGTTTTGGACAGATGAAAGCACGTTTACTCGAAACGGCATATGGAACCGACAATCTATGCGTTACTGGAGCCATACGAATCCCCATTTATTTAGGGAATCAGCTCCTCAATACCGATTTTCCATTAATATTTGGGCAGGCATTCACGGAGATCAAATAATCGGCCCTATTTTTATTGACGGAAACCTGAACGCACAGAAATTTCTCAATATTCTTAACGGACCAATAACAGAATATTTAGAAGGATTGTCTGTGGCAGCTTACCAAAGGGTATGGTTCTAGTTAGATGGAGCTCCTCCACACTCCGTACTCCTCGCGAGAGAGCGGCTTAACACCATGTTCGGCGAACAATGGATAGGGCGCTATGGCCCTCGCAGGAGGCCAGCTCGATCGCCCGATCTCACTCCTCTAGACTTCTTTTTATGGGGCTTTATTAAAAATGAAGTGTACTCAAAGATCTCCGAAACCGAAGATAAACTGCGCAATCGTATTGTTGCCGCCTTTAACAAATTAAAAGCCCTGGCTCTGGATTCTGAATGAAATTTTTTGAGCAGGCTTCAGGACAACATTATGCGGCGATGTAACTTCAAGAACGTGGCGGACATTTTGAAAATTTTAAAATTTAGGGTTTCATTAAATTTTGCTACTAATATGCAATAATATTTATTTCGTTCAGTTCCATTTTCGCGAAATAAAAAAGTGGCGGTAAAATATCTAAACAGTTTAGTGAGTAAGTTTTTATTTCGTCGCACATTGTCCAACGAACCATAGGCCGTGCCGACAATCGCCATGCCACCAATCGCCAGTTGTCACTCTTCCAAGGGGTCAAGGTACGTTGTCTAAACAGAGTGTTCACTTTTACTGAATTTATTTTAATATTTATTTTTTTTTGAAAATTTCACTTTTTTATTTTACGGGTTTTAATTTAATATTTAATTTTTCTACACTTCTACGGACTAGTATTACTTGTGGTTTCATTTATTGCATATATGTGGGACCCCATTCTGTATATATATATATCTATATGTGTGTGTGTGTTTGTGTGTGTGTGTGTGTGTGTGTGTGTGTGTGTGTGTGTGTGTGTGTGTATGTGTGTGTATTATAAATTTGTGTCTGAAGTCGAAACTTTGTTCAACAAAGTCTCGGACTGGGGGCGACTCTAGTCCAGTTTAATCTCCAGAAGACACAAGTTTGCGCGTTTACCGCTAAAAAAACCCTTAGTCGTATCTCCGCAGTTTCAAGGCACTCCCCTTGTTGCCTCAGCCAGTATCGGAATCCTCGGCGTCGACATATCGAGTGATGTGCAGTTTTGTGGTCACTTGGAAGAGAAGACGAAATTGGCCTCTTAAAAAGCTTGGCGTGCTCAGCAGAGCAGGACAGTGTTTCATGCCAGTACATCGCCTGCAACTTTACAAGGCACTGGTTCGGCCGCACATGGAATACTGTTCCCATCTCTGGGCTGGGGCTTGGGGCTCTTCAGATGACGTCGTTTAAAGAACCGTGATGGGACAACCTACTAGCAATTTTCTTACATGAAAGTCCGTGGAGCCCAAGCTCGTCAAGTCTTTTACCACAAGGACACTGATGAGATTGACAAATCACCGCTCCTAGTCCGATTCCTACGGTTATGCGCAAGCTATCCCCATCAAAGAATGTTCCGAGATAGCTTGATGGTAAAACAAGACAAGATTCCTTAGTCAAATTCGATAGAAGGCGAAACAGCTCATAGTCATCGTCCAGCACTGGGTGCACTCAAGAGCGAACACTCTCACTAACGCCTGCCTGAGATACGCGCATCGTGCGTGTATCACCGAGGCACCGCTTTACGCCAAACCGCTTATGCCATCTATGTGTAAGCGCCCCGCGTGATGATGGATTCGTGAAGCATCACCATCCAATCCGCGTATCGCTCGCGCAGTACGCTGAACTCCGCGTACTCTCAGTTATTATTTCCACAGGACATCCAAATCGCGAAATCCAACCTAGTAGCAGGGCCTTTGCAACGGATTCCGCAGTAATGTCTATTAAAGGAATTACTTCTGGCCACCGTGTGAATCTATCTACCGCTGTCAGACAGTACCGGAAACCTACTGATTGTGGAAGAGGTCCAATTATGTCTATGTGAATATGTTGGAACCGGACACGAGGTAGTAAGAATGTATGTAGTGGCGATGACACGTGTCGGGTAATTTTTGAAGTCCGACAGGCATGGCATGCTTTAGCCCATGCTCGGCAGTCTTTGTTTATACCGGGCCAAACGTAAGGCTGTGCTACTAATTTTGTGGTAGCATTAGCGCCTGGGTGACTCAGTGAATGCAGTGTTGCATAAATTTGCCGTCGAAGTTTTTTGGGCACATAAGGGCGTACTACCTGCAATTTATTGTCGCAGTATAGTTCTTCTAGTGTACCCGGTATTTTAACCTTAATTAGTTCAAGCGATGTTTCATCATTTATTAAATTTTCTAGCTCAGAATCTTCTAACTGCGCTTTTGCGAGTGTGCTTAAGTCGACAGGCTTAGATAATTCCTCTATTCGTGAAAGAGTGTCAGCTACGCCATTTTCTTTTCCAGAAATATGTTGTATGTCCGTGGTGAATTGGGATATGTTATCTAAATAGCGAAATTGCCGTGGTGAACAATTTTCTTTTCGACGTTGAAATGCGTAGCATATTGTTTTGTGATCAGTAAATATGGTGAAATGTTTGGCCTCGAGCATATGTCGAAAATATTTTATATTTTCATAGATCGCTAATAATTCTCGGTCGTACGGAGAATATTTTCTCTCTGAAGGACCGAATTTGCGAGAAAAGAAGGACAGAGGCTGCCATTCACCATTTTTAAATTGCTGCAGAACTCCTCCAATTGCTATATCTGAAGCGTCTGTTACTACTCCTAGTTTTTCTTTGCATTTTTCAAATGCTATTAGTGCGTCACCCGTAATATTAACTGGATGTGAGCCCACCTGTTAGGAACACCTGTTAGGAGTGAATTTAATGGAGCTTGAGTTTCTGCTGCTCCTGGGACAAATCTGCGATAGAAATTTAACATTCCCAGGAATCTTCTTAATTCTTTCAAGTTCTTTGGCACTGGAAAATCTTTGATAGCTTGTACTTTTGAGGCCAAGGGTTTTACGCCTTCGGGTGAAACGGTGTAGCCTAAGAATGTTACAGTGGAGGCTCCAAATACACATTTGGACGTGTTTATTACCATTCATATATATATTCATTCATAGTCTTGTAATTTTGTAAAAATTTGATGAAGATGTTTAAGGTGTGTTTGTTCATCTTTCAAAAAAAATTCAAAAATCATCCAAATAGGAGTAACAAAAATCGAGTCCTCTCGTCACTTCATCCATGAACCTCAAACCATGAAACGTTTGGCTCGCGTTGCGGAGGCCAAACGTCATATACGGGAACTCATACAATCCGAAGGGCGTCGTTATAGCCGTTTTCGAGATATCTTCTGGATTTACCGGTATTTGATTATATGCTTTCACTAAATCAAGGGTTGAAAATATTTTGCATCCTGATATATTGTACGTAAAGTCCTGTATATTACGTATAGAATACCTATCGAGTATCGTGCGTGCATTTAATAGCCGGTAATCGCCACATGGTCTCCACCCGTTATCCTTTTTGGGTGCCGGATGTAGTTGAGATGACCATGGACTCTCTGAAGGCCTTGCTGTTCCATTTTTGAGCATAGCTTCAAATTCTGCCTTGGCTATTTTCAATTTGTCAGGAGCCAATCGCCTTGGTGCACAAGAAACTGGAGGTCCTGGATATTCCTTGGTCCTCCATTATATTAGGTCGATTTGCAAAGTCGAGCGCTTAGTTAACGGAATTCCTAACATAACGATCCTTGCTCAAGGTCTGCTTAGGTCTCATATAATCGTAACATTTATTACTTATACAGTGAGATTCACATGAGACGATTCATACTAGTACCACAGTCTATAAATCCATATAGTACTTTGTTTCGTAATTGTTAAGCGCTTTTATTTAACGTTCTCTGTTTTATTTCTTGTTAGTTTCTTAAGTCTGTGATATTTTTGAGTGTCGATTCGCTTTTGAAATTGATTTATATGCATTATCCGTCCATTCTTATGTGGGTTCACACAAAGAAACTTTTATCAAACATCGAGGTTTTGATACCCATAATTCTTTTAAAGTGTATAGTAACTAAACTATGTGTGCTCATTAAGAGGTTAGAGTAAGTCAGCTCAAATTCTAATTTCGCCCCCACTTCCCCGCGCGTCGTATGCTATGTACCGACATGTTTGTAATCACTAATACTCTAAGTAGATAGGTCGTTAGATACTTATTTCATTAGGTTTATCATATTTATGCCTGTTTCTTAACGCCAACCCAGTCGCTTCTTATTTTTATAACGGTTATTTCCCATTTTAATTTTACGTCTTCCTGTTGCGTAATGTGTTTTCTGATCGTAAGCGACACAACTTCTCCCTTCAAAAGCCGGAGCGATACTAATGGGGCGACAGGAATCAAGGTCCTAATATAATGGAGAGTATTATGAGTAGGAACTTTGTGCGTGCCTGAAGGGCGAGTTATATCAGGGAAGTTGCGCAAAAGATTGTGATACTTAGATTCACCGGAAATCGTTTTTACCGATGATATGGCGTTTGACGAAAGAGCTGATGTGGCAGAAGCTGATAAATTTGTACTGCTATCGATGAGACGTCGATTCCGGCAGTCAATAATTATGTGGTAGAATGATAAAAAATCAACACCTATTATGGCCTTATTTACATCAGCGACTACAAATCGCCAGCTGAGATCGCGCCGGAGACCTAAGTCTAAATTAAAGTGTACGAACCCAGACGTAGATATCGGCGTTCCGTTGGCAGAAAAAAGTTCATACGTAGTTTGCGGTCGTCTCTGCTTTGTTGCAGCGCGAGGAAAAATGCAGATGTCGCTATCTGTGTCGACTAAGAATTGCACTTTTGATCGTCGATCCGAAACAAACAGGCGACCGGATAAACTAAGGCAATCGTCTGTCGCCATTAACGACTGCCTTGAGAGTTTCCCTGTTTATAGTCGCATGGATTAAGGCATACTTTTGCTTTGTCGCCGTACTTGTGGTGACAGAAACAAATGGGATTTTTTTTATAATTGTATTGAGACCGACGAGACCTACTGTTTTTGCGTTGGATGCGACTGTAACGGTTCCTTGAACGGGATCTACTCCTGCTGTCCCGAACTGATAGGGCTTGAACCTGACGAGTGAGTTCAGCTATTTGTTGAGTTATTTTGTCTGTCACAGCAACCGATATTGCGTTTGTTGACACGACTTGTGGCACAGTAGGTACGAGGTCGTGAACTTTATCTGCCAAGTCTGCAAGTGCTTTCAGCGTTGAGTCTGGTTGTGACGCTATGACAGTCTGTAGGTTATTTGGCAACCTACTAGACCAAATTGTTCTAATAAAATCATCAGGAACATTAGGACCTGCTAAGTGTTGCAGATGCCTCAGAAATTGTGAGGGGCGGCGATCACCAAGCTCCTCGTGCATCAGTAGTTGCTTTACTTCCTTTTCTCTTGATGCTGACTATCTTTTAATCAGTTCGGTCTTTAATTTCTCGTATTTGCCCTTTTCTGGCGGTGACACGATAATGTCCTTCACTTCAGCTGCGTAGCGATGGTCCAGTTGTGAAATGACATAAAGGTATTTGGTGTCATCATCCTTTATTCCAGAGAATGCAAAATTGCCTTCTATTTGGGCGAACCATACGCCTGGTTCTTCTGGCCAAAACGGGGGCAGACGTACTCCGACGCGACAAATGTCGGAAGGTGTAAATGACTCCACCCCATATGCGCTACTTTCTCCTGCTTTATTAGTGTCGTTGGTTTTTGCCATTGTTATTAATGAGCTTTTATATAACTATTTTATTTAGTGTCCAAACTTCCGGGGTCACCAGTGTAGTGAAATTGGTGATAAAATTATACTCACTTTTCACTGTTATAATGTTTATTTCCCTTTCATACAGCTGCACAATTCACAATATACGCAAATTAGAGTTTATTTATTATAATAATAAATGTTCATAAATTAACAAGAGAAAGAATACACAGATTTCGGACAGAATACAAACGCATTTAAAGTTCACACTAACAGTACATTTACTATCACAATACAGTTTATAACAACACACAAATCGTTAAGTAGAAGGCTAACACAAGTTTTGTAAGAATTTAGGTTTTTTTACTCATTTAGCAACTACTTTAAGGAAACGAAGTGAATATCGCTTATGACAGTTGTCAGTCAGAACTATCTTTTTAATTTTTGACATATATTTATGTGGCTACGCCACACTAGCATACCGTTCTGCATTAACCGTTCTTTGTCCCTCAAGAGGAATAATCGTAACATGGCCGGTTTTGGAGACAAACGTGGCCACCATTTTTCAATCTATTTATTTAAAACATTAAAGATTTTTATCATTGATATGGTCACTATAAGATGTTGTTAGGTTAGTTAGTCACGTAATAACTTAAAACTGAAAGACCCTTATGTAGGGACTGAATAAATTAACCGACTTAGTTAATGAATTCTTATATTTACGCGAACACTACACATTGATTTAAACTACTTTTACGGATTACGCGATAAAATCCGTAAAAGTAGCTTTTATTAACCGACTTGTTATTACATGGATCTAACAACTTTTTACGGTAGAAGATATGAGTTGCGAGACTTGTTTTTTTTTACTAGTTATGTTTGCCTGTTTGCCTGTATTCCATCATCTTCCACCATCAGTTTACATGAAGAAACACTTATGGAAATTGAAAATTATTAAACATTCATGTAAGTAAACAATATTAAATAAAATTGTATTATTTCCCCTCGACTCAATACAGTATTTTGCAATGTATTCTATTATACTTATAATAAATTAACTTCGTTATAATCTTGTTATATTAATTTACATTATCAAATCCGTTTGATCAAGGGATGTTATTAAAATAAAAGTGTGGGAGATTTAACATACAAAACACTTGATTTCTGATTGATACTGAGTCTTCCTCTGAATCTTTTTATTCCTCCTGATCCTTTTATTCTCAACCACAATTTTAACTGTTTTCAATTGTTTTGAAGGTTTCAAGGCCGGGGGAAATGGACATACCAAAATGGATCGCTGTTTGTCATTATCTTACTTTATCTATTCCACTACAAGAATTTTGTGTTTTGACCCTATCGACCAGTAGTTTGGCGTCCGGCAATGGACGCTCTTAAAAGCGTTAAACGCGATCGCTCTCGCGTCGGACCAGTTGCCCAAGACTCGCGCGCCGTGCGCGTGTCCGAGGCACAGCTTTACGTCAAACCGCTCATGCCCTCCATATCTAGTCTTAAAAAAAGTTTATTACTATTAAAAAATTACGGGGCACCCAGCATGTGTAAAAGCTGACAAGTTTTATGCCTGTAGAAATATGATGGAAAATTTGGATTAAAATATCTCTGTTAGAACTACAAAAACTGTTGGAAATTAATATTTCACATTTATTGCTATTTGGTTCAATAGAGATCAATATTTATACGTGGTAGAGCCATGCTGCACTTATATTAGTAGTATTGTTATAGCACGAATATGTCGGCTCTACTGGGGAAGGACTATGCTCTCGCAGAATACCAGCGTAAAAAGTGTTTCATGTGGTGAGTGTAGAGAACCGGAGATCCTTTTCATTGGAAACGAGGCATTTCATGTCAGTCCTCACGGGTGACAATGCATCTGCATTTAGTTTCGAAATCGAGAATAGACGTAGATGCCTATGCGCCACATCAACCACTTATCATCAGGTGGACTGTGTGCTCGTTTGTCACCCTATCCTATGAAAAAAAAATTATAAAACTTTGACATGGCAAGATCGCTGAGGACGTACACTGCACACCCAGTGTATCGTTCTCCAGGTACCATACATTCATTTAAAATTTAAATTTTGAAAAAAAAAAAATGGGTTAAATACCAAAACGGAATAGAGCTGGCAAACCTTCTGAATATTTAAAGCAGAATCTATGACTTGGTCTTCGTATAACAACTTAGTGTTTTGATTGTAACATTGCCAATCATATTGATACATTTTGAACTGCAAGATAATTTGGTAGTTTAATCAAAGGCTATATAGGACGGATACCGTTTATTATTACCGGATTGTTTTTTTTTTGGCGGCATATAATCTTGTCATATAAATGTAAGAAATGAAACCGGGATTAACGTTACCAGAAAGTATTAAACTACAATGTTTTATAATGTCATTTAAGAATACTCTGCTAGCGTCAGCTGCAGGCGCTTACAAGCCCTTTAATCACTCACGTCTTCAAGTCAAAGAGTGTATTAAGTTAGGCCAATGACAATATTTTAAGCGAAGGTAAATGTAACTTAGTCATTACCATGTACTTATCCAGAAATAAAAATTATCAACAATTAAATTATCGAATTATTTGTATGAAGGTCAAATGAGTGCTAGAGAAACGAAAAAACATTTTATTTATCAACGTCTTGCAATCAGACGTTGATAAATAAAATGTTTTTAGAAATTATCCATTACCGTGTAATGTAAACCCATACCTAATAAAAACCGAATGAATATCCATATCATCCCGTGGATATCATAAGAGGCGACTATACTTGTTGGAAAGTGTAATTTTTAAATAACAGTGACCATCTTTCCAGTTACAAAAAATCACAGTGAAAAATCATCGTGACTTTGTCACGTTGGGTATCCACTTGGGTATCCACACACTATACTTGGAACATAAAAACGACTTATAACGTGACTTTAAATATACATTTTAGATTTAGTATTAGGTTTTACTTCAGAGGACAACTTTTTATTACCTTCCTCACCTTAGTTACGAACGTGACTATTTTAGAAATACCATTCTAATTATTATTTTTGTAATAAACGAATTTCACTTGACCTAGCCGAACAGTTGGCGCACCATTCCAGTACACACTACCTGGGTCCTGGGTACTGCTGGGGCAGCTGCCAGTTGGGCATAAGTTGTCGATGGCCTTTGGCCATCGTCCAATAGTAGGCCTGACGGGTTGGTGATTGGCGCGGATGATGACTGTCCGGCAGATGGCGCTAGTGTCGCATAGGTGGTTGCGTCCCACCCATACGACTCCTCTCCTCCCTGCTCCAATTTTAACAAATCTATTGTGTACTCTTTATATTAATACAATAAACTATAGAAGAAGAAAAGTTAAAAAATTGACATAATCGTATTGTGATATAGTATCAAAATACGTCCGTACTTCAACGGCTTGACGGCAATGGTTTTGCAATTAGTTGCGGCGCTGAGGGCCTCGGGGTGGGTTCGAATCCCGCACTTAACGTGTGTTTGTATGGTCTACAAATAATTATTGTCCGTTTGTCCTTGTGCAATTTATGTATTTAAACTGAATTATCTTTGATAAAATTCTATTGTGGGTGAGTGTAAAAGTTTTTAAAATACTACCGATCACGATACATGTGTCCGGTACTAAGGCCCGGTTTACCTTTTGAGATGTGTCAAGTGCGAGTGGCAAGTGCAACTTACATTTGACGAGTGCTTAGTGCGAATTATATTCACACTTGTCACTTGTCACTGCCTGTTCACACGCACTTGTTATTTGTCTGTTGCACTTGCCACTCGCACTTGTCATTTCTCAAAATGAAAACCAGGCCTGTGTATCAAAAGATAGGACGTTTATGCAGAACGGAAGTTATATAGATAATCACGTAGGCGCCACAAGACGGAGATACGATACACTAAATGATCGAATTCAGCCTAAGTAAGAGAAGGAAGCCATGAATTTGTATATCTAAATCTTTTCTACATTGAATCTATATTATATATATATATATATATATATATATATATATATATATATATATATATATATATATATATATAATCTTTTCTACATTGAGTCTATAGCCAGCAGTGGCCTATGACAGGCATATAAAGAAGAAGGGAATAAAAAGAGCTGAAGTAAAATATTTACAATAAAAAATGAATAGCGAACGTGGACCAACAGTGACCCACATTTAATATTACATGCTACGGAGCTTAGAGGTCTACCATATCAGTTTTCACCTCACACCGTAATCTAGAGTGTAATTAACGGCATAGTAACGCTGTTGAGCTACGGGTTCGAATCCTGCACGGAGCATGTGTTTGTACGCCTACAAATTATTAATCAGTGTTTTAATGTTTTTCCATATGTAATTATACAATTTATGCAGTTATGTAAATCAATTTCACAATTAGGGCGTAAATGCTAGTCTAAGGGATACGTTTCTCAAAAAAAAACGTAAAGCAATAAACGATAAAGAAGAATATCATACAAGAAAACCAAGATCTCCCAGTATTTTCTATCACTGTATAACTTCCCATTGTAACATCTAAAACCACTTTTTTATAGGAAACGGGGCATTTCATATTAGTCCAGTGACAACGCATTTGCATTTCGATTATTAATCGAGGATAAATGTAGATGTCTATGGACTACATCATCCACTTACCATCAGGTGGACTGCGTGCTCGTTTGTAACACTATTTCATAAAAAAAATTACCTACGAGACGAAATGAAGTAATGAATTATCTTACACAACCACCACACAATAGATATTTATTTAAATAAATAAATTTATTGCCCTCTAGCAATTACTGTCCTTCCAAAATTTGTCTGAAAGACTTTGATTTAAGTCATGTTTTGGATGTGGACAGTGTTATCATTAAAATCAATATCCCGTAAAGGAACAGATTTCCTTTTTTATCTTAATAATATTTTGGTCATTTTTAGGGTTCCGTAGTCAACTAGGAACCCTTATAGCTTCGCCATGTCTGTCTGTCCGTCTGTCCGTCCTCGCTTAATCTCTGTGACCGTTAGCACTAGAAAGCTGAAATTTGGTACCAATATGTGTATCAATCACGCCGACAAAGTGGTAAAAAAATGTTTTATTAGGGTAGCCCCCCTATATGTAAAGTGGGAAGTGATTTTTTTTTAATTTCAACCCTAACGTGTGATATATTGTTGGAAAGGTATTTAAAAATGAATAGGGGTTTCCTAAAATCATTTTTTGATAATGTCAATAATGGTTACATGGGCCTTCGTGGGTTTCCTTGCCGTGTAAAGAATGGCCTGTTTAAAGGTTCGCATCAACTCATATTAGTTTACCAGAAGAAAAGACTTTGTCGCTTGGAGTCAGTGACATGGAAAAACACCCATTAATCTCGTTAAGCTTAAAATTTTCTAATTGGAATAAGTATTTACGATCCGTTGTTTACGTTTTAAGGTTTTTAAACAAATTACCGCGCATAAATAAAATTATAACAGCATCCGACATAGAGATTTCTGAAATCACAGTTATTAAAATTGTGCAAGGCATCGCTTTCGCCGAAGATATAAAAAATATTAAAAAAGGACAACTATGCTCATCAACATTACGAAGGTTATCGCCATTTATCACGGACGATGTACTTCGAGTAGGTGGTAGGTTAGATTATTCGTCTTTATCGAATTCCCAAAAGCACCCAATATTGCTACCAAAAAAGGGGCATATTGTTGATCTTATAATTGATTATTATCACTATAAACATTTCCACGCTGGTCCTCAGTATTTACTTGCTGCATTACGGGAGAAATATTGGATATTATCAGCTCGCCGTGTAGTGGATATATGGAGATACCGCATTCATAGGTGTAACATTTGTTTTCGACATAAACCCAAACCTATTTACCCCATGATGTCTGCCTTGCCTGCTTGCCGCCTAGAGCAGTGTAATGCGTTTACACACACAGGTGTGGATTTTTCGGGCCCACTTTATATCACATTGACGTGTAAACGTGGTATACGAAGCCAGAAGGCTTATTTATGTTTATTTATATGCCTATACTAAGGCAGTGCATTTAGAATTAGCGTCTGGTCTAAGTTCGGTAAGTTTTTAGACGCTTTTAAGAGATTTATCTCTCGTAGAGGTCCGTGTCGATTTATATACAGCGATAACGGTACTAATTTTGTCGCCTCGCGTTCATATTTACATGAATTACATAGATTTTTAAAATCAGAAGAATATTATAAGACATTCAGTCAGGTGCTCACTGATAATTGCACTGTTTGGAAACTCAACCCTCCAAGCGCTCCACATTTCGGGGGTTTGTGGGAGTCCAATATTAAGGTTGTAAAAACCCATTTGTTTCGCGTAATAGGTAAGCAAATCCTCACGTATGAAGAAATGCTTACTACTCTTTGTCAGATCGAGTGTATCTTAAATTCTCGCCCGCTTTATGTATTAAGTAGTGATCCATCGGAACCTACCGCACTCACACCCGCACATTTTTTAAATTTAAAACCACTTGAATGCTTACCAGCTGCAGATTTAAGCAAGGAACGCGTTAATCTGTTATCACGCTTTTCTTTAATAGATTCTTTAGTTCAGTCCTTTTGGAAACTCTTCAGATTCGAATACTTACATACATTACAGAGTAGAGTGAAGTGGAATTAAGAACTCTACTGCCATTTCTGTAGGAACAATTGTTCTAATAGGCGTGGATAATACTTCACCGCTTCAGTGGCCTCTAGGCGTTGTCACCGAACTGTTTCCCGGTAAGGATGATGTGGTACGCGTTGCGCAAGTTAAACTTAAGAATTCCACTTTAAAACGCCCTCTTATCACACTGTGTCCTTTACCAACACAGTGATTAATATAGTTAATTTTGCATTATCGTTTATATATTTAGTTTAATTCTTAGGTCATAACGTCGCTTCATTTCGCTACTATATAAGTATTTATCTATATATATTCTATATTTTTATACTTTACTTGCTAGTTGAGGATACCTCAAGGCCGGGGGGGGGGTGTTCGCGCCACTTTGCATTATCGCTTAACGCTTAAGGGTTCGCTAATTATTATCCAATAAGATTACTGCAAAGCCCATTTTCGGTATCCTATCTACCGCCCTTTATGCCCAGCATGTGCATTCGTGTTAACGGGCTCACACAAGTTAAGAAGACACGCAACCAACCGCAACGCTTATATCTCGCATCATCGCTCCCGCCCTTGTGTAATTTGGATATTGAATTATACAAGCATATAGTGAAAAGTATAGACATTTGCAATAACGCTATATTTCGTGATTATCTGCGAAGATTATCTGTGAAGTTAGTGTGAAGAAAGCCGGCAGCCATCGAGACACGAGGCAGATCAGCGGAAGTCCAGGTGGGTGCACATGCATTCCTTCACGTCCTTCCTATATCCCGACTTTAGGGCGTTTGCAGTATCAAGAAATAAATTAAATTCCATTCACCGCTCGCACCGCGCTCATATACAGTCCACTATTCTATTTAAATAAATAGCCGCACGTTTAATACATTTGAACCAGCAGTTTGGTGGTTGAAAGCCAAACGCCAAACCCACCACGTCATAAGGTACATTTGATGACAATTTTGTTCAAAACATAAAAGTGCTTATATTGTATTCTCATAAACATTTATTTATTTATTTATTTAAAATCTTTATTGCACTTAAAATGTACAATTGGTGGATTTAATGCCTTTAGGCATTCTCTACCAGACCACCACGAGCTAACCAGATAACTTAATCAGGTTTTTTAATAGGATAGGGTGACAAACGAGCACACAGTCCACCTGATGGTAAGTGGTTGCTGTGGCCCATAGACATCTACATCTATCCTCGATTACGAATCAAAATGCAGATGCGTTGTCACCCGTGAGGACTAAGATGGAATACCTCGTTTCCAGTAAAAAAGGTCTCCTGTTCTCTACACTCAACATACGAAACACAGCAGCATCAAGTAAAATAGTTTACGCTGGTATTCTCTGAGAGCGTCGTCCTTCCCCGGTCGAGCCGACTCATTCGTGCTACTACTATACTACTAATATAATTGCAGCATGGCTCTACCACGTAAAAAAACATGAGAATAATCTACCTGAATGTAAATATAAAAATATACATACCATAACATATAATTTTGTTAGTAATAACTTCAGTTGCGGTCGTTGCTCATCAGGACATTAGCCGTAGTTGCCACGTAGGTGCTACGCCAGCCAAAGTATGACACAGGAGCGAGTCATAAGGATATTGCAATATGTGATATGATGATGAAGTTGATGATTATTCAGGTTCTTCGGAGATTAATTTATGACAGGTTTTTCTTTAAAAAAAAAACCGTTGGTAAAGTTGTTTTTTTGATTGTTTTCGTTTTGGACGATGCTTTAATGTTAAAATACTACTAATAATAGCAATTTTATTAACATTAATTATATTCCTTTTAATTCTTAATAATCTTAAATAGTTGTGCTAGGAGTTACTCAAAACAAATTGAATAGCGGATACGACTGTGAAGTTTGCAGTTAAACCCTTAGACACCGCACACTACAGGCTTTCTATCGCATAAAACACCCCAACTTAGCGCACAAAACACCCCAAGCATAAGCTCGAGCATAGTTGGCGCATTTAATCATTAATATTTATTAATATTTGCTGCAAAACTAATATGTAATATGTCAACAGTACGGCTCTCGATGCTCTCGAACAAAGATTCTCTAGTGGCAGCCTCGTACCGGTAGGCGAAGTGTAGGGCGTTCTCCTACTAGATGTAGTGACGACCTGGTAAGACACGCAGGAAGTCAATGGATGCAGGTGGCTTAGGATCATGCTTTGTGGCATTCCTTGTGGGAGGCCTATGTTCAGCAGTGGATTTGTGAAGGGTTGTAATGATGATGACGGCTCTCTATGATTTGTGTATATATAAATTATTTATACCTCTTGTGTTTCAGATCAATGGACACAGAAGCTGATAGACTATCGTGAATGGTTCCAATCCCAGGAGTCAGTTAGGGCAAATGAAAGCCTTAGACCTGGAAAGCCAACTAATTACGACTAGCTCTTCGGCATAGATGGCTCGTTTAGGCGATTGGCTATTGATTAATTACTCGATTTTATGATTTAGGGATCTTTTTGTAATTTCTATCATAAGTACAGTAATATAAAAGTTTGTGAATCTTGTCGAATTCTCAGACGAACAAAGAAGGATAAATCGACAGATTAGTACATTTCAAGTGAAGTCGAAACAATGATCTATTTCTTGACACGCATTCACAAACTGACATCTTTCTTCTTTTTTGGACGCACACATGCACATTTTGGATGAGTGTGGTTTCAGCTTGGTTTCTTTCGTACGTAGTATTTTATTCATTTTTTGTTGTTCCTGAGGTTAAATAATGAGATATAAAAAATCTAAGAAAAATTTCGTGTTTATTGTAGATATTCGTAATTATAACTCTTGCTGTACTGTTCAATCAGGTTATTGATGCATGATTTTTGTGTTATTGTTGTTGAATCCACCAGTATTATGGCATATTCATGTTCATTTGTTATTACTAAATTCCGAAGCAAGGTTCATCAATGATATTTAATTTTATGCTTTTCATTATATTTTCGGAGTCCTTTCTATTACGGGATTATGACTTTTAAGGAGATAAATTTTGTAATACTTTTTTAATTTAAATAATAATTTTAAAATTATATCTTCAGGGAAAACACATTTTATGCAAATAAAAAAGCAATTTTTGTACCATTGCACGTTTTTAATAGCTTGAATATGTTTTCAAGCCTTAATATTATACATTAAGATTTCAATTCTACAAACCCAAGGGAATTAAAAAAAAAACATTTTAACTATTTGATAAAATTTAGACCATAGATGCAATATTTTTGAATTATCTTTTTTCGAAAATCAAATGTGATAAGGAATAGATTAGGCTAATTATAAAATATACTGTTATAATAATAATTTTTGACTAGTAGTAATAATCGTTCTACCTCTTACATGATTCTTTTTGAATTGATTGCTAAAAAAGTATAAATATTTGATCGAAATGCCCACATATTTGTATAAAAATATACATAACAAATAAAATATTTCATGGAATTTGCTTTTCGGCAATATAGACTTTTAAATCAGGCAACTTTATCACATATTTTGTTTAAATTTAAAATAAATAATTTCTGAATGCAAATTTTTTCTAAAGTATAATATTATTTTCTTTATAAGATTAGTTAATTGAAAATGGTTCAAATATGAAATAAATAAAAAGGTGATAATACTGCTCTTTTTTTAATAACAGAACAAACCTTTTTAGTAATTGGCGCCGGCGAAGATTGAGTCAGTGATGCTCGCGTACTGTGAAATTTACAGCGAGCACTTAGCACAGGATAAAGATTAGCATGTACTTTTAATTACGTAACGATCTTTAAAGAAATGTCGGCAAAGCTGTATTCAGCAGTAAATTTAATAGACTGTCAAAGATGCAGACAAAACTCAAACTTTCAACAAAATATTTGCACAGCTCGATCCCACGTCCCCGAGTCGTTTATTCTGACCACTACCCCTAACGGTCTTGATTTTTTTATAAAATAAAGGCGACAAAGAAACACAGTACTATATTACTACATTTCTTTAACTTTTTATTTGAAAAATGGTCATAAAATCAAGAATATAGAGCCGGGATTCGCAATTTTCTTATTTTTGATTTTACAGGCGGTAAGGTCTAAAATCATAGAAAGTTTGCTTACCTAATACTCGAACGCCCCTTTAACCAAGGATATATCATCGAGAGAGTATCATATTCGATTAAGAATCATCTAAAATAAAATGCCTCATTACCAGGTCTCCAGTTCTCAACACTTAACATACGAAATAACGAACACATAATCACTTACGAAACACAGAAGTATTAAGCTGCTATATTACGCAAATACGCATGCTGCAACCATAAAAGAACTAGCTGTAGCATCAATTTATACGTGGTAGCAAGAATGGGTCGGCTCGACCGGGGAAAGACCACACTGTCACAGAATACCAGCGTAAAACTGCTGCGTTTCGTATGGTGAGTGTAGAGATCCGGAGACCGTTTTATACTGGAAACGAGGCATTACATTTTAGTCCTCAGGGGTGACAACGCATCTGCATTTTGGTTCTTAATCTAGGTTAAATATAGATATCTATGGGCCACAGCATCCACTTACCATCAAGTGGACTGTGTGCTCGTTTGTCACCCTTATTCTATAAAAAAATCCAACAGCGACAAAGCCACTGTTACCTTTATTCTATTTATCATAATCAATTTCGCGATAACATGAATAGTGAAAATTATATAAAGCTATATTTCGGATTTTTCAGATTTTTTAACGCAATTTTAATATACTAAATAAGATTACTGGCAATGCTATGGTCATTACTGGTATTCCCACACACACACAAGCATGCCATGAAAAGTAGCCGAGGCATGGTCACCCACGGTGAAATAACTGGAACCCGGATGGATAGCATGAGGTGGGTGGACTCAGTACTGACTTGGCAAGGCCACTCTGGAACGAATTTTATTTCTGGATGCGAGCTGTTGGACTGCGGAGGGAGAGTGATCTCAGTAATATAAAAGTTACCTACTTTTTATAGCTATATCGATTTTAAATTTATTCTAAATAAAATAAAATAAAAGAATAAGAGAATACTGGTGGCTATGAACGGCTCGACTTTCCGTCGATGTATGCGAGGCTCTGGTTACTGACTAATGGCGTAATATCCTTCCGAAAACCCTAAACCCAAATTTTACAGCCTTGGGTTTGGGTGCAACATTGGTGAAAGTGTGTCAACTCTACACTCAACGAAACGCCTGCCTATCACGGTGAA
Source organism: Parnassius apollo (assembly GCA_907164705.1). Classification (NCBI taxonomy): domain Eukaryota; kingdom Metazoa; phylum Arthropoda; class Insecta; order Lepidoptera; family Papilionidae; genus Parnassius; species Parnassius apollo. Next base: position 9,175,550 of record CAJQZP010001449.1, on the reverse strand, counting down.
TACGTACAAGCCTTCCAAGTGACACTGGCCAGCTGGACCATTCCAGTAGTGGACGTAAAGTGCATGAATGATTGGTTCGTTTGAGCTGCTACACTTAAAAATATTTATTGATCATCTGTTTTTGAATGTTCCGTTACAACCAATTACAAGCAATTGACGGAACCTATTTAACACGTGATTGGTGTGAATTGTGAATGAGTCGAAAACCGACCGAATCCGGAATGATCTGAATGAATTGTTTTTAGTGTAAGGCACTGGAGCCCGTATCAATCATCGTCTAGAGCCTATTCATTCGATGTGTGTACAAGATTTCCATTTGTTATCTTATTTTCTTCATTTATATTGGTTTCTCCCGTTGCAGAAAAGATTTTCCTTATCGTCACGCTAAGCAGGCTGATTAACGCAGTACCAGAATTCTTTCACCTTTGATGTTACTTCCCAACGCTGGTCTGAGTATTTAAAAAATATATTGTTACCCTTTAACATTTTATTCTTAATAGATGATGAATAACAACACCACTTACTTCAACAATCTAAAAATTGTGAGGAAAATGTATAACATCAAAATTAATATAAAAATTATTGAAATATGTAAAGTATCACTGTGAGACAGTCGTGGCCCGATTTCTTAGACTTTGTTAAACGGATAGTATGGATTATCTTTCCATTCAACAACGTCTACAACTCTTATATCCTTGTTAAACTTATTTATATTAGCAATTTCGTCTTCGGTTAAACTGAAATCGAATATTTGGATATTTTGGATTATTCGCTCCTTATTTGTCGATTTTGGTATCGGAATGGTTCCTCGATCAATCTAAAACGTATAATGAATAATAATCAATTATTATCAATTCTCTACTACGGAATGAACTGTAATTATTAAGACAATTTAAAGTCAAATGAAACACTCTTTTATTAGAATGCATTAAAGTAAAAAATAAACCTTACCGATAAAATTCCTAATATATATTAGATAATACACAAGCTTACATATTATGAAGCTATCTATCACGTGTCCCAGAGATCAAAGTCGAACCAAAAACGGGCAATAAGCTAAGACGTGAAAGTTATTAGAAAAATATAAGAAAAATTTTAGTCAAGTACTTTTCAAATTGATGATTGAATCCTTATTCAAAAATAAATCTCAAAACTGAGACCTTATGATGATCTTTCAAGTCCTGTGACTACAAATATTATCTTTTCGTCAGTTTTTTTTTGTATATACATCACCCAACTGTACTATAGAAAAATTTACTACACTATTTTGGCAAGTAATTTTAAAATATGGTGCGTTTAGTCTGAATTCCAAAATGGTATGACACTTACTAATTCCTACTTCTTAATTTTATTCAGGGTTATTCAAGGTAACATAACAGAAAAAAAAGATATATTTTAATATTTTTACTAATTGTCACGACTTGGATTATTGCTCGTTTCCGGCTTTACATTCATTTCTGGGACATCCTGTATAAAAAAGTTCATCCATCAATAAATATAATGCCTACAAATACCACAACTATCACGATTAGCAGGTGGATTCAGGATTGCATTAGAATAATTTATTTTAATTGTTTTTTTGATAAATTTGCTATTATGCTACTATCTACTTAGTTGATGATGAACACCACTTAAGCAACATCAGAGATAGAAAAGGATAAAGCTGGAAGTGAACAAAATAGTATGAAAATAATGTAGGAAACGGTTAAAATAAACTTTTAAATTTAGAACGTGGGTACGCCTTTTCGAAGCAGGAATGGAGCCTAAAAGCGGGTGCTTAGTATCACATGTTAAACGAAGAACAGCCCATTAGGTGGAGGTCCGGTCCATTATGGCGGCACCGAGTGGAACCGATGCACGGGGAGCTAAAGAGACTATGAATAAAAATGTGTAATAAAGTAATATAAAATAAAATATACTTTTAATGAATTACAGTAGTCGCTGCGTCGGCTTAGACCATTCATTGGATTTGGATGGTGGTGGATTATCTTACGGCAACCGTACAAGTGCGTAGGGTTGCCGTAAGATATTCCACCACCCCATTTCGTCCCGTGGGTACCGTAAGAAGCGTTATAGGGAACCTGAAACAGTTGAAATGGGCAGCAGCATCTCCCTGATGACAGCTCAAAATAATTAAAAATGGCGGTTGTCAACTCGCCCACTAAGCTGAACAACTCCTAGCCTATATTCAGTATAGGATTGTTGAAGAGCAATAATGATAATGTATGTTGCAATGAACGAAAAAATAAAATTAACAAACCTACCAAATAACGGAGTACTACTTGACTTGTAGTTTTTCCATATTTTTGGGCAATTTTTGTCAACTCCGGGTCATCAAACCTGGGTGAAATATTATTTTGTTTCTTTCTGGCCACCATAAAACCAAAAGGGCTGTATGACATGACTTCAATATCAACACTTCGACAGTAAGATATAAGCTGCTCTTGAGTTAATGTTGGATTTACCTGAAAATAATTATATAAAATTACTATAAATGCTCTTATACTGGTACTTTACCAACTTAAACCATGTAGTGTTAGTGTAAATAAACCCACTATCCCATAACCTGCCGCGGGTGTAGTGTGAAGCAACAAAAGGAGACGTATACAGGAGATGGACAGTAACATCTTCCCAATAACGGCTGAATAAAAGTACTTGAGCACTATAATCCTATGTCAACGGAGGCTAGCCATCGGCGTAGGACAGGATTATAGTGCCCAAGTGTATGCACAAGCACAGGTGCATTCTCTATTTCCTCACTCTCATAATCCGATGGGACGGTAAACCGACACGACCTGAGAGAGATCGGGCGCAGGACCAACGGCTTTACGTGCTTTCCGAGGCACAGGGGTGAGACACCGCTGACTTCCTGACTCCGGGCAGGTACTGAGAATTTCTTGACGGAAAAACTTAATAATTGTTTTTTTTTGGCCCGACCCGGGATTCGAACCCAGGACCTCATGATCAGAATTCGCACTACTACACTTACTAGACCAACGAGGCAGTCACATTATTTTTATTATTATTACTATCCCACCTGGTGGTCACCACCCCACCGCCGAAGATGGTAAAACACACAGACTTAGCTTAACAAAAGCCTGTTTACTCTTGACTTGAAGACACCCACATTGTAAATCGGATGGAAAGACAGATGATGGAAAATTATTCCACTCCGAAGCCGTATGAATTATGAACGACGAAGCAAACCGTTCGCAAATATGTTGTTGAAAATGTACAACATATTTGCGGTTGCCAACCTGCCTGCCAAGTTTGGCAACTATGGCGTAATCTCCTCTATGTGGCAATCTATGTGGGAGGCCTGTGTTCACCTGTGGACTTTTATAGGCTGTAATAGATAGAATTTCCCCATTGGTGGTAAGGCGTGAGGCAATATTAAGTAGCAAAACACACTAACTTGTTTAATCTGATGCAATAATTAAGTATGAAAACCATTTAAGTGATTTAAATAAATCATCTACTTTTACTTCTTCAGCCAATAAAGGTCCTCAGTTGGACCGCTTTCGGTTTCCCCTTTTGGGAACGGTTTGGCTTGATCCTCACGCTAGGCCTACGGTTTGGTAATCGTAGTTCCAGGATGCCTTGTACCTCCATCTCTATTCCCGTAACCGGAATTAGGAAAACGCTGTTGCTCATCTCCTGGTTTGCTTTTATTTCTGGCACTTCGACACGGTTAAACGGTGAATACTTTAAATTTTTTATGAACTGTTCAATAAAACTTTAGCATACTTATTACACAAGTTTTATCATTTATTCAACTCTTACCATGTTTGTGCTCGAACCATCAGTGAGCAAAAATCGCTATAAAAATTACCTCAATTTCATTAACTGCCGGTTTTATGTCACAATTCTTTAAAATTCTGCCAATCTGCTCGCTGTTGAAGTTGGAAACTCCTATGGACTTCGCCAGGCCGAGCTTCTTCGCGTCCTCCATACCTCGCCAAGTGTCTAAGTAATCGATATTCTCGAAGGTACCGTCATCCTGAAAATAGAGATTTGGTCTTTATAAACTTCCTCTGGAGGCTGGCCATAACTGGATGGACCGACGGTTTATAATCTGGACCGGTGCAAACTGACGACGATGATGATGATGCAAAATCTGCTGTGCGATTTTATATTTAAAGGTATAATAAGCGAGCAGCCGCGATGCTGGTGCCAAGTATAACATTTTTTATCGAACTCATAGCCCACCTGTTGTCCTATAAATTAAAACCTCCTAAGGCTAAGCGAAGGATCCTTCTCCGGCGCAATTTTAGTAGAATGGACCTGGATAAGTTACGAGAAGATACTGCTAAGGTTGACTGGTCAGTAGTTGCGAATGCTGGTTCGGTTGATGAGCAGATATCTATTTTTAACAGCATACTTACACAACTGTATGACATTCACGCTCCAATTCGTCCAGTTCGAATGAAGCATCTTCCTGCCCCTGGCTCACTGCCGATATAAAAAAACTTCAAGAAAAAAAGAACATAGCGAAATCTAAATATCGTATGAATCCTAATGATTCTAACCGAGAGAAATATAACAGGGCACGAAATCGCTGCAATATGGTGTGTAGAGATAGTCAACGACGCCATATCCATAAATCTGTTGTTGAGGAAGATAACTCAACTAAAGTTTGGAACTTTCTCAAATCTTTAGGGGTTGGAAAAGCAAAGCGTAATGTAGAATCTCTTAATTTGAATTTAAATAAGCTTAATGCTCATTTCCTCTCTAGTGCCACTATAGACAGTGCTACGAAGAAAAATACACTTGCTCAACTTTCTGCTATATCAACTCCCAATTTTTCCTCTTTTGTCTTTAGCCAAGTTACTGTCAGTGATGTTAAGAAGAATATATTAGCCATTACTTCCGACGCAGTTGGTTCTGACAGCATTAGTCGTAAGATGATTATCCCAATACTCGATCTTTTAGCTCCTATACTAACACTTATTTTAAACCGTTCCCTTGACACCAGTGTTTTTCCTTCATCCTGGAAAGACGGCCTAGTAACTCCACTCCCTAAAAAATCTAATCCGACATATGAGGATTACCGTCCTATATCCATCCTTTCCTTTCTCTCTAAAGTACTCGAGCGCCTAATATACCAACAGCTGAGCAAATTCCTGTCCAATCATAACCTTTTGAATTCATTCCAATCTGGTTTCCGTCCCGGTCATAGTACGACTACGGCTTTGGTTAGAATCACTGATGATATTCGCCTGGGCATGGATAGTCAGCAGGTTACAGTATTGACATTGCTTGACTTTAGTAATGCCTTCAATACTGTAGACTTTGATGTTTTACTCGCTGTCCTAAGTTCTCTTAACATATCTCCTGAAGTAATTGGTTGGTTTCATAGTTACTTGCAAGGGCGCCGGCAACGTGTACAAATTCAAGACACGTTTTCTGACTGGTCTGCTGTCAAAGCTGGCGTCCCACAAGGTGGCGTGTTGTCTCCTCTATTGTTCTCTATCTTCATCAATTCGATCTGTTCCCACATAACTTCTCTTTACCACCTATATGCAGACGATTTACAAATCTACTCTCAATGTAAGATTGCGGATCTCCCCAATACAATTAGATTAATTAATGAAGATCTTATTCGTATTTCTCATTGGTGTAATTCATTTGGGCTTAAAGTTAATCCATTGAAGACTCAAGCCATTATTATTGGGAGTTCGAAATTAATCTCTCGGTTAACTTTGTCGCTGCTCCCGCCAATCATATTCGATGGGACACTTATCCCATACAGTGACAAAGTTAAGAATTTAGGTATTATGTTCGATCAGACTTTGTCTTGGGGACCGCAAGTTAGTGAAATAAGTAAAAAAATGTTTGCCGCAGTTGGTTCACTTCGAAGATTACGCAATGTTCTCCCCATTCCTACTAAAGTTGCGCTGGCTCAGTCTCTTCTTTTACCGATCCTTGACTACGCGGACACTTGTTATCTTGACCTAACATACGAGCAACTTAATAAACTTGAGCGGCTTCAAAATTATTGCATAAGGTTTATATTTGGGTTACGAAAGTATGACCACATATCCGAATTCCGCCATAAGCTCAAGTGGCTCCCGATTCGTCTTCGCAGGAATACTCACATTCTTCATCTTCTTTACTGCATTCTGTTCAATCCGACCACTCCTTCTTATTTGAAAGACCGATTTATATATTTAAGTAGTTTACGATCTCAAAATAATCTCCTTCTAAGTACCCCTAGACATTCCTCTTCCTTCTATTCTAATTCTTTTACGGTTACCGCTATACGACTATGGAATTCTCTCCCCTTACATATCAAAAAATCTAAATCTCTTCCTATATTTAAAAATAAATTAAAACTTTATTACCTTTCCTCTTAAGTTACTACCTGTCGTCATTCATTTTTAATCATTTATGTTCTTCTATTTATCTTTCTTTATCATATTCTGTACACCCCTTCCGCTATCTTTTAAAATAGTATCCTCTGCCCTAAGGTTGCCTGGAAGAGATCGCTGTTTTAGCGATAAGGCCGCCTGTTGTACCAATGTCCCTTTAAATATATAAATAATGTAATATGTTCCTTGGTGTACAATAAAGTATATTTTACTTTTACTTTACTTACCTGATGGAAAGTGGCTGCTGCAGACCATGGACAACTGCAGCCAACATCAAACAAAGAAAACTAAACACTAAGATGGAAAGCCTCGCAGCCTGCAATTATTCTGCCACTTTATACTTTATACAGCAGTGCAGGCATTGCTATCTAGATGATACAAGTGGGTATAATGTCTTCCAGACCAAATTTCGGTCACGGCGGTCAGCCTCAACGGAGACTAGCCACCAGTGCAAGACAGGATTATAGTATTCAAGTGCATTCACAACCACAGGTGCACGCTCTATTCCCTCACTCTCATAATCCGATGGGACGGTAAACCGACACGACCGGAAAGAGATCAGGCGCAAGACAAACGGCTTTATGTGCTTCCCGGCACGAGGCACGGGAGTGAGATACCGCCAACTTCCTGACTCCGAGCAGCTACTGAGAAATTCTTGACGGAAATACTCAGTATTTGATTTATTTCGCCCGACCACGGGATTCGAACCCAGGACCTCATGATCAGCAGTTGCACTACTACAACCATTAGAATCCACAATCAAACACCTTCTTTTAATTAGAATCCAATTAGAAGAAGGTGACAGCTACAGACAAAATACTAGTCTGAAAAAAGTCCCTGACACCTAGAATTTTCGTTTTAGTAATTTTTTATAGTTACGAATTACTCAACAAAAATCACAATACTTATATTATTTTTGTCTATTTCTTCCCTTATCGACCCGTTCATAGATGGCCTACGTCCTCTTCCATTGTAGGAAGGATTGCCGTAACCGTTTGGCGGATTGCATTATGGCCTAAATATGGCACAGTGAGAAATATCGACGATGATTGATGAAGGTACAATATCGTGTTTATATAAAAAGAAAAACATTTTGTAAAAAGTAAATAGCGGCTTCAAAACTTAAAAAAGAATATAGCTTCAAAATTGCATCTAGGAATTAAAAACCTGATTCCAAATACTATTCTCTTAATTGCCCACCTCTAAAGGAAAACATATTAGATGAAAGAAGTATTATTTAAATTAGTTATGCCGTTTCCGAGACTATATACTACATGTCTCTTGAACGAATGAATGAATATACCTTATTGTACACCACAAACAAATTTACAAAGAACATAAAAAAGATCAGATTACATGTACAATTTGGCGGCCTTATCGCTACATAGCGATCTCTTCCAGGCAACCAAAGGTGTAAAGGAATAAAGCAGTGAATATTAGGTAGGTGATGCAATACAAATATACATAATATAATATCAATACATGCAATAAAATAACATTCACACACAACAAATTAACAACACATAAAAATTCCTCAAACAATAACATAAAACAAATAAATACAAAACTCCATAATCACATAATTTGTCCTAACGATGTTCGAACGATTGAGACAAGTAATTATTATCTTTAAGAAGTCGCTTAAAGACTACAATAACTTGTGCTTCGCGTATATGCAAAGGTAGGGCATTCCAGAGCTTAATAGACTGGATAGTAAAAGATTTGTTAAAGACAGATGTATTGTGAGTTGGCACCCTCAAAATAAATTTTCTTGAAGAGCGTAGAGGTTCACCTGGCAGCCCAACAAAACTAAACTTCTCTTTTAGATAAGGAGGAGTAGAAGGGTGAAATCTCACTGCTAAGACATAATGTTTCGAAGAATTAAAGCCCTGACTCCAGTTGCTACTATGTGGATCTTATCTTAATCTTTTAACTACCCACCCCTGAATCATCGTCCCTGAAGTATACTTAGTTAATAATAGAAGTATGATTTTAATCAGTTCAGTCGGTCCGAAAACTTATACTATTTGTCTCTTGGCGTAAGCCTTCATTAGTATTCCTTACCTTTTGTGCTACAGGACTGTGTATGAGATACAAGTTCACATAATTCAGACCCAGCCTCTTTAACGAGTCTCGAAGTGCAGGAATCACTTGGTCACGGGCATGATGATTGTTCCATAACTGAAAGTTAAGGACAGCAATATTGTAACAAATTTATAAGTTTTACTTTAAAACTATCTGTGCCTGCAACTTCGTTCGCATAGAATGAATGAAAACAAAATCTTATTTGTTTTGAAGTTTTCTTTCTTGGGACTATTGGTTATATTTTATAAACTACAGCACTGTTCCAATTTAGACAATAATAGTATCGATATTTTTATACGGAGGAATTTCATCATGAAAGCGATCAAGTGCGTGGATGAATTCAACACCGGGGATGTAGTGTCCGTTTGATAGTTGTTTTATGTTTTTTTTTTTAAACGTTACCCCTACACTAAGATTTTCTCTTGTATCGTAGGGGCAGTTTACAAACATAAATTGCACAAGGACAAACATCCAGCCCCGGAACAACTATTTGTAGGCCATAGAAATATTTGTTCCGTGCGGGATTCGAACCCACGACCCCCAGCGTAGCCACTGATTGCTAAGCCACTGTGCCATGAAGTCGTCAAGTAAAAAACTAAGTAACGTAGATAATGTAAATGTAGAGAAGGTAAGTAACTAAGATAATGGAATAAGATACTCTTATTTATAGAAACATAAAGTTAATTTATGATAACGTAAGGACGGAACGATAGTTCGTTTGCCGTTTACTAGCGGCGTACATGAATCCATCACTCCATACGTACTTTCGATATATTGCGCTATAACCAACTCCTGCAACTTTACGAGGCGCAGTTTCGGCCTCACATGGAATATACTGTTCCCCTCTGAGCCGAGGCTCCCCAGTGAGCCAGACTTGAAAAAAATTCTACAACCGTAGTAAAAATGGGTTATTAGTAACTAAAAAACATTAATTTGTATTAAAAAAAAAGATTATCACCAGTTCATCAAATTAAAAGACAAAACTCTTGACGCGATTGACACATTATGTAAAAGAACCATTAGATCATTAAGATAATCACACGTATCCCAATAATCCAGAGCATAGGTATTACATTTAAACATAATTAACTAAAGGAATTCCGTAATAGCTCGGGAGATAAGTGCCCGAATAGCACGCAAAGAATGTAAGTCCAATCCTAACCGAAACTAACGAAATTGTTAATAGCACTTTTAAAATTTCATTTATCACGTACTCGGTGGTAAAAAAGAACATTATGAATGAACCTAAACCAGAAAATGGGCAGCAGCATTTTCCTGATGATAGTAGAATAAAAATAAACAAACCGCAGTTGCTAACTTATTTACCAACTTGCTCACTTGACTTTTGACCGGCTGTAATGAACTAATTAATCTATCAATGAACCTGCAAAAGGTCATGTATTCCTGGTCACCTATTCCTGGACTTCGCCCATGCTTTGCGCGGTCAAGCATTTAATCATATTTCCAGAAACTAACCTTCGTAGTGATAAAAAGTTCCTCCCTTGTCACTAAGCCATTCTGTATAGCATCTGCAATTCCCTGTCCGATCTCCACTTCGTTGCCGTATAGTTCAGCCGTGTCGATATGTCGGTAGCCAGCTTCTATTGCCCAGTAGACCGCCTGTCGCATCCGAGAGATGTCTTCTCTCTGAAACATAGATTATAATAGGCCCAATAGTAAAAAGGTAAGCAGAAAACCCTTCGACTATACTTGTCGTTTAGAACAGACTTAGTTATACAGTCTGGAAGTAGCCGTAATATCATAACAACATGTTGATCCCAAATTGTCATGACTAAGCTTTTGATGCTAAATTTCTCGTAAGCATGCTATTTGCAAGTAGCCATAATTTTACAACATCATGTTGATTACGAATTGTGCCGACTACCCTATACTATATTCAAGCCTGTATCACTCCGCGTTTTAGGTTAATTCAGTGAGGTTGTCACTCACGCGCTCGAGCTGACGCGCGCCTTACGTTAACACAAACGTATTTTTCTATTATAAGTATTAAGTCATTTTGATATTTATGTTTGAGTTTTATTCAAGTATAGCCACCCAAAAAGCCAAAAGATATAGCATAGTATACAGGTGCTTAAATAACAATAGGAATGTCGGCTTTTTATTCTTTACTGTCCTTAAGGATATCGAAAGTTAAGATATTATTATTTATAAGTATACCCGACCATAGTTTTGCGGTTTTAGATATTTTCGCGTATAATGTCAATAACCTTAACCTGTAGCGTCGATAATAATTGTTCAGTGTAAGTAGATCCCCCAGTACTGGTTACTGCGAGATCAGCATATACTGGTTATTGGTTAACACTTGGTCTATAAAATGAAGCGATTGAAAACAGTAGCACTTCCCAGTGCCACTCTTTCATTAATAATGTCGTTGCGTGTCGTTTGCGTGATGTTTGTTAATAGCAAAAAAAAAAATTAAAACAGAAAATAGTAAGTAGGTAAATTATCTGACTTTCAAAGACGTTCACGATGTTATAACCTCAATTTTTCTAGATGTTGCATATTAACCTTTCTCATATTGAACACCAATGTTCTTATTATCAGCTAATCACTAGTACATTGCATACACTACATAATATCTCGGTGTATTCTACTACCAACTAATATCAAAGGATTCAATTTGTTTTCTCAAAACAACTAACACTACAGTAGGAGCAGTCTTAACAAAGGCACGGTCTAATTCATAAACACTCTCACGCGGACGTAAAGTGCGTTTTGATTTAATACGTGCGCCGCATAAATATTTTCATCCACGATTTAATCGGTAGGCTAATTTCACGAAGGTTCCTTCCAAGGCGGGCAAAGTATTATGAACATTAGCGGCGTTGTAACTAGATTTAAACTCGCTAGTTTGCTATCAGAGAGTGATCCTTCCGTTCTTAAACTATTATTAATTTATTCTGTGCTGTATTAGATTACTCCAAAATTTTACGAAGTGTAATGTTACAGAAGACGCTGACTTCACTGCATAATTGTTAGTGCTGGTCAAACCAAGGTATCACACTTTCAATAAACAGACTTGTTTTAACCAACCCTATAAAAGCCGTTGCATTTGTAATCATATTCACTATATTTCTCATCGTAATAATTTAATCACCTAGTTAAGGAAGTCAGTATTGCATTAGTTATAATTCATTACTGAAACAAAATAGAAACATATTTTTATTGTTTTTAAAAAGTCTCAGCACTGCTCCCATAAAATATATTACATATATTCAATACCATCTAATAAAAAGTGCTAGAGATGAGCCTTTTCCATTGTAGGAAGAATTTGCCATAATCACACCGCTTTGCAGAATTGGCTACCTGGCTGGCAGTTGCAGTGTCTACATGTATAAATGTAGCCATGTACAAATGTGCAAATGTGCTCGCCGCCGCTGGACTAAATGTTTTATATTCGGTTTTTTTTTGTAGGATAAGGGTGACAAACGAGCACACACACCGGATGGTAAATGGATGCTGTGGCCCATAGACATCTACATTTACCCTCGATTAAGAATCAAAATGCAGATGTGTTGTCACCCTTGAGGACTAAGAGGGAATGCCTCGTATCCAGTAAAACGGGTCTCCGGTTCTCTACACTCACCATACGTAACACAGAAGCATTAAGCTGCTATTCATTTACGCTGGTATTCTGTGAGAGCGTGGTCCTTCCCCGGTCGAGCCGACCTAATTATGCTACAACCATAATATAGCTGCAGCGTGGCTCTACCACGTATAATTACGGCTTACATGTAATATTTATAACTGCCATCTTTTAGTGTCGTATCACAGAGCAACACAGGCCACCGGCGGCGGCCACGTATAATCATGACTTAGACCACATAAAAATTCTCACTTTAAACAATTATTTTTTAAGTATTACAAATACATTAACGTCACACTAAAATATTTAAAACAAGCAAAATTAAGTTTTATTGCATAGTTATATATGCATATTGTAAAGTTTAACGACCCTTAATTAAAAACCCTATTTTTATATATCGCATAAATAAAGATGCCTCACCGATCCATAAGTTCCAAGCGCAAGTATAGATATCTTATTGCCGTCATTAAGAAGCTTAACAGGAGCCTGAACAGCCCTTGTCCCAGTCTGAAACAATACGTAAAAAAAATTATCAATTTCATTATCAATTGGTTAGACTAAATTAGATTAGAGAGGTTGACGTGTAGTGATGCTGAGAGAATCCACCATCCCGTATCATCCCTTGGTTGTTATAAGAGGTAACAGAGGTAAACTGAAATAGAAGATGGGCATCAGCATCTGGAGACGCTACAGTTTGCCCCTTTGAATCCGGCTCGGAAGAACCACAAAATGGTGCGGCCACAGGGTCTTGGGTTCATACCTGAATTCAAGCTACAACTGCGCTAGCGGCGGCGACACGTCGACGACTCTGGTCGGCCGGCGGCGAGCTTCCGGCCCCTCTCTCTTTGCGTAGCAACCTTTCATTGGTCGCGCGAAATGACACCACCAAGTCTAGCCTCCCATAGGGTGTGCCCGTGTAGGAAGGAAGCGGAAGTGAGGAGGACAGATATTACCGGCTAATATAGTTAATTAAATGTGCGTTTAGGCGCAACCAGCATCCTCTTCATAATACTGATATTTTGGAGTTTTTTAAACTGAAAAATTCTCAATTAATCAATTTAAAGGTTTAATTGGTAGAATTCACGCAATTCATAAATTCCATTATACTTATAGCGGGCCATAATACAATTTTAAAACCTGTTTTCAGTCAGAACCTAGCTTGGTAAATAATCCTAAATAAAACTGTGTTCCCAGTGAAAGTACATTTAGTAAACTACTAATTTCTATCTTCGACTTCACATATAATGAAGACAGTAAAATAGCTTCATTTCTCTCATCTACTTTGGAATTGAATACAATCGTATATGTAAAAGTTTTTTGAACTTTAACGAACCGAACTTTTAAAGCAAAAATGGCATCGAAACGTTCCTGCCCATGTAGTTGGATTTATGTAAAATCATCCTGTGCTCAGGGCCTTCTCGGGCCAAGGGCCTCTTCCAGCTAGGTACCCGTGGCATTTTGCCCAGCCTGCCACCCCATTGTTTATCATCATCATCATTACAGCCCTTCATAAGTCCACTGCTGAACATAGGCCTAAACAAGGAATACCACAAAGCACGGTCCTGAGCCACCTGCTTCCATCGACTTCCTGCATGTCTTACCAGGTCGTCATTTCATCTAATGGAGGGTTGCCCTACACTACGCCTACCGGTACGAGACTGCCACTCGAGAACCTTTTTTCTCCATCGGTAGTCGGTTATTCGAGCTATATAGCCAGCCAATTGCCACCTCAGCTTACTAATCCATTGAGCTATGTCGGTCACTCTGGTTCTACTGCGGATATCCTCATTTCTAAATTTATCACTCAGAGAAACCCCGAACATAGCCCTTTCCATAGCTCGTTGAGCGACCTTGTGCGTCCTCATACAGTCAGCAGTGAAGGACCACGTCTCAGATCCATAAGTCATCACTGGCAACACGAACCGGTTGTACAATCTAGTTTTCAGGTTTTGAGGTATACCTAACGAAAAGATGTGTCGTAATTTCCCGATCGCTGCCCAGCTGAGTTGAATCCGTGGATTGACCTCTCGGTCGAAGTTGGACTTACCTAGTCAGACTTTGGCTTTGTGCTCCCAGCAACTACCGGCATAGGTGTGACATGGACATTAAACATGATCGTTGTTTTGTCCATGTTCATCTTAAGACCTATCAGTTGACTCAACAGACACTATTGAGGTCATTGAGCATAGTGCTTAGCTTCTCCAGCGATTCTGCCATAAGGCTATATCGTCGGCACTTCGAAGGCGAGTGATGTACTCGCCATTGATATTGTTACGAGATTGCGGTTCGTGATAATAAAAACTGCCGATTAAATTACCAAAATTTACACTTTTATTACCGAACACCAATTAAAACTTAAAACACTAATAATTAATCACACTGATTCACTTTATTTCGCTTCGAAGCTTCGCTTTTCTTGCCAAATTCAATACTGCCCCGATCGCGGCTATCAATGGCTTTATATAGGGCTCTTTCACGAAAACATCCAGAATATTCGATGGCAGGCGCAGAAAGTTCGAGTGTGGGGCTTCTAGAAAGCTTAGTTCTTCAATTCGATACTAGATGGCGCTGTTGGTTGAAAGATTAGTGGCAGTTTTTTGTTATATAGTTGCTTTTATCAGAAAGATGCTGCTGCCCATCTTCTGCCTGTCTCTCTCTGTCGCCTCTTACGACACCCACGAGAAGATATGGGGTAGTGGATATTCTTAACCGCCATTTTTATGCGCAGGTAACAGCCATGATATGATATGTGATATACAAAACCACTACCAATAGCAATTCAGCAGCTGAGAATAGTAATCACATTGTTATCTCTTAAACTGCAAAGTGACTGACACGGCAGTCAAATTCTTATAGTACTTAAATATATATACAGTTCCTAAAATTGTAATAAGCCTGCCATTTTAAAATAAAAAGAAACAGTAAGGAAAATATTTCCTGAAATCTCTATTAAATTAAAATTATATATTTACGTATACAATTTTGGGTTACTTTTATTTCAAATCCCTTATTTTTTAAAGTTAAAGAAATAGTACAACAACTTATGTAGAAATAGGTATGATAAGTAAATGGGAGCAGTTTCTGCCGAAAAACTGTCAGTTTAGCAAATTACAATCTTCATATTTTTTGTTGATACCTGGGCTGCACTAAAAGTATCGGGAATGGAATATTTCCACTGTTCCTGTCATATTAAAATCTTTTTAATTAAAATCTCCTTGGTTTTAAAAATCGAATACCATTTATTTATTTAAAAATAGATTCTCGGTCTTGTCAAGGTTTTTTCAAACTTGTTTAGTCGTTGAGAAAATGGAATTGACTCTAGAAAATTCAAGAGCGATGATTTATTATGACTTTGACGTGGTGACTATGAAGTGGTTTAACACAAAAACAGTGTGTTGACCGGATGATTTCTGCATTTGGTGATGAAGCCCCATCCAAAACCACAATTTATCGCTGGTTTGCTGAATTTCAACGTGGACGTGTCAAGCTCAGTGATGATCCCCGTCAAGGTCGTCCAAATACTGCAGTCACCCAAGAAAACGTTGACGCTGTGCGTAAGCTGATTGAGGAAGATCGACATGTGACATACCGCGAAATGCAGGCAACTTTAGACATTGGCATGAGTCAAATACAAATAATCTTGCATGAACAATTAGGTGTAAAAAAGTTGTTTTCCGGATGGATACCGCATTCGCTCTGTGAAGAACAAAAAGCGGCTCGCGTTACTTGGTGCGTCAGAACTCTCGAAAGATTCCATGCAGGATCCTCAAATGATGTATACAACATCGTATCAGGTGACGAATCCTGGATATATGCGTACGAACCCGAAACAAAAAACCAGTTACGAGTTTGGGTGTTCAAAAATTAGTTAAAGCCAACAAAAATTGTGTTTTCACGGTGTCTTGCAAAAAAAAAATGGTGGCCATGTTTGTCTCCAAAACCGGCCATGTTACGACTATTCCTCTTGAGAGACAAAGAACGGTTAATACAGAATGGTATGCTGGCATTTGTTTGCCACAGGTCGTTTCTGAACTCCGTAAAGAGAACTGCAACCGCCGCATCATCCTCCATCACGACAATGCGAGTTCTCACACCGCACACAGAACAAAAAGAGTTTTTAGAGCAAGAAAACATAGAATTATTAGATCACCCGCCGTACAGCCCCGACCTAAGCCCTAATGATTTCTATACTTTTCCTAAAATAAAGAATAAGTTGCATGGACAGAGATTTTCATCACCTGATGAAGCTGTGGACGCCTACAAAACGGCGATTTTGGAGACCCCAACTTCCGAATGGAGTGGTTGCTTCAATGAATGGTTCCATCGTATGGAAAAATGTGTCAAATTTCGCGGAGAATACTTCGAAAAGCAATAAATACATTTTTAAATAGCAATGTTGTGTCACTTCCTTGATTCCCGAAATTTTCAGTATTGTAGAAAACCATCAACACTCAATTCGGGTTGCCAAGTCCTCTGAACGGCCACACCGGACCAAACTGCTGCTTCGGTCCCACACCATAGGTGACCAAGCAGAAGGCTGTAGGATAGGATGTGCGATGTTGCCAACAAACAAAGATGGTTATTTTTATTTACATTAGTATATTTTATTTCTTATCTTTTAATCAATTTTTGTGATTTTCCAGGATTTGTGATGTATCCTCAGTGGTTTACGAATTATAAACTATTTCATGATTATTAATACAACATATTTTTTTTTATAATTGATTCTTTAATTTTTTTTTAATAATTAGTAGTTATCTATATAAAGGACATAAAACTTTAACACGAAATCAACTAAGGTACATGTTAAAATTTTAACTAAGAGCAAAGTGTCTCATTTTTGAACCCATGGAGCATGTACTCGATGGTTTAACAGAATACAAATACGTCGCTTTGTTTTTATCGAAATATTTAAAAATATTTTTCCTGTTTTTTTTTCTCAATATGTACTTATTTATCATGTTCATAAAAAAGAATAGGGGAGAATATTTGTGTATTTAATTTAGATTACAAGTGATTCTTTCTACAAGTCTTTTACCACTGGTACGGGAAAGGTAAAAAAATTACCAGTGGTATGGGAAAAAAACCTCTGTCCTGATAAGAACCTCTGGGGCTTAATGAAACCAGGGACTTTATTTTTTCAAAGTTAAATTATTCAACAAAAACACAAGTATTCGCATGATAGATAACATTACGAAGAAACGGCAATCGGTCTAAGATGGCGACATAGGTATAAGAGAGATGAGAAGGAGAGAGGATTCATTCCAAAGTTCATAATGTTAATGGATCTTACTTTTTATTTTAACATTCCTATATATGATAGCGTTTTGTTACATTGTCAAAAATCAAAATCACAAACATAACTATATATTTTCTCCTAATACTTTCATAATACAATTACTTCTACCACTTAATTACTAGTAATTAAGTGGTAGAAGTAAGGGCTTAGCTTAGCTTAAGTGGTAGAAGTAAAGTAAAATCAAAACAAGAAAGCTGTAAAAAACAACAACAACTATAAATAAATTAATAATAGGTATGTATTTCACGTGAATAAAAGAAATTAGTGTTTTCAAACTTGGTTAGTAAGAGACTCATAATTTCTTTAAATATGACCTCCATCGGTCAAGTCGTTCAAAGTCTAAAGACCTTTGTTTTATTATCTAAACGTGTGATCCCAATGTATAACTTCATCCATACTGTTACAAAATTCATTAAAATATTTATTTTCATAACATAAGCATAAAAAACATTATTTTGGTCTTATTATTAGGTATATACATATAAATCTAATCAAAGATTTTAAAAATAGAATTGAGCTCGTAATTTATAGATATTGCAATTTACTTTTATAATAAAAATTCAAAACCTTGACCTTTATTTTTTCTATATATTAAGTTGGTAAGGCATTACTTATGTTCTCTCTTTTGATTAAACGCATATATAAACTTATCACTATATAAAAACTTACATTGAAAAAAATTAATATCAAAACTACAAAAGACACAAACCGCGCCATCTTATAAGCGCCAATCGAGAAATCGGACTGATCATTATACATTATGAGTATAACAAGCACTTTGTTTACAAAAACAACTTAAAGCCCCTTATATGTTTTTACAGTAGATGGAAACGACACGAACACGATTTTATAAATTTAATTAGAGGCGCTCGGTACAAGATGCAGGATTTTTTAATTATCGATCGGCTCGATTCACTGGCACTGCGAAGAGATGTTGCATCTCTTTGCATTTTCTTTCGCGTATACCATGGAGAGTGATCTGAGGAATTGTTCGGATTAATCCCAGCCGCCAAATTTCGTGAACGCACTACGCGGCAAACGTCCCGATACCATCCACACCATCTGGATGCTTGGCGGTCCATCACTGTACGTTTCAAGAGGAGTTTTCTTCCGCGTAGAACCTCTCTGTGGAATAGTTTACCACCAGCGATTTTTCCGGACTGATGACCTGGGGACTTAGCGATACGACCTGGGGACCTTCAAGAAAAGAGTTTACTCCTTTCTAAAGGGCCGGCAACGCACCTGCAA
The DNA here is from genome assembly GCA_907164705.1 of Parnassius apollo. NCBI lineage: Eukaryota > Metazoa > Arthropoda > Insecta > Lepidoptera > Papilionidae > Parnassius > Parnassius apollo. The sequence goes on along the minus strand of CAJQZP010001449.1, from coordinate 9,156,940 downwards.
TTCCCCTAGTGTTGCGGTTGATCATGGGCGGCGGTAGTCACTTAACATCAGGTGAGTCGCATGCTCGTTTGCCCCCTCTTCTATAAAAAAAATTAAGAAAAATTATAATGCAAATTATGTACAATAATTTGATTGCGTAAATCACACAATATTGCTTTTGACATTAAATGTACCTGGGCGAACAAGGATCCCTCAATATTAAAATAATTAAAATTTTCTCAAGGATGACGACACGTAAGATAGTCTGTGATTATAATTGACTCATCATTGCATTTGAGTTGACGACCGTGTCTCGTCACTCGTCAAACTAGTTTCTAACCTTCCCGTACCCGCAATAGTTGTATGTATTACGTTCTTGTGACTTTTTCTTTTATTACATGTAATTAACAAAAATTAATACTATGATATACGACCGACGAAATGTCCTTTTCCAATAATTATTTTCTGATAGTTAAATAGCACAAAACAGTACAAAAACACAAAAACAGTAGCTTTAAGGAAAATTATGAAATATAAGTGGTAACATTAAAAATTTTGTACAACCGACTTCAATATAAATAAAATGAGAACATCATCAATGTAACCGAAATCAATTAAATACGCATTATTAAAGATAACTCAAAAACTACTGATCAGATCTTGATCAAATTTATATGAGACCACATGAGAAGCATCAGCTTTCAAATAAAAACAGAATCGATTCACCAAGAAAAAAGTTCTGAGGTAACACACATTAAAAATACAGTCGAATTCAGAACCTCCTCCTTTTTTTAAAGTCGGTTGAAAATAGATTTCAAGCGATGAATAAAATAACATTAAACAAAATTCAAGTTTATTTTAAGCAATGATATCTTCAAAATTGGTAAATAATTCACTAACCTAAAAGATAGCTCTCTACTATCTCTGCTTTCTTGGATTATTGATAGGTCTTCACGCGCTCAAACGCGAAGACCTATCAATAATCTAAGCTTGCTTTGATTCCTTAATGTAATTATTTTAAAAGACAGGAAAAAAACAGTCTGTAAATTGCATTTAAAACCTTGTGTGTGATAACTTTGTTTCATTTTAAAGCATTTAGAAATCATTTACAGAAAACGACTTATCAATGGCCTTATATATTATGGCTCCTGGTCATAGACCTCTCACAACCAGTTCATTCCGGTATATTTATTTACAATTTTATACACTTAAAGCCCGCTTATATTATAAGTATTCCTGAATATGCATACAATTTGCATCACTGGGTGGATAAAAACCTTCAGATTATTCAACACTTTACCAAATATATGAATTTTTCCTGTTTGAAAGACTTACCGATCTAGTCTAATCTTATTTTTGTTACTACGAGTATACATGACGAGATAAGCTCCATTAGGTCTCTTCGTACGTATGAATTGAAGTCAAATTGATTTACAAATGAATAGTGATCGTGTCTTTATCTATGGGTAGAGTGCGCTCTATGAGTAGAGCCGGCTCTATTTTCCGATAGAGCCCTTTCTGGCGCTCAACACATTTTGGTTGCATGCTGTTCAATAACTTGCGCCTGGGCTATCGTTACCGCTGGGGTTGGGGTAGAGGTGGCTGCCTGAGGAGGAGGCTGCACCTTCTTCTTCTTTTTCTTCCCTCGCTTACTCCTCTGGGAGGGTTGACGCTCGGTGGCGTCGTTAGCGGGGGGCTGAAGAGTTGCCCCGGTGGTTGCTTTGGTTCTTGCTGTTGTGACCGGTGCCACCGTTTATATTGGTGTCATAACGGTTGGAGGGGGGGCGACCTGCCTACCCTTCCCTCTAATGGTGGTCCACCCGTCTTCCTGGATTATGACTCTGGGGTGACTCTGGGGGATCCTCTTGGGATCTTCCGGTAGTAAACCCATCGGCAGCGCTGCTTTGATCAGCAGCGATCGTTTGCAGTATGGTTCTTTGCGCAGTTAGCGCATGTGGGTTCCTCATCCCTACCCCTAGGGCAGTTACTGGCTACGTAGTCCCCGGCACAGCGAACACACTTCACTGGCCTGAAGCAATTGGCAGAAGAGTAGCCAAAGGCCTGGCAGCGGTGGTATTGAGCCGGACCCGCTCGTCCTTGCCAGGCCTCTATGACTACTCCTTTCATATAAAGGAGCTCGTCGATTTGATATAGTTGATTAAGGCGCTCCAGGCTCAGGTGGTCCAGCTGCGTGAAGTAGAGGCACCCAGGTCTGCCTCTACGGGGGGGATCCCTTTGACATTACTTATCGGGAATCCCTTCGCCCTGATAGCCCCCTCTATTGCGGCTGGATCAGTATCAACTGGCAGTCCCCGTACGCCCACTTTTGTGGGCTTGTCTTCTTGCTGAGTGTAACAATACCAGGACATGGCTGGTATTTTTTCTGTTATTTCAACTAGGTATTTCTGTATAGTCTGGAATTCTTCCGGACTATGTGGGGTGAATCTTACCCCCTTCGCGAACGGATGAGCATTCGGTGGATGGCCCAACTTTCTGTTGAGTATCTCGAAATGCTTCGTCCAGTCCGGGAGGCACTCTGCCACTATAGGCGGGTATTTCCTCTGGGTTTCCTTGCCTGGTTTTGGTTCCTCAGCTGTCTTGGTCCTGGGTACTTTTTTTTATAGAATAGGGTGACAAACGAGCACACAGTCCACCTGATGGTAAGTGGTTGCTGCGGCCCATAGACATCTACATCTATCCTCCAAATACTGCTGGGGCAGCTATCGTCCAATAATAGGCCTGACGGGTTGGTGATTGGCGCGGATGATGACTGTCCGGCAGATGGCGCTAGTGTCGCATAGGTGGTTGAGTCCCACCCATACGACTCCTCTCCTCCTTGCTCCAATTTTAAGAAGGGCTTGGCTTATGTGGCGATGGCGACTTCGGTGGCATTTGATGAATCCTATGCCTATCCGGTTGTTGGCATTCATCGTCTTCAGATGAAGTTGAGGAGTATTCAGAATGTGAACCGACGCATTGCCTCTTTTCTTGAAGTGATGCGGCAGTCTCTGGTGGTGTATGCCTTCGTGGCGTTTTTCTCACCTGCTGATGTAGGGGACGGTTCGCGACCACTCGTACGCTCAGGTACGGCGGGGGTGAGCGCGGCGCTCTCTATTCCCTCACTCTCATAATCTGATGGGACGGTAAACCGATGCGACCGGAGAGAGATCAGGCGCAGGACCAACAGCTTTACGTGCTTTCTGAGGTACGGAGGTGAGACACCGCCAACTTCCTGACTCCGGGCAGATACTGAGAATTTCTTGACGGAAAAACTCAATTTTGATGTTTGGCCCGACCTGGGATACGAACCCAGGACCTCGTGATCAGCAGTCGCACTAATCGCACCATTAGACCAACGAGGCAGTCAATATGTACAAGTCCCATATAATAAATGTATATATCGCTATTGTTCAATTATATTTAAATTCAAGTTATTATTATTTTACAATTAAATTAATACTATTAAAAAATTAATTATCATACTTTTATCCTCTAGGTACTTTTTGACATTATAATAACAATTAATAATTAGTCTAATATCGTTTAAAATTGGGGAATAGGCAACTTTTTGACATTAGCAGTTTTTTTGTGAATCAGTGATGCCATACAAATAACACTTTTATTGACTAGTGCTGTGTGCCTTAAAGCCGTGTAGTGGTGGCGTAAAGAATCCGCTACCCCTTATCATATACCGTGAGTAGGGTTACCAGATCCGTAAATGAGTTTTCTTGGTAAAATCTCTGGCTATCCAAAAAAATTTCTAACATTGACGAACATGTCGCAAAAATACCTACTTAGTGTTAGAAACAGTAGAAACTCAACATGTGTTTAACAAAGTAGAAACTCGCACATGTGTTTTATTTTATGCGCAATATCCAGGAATAAAAAGTACGAGCCAGATTAGATTAATTTTACAATTTAATTGTTGAGATTTAATTCATTTATCATTATTTTTGTGATTAACTGTTTAATTAATATTTTATTTTCTATTTGAAAAATTCCTGACAATTTCAAAAAATTTCAGACATGTCAGTAAAATTCCTGTCATCCGGTAGCTCTAACCGTAGGTGTCGTAAGAGGCGGCGAGAAAATGAAAACAAATGATGAGCAGCATCTTCTGGATGATAATTCAAAATAATAAAAGCAGCGTAAACGTGGCTAACTAGCGCTACTAATAATTTTATTTAAGTATATTTCATTAAAAACAAAATTATTTAAAACACTAAGTACTTATTTATGAAATGTTATCCCTATATTTGAAAACTTGCAAGTTGTGGGAGAATTTCCGCAGTTGGATATGCTTAAAAACTCCATTTTTACGTCTTTGCGTCCGAAATAACACTGGTGACCGAAACAAACGCTCCTTGCGCGCTTGTGGCCTACGAGTCGCATGTGCGGCGACAAGGTCACGCGCTTTTATGACTTATATTGCCTTATTATTTAGATTTCTGTGGGTAAGTTGCAGTTGATTTTGGCCAATAAATCTAAATAGATGTTGAGGTGAACACGCGCTTTTGTAATAATAATTCATATAGGTTTTTTAAACGTTTTTTACATACACCGTTTCAGTTTTTATTTAGGACAGAGATACTTTCCAAATCATAGGTAAAATAAAAAATATGTCTGGAATATAACTGAATATATTTTTTATTCAAAATAGGAATTTATTTATTAAATTTCATACAACATCATAATATATAGGCGGACTTAATGCCTGAGCCATTCTCTAGCAGTCAACCTTTGGGTGATGCAGAGATAAAAATATGAAGTAGGTATGTGAAATGTTAAAAGATTGAAATGTTATAATTAAAGTACATAAATATAAAATAATATATTACATATACCCATTCAAAAACTTGAAATCAAAAATTATTTATTACATGCATATTATTTTATTACACGCATATTATTATAATATATTATCTAATATATAAACAATTATTTTTGTTTGTTCGTATTTTATACGCTGCTTTACCGTTCATCAGATTGCGATAAAACTTTGTCAGCATATTTCTTTCACTTCTGCGAAGGTTTTAGGCGTGGTTGGACCCGGTAGGTGGCACTGTAATAAATAATTTTATTCTATTTAATTCTGGATATTCGTGATTCCATTTTCATTCATTCATCATTCATTACAGCATATAAAAGTTCACTGCTGAAGAAAGGCCTCCTTATAAGGGGGGGTAATTCACCATAGTTGTTATCGAGAAGAAGCTGCTGCCCTGCTGAAAAGGCTTTTTTTATAGAATATGGGTGACAAACGAGCACACAGTCCACCTGATGGTAAGTGGATGCTGTGGCCCATAGTCATCTACATATATCCTAGATTAAGAATCAAAACGTAGATGCGTTGTCACCCCTGAGAACTAAGATGCCTCGTTTCCAGTAAAAAAGGATCTCCGGATCTCTACACTCACCATACGAAACACAGCAGTATTACGCTGCTATTTTACGCTGGTATTCTGTAAGAGCGTGGTCCTTCCTAGGTCGAGCCGACCCATTCATGCTACAATAATAAATCTGCAGCGTGGCTCCACCACGTAAAATAGTAGTTGATATACTTACTTACACCGCGACTGAGTGTGTACATTTGTTTGTACACAACTATTTCCTATTTTAAAGTTATTGCATATTTTTTTGTTAGTTCTATAGCATTAATGACGTTAATTTTATGATAAAATTTATTTAGTAAATTTGACACATATAATGAATTATGATTTATATATGATAAATAACATATAGAATCTTATCATGGGATCTGTAATTTGTCGGATTACAAGGTACTCTTTCGTAAAAAGTTCCGGACTATAAGGGTCTTAGGTAGTACTCTATAATCCGACAAATTTGATATTTCGAAACTGCCCTGCAAAATGTTTGTCGGATAACCGCGGGTTCACTGTATATCGGAATTATAACACAAAACGTAATTTTCGCACATTGAACCTTGTACAATATAAAAATTTGTGTTTTTTTACATAATTTGTAGTAAAAACCGCGCTAGTACCTACTTCTTATTAGTTTGTGGTGAAAACTAACACTTTCAATTTCATTTTAGTTACTTCTGACTACTATATTTCTCACGTGAACTACACAGTATTTGAAAATGCAAATTTTATAAATTGTTACGAGATAAGAGCAAATAACTTTTATAAACAGACATTTTTTTTTACTTTTTATATAAAAAACGAAAAAGAAACTTGTTTTTGTACCTATCGTTTTTAATTATTTTAGTGGTCTCTTGCACTCACGCGGTGAAGAAAATGGACTGAAGTATATGAAACAAGCGCGAAGAGTAGGTAAAGGCGGAAACTCGTCATTTGAAAATATCCTCTTAATTTAGAAAAGCGTAATTTAGTAACGAAACGAATTATCGAAAATATTTAGTTGTATAATTAAAATATATAAAAATTACACATTGAAACTTATTTTGTTATTGGTATAAAGTATGTCGGAAAATTGCAAAATATCGTTAGGGAGGGTTCACAACATTTTTACAATAAATTAATTCTCTTTGAAGGATTCTAAAAAATTGACTTGTAGTCTTGTTTAATAAATTTTTAGTACACATTTCCCATAGTAGTTTGATTTTAGTTATGAACGTTTGATTTATATGTATATATAAATTTATATGTATTTAAATCTAAAATATGTATAATCGACATTTAGTAATTGAAATTTAGTAAAATGGAGTGCCTTACTCACTATACACTACTTGTGGAGATGGTTATAACCCGTTAAGATCATTCAGCCGTATCGAACGGGACCCCATCTGGGAGAAAGGGGGCGCCGGCGGCGAGTAGCCGCTGAGAAGTGTGCCTAACTAAGGCAGATTACGAGATGAGATGTGCAGGCTTGGCCTGAGCCGCCAGGAGGCAGTTCAGGTCGGCCGAAAGCTTGTTGGGCAGGTCCGAGAGTGAGTTTTTCGGCCTGCGAACACTATAGCGAGTGGGAAGCGGAGCTGCATAGGCAGCTGCCTTGCGAATGAGGTGATTTGGGTGGGACTCTGAGGCTTCGAATAATTTCTCAGAGAGTGATTTTAGGAATAGCTGGATTGTCGGGAGCTCTAAGTCTCTGTGGAGGTCGGGGTTACAGACGTAATAGGGTGCGTTCGTAACCTGACGACGGAAGGGGTTTTGAGCTATTTGAAGTTCATTTAATAATCTAGGTTTAGCATGAGCAAAAATGGGGGCCGTGTAGGTCATAACGGGTCGTATACAAACATACAGTATTATATAGGGTTCTCTTGTTGCGGAAGGACATTTTACTGTGTCTGCCCAACATGCTGTTGAACCTACCCATGTAAAATCGCGCGGTGCGAGTTACTTTCTTGATATGAAGCTTGAAAGTGAGCCTCGCGTGAAGGGTGATGCCTAAGTATTTGGCTTTCGTTTGCCGGGGGATAAGAAATCCTAACATCCCGATTAACGGAATGGCAGTGAGACGAAGTCGTTTATGTTCGAAGCAAACGGCGGAGCTCTTCTCCGGGTTTACGTCGATACGTCATTTTTGGAACCAAGCTCTTAAGTCACTAACTGACTTTTGGAACTTGTTCCAGATCTGTAGCAGTGAGTGAGGACAAGTTTGACACCATTCGATAGGATGAGAATGTCGTTGATGAATAGTATGTATAAGAGGGGGGCAAGCACAGAGCCTAGAGGGACACCGGCTTTGATATGACTAGAAGAGGATAGCGTGCCTTCGTGTCTGAAACGAAAGCTACGATCCTTCAAATAGGCGGCCACGAGACGGACAAGGCGGTCAGGGAGGCCTAAGTCGTATAATTTATAAATAAGGCCTTCATGCCAGATTCTATCTAATGCCTTAACAATGTCGAGAAAGACTGCAATGGTCTTCTGACGGCGAGGATAAAAACCGCTGAGGGCATATTCCATTATATGGTAAACTTGTTGGGGGCACGAGTGTTTGGTTCGGAATCCAAATTGGTGAGGGATTCCTCCTTTCTTAAATCCTTTAACGCCTACAGCTATTGGGTAGTTCATTGGTGGTGCGATTACTGGCATATAGTTAGGATAATTTGGTACGACAACAAAGTTGGTTCTCAACGGCACATCCGCTGTTGATGGTGTTTCTGTAGTTATTGTTGCGCTAATAGTTGTTAATTATGGTATTTCTACTGTCGTACTTGTTGCGGGTTGCTCAGTAGTAGTAGCACTAGTAGTAATGGTCATTGTTGATAGAGTCACAGTAGTTGTCGGAATAAACGGGCAAGTTATCGGGGCGGTAGTAGCGGTGACGCAACATGTGCTTATCAGCGTCGGCAGCAATGCCTTATAACATGTGATAGCAGCTGAAGATGGTGCAAAAACGTCAACATTGCTAGTTACTCCGTCGTTAGTTGCTAAGCAACCCACAAAGATAACCTGAAATTTTCGTAAAAATTAAGTTAATTTAAAAATTAAAAAACGATATGAAATTCGTTTCACTCTTACTATTATTATTGTTTGATATTTTTTCATCAAACTGAAGTGAAAACGAGGTTACAGTCCAACCGATGGTAACTGACTACTGCAACCTATAAACGTTTTCAATTAACTTGAAAAAAAAAACATGTGTGTTACACACGATAGAATGAAACCTTCAGAAAACTAAGCTTATCAGAAATATATAGTTTATCAGAAATTAATTGATAATTATCGGGTTTATTTATTATAATTTTGTTATCAGGTTTAAAAATTATAATACACTGTATTATATATATATATATATATATATATATATATATATATATATATATATATATATATATATATATATATATTAATATATAAGGTACGTGAGGATAATATGGTCACCATAAGATTTGCCGCCCCAAAAAGCAAAACTAGAAGGAGAACAGACAACAACGCGTCGTATACTATAACTAATATATAAAAAAATAGCAAAAAAGCTTTTTTTTTCATAGAAGACGGGGCAAACGAGCATGCGACTCAACCGATGATAAGGGATTACCGCCACCCATGAACAACCGTAACAGCAGGGGAATTGTTGATGCGTTCCCGGCCTTTTAAAAAGGAGTATGCTATTTTCGTGAAGGTTCCTAAGTTGTATCAATCCGGAAAAGTCGCCGGTGGTAAACAATTCCACAGAGAAGTTGTACGAGGAAGAAAAATATTAGTAAAACGTACAGTAGTGGACCACCAAGGATCCAGATGGTGAGGATGGTATCGGGAATTTTGACGCGATGTGCGTTCGTGAAATTTGGCGCCTTAAACTAATCCGAACAATTCCTCAGCACACTCCCCATGGTAGATACGATAGAAAACACAAAGGAATGCAACATCCCTACGCAGCGCCAGTGAATAGAGCCGATCAGAAAGAACTCGGTCGTCGACGATTCGAATCGCTCTGCACTGGATGCGGTTAAGTGGAAGGAGCTGGCACTGGGGTGCCCCGCCCAGAGATCAGAACAGTATTCCATGTGAGGTTGAACTTGCGCTTTGTAAAGTTGCAAGCGATGATCTGGCATGAAATACTGTCTCCTTCTGATGAGCACGTCAAGCTTTTTAGAGGCCAATTTGGCCTTCCGCTCCAAGTGACCACAAAACTGCATACTATTTGATATGTCGACGCCGAGAATTCTGATGCTAGATGAGGCAGCAAGGAGAGTACCTTCAAACTAAGGAGATACGACAAAGGGGTTCTTTTTTTTAGAGAAGAGTGCTTTTCCAAGCGAGCGCTGTGTAAACTTTATATCTGGCATAGAGCACTGCTACCGCTGGAGGGTCAGCGGTGTGTTCCCCCCGTCATCGAGAGTCGAGTTGAGCGCAAAGAGAGAGCCTAAGAGATTGGATTTCTCCTTTGCGGCATGGGCCAGTGAGTCGTCCTCTCTGTGCAGAGATGAAAAGGTGGCTGAAGGAAATTCCCTGGACATCCTTTGCGAGAGAACAGAATGCACGAGCTTCTGAAACAAGGCGAACTAGCGTCTCGCAAAATCTGCCGATGTGCTCAGACCTTGCCTTGGCAATGACTATTTTGAAGGACCTGGAGGCGGAATTATACTTCTTTTTAAGAGTGCTGGTGTTTTCATCCTGAGACTTTGATGCGTCAGTTCAGGCCCGGTAGCACTCCTGCGTAGTGCTATTTTACAGGAGCGACCAAACCATGACTGGGATCTGCCTCCGATGGGCGCCACAGAGGATGGAATAAAAAGTTCCGTACTCTGAAGTACCAGATCAGCGACAGAATCAGCAACAATGCTAAGAACGTCCGGCGAGGAGCATACCCACCCCCAAGATTAGGATGCAAAAAAAGACCGCATCTCCTCTCAATCAGCCGACCTATTATGCCAAACACGGTGGCAGCCTGCGATGTAAATGTGATTGGCATCACATTCCGGACAAGACAATGGTCCGACAAGCCTAAAGGCGCGTCGACGGAAACCTTATATCCATCCGGATGAGAGGTCAGCAGAAGGTCCAACAGAATAGATGTATGATTTTCCACATCTGGAATCCGTGTCAGACCATATTTCAAAGCAAAGTCATAAACAGATCTCTTCGCATGATCGGTTAAACGTGAACCGAGCCATTTGGCGTGGTGGGCGTTAAAATCGCCAAGGATCACGATATCTGCGAATGGGATCTGCTGTAGCACGGAATCTGTAGCCATTTGAACGTGGTTAAGGAGTCGGTCTGTTTCGGTATTGCCGCTATGGGACCTATAGAGGCACCCCTAGACGCGGGGATGGTTGTCACTGTCTACGCGCAGCCATAGAATGGACAGGTCCATAACTTCAGGATTGCCAAGGCGTCGAAAACAGATGTCTTCTCTGGCGTAACTGCAAAGTCCAGCCCAAGGCACAAATGAATATTCTAAATTGTACCCCGGATAGGAGACGATATGGCCGTATGAGGACGCTCAAGGTCGCTCAGCGAGCTATAGAGAGGGCTGTGCTCGGAGTTTCTCTGCGTGATAGACTCAGAAATGAGCATATCCGCAGTAAAACCAGAGTGACCGACATAGCCCGACGAATTAGTAAGCTGAAGTGGCAATGGGCCAGCCATATAGCTTGAAGAACCGATAACCGATGGGGAAGAAAGGTTCTCGAGTGGCAGCCTCGTACCGGTTGGTGTAGTGTAGGGCGAACCTCCACTAGATGGAGTGACGACTTGGTAAGACATGCAGGAATTCAATGGATGCAGGTGGCTCAGGACCGTGCTTTGTGGCATTACTTGGGGGAGGCCTATGTTCAGCAGAGGACTTGTGAAGGGCTGTAATGATGACGATGATAGGAGAAATATGATGTATCAGCTAGAGAGTACACATGAGTCTTCGTTAAAAAGAGCAAGGCTGGCTTCGCCGTCTCCAAAATGGGAGGTGTTACAGCGTTAAGGTTGGAATGAAGTCCCCTGATGTTGCAAAAATTCACGAAAAGCGTGGCAGGGGTCGCCTTGATGTTGTTGATCCGCTTGCCCCGAGAAGTTTATGTCGTGAGCAGAATCCCCCCAGAAAACTCAGGGCAGCCTGAGCGACTACGCTCAGGAAGAGTAGGATAACTTGGTCGAGGATGCTCAGCGAGGGATTCTCCGTCACCAGGGGTGCTGGTACCGTCCTGGAGTAGTTCTTTGCCTAATTTAGTGTTACGGTGTGTGGGGGGGGGGAGATGAATTGGACCTCCGGTCACATGCACTTTTTGAGCGAAACGCAGAGGTAACTCTATACTTCACGCTGGAATTCTGTGAGGTCGTGGTACCACCCCGGTTTGAGCCAGTCCATCTGTGCGACAGGGTATGTGTATCTGTAGTGTAATAGTTTCCTGGTATACTAAATAACTGCCGTAATACAGCTATAATACAGTCTCTGATATGCTTGTACAGCTACTGTACAGTGCTACTAACGCATAAAGCTGTATAATTTGTGCAATTTTTTTACATATAAGACTGCTTATACTGCTTTTGTACAGCCAGAAAATGGAGCCTCTAGTATAAAAAGCAACTTCGTCAATATAGCTCGTATACAGCTTGCATGCTGCTTGGGGCTACGGCTGAGTACACAAACGTGGATGCCATCGTGAATACACCAGTTGTGTTTGATTCAAATGATGATGGAACAGTTGCCCAGGAACTGGAACTAAAGCAAATGAGGGGTACATTACAAGAGGCGGTTGTGGAAACGCGCAGTATGCCTCCCGGAAATCGACCGTGACTTCCCCGCATAGTCCTAAGCAAACTGAATCGGCATATCGTGAGGGCTCTGAACACAATGCTGGCGACCTATTTGAAAGCTAACCGGAACCTTTGCGAGACGGAATCAATTCTTTTTGGCGCTACACTGGCAGTCTGTCGTATTAGGTGCCAAACTTTCCATGACTGGACGCGCTACTGGACAAAGTAACGCTATCCCAGCCTGTCGAATAAGAATTGAAGAACGTATCGCAAAGGCTAAGGCCCTCATTTGAATTTTGATTAATTAAGAATAAATGGGGATGTCTATGGGCCACAGTATCCACTTACCATCAGGTGGACTGTGTGCTCGTCTGTCACCTAAAACTATAAAAAAGCCATGGAGAAGATCTGCATGTGTTAATGTAATTGTTCCAGTGTTGAGGAAAGATGACAAGGAAGAAAAAAGTTAAATATCGCCGAAAATTTGTATTAACCTTTACATTTCAGCTATTAGATTTTTCGCAGTTGTTTAAATACACACAACAAATTGTTGGATATAAATTACCAAAAATATTAAAAATCCAAGCATATGATACATACTAAGAATGATTCTTCAGTTTAATTACTTGTTAAAAAATAACTCAGAACTGGAATATTAAGAATGTTTAAAATAAAAAAAAACCTTTAATAGTATTATACTTTTATAACAAATATATTTTCTCTACTAGTAATCCGTATGTACAAATTCCTAAATGTAGAATAAAAACGTAAATTTAAAACAAATTATAGATATTTCAAAACTATATATTTGTATATATTATCCCCTTACTTGATGATGTGATAAGGATATTAAACGACGAGGGAATGCAGGAAATAAACTAAATGGGGCTCTACACTCTATTGTGAAAAGTCAGAATGTGTCAAAAAAGGCACGTATGGCAATTCACAGTGCTGTATTAGTCCCTACTTTAACGTATGGTAGTGAAAGTTGGGTGTGGCAGAAGAAGCACGAGATTAGAATAAATGCAGTAGAAATGCGGTCGCTAAGGAGTATGTTAGGGCTAAATCTGAGTGACAGGGTGAGAAACTGTGTGATAAAAGAAGAGTATGGTTTGCAAGATGATGCGGTGACCAGGATTAAGAAAGGAATGCTTCGGTGGTTTGGTCATGTAGAAAGAATGAATGCGGAAAGACTGACAAAGCAAATATATGTTGCAGAAGTGAATGTAAGAGTCGGAAAGGGACGTCCTAGGTGGAAGTTTGTCGACCAAATTGGCGATATACTAAAAATGGGCCAAATTAAGAGTACCCTTAACCGACGAGTGTATGGATGTGGAAGAGGAGAGAAAGGTATGTCAGGATCATGCTAAATGGAATTCTGTAGTCTCTGCCTACCCCTCTGGGTGATAGGCGTGAGTGTTTATGTATCCCCCTACTTTTATGCATAATAATCAAGAGCTGGGATCACACAGTTTAGCCCACGTGCATCAGCAGTGACGCAGCGCGCTTGTTAAAAACAATAGTAGCTAGTCATACTTGTGTGCGTAAAACGTTAACCAGTGCATTGCGTTCCGAGAAATAGGTTCCATATGTTCGAAGTATAACAACTAAGCGCGCCTGGCGTGTGCGGCAGCTATTCCAGTGTTTGTTTGACCGTTCAACATGGATGTGATTTTAAAATAGTGGTACAGCCATGCTGCTGCTATATTATGGTTTTAGCACGAATGGTTCGGCTCGACCGGGTAAGGATCACGCTCATACAGAATATCAACGTAAAGTAGGAGCTCAATGCTGCTGTGTTTCGTATGGTGAGTGTGAAGAAACGGAGAAGCCCTTTATACTGGAAACGAGGCATTCTATTTTAGTCTTCAGGGGTGCCAAAGCATCTGAATTTTGATTCTTAATCAAGGATAGATGTAGATATCTAGGGGCCACAGCATCCACTTACCATCAGATGGTATGTGTGCTCATTTGTCACCTTTATAGAAATAAAACAAAACTTTCGGTCGAGTACGAGCAGCTGCCGCTTTCATATTTCTCTTCATGCATCTTCTCTGAATGCTTTATTATGATTATGAAATGATTTTTGCTATTCCACAGCAGTTATTTTGAACTACATAACTTTATCAGTTTACTCTAACTTTGGTTATTCATTGCTCTGAACGCAACGAACATACTAATTATATATACAGTAATCTATGATACTAATGATGAAATCACAGATTCAATCGGCGCGCTTTCCAAGTCCGTATCCATTTCACGCGCCTGGAACGCGCGCCAATGTTCGACCTCTCGGAGTGCATGATCTATACACGGCTTTATACTCACACAAGCACTTTAAAATTGGACTGCTGTTTTGTTGCGATTGCACCGCAACACTATATAGGCAAGTATATAATCAGAACTTACAGTTAACAGCAACTTTACAAATTTACAATGCACCTAGTTTTAAGTTATTTTCTATGAGTTGTAACGAAATGTTTACTATTATATGTGTTTTTTGTAAGTTGGTCGACTATTTTCGTTAACTCATTCATTCTACTAGCTGTGATAGTTTTCCTTTCAACTTCATAATTTGTACTTCTGTTGTGTATACTTTTCACATTTACAAATACAGGGGTTAGCACACAACTCTATTGAAAAAAAAACCACATTAAAGCAAATTATTTCCAAACGAACCCCTGAATCGAAAAAATATTGTTGCAAGCCCCCATAGCTTTTGAAAGAACTATCCAACTATACCACACACGATAGAATGGAATCGTAAAAAAAATTATCCTCCCTTTAACCATATGAGAGTTAACCAAAATAAAAATGTTTTTTGAGACTTTATTTCACAGTTTTGTAGGCATAATCCATATCTATACCTATGCTAACTTACAAGCTTGTCGCAACTAGGGTCTCTGAGTAAAGGGGATGAGGCAATCTATGGAGGAAGCCTATGTTTAGCAGCGGACTTTAAAAGGCTGTTATAGTACTGGTAACCGATCAGAAGTGAGATCTCATGTTGTATATTCCGACAAATTAATAATTAGTTTATGCAAGCAATATTACTCTATTGACAACTATTTAACTATTTTTTTGTCAACAGATGTCGTTGTACTAATAGATTACCTGTCTTTCATAATCCTTTTGCTCTTGTTTAACTATTTGCTTGTCACCAGATATCGTTGTACTAATCGATTAACTGTCTTTCATAATCTCTTCGCTCCTGTATAACTATTTAGTTTATCACTAGATGTCGTTGTACTAAAAAATGAAATAACTGAATCTCGACGTTAAGATTATTTGTAATATTATAAGGTGTAAAGAATTTTTCAATAAATTTGCTCATTTGTGTTGGCAACGTACTAGATGTTTCAATTACGTATCTCATTTATAAGTGAAAGTTCGTTAGTAAACGAACAGTATGGTCCTTCGCGCCGAATATTAAGATATTCTATTATATTATTGCCGAATATTAAGAATATTAAGATGCATTATCTTAAGGCGCATTTAATAGGTGAGGTAGAACAACTTTTAAGACATATTCCTGTAACAGCTGCCTGTCCTGGACTTTATTAAATAAGCGATTTTTTTTCGTCACTCCATCTAGTGGGGGGTCGCCCTACACCACTGCCACTCGAGAACCTTTTTTCCCCATCGGTTGTCGGTTATTCGAGCTATGTGGCCGGCCCATTGCCACTTCAGTTTACTAATCCGTTGGGCTATGTCGGTCACTCTGGTTTAACTGCGGATATCCTAGTTTCTGAGTCTATCACGCAGAGAAACTCCGAGCATAGCCCTCTCCATAGCTCGTTGAGCGACCTTGAGCGTCCTCATACGGCCAGCAGTGAAGGACCACGTCTCAGATCCGTAAGTCATCACTGACAACACGCACTGGTTGTACTATCTAGTTTTCAGAGATTGAGTTATACCTGACGAGTAGATGTGTCGTAATTTCCCGAACGTTGCCCAGCCGAGTTGAATCCGTCGATTGACCTCTCGGTTGAAGTTGGACTTACCTAGTTGGACTATTTGTCCCATTTAAACGTACTCGTCAACAACTTCGAGCATAGCGCTCCCAACAACTACCGGCATAGGTGTGATATGGACATTAAACATGATCCTTGTTTTGTCCATGTTCATTTTAAGTCCATGTCATGTTGTCCATGTTCATGTTAATCTTATTCGTTGGGAGACACCATTGAGGTCATTGAGCATAGTTCAATTAGGGAACATGAATAAAATAGGCGACTCACACGATAGGCAAATTGTTTATTTGAATAATCAAAATAAAAACTAATTTGGTGGTGATCGGGTCGCGAGCTATCGGCGAGTGACGGCCTTAGGCGCGGTGGTGAGAAAACCCCCCGCGCTTCTCGTACTCCCCGCGAACACCGTCGGTGCGGACGTAGCGGCGCCGACACTTAGGTCCCCCAGCGATTCTGCCATAAGGCCTATATCGTCGGCAAATCGAAGGTGAGTGATGTACTCGCTATATGTTAATACCGAATTCTTTCCAGTCCAGTAGCGTAGAGTTTCGGGGATATAACGTCACCCCGTCTTATACCTCTCT
Organism: Parnassius apollo; assembly: GCA_907164705.1. Classification (NCBI taxonomy): domain Eukaryota; kingdom Metazoa; phylum Arthropoda; class Insecta; order Lepidoptera; family Papilionidae; genus Parnassius; species Parnassius apollo. The sequence goes on along the minus strand of CAJQZP010001449.1, from coordinate 9,140,278 downwards.
GCAGTTGAATAGGTTTCGAACTCTGGTTCTGTACTCGGATAGCCATCGTAAAAAATATCTCGCGAACTGTTTATTAAAGAGATTCATGAGTCAGGCAAATGTTTCTGAATCTTCACGCTCGATAAAGGAACTGCTTGATACTACTATTACGAGCTTGAGGTTCGTGACAATAAAAACTGCCGATTGAATTACCGAAATTAACACTTTAATTCACTTTACAGTAATTAAAATTTAAAACACTAATAATTAATAACACTAATTCAATTTATTCCGCTCCGCAGCTTCGCTTGTCTCGCCAAATTCAATACTTCTTCGATCGCATCTTGCAGCGCCTTTAAATACACATTATCACAAAAACATCCAGAATATTCAAGTAAATACGCGCGCCCATCGACTAGGCGCCGAAAGTTCGAGTGTCGGGCTTCTAGAAAGCTTAGTTCTTCATTTTGATACTAGATGGCGCTGTCGGTTGAAATATTAGTGATGTCATTTTCTGGAAAGCTCTCCTCGCTCCGTTACCCGACACAGATGGCGCTAGTGCCGGGTATATGACGTCAACTTAGGCACGCAACACTGCCCCTCCTAAGACATGCTCGTCCCGAGCATTATCGGACCCATAATAACGCGCCAGGGGATCCACATGGACGATCTTAGGAGTCTTTCTTGCGCCTTTCTGTAACGGCTCCGCAAAGTCAAGGGCTGTCCTATCCCATGGTGCACCAACATTGTACAATTTCGATGCTCCTCTACTACGTGTCTGAGGTCCCCTCGCAGCCGCACAACTTGTACATGTACGACACCAATCCTCGACATCGTCACGATAATGGACCCAGTAAAACTGGTCTCGGACCTTCAGTAGAGTTCATATAACTCCCAGATGTACTCTTGAAGGACCATTATGGCACAGCTGTAGAACATTTGGCACTTTAGTTTTAGGGACAACCATTTGCAAACGACAGCTGTCTCCCCGAACATTTTTCCAATTACGCCACAGAACTCCATCCTGAAGCAGCAAGCTATCCCACTGAGCCCAATAACTTTTAGTGGTCGAACTCATCGCTGAGACGTCGCTCCACTTGGGCTTGGGAGCACTGACCTTCATCCATTGCAGAATCGGCTTGATGTCCGGATCTTCCTGTTGTGCACATTGTAAGCTGTCCTTCCACTCGTTGCTGAGGTGGTCTGTCCTGAGCTTCCTCACGAATACCACTTCCTTACTCTCTTGCCTAGTACAATGTTTGTAATCTTCAGGACAAGGTCTTCTTGACAATGCATCTGCGTTGCCATGAGATTTCCCGCTGTGATGTTCGATCTCAAAGTCGTATTCCCGCAGTAGTTCAATCCACCTCGCAACTTGTCCTTCTGGATTTTTAAACCGCAATAGCCATTTTAGTGCAGCATGGTCAGTTCGTAAGTGAAATTTTCGCCCCAGAAGATATTTGCTAATACGCTGCAACGACTTTACCACAGCTAGCAATTCGCGTCTTGTGTCACAATAGTTCCTTTCCGGTTTTGACAACGACTTGCTGAAGTACGCTATCACGACCTCTTGGTCACCATTCCGTTGAGACAACACAAAACTGTAACAACTATAAATTCTTTGCTTGCATCGGGGTATCCCAAAATAGGTGTTTTGCACAGACGGTCCTTCAGCTCCTGGAATGCGATATTGCAACTTTCATCCCAGCAGAAATATCGCTTCTCCTCGGTTAGCTTATGCAGAGGTTTGGCTATATCTGCAAAGTTCTTCACAAATCGCCACTAATAGGAGCACAAACCCAAAAATGCTCTAACCTGTGGTTTGTCTTTTGGAACCGGCCAATCCTTGACAGCTGCGATTTTCTCTGGATCCGTGCGGATACCTTCTTCCGACACTACATACCCCAAAAAGTTGACTTGCCGTTTGAATAGTGAACATTTCTTAGGACTCAACTTGAGGTTGCCACTCTGAATCTTCATGAGCACGCGTTCCAGGTTTTGAAATTGTTCCTTAAACGTACGGCCCACGATGATGATGTCATACAAGTAGACCAGACAGGCATCGCCAATTAGCCCGGTAAGTACAAGTTCCATCAGCCTTTCAAACGTTGCTGGAGCATTGCACAACCCAAACGGCATTACTTTAAATTGCCACAGACCCTTTCCCGTCGAGAACGCAGTTTTCTCCTTGTCCTTGGGGTCAATTTCAACTTGCCAGTAGCCGCTTTTTAGATCCAGCGTGCTAAACTACTTTACTCCTGTAGGCATGTCCAGCGTGTCATCAATTATTGGCAAGGGATAGCAGTCCTTCTTATTAACGTCGTTCAGATGGCGGTATTCAACACAAAACCGCATGCTGCCATCCTTCTTCTTTACCAGCACTACGGGTAAACACCATGGATTAGAGAAAGGTTCAATAACACCATCCTTCACCATTCCTTCAATCATGGTTTCTACTTCTTTTTCACGTGCTACTGGCAATCTTCTTGGCCGCTGACGGATAGGCAATTCTTCTCCTGTGTTTATTTTGTGTTGAACTAAGCCAGTCTTTCCTATGTCGGCATCGTTTGATGAGAATACATCGGCGTACTTGAGTAACAACTTCTTTGCCTTGACCATTTCGTTCGGGGAGAGAACGCTGCGACAGTCTTCCAAAAGTGGGGGTCACTCTCGTTTGTGCATCCTTGCTAGGGGTCTCAATATTGGCACCGACGTAACCAATCCACTTCCTCATAAGTACCAACCAGCGTGCCTTTTTTAGGGTTCCGTAGTCAACTAGGAACCCTTATAGTTTCGCCATGTCTGTCGGTCCGTCTGTCCGTCCCCGCTTAATCTCTGTGATTGTTAGCACTAGAAAGCTAAAATTTGGTACCAATATGTGTATCAATCACGCCGACAAAGTGGTAAAACAAAAATTGGAAAAAATGTTTTATTAGGGTAGCCCCCCTATATGTAAATTGGGAAGTGATTTTTTTTTTAATTTCAACCCTAACGTGTGATATATTGTTGGAAAGGTATTTAAAAATGAATAGGGGTTTACTAAAATCATTTTTTGATAATGTCAATAATTTCGGAAATAATCGCGCCAAAAGTAAAAAACAATGCCCCCCCCCCCCTCTCTAACTTTTGAACCATAAGTTTAGAAAATATGAAAAAAATCTGAAAAGTAGAACTTTATAAGGACTTTCTAGGAAAATCATTTTGAACTTGGATGGAAACAACAGTTTTTAGTTATCACCGTCCTTTGTGGGCCCGTTTTTAGTGTTCCGTAATTATTAGAGTTCCGTAACAAACAGCCTTTTTAAGTTCTTTTACCACTATGTTCACGCTCCAGCAGCGCTCCGCGCTCCTGCAACTGCTCCAATGGATACGTCACGCGCACTTCTACATGCGCTCCCCTTTGTGTTCGCGCTAAAAACCTTGGGGGCTGCCGCGAGCGTGCAATGTTGCACGCTCCATGTTCGCGCACGTACCCACTACCGGGAGCAGTTGCTGGAGCGCGGAGCGCTGCTGGAGCGCGAACATAATGGATACCCACCTTTAAACTCATAAGTGGGAACACTAATTGTGACGGACGGGAAACTACGGAACCCTACACTGAACGTGGCCCGACACGCTCTTGGCCGGTTTTCTATAATCTGTTCCCGGTCACAAAGGTTCAGCACACGTCCTACTGAGATGTCAGTGGTTCTGACCAAGGTTCGAGCCACTTTCCACGGAAGGTCATTTCAAAGTTTACCCTTTCCACAAGTACATATCGGTGAGCTTGCCCAGCATTTCGAGGAAGACTAACCGGCACAATCGTTTCCGATCTCGGCGGAAGAACAATCTTATTAATGCTGTACACGTTCCCTGGTAACGCACCTTCCATAAAAAGTTCCTCCTGTCCACATTTCAAAACACCTTGCTTAACGTCGATCTCACAACAACTATCCCTCATAAAGTCTAGGCCAAGGATGAAGTCGTCCATAATATCAGTCACGATGACATTATACAGGTAGATCATGTTGCCTAGCTTCAACTCCATCTCCTTCTCTCCACGGACGGGTATACGCTGACCGGTGGCTGTTACCAAATTAATGCGTTCTCGGTTGTATGCGGAGTCCCCAAGGAACTGACTTATAAGTTGGGAACTTACAACCGTACGAGAGGCTCTATCTATGGTCAGTTTACACGGCATTTCGTTGACCTCGCCATTGATGATTAGACCGTTCCCATCATGGGTTTGTGAGATCGAGATCCTTGGGGCTCTTTTAACATCAGACAGCACCCGCCCCGCAGTTCTGGCTTTTACTCGTTTCCCTGCTGCTGCTGGGCGGTGCTGTTGGCCGCACTATCCTCCTGAGATCGTCCACCTTCCCTTTCTAGGGTTCGCTTAGGGCAGCCGGATAGAAGATGGCCCCTTTCTCCACAGCCATAGCACCTAGGGCTGTATCCTTTGTTGCGGTCGCGAACTGTAGCTTCTGCAACCTCCCTGACGCGATGGGAACGATGATCCTGCCGCACGACTTCCAGCTCCAGTTCATGGGCAGAGGCGTCCTTAAGCGCCTCGTGGTGCCCTAGCCTCACAGCAGATCTGACTTCCAGGTCGCGGATGCCGTCGATGAATGTTTGCACCAGGTTCCCTTCAATGAGCGCAGGTACAGACCGGTATGCTTTTCGCACCAGCTTCTCCACCTCTAGAGCCCACTGCTGCATGTTTTCGTTGATGCGCTGCACGCGATCTTTAAGCTGCTCACGAAAGACGTGTTCCAGGTGAGCGTCGCCATATCTCGCCTCCAATGCCTCAAGGAGTTGCTCATAAGTCACTTCCTCACCGAGAGCTTCCAGAACTGTTAAGGCCTGGTCGCGCAGAACTTATGTGAGAGCAATCATGGCCTGACTTTTATTCCAGCCATTCGCCTTCATAATAGCCTCAAACTGGATTTTGTAGGCTGACCAGGAAGAAGTCCCGTCGAACGGTGGCGCTTTGAAGCCACATTGCGAAGGTGTTGTAGCTACTGCGGGGCTGCAATTCCATCTCCACGTTTGAGTTCATCCAACGTTTTCTTAACTTGGTTGATTTGGGTCTCAGCTTCCGACAGGTGGTTACCATGTTGAGCAACCCTATCCTTCACCTCCCTTATCTCTTTCCCGAAGGTAGCGTGAAGGTCCTTCATGAGAAGCATCTGCTCTTCCTTGTCGCGTTTGAGCTACTCTTGTAAGCGACGGGCCTGTTCTTCCTGTCGGCGGGCCTGTTCCTACCATCGGCGAGCCTGTTCCTACTATCGGCGAGCCTGTTCCTCCCGCTGCTTTTTCAACAGACGGGCCTGTTCCCTTCGTCCGTGCTGCAGCTGCTCCTGTAGCATCGCCATCAGAGCACCTAAGTCAGGTGCTCCAGATGTAGGAGCTACTGACGGGCCCGCAGCCTTCGTGGCTGGCAGTTGGCCCTCCGACGTCTGCGACGTTGCACCACCAAATCTCCTCTGGTCCGTCTCCTGCCAACGTAGACTTCGGGTACGAAAACCCTCCGATTCCTCCTTCGGTAAAATCGGCATGATTTGATCCCACTTCTGACACCAATTGTTACGAGCTTGACGTTCGTGACAATAAAAACTGCCGATTGAATTACCGAAATTAACGCTTTAATTCACTTTACACTAATTAAAATTTAAACACTAATAATTAATCACACGAATTCACTTTATTCCTCTCCGAAGCTTCGCTTGTCTCGCCAAATTCAATACTTCTTCGATCGCATCTTGCAGCGCCTTTAAATACACATTATCACCGAAACATCCAGAATATTCAAGTAAATACGCGCGCCAATCGACTAGGCGCCGAAAGTTCGAGTGGCTTCTAGAAAGCTTAGTTCTTCATTTCGATAATAGATGGCGCTGTCGGTTGAAAGATAAGTGATGTCAATGTCCGTTACCCGACACAGATGGCGCTAGTGCCGGGTACATGACGTCAACTTAGGCGCGCAACACTACTGTAGAATGCTTAAACGGTTTAAGGCATATAGGTGTGTCAGTAGAGTCGTGAGATGTTATTGTAATCTACATTGTTAGTGCGAAATTAGATAATGAAACACGTAAGTTATGGGAATCTACTATAAGTGCGTCCGATGATCTACCCAGTTTCTATGAATTTACAAAGTTTTTAGAAAATCGGTTTAGATCATTGGAGTTTTTGGTGTAGCGGCGCTGTCGTCGCGCCACTAGCACACCGAAACACACCGAAGCCTAAATCGCGCTATTAACATTCTGAATCATAGACAGTATATATAGAACATCTCCGAACTATCACACGGAGTGTCGGCCGCTCCCCGGGCAGAACACCTTGCCCGGCGGGAGATCTCCCCTTTTCTTTCCACGGCCACAGTGGTGACCCCGACGTGATCTGAACACGCAACCACAACAACCTTCGGAAACTTCAAGCTTCATCAACGTCATAGAATACCCCAACCATTCGCTCCGTCTGCAGTCTTCATATCCTGCAAGCCATCTAGCTTCACAAGGTTCATCGCAGCATTGGAATAATAATGCTTCCTGTTCCTTCAAGCTACTCTCTGCGCTATACAGTGTTCGGCACGGCTCTGAGCCTTACTGCTCGCCTCTGATTCACGGCACTCTCGCAGATTACTTGCCTTCTTCTCGACTCACCGCAGACTACAAGGCAATCTCCTGGCACTTGCACATTCGTCGACAACGAGACTTCACTATCGACCTCCGGTCTGAGCAGGGGGTGATGTAGCGGCGCTGTCGTCGCGCCACTAGCACACCGAAACACACCGAAGCCTAAATCGCGCTATTAACATTCTGAATCATAGACAGTATATATAGAACATCTCCGAACTATCACACGGAGTGTCGGCCGCTCCCCGGGCAGAACACCTTGCCCGGCGGGAGATCTCCCCTTTTCTTTCCACGGCCACATTGGAAACAAAGGTAAGAACAAAGTCTATTTCTAAACAGAGTGTCCTACACTCACTTAAAACTGATTCATCTAATAGCTCTGTAAATAATTGCCAATTTTGCCGAGGATCTCATAAAATTGCACGTTGCAAACAATTTGCTCGACAGGATTATGATAATCGGCAAAGCTTTGTTCGAAACAACAATTTATGCTTTAATTATCTGGGAAATAACCATTCAGTTTATTTTTGTCGCCAAACCTCTAAGTGCCATGTATGTAAAAGATCAAACCGAAAGTCAAATCAAATAGCAATCGGAAATGCGGAGTCTAGTGCCGTTAATACGGTAACAGAAACTGTTTAACCAAATAAGTCAACTAGTATAACCTCATGTTTTACAAATATACATAGTCATGTTCTTTTGGCTACAGCCTTAATAAAGTTTTTAAAAAAATGAGATTGGAATTACTTTTAGAAGTCTTTTAGATCAGAGATCCCAAGCGTCTTTTATTACTGAGAATGCATTTCAAACGCTTGGACTGAAAAAGATTCCGACGAAGGTTGTAATTTCAGGAGTAGGAGGGCACGAGGGCATAGTATCGAAACATGTAGTTATTGCTAATCTACCGTCAATCTATAATCCCTCTTTTATGATAAGGGTGAAATTTCTTGTTTTAGACAAATTGACCGCACTCATGCCTTCAAGGAAGGTTGCCATTCATTTATGGTCGGAGCTATCTGAGTTGCATTTAGCTGATCCTAAATTTTATAAACCTAGTAAAGTAGATCTATTACTGGGAGCAGAAGTATACGGACAAATATTAGAAAACTGTCTAATAAAGCGTCAACAAGGATCACCAGTCGCTGGAAACACTAAATTTGGATAAATTCTTTCGGGAAAAATTCATACAAATTCTTCTACTGAATCGGAGTGTGACTCCAGTAATAGGATTATCAGTATGCATTCCTATGCAGATAAAAATGAGGTTTTAAGAAGGTTTTGGGAGATAGAGTCTGATGATTTCTCCTACAAGAAGAGTAAAATATTAACTCCAGAGCAACAAAAGTGTGAAGAGATACTTTCTCATACAACCTCTAGGGACGACTCTGGACGTTATGTGGTTTATTTACCGTTTAGGGATGAAGATCCTAGCAGCAAATATGGAAATTCGAGGGAGACAGCTACTAGAAGATTACGTGTGTTAGAAAGAAAGTTGGACAAGAATACTGAGTTGAAGACACAATATTCCTCAGTATTGCAGGAATATCTTGATTTTGGCCACATGGAGTTAGTATCTGAAAAGGAAAAGAAAGATGTTCATGTAGTTTATCTACCTCATCACGCTGTGGTGAAAGAAGATAGAACCACCAGCAAAATATGCGTTATTTTCGATGCTTCCTGTAAGGGGAGTAATGGAGTGTCACTAAATAAAGATCTTTTAGTAGGGCCCCCATTACGACCTGATTTGCGGCATATAGTGATACGTTGGTGACAAAATCCTATAATTTTAGTTGCTAATCTGGTAAAAATGTACCGTCAGATAAAGGTGACAAAGGAACCTTGCGAATTTCAACGCCTTGTCTGGCGGGATCAATTTGGAAACCTTCAATATTATAGACTATTAAGGGTTACATTTGGCACAAATTCTGCTCCCTATCTTGCTGTAAAGGTGTTACAACAGCTATCCGTTGATGAGGGAAAGAATTTTAAATCAGTCGGGGACAGAATTACCCAAGATTTTTATATGGACGATCTCATGACTGGTTGTCAGTGGGTTGAAGAAGTAATAGCAGTTTATAAATAGATGAAAGACTTGATGCGAATGGGAGGATTTGAGCTAAAAAATGGGGAAGCAACAGTCAAGAACTATTGGAAAAGGTAGGAGAAGCTAAAGGGGATAAAGATCAAGAAGAAAATGTTGACATAGGATTGGAAAAGGGAGTAAAGGAAGTGAGAAAGGTATTTGGTTAAACTTCCTGCTGTGATCACCCCTTTGACTAAAAGGAAAGTAGTGGCAGATATTGCTCGTTTATTCGACCCTCCCTTGGCTGAATATATCGTGTAATAATTAGTGCTAAAGTTATTATTCAAAAACTTTGGATTTCGGGCATTGAATGGGATCAGGAGCTTCCAGATAAACTAAAACAAGAGTGGTTGACATATCGTAGCAACTTAACTGATCTTTCTGGTTTCACTATTCCACGATGGATTTATACAAGAGACAACAACGAAAATGTTGAACTTCATGGCTTCAACGATGCCTCTTGTCATGCCTATGCAGTGGTGGTCTATTTAAGAGTTATCAAAAATACTGGAGAAATATATACGAGCTTAGTCACTTCTAAGACAAAAGTGGCACCTATTATTCATAGGTCTATTCCACGCCTTGAATTGTGTGGAGTAGAATTATTAACACATTTAATGGTTGATGTTGTTGAAACGTTAAAAATACCAAAACGTAATATACATGCTTGGACCGACTCGTCAGTGGTGCTTGCTTGTTTAAGTAGCCATCCAAGTCGATGGCAGACCTTCGTTGCTAATAGGACATCGGAGATTTTATCAATCTTAGATGTAAGTCAGTGGTCTCATGTACGAACGAAAGATAATCCTGCGGACTGCGCTTCTCGTGGTATGAAGCCGTCAGAAATTCCCAATCTCAAGTTATGGAAAGAAGGTCCATCTTGTTTATTTGATGTAGATATTAAATACAGACCATAACCAAGAAGTTCCGGAAGTGAAAATGGAAGAAAGAATCTTAAACCTACAATGTTACGTCATGGAATTAAACACTGAGCCTGAAAGTTTGTTTTTACGGTTTTCGTCTCTGCATAAGATTCTTAGAGTAATTTCTTATTGCAAAATATTTATTCAACGTTTAAAAATGAAACCAAAACCGAAGTTTTCGAAATGGTTAACCTGTCGTGAGTTGCAATCGTCTTTACGTGACTGCATATAATTATGTCAATTGCAATATTTTGCAGGGGAATTCGAAAATCTGGAACAAAGAGGTAGAGTGAGCGAGAAAGGTGGGCTAGCTTCTTTGTCTCCCTTTAAGGATGGCTAAGGTATCCTGCAAGTTGGCGGGCGTTTACGTAAGGCCAAAATAACTCAAGATATGAAACACCCGATTATTATACCTCGAGAGTCCCATTTAGCCCAATTGATTATAACAGAAGCTCATGTAAAAACAATGCATGGTGGCCCATTACTAATGATAAATTACACTCGGATAAAATATTGGATTGTTAATATAAAGACATTAGCAAAAACCTACATTCGAAACTGTATCACTTGTTTACGTTACTCAGCAAGAACTAATCAACCCTTTTTAAGCCATTTTTGCAGAGCGGAGTAGATTATGCTGGTTCCGTAGCCATAAGGGTTTCAAAAGGTAGAGGTCATCATGCCTCCAAAGACTATATCCTTTTATTTATATGCATGACAACAAGAGCTATTCACCTTGAGGCTGTTAGTGACTTATCCGCTGAAGGTATTTTAGCAGCATTTAAACGTTTCGTTGCAAGAACAGGCCATTGTTCCGATTTATGGAGTGATAATGGCACTAACTTTGTTGGTGCCACAAAAGAGAACGTTGAACAAAAAGAGAAAATTGAACGTTGAGCGTTCTACTGTAGCCGTAGAAATAGCTGAATGGCTAGCTACTAATGGCACTAACTGGTACAAAATTCCTCCATATGCTCCAAATTTCGGTGGATTGTGGGAGGCTGGTATAAAGTCCGCCAAATTTCATCTTAAGAGGGTCAAATTGAGGCCTGTCTCAATTCAAGACCGATATCGCAACTAAGCGATAGCGTACAGGATCCTTTTCCGCTGATCCCTGTTCACTTTTTATTAGGTGGATCTTTATTATTAGTTCCTGATGCTACTTATGAAAATTCCAATGTCAGTAATCTGACGCGATGGCAATTCACCCAAAAATTGGTCCAACATTTTTGGCGGCGTTGGTCAAATGAGTATCTCACTCAATTTTTCCAACGACACAAATGGAGAAAGAGTGTTTGCGAACCAAAATTAGGTGACGTAGTTTTAGTCAAGGAGGCCAATCTTCCACCTGCAAGATGCCTGCATGGTATAATAACTGAGAAACATACAGGCACTGATGGTGCTACGCGAGTTGTTAGTTTGCGTTGTGGGAATAGTCAAATTAAAAGACCTGTCTCAAAATTATGTATACTGCCTGTAAATAAATAAGATATTCTACAACTTTTTGCACTTTCAATTAATTTTTTTTTGTTTGTTTTTTTTTTTATTTCATTAACATCCATGTAGTAATTGTATGTATTTTAACATTGTGTCAAAAGAATTTTTGAAGTGTAAACTTCTTTAGCGGCATTGTACACTTTTTTGTAATGGGTAAAAAATGTTAAACTCGCGTCAGGACAAGTGACCCTGATCAAAAATTCGTAAGACGGATGGAGAGAGAGAGAGAGAGACAGCCGGCGCGGCGTAAGAGAGGAAGTATCCCCCTCTCTTTCTACGGTGAGGCGAAAATGTATGCCTGCACCTTTTTTTTACATGGGGAAATGCCTACGCATACCCGCCTCGCGGGGGCAAGGACGGGTTATGTCGGACTCGCACCGACTAAAACCCCATGGTGTTCCACCTTCGTCGCATATTGGCAGGGCTACGGGAACGCTTTCGCACACTTCCGCGGCCCTACCAGCGACTGCCGCCCCATGGCAGCACCTCCTCGGGAGAGGAATATTCCTCCCCGTTCTCCTTCCCAAGTAAGGCGCACCAGAACACATGGCATGCCTTCCTCCACGGCCTCTAATTACATCTGCGCAACAGACGCCCCCGCGTCCGATGCGCGAAGGCCATAGGGCCAGGAAAAAGGAGCATTTAGAAGTACTAGTTTTCCCGACCCCAGCGGCGGATCTGGTCTATGGCTCCGCCGCCAACCAAGATTCGGGTGCGGAGGATAGGGAGAGCGGCGCCTCGCAATACCGACAACCCTCTCCCCCCGCAGCCCCATCACCACCGCATCAACGGTGCGGCCCCGTTTGAGTCGCGGAGGATAGGGCGAGTGGCGCATCGCCATACCAACACTCCTCTTCCTCCGCGACTCCACCTCGACTGCAGCGGTAGAGGGTGCGGAGTCCCCACTCGCTGCAGTCCACCAGCACACATCCGAAGTGGGCTCCCCAAGCCCACTCGGAGTGGCCACCTCAGGCCGGCCCTTCACCTCGGGCCAGCCACGTGGGTTCCTCTTTGTTCACCGTGGGAGACCAAGCCACGGCTACTAAGCCCGCCACGACAAGGCGGGAACCCGTTCGGGGGGATGTATGCCTGCGCCTGCTGTTTTGTTTAGGCGGCGCAGAGCGCTTGCGCGAATATTCGTGTGTGATAATTAAAGCAGTTCGTGCAAAATTATTCCCTAATCATTCCAAAATATCAAAAATGAACAACCTTAATATTCAAGTTTTCACTTCTGCCGGCACTCCCGGAGTGCAACCCGTCGTTTTCTTTCCCGATTTTTCATAATTTGTAAGATGTTTATTAAATGTTTTATTATGTAGTTACATAAACCGTCGTGATTAATGTTATAAACATTCTGTCCATGGCGGGCTGAATGTTTAACTATTTTTTGGCAACAGATGTCGTTGTACCAATCGATTAACTGTCTTTCATAATCTCTTCGTTCCTGTATAACTATTTAACTTATCACTGAGATGTCGTCGTACTAAAAAAATGAAATAACTGAATCTCGATGTTAAGATTATTTAAGTAATATTATAAGGTGCAAAGAATTTTTCAATAAATTTGCTCATTTGTGTTGGCAACATACTGGTTCTTTCAATTACGTATCTCATTTATAAGTGAAAGTTCGTTAGTAAACGGACAGTAAGGTCCTTTTGCTACACCTCACTACCCTTCTGTATATTTTAATACAGCTGTTTCTATAATCTATTGTTGCGTGAATAAGTCAACTAGCGCCATCTAGTGTCAGGAACGAGAGCGAGGGGAGCTTTGCAGAAAATGACATCACAAATCTCTCAACCGACAGCGCCATCCGAAGAACTAAGTTTCTAGAAAATCTACACTCGCACACTCGTCCCTTTGCGCGCATTTACATGATTATTCCGGATGCTTCTTTGCTAATTTATATAAATAGGCGCCGCAAGATGCGATCGAGGCAGTGTTGATTTGGCGAGACAAGCGAAGCTTCGGAGCGGAATAAAGTGAATTAGTGTGTTTAATTATTAGTGTTTTAGGTTTTAATTTGTGTAAAGTAAATTAAAGTGTTAATTTAGGTAATTTTATCGGCAATTTTTATTGTCACGGACCTCAAGCTCGTAACAATTGGTGTCAGAAGTGGGATAAAATCATGCCGATTTTACCTAAGGAGGAAACGGAGGGTGTCCATACCCGCAGTCAAGGCCAGCATGAGACGGACCAGAGGAGATTTGGTGGTGCAACGCCGCAGACGTCGGAGGGCCAACTGCCAGCCACGGAGGCTGCGGGCCCGTCAGTAGCTCCTATATCTGCAGCACCTGACTTAGGTGCTCTGATGGCGATGCTACAGGAGCAGCTGCAGCGCGGACAAGAGGAACAGGCCCGTCTGTTGAAAGAGCAGCAGGAGGAACAGGCTCGCCGACAGGAGGAACAGGCTCACCGACAGGAGGAACGGGTCCGTCGGTTGGGAGAGCAGCTGCGGGGCGGCCAGGAAGAACAGATGCTTCTCATGAAGGACCTTCACGCTACCTTCGGGAAAGAGATACGGGAGGTGAAGGATAAGGTTGCTCAACATGATAACCGCCTGAGACCCAAATCAACCAAGTTAAGAAAACGCTGGATGAACTCAAACTTGGGGATGGAACCACAGCTCCCGTAGTAGCTTCGGCACCTTTGCTACGTGGGTTCAAGGTGCCACCGTTTGACGGGACTTTTTCCTGGTCAGCCTACAAAATCCAGTTCGAGGCTGTTATGAAAGCGAACGGCTGGAATAAAAGTCAGGCCATGACTGCTCTCACACTAGGCCTGCGCGACCAGGCCTTAACAGTTCTGGAAGCTCTCGGTGAGGAAGTGACTTATGAGCAACTCCTTGAGGCGTTGGAGGCGAGATATGGCGACGCTCACCTGGAACACGTCTTTCGTGCGCAGCTTAAAGATCGCGTGCAGCGCATCAACGAAAACCTGCAACAGTGGGCTCTAGAGGTGGAGAAGCTGGTGCGAAAAAGCATACCGGTCTGTACCTGCGCTCATTGAAGGGAACCTGGTGCAGACATTCATCGATGGCATCCGCGACCTGGAAGTCAGAGCTGCTGTGAGGCTGAGGCACCACGAGACGCTTAAGGATGCCTTGGCCCATGCACTGGAAGTGGAAGCCATGCGGCAGGATCATCGTTCCCATCGCGTCAGTGAGGTTGCAGCCGCTACAGTCCGTGACCGCAGCAAAGGATACAGCCCTAGGTGCTATGGCTGTGGGGAAAAGGGCCATTTTCACTCCAGCTGCCATAAGCGAACTGTAGAAAGGAGAGTTGATCGATCTCGAGAGGGTAGTGCAGCTAACGGCACCGCCTGGCGGTGGCCGGATCGTCGTTCCCCTCGCGCTATGGAGGTTGCAGCAGTTACGGTTCGCGACCATAATAAAGGATTCAGCCCTAGGTGCTATGGCTGTGGGGAAAAGGGCCATCTTCGATCCAGCTGCCGTAAGCGAACCCCAGAAAGGGAAGGTGAACGATCTCAGAAGGGAAGTGCGGCTAACATCACCGCCCAGCAGCAGCCGGAATACGACTTTACTATCAGACATCGCAGCGGGAAATCTCATGGCAACGCAGATGCATCGTCAAGAAGACCTTGTCCCGAAGATTGCAACCATTGTAGTAGGCAAGAGAATAAGGAAGTGGTATCCGTGAGGATGCTCAGGACAGACCACCTCAGCAACGGGTGGAAGGACAGCCTACGACATGCACAGCAGGAAGATCCAGACATCAAGCCGATTCTGGGATGGATGAAGGCCCGTGCTAAAAAGCCTAAGTGGAGGGACGTCTCAGCGATGAGTTCAACCACGAGAAGCTATTGGGCCCAAATTAGCTTGCTGATTCAGGATGGAGTCCCGTGCCGTAAATGGGACAATGGTCGAGGAGACAGCTGTCATTTGCAAATGGTTGTCCCTAAAGCTAATGTGCCGAATGTTCTACAGCTGTGCCATAATAGTCGTTCAAGAGTCCATCTGGGAGTTAAATGAACTCTACTGAAAGTCCGAGAACAGTTTTACTGGGTCCATTATCGTGACGATGTCGAGGATTGGTGTCGTACATGTACAAGTTGTGCGGCTGTGAGGGGACCTCAGACACGGAGTAGAGGAGCATCGAAATTGTACAATGTTGGTGCACCACGGGATAGGACATCCCTTGACATTGCGGAGCCGTTACAGAAAGGCGCAAGAGTGACTCCTAAGATCGTCCATGTGGATCGCTTGGCGCGTTATTATGGGACCGATAATGCTCGAGACGAGCATGTCTTAGGAGGGGGCAGTGTTGCGTGAATAAGTCAACTAGCGCCATCTAGTGTCAGGAACGAGAGCGAGGGGAGCTTTGCAGAAAATGACATCACAAATTTCTCAACCGACAGCGCCATCCGAAGAACTTAGTTTCTAGAAAATCTACACTCGCACACTCGTCCCTTTGCGCGCATTTACTTGAATATTCTGGATGCTTCTTTGCTAATTTATATAAATAGGCGCTGCAAGATGCGATCGAGGCAGTGTTGATTTGGCGAGACAAGCGAAGCTTCGGAGCGGAATAAAGTGAATTAGTGTGTTTAATTATTAGTGTTTTAAGTTTTAATTTGTGTAAAGTAAATTAAAATGTTAATTTAGGTAATTTTATCGGCAATTTTTATTGTCACGAACCTCATGCTCGTAACACTATTTATCTATAATATATATTTATATTTGTATAATCGGACAGTAACATGTGCAGTAGGTTTTGAAGCCTCTCGCATTATTTTCGGGCGGACAAACAATCAAAACCACCCGTTTTTTTTTGAAAATGAGTGTATTTTTGATAAATGTTTAGGTAATCAATTATATAATTAAATAATTATACACTTTATTAACGTTAGAAATAGAAATTTGAACTAATGCTAAAATCCCTGGGTCTCTCGTATGCGTCCGGCTCTTAAAAATCTCAAGGGTTAGCGTAACTGCATACATATTTTGTACAGTTATACCATATATTAGCCGCGTAGATAGAGAATAGATCTGAAAATGGCGTCCGCTCGCATGCGTTCTCGCTCACTCTCTATCACAGTCTATACTCACACAGCGAAATACGCGCTACAAAAAAATAGGCAGTCAAGATTCGCTTTCCACGCTACTTGACGCACTCCGAGTTATCGTTAAATTCGTTCCGTTATTTTGTTGTTTTCGTCGATGTTCATTGTTGTTTTTGTTTAGTTTGATTGTTATTTATTTTCGTTAATTTTTTGTTACGAACGTTGACATTTTGTGATTGATTGAACAATGGCTTTACGAAAACGTGGAAAGATTCTTCATAGTGATGCACGTGAAATTGTTTACAACATTATAAAATACTTTGACGAAGAGAAGACCTTGGAACGTTATCATCCGTAAAAGTATAGCGCCGCACGCGCAGCGATGGCGACTAATTTATCGAAGGCTACTATATCAAAAATAAAGAAAGAAGGTAATGACACGGTACCTACACATTATTTTACGCGCTTGCTTTATGGGCGTGACCAAGATGGATAGATAAATAAATTCATTTGAAGATGATTAGCCTTACCTCTATCGAGTATGATTTTTTATATAGATTTTCTGGCCGGAAACGAGTGTGGTTTTTATATAAATAGGTTTTGACCTGGAAACGAGTCCTTTTGGCAGCGAGTATGACTAAGTTCAGTGTCGCTCTATAACGATAATTGACAGTAATAGTAATATTTTACTCTTATTTCAGGTAAACTTGCAGAACAAACCAACACCAAGCTCCGTACGCCGAGTAAGGGCAGAAAAGGCAAAAATAATACGCGTGTCCCCATGGACAACTTCGATATATGTGCCATTAGAAATATTGTGGCCTCAATAAGCGACGTTCGAAAGAAGGTACCTACGCTGTACAAGATTCTGGCGTCAGCAAAAGCTGAATTAAACTATAAAGGCTCCAAAACGACATTAAGAAAGATTTTAAAAGAAAAGCTCGGATTTAAATTTAAAAATGCCGTCTGAACCGAATGGTGCTCATAGAGCGCGATAATAAATATAAAAGCGTGGTGAGTTAAATATTTACGCCGCCTCCAACAAAATGATGCCATGGGTGCGGAAAAAAAGAAAGTAGTATATATGGATGAGTCGTGGATCCATGCCCAGAATACTGTCAGCAAGTGCTGGCAGTCATCCACCGAAAAAAGCGTTATCAAAAATGATAGTCCTGGACAAAGGTGGGTGATGGTTTATGCCGGCTCAGAGGATGGGTTTGTGGAGGGTGCAGGATTATTATTTAAAGCTAAGCTAAAATGTGGAGCAACACGAAAATAAAATTGAGGAGTTCACAAAAGGGGCCATAGCTTCAATTACGCGAGACGACTGGAAGAAACAAGTAAACCACATCAAAAGAGTCGAAGAAGAATACTGGAATCGCAATGTAGGTAGGGAGAGTGAAATTGAGGACTTCGTTATCAGTGTCCGTATGAATAGCGACAGTGAAGATGAAAGTGACGACTATGAAGACCAGGACTGTGAAAGTGACCAGTCCATGGAGGATTATAATCAATTGATGGAGGGAATTGAACCAATTATGGGTTCAGATGACTAGGATACTGCTGGACCAAGCGGTTTGTAAAACCTTTTCTCCCCTGTTGGTCGTTTCAAAGCCATAAAAATAAATTAAATTTACTTCAAATTCTCTGTCTGATTTGTACATTTTTAAACTAAATCCTTTCCTTGTGTCTTATAGGGAACTAATAATTATTTAATTAAGCGGGTACTGCCTGTCTTGTTCAAAAACCAGCGTGAAATGATCGCACAAAAAACGCGTACGCGTCGGCGGTGTCGGTCTAGTGTGCACACCTGTCACACACGTCGGCGACGTCTCAGAGGTGTGCGTCGGTTTAATGTAGTTCCGCCTTTACTTTACTGGCCTAAGGGATAAGGACGTGACTTTATGTATGTATGTGAGGTGGTATTTTTGTAATATGATTCTGATATGTAACAATTAATAAAGACAAATTTTAAAATCCAGTGTCATATGTACCCTTGCTCCTTATTTATTTTATTAATATTTTTTGACATTATTTCTACTATTACTATTTAATAATATTAAAAAAGAATAATTTATAACAAAAAAGTCAATAAAAAATAAAAATCGATGTTTGAGAACTTGTTTTGCCAACCGTACCATGTGTACCCGCCGCCATTTCCAGATCTATTCTCTATCTGCGCGGCGTATACCATTGATATACCATAGTTGATACAGGGTACTTAACGCTCGCATTATACAAGATAATTGTCCAATCATGGACATCTACGACTATTCTTAAGAAAATTCTGGATATATTTTATTTTCTATCAACCTTCGAAAGGCGACTAAACAGTAATTTTTTGTTTTAGTAATTGTGGTGGTGATTCCGGTTCCGGTGATCAAAGTGTAAACACGTACAAGTGAGAGCTCCGTAAATATTTCCAATTAAACAGTGCAAAAAACGAAAAACCGAACGTATACTACAGTGAAAAGTTCAGAAGTTCAAACCAGAAGAGTGTTTCAGCAGAAATTACAGTGAAATAACTAATTTTGTGGCGATTCTGTTCAAACAAAGTTCTGATCGTTATAACCTCAAAGCACACACACCATAGATACCAAGATTATAGGTAGTGCCAACCAAATAAAATCTGTCACTGCTATTTGACAGCTGACAACTGCAAAAAGTGTTGCCAACGTAGAAAAAGGATTACCATAAATTTAAGTGTTACCACATCAAAACACCAAAATACCCTGAAAAAAAAATGGAAAAGCAAATGGAAATTTTACTCTCCAAAATAAATGAAAAGTTTAATGAACAAACAATAACATTAACAACAGCAATAACGAAAAATGTAATGGAGGCCCTGGACGATAAGTTAAAAATAATAACAGAAGAAAACAACAACCTTAAAACTAGTGTCAGTAACCTGGAACAAAAAGTATCCTTTTTAGAGAAGGAAAAGCGTAAGAATAATCTAGTTTTATTCGGCATCGAAGAAAAAGGAAAAACTGAGTTAGAGTTGGTGGATTTTGTGAAGGAAATTTTGCAAGATTCGGGATCTCATATAGATAGTCAGGAAATAAGTGAGATCCATAGAATCGGGACAAATTATGAAAAGAACTGACCGTTAATAATATCTCTAACAACATCTTGGAAAAAACATCTTATCCTGAAAAACAAGCGCAACCTTCCTACAAATGTGTATGTCAATGAGGACTACCCTAAAGAAGTTCTGGAAATACGCAAACAACTTAAGCCAGAATTAGAAGCGGAAAGAAAAAAAGGAAACATAGCGTTCATAAAATACGATAAGCTAATTGTTAAAAAACCAACGAACCCCAGCCGCGAAAAGAGGAAGAGAGAAACACCAACAGGATCCCCAACCACTCACACCCCATCTCAGAAAAAGACAAATACCCAGAATGAAATTACTGAAATACAGCCCCCAAGTACAATTAAGGAAGTAGTTAAGCCAAGCATACTTACATTTGTAACGCGTGAAAGATCCGCCTCGATGTCAGAGATGCAAAAAAACGAACAAAGGCCTCCTCGAACCGGAAACAACAAACAGATGCAACAACAAACACAGATATAAGAAAAACTCTAATGTTTTGTCCCCCAATCCGGCCGGTCACCTTGGGGGAAGCCGACCACCACCCTCCAACATATCAGTCAACAAAATCAAATACCCAAAAAGATAAACAAAAACGAAGCAGTTTATACATATGTACACTAAATACACGAACCCTGAGACAGAAGAAAGTTTGCATGAGCTAGAGTTAGCTATCGAAAACCTCAAGTGGGACATCTTGGGCATAAGCGAGATGAGGAGAATAGGAGAAGGAATAGAAGAGCGAAACAGCTATATTATGTATTTCAAAGGTGAAACCGCTGGACACAGAGGGGTTAGGATTCCTGGTTAAGTCAAAACTTAAAAAACAGATAATTGGTTTTGAAGGGATATCGGACAGGATAGCGGTGATTCATATTAACTTATCAAAGTATAGAAAAAAATGGACAGTCATTCAAGTCTACTCGCCGACAGAACAAGCAACAAAAACTGAGATCGACAAATTATACGATAAATTACGTGAAGCTATCGAAAAATATTCCGAAAACAATATCGTGCTCATGGGAGATTTCAATGCCCAAGTTGGTGTCCAAATACCCGGAGAAGAACATATAATAGGAAAATACGGAAGAGGCAAAAGAAGTAAAAATGGAGAAAAACTAGTAGAGTTCCTTCTTGAGCAAAACTTAACACTTCTAAACTCCATGTTCCGTAAAAAACCCAAGAACAAATGGACATGGATGTCTCCAGACGGAAAGGTTAAGAACGAAATCGACTACATAATAACTAACAAAGCTAGGGTATTTAGTGATACGGAAATAATACAGAAACTAAATTTCAACACAAACCATCGTATGGTATGCATTTGTCTAAATGAAAGAAGTCCAAAAGCTCCTAGACACCATATGAACCACACGCAAACAACAAACACACAAACGGACACAGAAAACACAATAAAAGATCTGATGGAAGTCGTTGATTCAGATTTGGACCTATGTGTAAAATACAAAAAAATTGAGAATAAGCTTAAGCAGGCAGGAAAACAATCAAACAAGAGTAAAGAAAACATTTTGAGTGAAAGAACGTTAAAACTAATTGAAGATAGAAAGTTGTTAATAAAAAAGGATAAAAAGGAGAACCAACAACAAATATCTAACCTTAGCAAACAGATTCGTGAAAATATGAGGAAGGACAGAAAAATCAGAAGAAACACAATTTTAGAGAATCACATCAACAAAACGGGAGGCACGAAAAAAGCGCTTAAGGAACTCCGTGAAAAGGGGAAAGAATGGATACCAACGTTAAGAGAAAAGGAAAAAGAACTGCCAGCTACTACTCGGAGTTAAATCCAAAATATAGCAACAAATTATTATCGGTTACTATATTCAAATCAATCTAGCTTTAGCACACATAATAGTGACTACAAACAGATGCATGTGACAGAAGGAAACGAAGACATACCAGAAATATTAGTATCGGAAGTAGAAAAAGCAATAAAAAGTCAGAAAATGGATAAAGCACCCGGCCCCGACAGGATCACAAACGAACTTATGAGAGGGACAATCACAGAACTAAGTCCGCTTCTAAGAAAAATCTTTAACGAGATTCTACATACGGGTAACATTCCCAGTCAATGGGCAGAATCTCATATAATACTTCTCCAAAAGAAAGGTCCTAAAGACGATATAGGAAACTACAGACCCATTTCTCTCATCTCAAATGTATATAAAGTTTTCGCCAAAGTCATTTTGGACAGAATCTCAATCAAACTCGACGAAAATCAACCTGTGGAACAAGCGGGGTTCAGGAAAGATTTCAGTACAATAGACCATATTCACACTATCAAACAGCTTATAGAAAAATATAATGAATATAGAAGAACAATTTACATTGCCTTTATAGACTACGCCAAGGCTTTCGACAGCCTTAGACATGAAGTTGTATGGCAAAGCCTAAAAGAGCAGGGCATCCAAAACACCTACATCAAGATCATCAAAAGTATTTATAGCGTTAGTACAGGCAGGATAAGACTGGAATCTATAGGAGATGCTTTTCAAATAAAAAGAGGTGTCAGGCAAGGTGACCCACTTTCACCAAAGCTGTTTACAGCAGTATTAGAACAAATATTCAGGAAGTTGAATTGGGAGCATCTAGGTCTAAACATAAATGGATCACGATTAAATCATCTCAGATTTGCTGATGATCTGGTCCTATTGGAAGAAGATCCAAAACTACTGGAGTCCATGATACAAAACCTGGCAGGAAAAAGCAGAGAATTAGGCCTAGAAATGAACTCCAGCAAAACTAAGGTGATGACAAATTCAATTCCCGTAGACATAACAGTTAAAGGACAGAAACCGGAATATGTAGAAGAATATGTATATCTTGGCCAGATAATATCGCCTAACGACCAGATGTCGAAAGAAATAGAAAAAAGGATTGCAACAGGATGGAAAAAAAAATTACAAAAAGCAAAGGAATAGGCATTAAAATCAAGAAGAAGACCTTTGATACATGTATTTTACCCTGCATTACATATGGCTGCGAAACCTGGGCTCTGACAAAACACCATAGGGATAAACTTGCAAGATGTCAAAGAAGTATGGAAAGAAGCATGATAGGTTTAAAACTAAAAGACAAAGTAAGAAGTACAGACATCAGGCACAAAACAAAACTAACTGATATCCTGGCTCGTATTGACCAACTTAAATGGAGGTGGACTGGACATATGCTCAGGTGTAAAAAGGAGAAATGGAGCAAACAGGTGACAATCTGGTACCCAAGAGATGGCATTAGGAGTCGAGGTCGCAAAAAGAGAAGATGGGAGGATGACTGAAAATGACTTTGGGTCCGCTCTGGACAAGAGTCGCGGCAGACAGACATCAGTGGAAAGAGTTGGAGGAGGCCTTTGCCGTAAGGCACACCGAACTGAGAGATCTTTTATAATATGTTGTGTATTACGTTTTTAACCAGCTGTTAATCTATTTATTTAAGTAAAATTTATGTTTGTAAATGAAAAAACTGTAAAAGTTCGGAAATAAAGTTTTATTATTATTATTATTATTATATAATATTTTTGACATTATTTCTACTATTATTAATTAATAATATTAAAAAAGAATAATTTATAACAAAAAAGTCAATAAAAAATAAAAATCGATGTTTGAGAACTTGTTTTGCCAACCGTACCATGTGTACCCGCCGCCGTTTCCAGATCTATTCTCTATCTGCGCGGCGTATACCATTGATACAGGGTACTTAACGCTCGCATTATACAAGATAATTGTCCAATCATGGACATCTACGACTATTCTTAAGAAAATTCTGTATATATTTTATTTTCTATCAACCTTCGAAAGGCGACTAAACAGTAATTTTTTGTTTTAGTAATTTTTGAGAACGATGTTCACAAAACAACGACACACTACACTTCAGAGTGTACATATTTCGCTCTATGAATTTCGGGCTCGGAAACACAGATAAAGCCTTTCGGAGTTTTGTGGATAAAATGAATAGAAGTATATCGATTTTTGTTATTGCTATCTGGATAAATTCAGTTCAGGTTTCTTCTTTGTGATATTGCATTCTAGGCAATACTTTACAAAATTTTGTATTGCTGTCATAAGTGTTCCGGGAGATATAATACGCTCACCGGCACGGAAACTTGGCCAATCGTGAATTTGCTGATTATTTGCACTGAAACGTTTTTTTAACAGTAAATTAAGGGTAGATGCATTCAATAAGTGTCTCTAATGGTTTTAGAACATAGAAATTTAATGTTTACTTCACCGAAATTTTTCTTTTCAAGATAACATGTTTTCACTAAAATTAACATCTTTCCATTGTCACTTTAAAAACACTACAAAGTTAAAAATTAAGTATGTTTCTTTATTGTCTATCAGTTTTAATATCGTGTGTTTCCTCCTCTAGCCCTGATAACCGCTTGCATTCGATCTGGCATGCTTTGAATGATGTTTCTGACATCAACTTGCGGTATGCTGTCCCAAGCGGCCAGCGCTGCATTTCGGAGCTCATTTAGAGTTTGTGGCGGTTTGGAGCTGGACTTTATCTTTCTTTTGAGCATACCCCATACATGCTCAATTGGATTTAAGTCCGGCCTACGAGCTGGCCACTGTAATTTTTGTATTCCAACCTCTTCCAGATATTCCTCTACACAATGTGCGACGTGCGGGCGTGCATTATCGTGCATGAGGAGGAATTGGTCGTGTCCAATGAATCCCGCATAAGGCATTACGTGCTCCTGAAGAACTTCCTCGATGTATCGAGTAGCTGTAAGCCGATTATCGACGATGACCAACTCTGTATGTGCGTCGGAACTTACACCTCCCCATACCATTATTGAGCCTCCATGGAAACTCACAGTTTGGGTGGTGGTAATGGGTAGAAACCTCTCTCCTCTTTTTCTCCACACTCGTTCTCGACCGTCTGGAGCACGTAAAGCTATTCGACACTCATCTGTGAACAACACTCTAGCCCATTGCTCGTGGGTCCAATTGACATGTTCTCTTGCGAACTGAAGTCGGGCTACTCGGTGCTGTCTGAGAAGTTCTGGACCTCGTGCTGGTCTACGAGCTTTTAAATTCACTTCCTCCATTCGTCTTCTCACCGTACGCTCACTAACCTAACCTAACCTACCCTAACCTAACCTCCCTTAACCTAACCTAACCTACCCTAACCTATTCTCCCCTAACCTACTTGTATTTCATCATATTAAACCCATTTTCTGCACTAAATGTCGTTTTAATCTATTTAAACCCTTTTTTAACTACTTGGTTAAATTGAACCAACCTAACTTGGTCTCTCCTATGCATGTCTCACCCTACTAAATGTATTGCAATAATAATATTTGGGAGGTCAAGTTATGTTGGTCAACTTGTGTTATGTACTTTAGAGTACGTATTACTGTGGGATCGTTTGCTGTAGGGTCTAACGCTATTAATCTTGTTTTCGCTCGTTGTAATCTCTGTTCTGCTGATTCTTGAAATACCAGAATCTTGGCAATTGATATTGCTGTCTTAAGTCTGTCGTCAAAGTTTCTCGTAAATTGTATGGCAATCCCTTCAGGCGTTTATATATTTGGGAGGTCAAGTTATGTTGGTCAACTTGTGTTATGTACTTTAGAGTACATAACACAAGTAGACCAACATAACCTGACCTTCCAAATATTATTATTGCAATACATTTAGTAGGGTGAGACATGCATAGGAGAGACCAAGTTAGGTTGGTTCAAGTTAACCAAGTAGTTAAAAAAGGGTTTAAATGGATTAAAATGAGGTTTAGTGCAGAAAATGGGTTTAATATGATGAAATACGAGTAGGTTAGGGGAGAATAGGTTAGGGTAGGTTAGGTTAGGTTAGGGGAGGTTAGGTTAGGGTAGGTTAGGTTCCCGTGTGGAGTTGCCAGTCCTCCCATCGGGCGCGTCCCCAGGTGGCGGATAGGGGAATGCCACTCAGATATGAGTGGTAGCGGGAAACCGTCGCGGACCAAAACTGGCTGGGTTTGGGGCGTACCTCTGGTTCCGAATGGAATCAAGTACCTGCTAGTTGCTTCCCGTATCCTCTCCACTGAGAGGAACAGAGGATGTGACATGCGCGGTGAGATGCCAGGTGCACTCGGCTTTTGCCGACGCCGGGCAACCCGTCATCGCGGGAATAGGATGGGCTCAGAGTTCCCTCACCCGGTCTCTGGGCAGGCATGGGAAGAACCCGTATCGACTCTGCCACCGTTCGAACCTCGGAATCCCTTTGGCGTGTCGTGGATCATGTCTCGCGGCGCCTGAGGGGCCGAGGGCTCTTGGCTTAACCGCCTGGAGTCGCGAGGATGATAACCTCTATAAAAAATCACCCGAAGCTCAAGCGTGGCACGCCGTGAGGAGCTGCATGGCTGATGGGTAAATGTTCAGTCGTTAGCGTTGCCCCCCGTCAGGGTACCGGCCGACACCCTTGACGGGTTATGCATAGGCTTATCCGGGCAAAGGGGGGCTCTGCTCGGACGGACCGTTACTTCCTCCACACTCGTGGGAAAAAAATGGATAAACCTTTAAAAAAAAATGTAGACATAGGAAAACAGGATGGATCAGACGCGGATAGGTCGCGTGGGACGTCTTCCGCCAGGAAACGTCCAGTGTGCCGATCTTCGGACGAGGAAGGCCTGCCAGCCCCCAAGTTGGCGACTTCGAGGAGGGGTCGGCAGGCATCGAGAGGGGGTAAATGCTTCGCAGCCGCGAAGGGATAAGCACGGACGATTCGTGTGCTCCAATACCTCGGCGGCTAGTGAAGCAGAGAGTGACATGGGGGTCACTACGGAGGACCCTGGCGATGGCGGCGAAAGCTGTGCCTCGCTGGGGAGTTCAAAGGCGGAGCTCAACGCCGCCAAGAGGGAACAGCGCAAAGCCGTCGCAGCAGACGAAGTGTCTGAAATGGCCCGACGTGCTCGCGAACGACGAGCTGCTCTGGCGGCGGAAAAAGGAGAGCCATCTGCGGTGGCCTTGAGCCAGCTGGCTCTGGATGGGGTGGACTTAGTCCTGAAGGTTGCCACCAAGTCTGGCAGCCTGAAGGGCACGTTCACCCGTGGCTTAAAAGAGGCTGCCGCGGACATCAGGGAGGCGGTTGGCATTCTCCTCAACAGGACGGCCTCTGACGAGGTCGCCAAACTACAGGAGGAAAATAGCCGCCTCAGAAATGATCTAGAGGACCTCCGGCAGCAAGTCGCAGCACTGAGCGAGCAGCAGCAGAGATGCACATCCACCGATGCCGCATCTGTAGTGGCCCCGACTCCCGCACCGCGACCGACAAGCCCTCGTACCGACGAAGAGGTCGAGCGCATTGTCCGGCTCTGCATGCTCCAGTGCGGGAGCATGGTTAACGCTCGGCTGGAGGCGATTTCTCGGCGTCTCCCGGCGGAAACCCTACGTCCGCCTTTGGCAGCTGACACGCGGAGAACTGAGGAGCCGCCGAGACTTGCGCCTCAAAAGGGGAAGCCCATGGAGGGTAAAAAAAGCCCGCGGAGGGAGCTCCTCCGAGCGACCAGCCCACGACAGCCGGGTCTAAGGGTGAGACATGGGCGAAAGTCGTGGGCCGCAAGAAGGCCCGCAAAGCCGCCAAGAAGGCCGCAGCAGCTGCACATGCCCCAGGTGGAACCGCAAAGACGGCTCCTCAACCTGAGCGGCCGACTGCCAAAGGCGGTCGCAAGAAATCGGCTGTACGTGTTCCGCGGTCCAATGCGGTGACAATAACATTGCAGCCCGGAGCTGTGGAGCGTGGCGTGACGTACCAGTCGGTCATCGCTGAGGCCAAGGCCAAGATTAAATTATCAGATCTTGGCCTTCAGTCCGTCACCCTCAGGCAGGCTGCCACGGGTGCGCGGCTGTTCGAGGTGGCTGGCACTGTGAGCGACAGTGCCGAAAAGGCGGACGCATTGGCCGCCAAGATGAGAGAGGTCCTCAACCCTGAGGACGTCCGGGTCTCCAGACCAATGAAAACCGCAGAATTGCGGATTGCTGGCCTGGACGACTCCGTGACACCTGAGGAGGTGGTGGCGGCCGTTGCCAGAAGCGGAGAGTGTCCGCCGGACAAGGTGCGGGCCGGCGATATACGCACCGATGCCACCGGACTTGGCGCGGTCTGGGTTCGGTGCCCTGTAGCGGCGGCAAAGAAGGTTGCCGATAGCGGCAGATTGCTGGTAGGCTCGGTGGCGGCAAGGACGAAGCTGCTACAGTCCCGGGCTTTGCAGTGCTTCCGGTGCCTTGAAAAAGGGCACGTCCGGGCGAAGTGCACCGCCGAGGTTGACCGCAGTGACCTTTGTTACCGCTGCGGCCAGCCTGGCCACAAGGCGGCCCTGTGCACCGCGGCGTTCAACTGCAGCCTTTGCTCTGCTGCGGGAAGGCCAGCGGAGCACAGAGTAGGCGGAGGGGCCTGTGGGGCGCCTACCAGCAAGTCCAAGGCCAAAAAAGAAAAGAAGAGGAGCACCAAGCCTGCCGAGTTAACCTCGCTGCCCACACAGGCCAGTAGCTCCGCGGGCGACTCCCGGCCCAGGACCGTTGAGAAGGAAATGGAATGCCAATAATGGCAAAGTTCCATTTTCTCCAGGGCAACATCAACCACTGTGCCAGAGCTCAGGATCTCCTACTCCAGAGCTTGGCAGAGTGGTCGATTCACGTGGCTGTGGTCGCCGAACCGTACTTCATTCCCGCCCGTGACAACTGGCTGGGATGCGCTGACGGTTTGGTGGCCATTATTGGCGAGACTCTGATCGAACCGTCTCGGGGCCGTGGCTGGGTTGCTGCGGTCTCGTGTGGTATCGTTATTGTGGGGGCGTATTTCTCCCCCAACAAGAGTCTCGCCGACTTTGAGGGTTTCCTTGTCGAGTTGGGCGCCGTCGTAGGCCGCTATCACCCTCGTCCCGTTCTGGTGCTCGGGGATCTCAACGCAAAGTCATCAGCGTGGGGATCTCCGGTCACTGATCCTCGGGGCGAGGTGCTAGAAGAGTGGACAGTGACAACTGGTCTGGTCGTCGTGAATCGGGGTTCGGAATACACGTGCGTGCGGCAGCGGGGCGGGTCGATAGTGGACGTCTCGTTTGCCAGCCCCTCTGTCGCCAGCCGAGTCCGCGACTGGCGTGTCGCCGTAGGGGTGGACACGTTGTCGGACCATCGGTATATCCGGTTCGACGTCTCTGCCCAGACTGCGAGAGGCCGCCATCCAACTACCCCGATTAACGACGGCCCGCGTTGGGCGCTTAAGCGCATCGACAGGGAACCACTCGAGGAAGCTGCCTTAGTCCAGTCCTGGATCTGGGAGTCGGCAACGGACGGTACCGTCGACGTCGAAGCAGTGGCGCTATGGTTTCTCGGGGCGATGACGCAGATCTGTGACGCGTCCATGCCCCGTGTCCGCCAACGGTCTGCAAGGCACCAGGTGTACTGGTGGACCGCCGAGATCGCGCAATTGCGCATAGCGTGCGTTGCGGCCCGACGCCGGTACACCCGATACCGGAGACGGCGTCGACGGGATTCCGCCGAGGAGGACGCGCTGTATGAGGTGTACCGCGCGTCTAAGGAGACTCTGTGGCTGGCCATCGGCGACTCGAAGTCGCGTGCCAGGGAGGAGCTGCTGGGGTCCCTAGATCGGCATCCGTGGGGGCGCCCCTACCGTTGGGTACGGGGCAAGTTGCGTTCCTGGGCGCCTCCACTAACGCAAACAATGCAACCCCAGTTGCTAGAGACGGTGGTATCAGTTCTCTTCCCTGAACGAGTGGGACACGTTCCCCCGGCGATGGCTTCGCCCTCAGCCACAGACTCTCCAGAGGAGGAGAGCACCGATGTCCCCAAGGTGACGCAAGCAGAGATGAGAGCGGCCATGGCGCGACTTCGGGCCAAGAACACAGCGCCCGGACCCGACGGAGTTCCTGGTCGAGCTCTCGTCCTGGCTCTGAAGGAGCTGGAGCCCCAGCTGAGGGGGCTCTTCACGGCATGTCTCGAGCAGGTTCAGCTTCCCAGTGTGTGGAAGGAGGGAAGGCTGGTCCTACTCAGGAAGGAGGGGCGCCCCGCGGACTCACCGTCCGCGTACCGGCCCATAGTGCTGCTCGACGAGGCGGGCAAACTTCTTGAGCGTATCATCGCAGATCGCCTCGTTAGCCACTTGTGCAGAGTGGGGCCAGACCTGGACGAGAACCAGTTTGGTTTTCGTCGCGGGCGCTCCACCATAGACGCTATTACGCGCGTGAGGGCCCTGGCGGAGGAGACAGTATCCCGGGGTGGGGTGGTGCTGGCGGTGTCATTAGACATCTCCAACGCCTTCAACACCCTACCCTGGAGTTGTATTCGGGAGGCGCTTAATTACCATCGCGTGCCTCCCTACCTCCGCCGCACAATAGGGGCCTATCTTGAGGAGAGATGCGTCACGTATTGGGGACGTGACAGCGCTGGTCGACGCGTCATGTCGTGCGGTGTTCCGCAGGGATCGGTCTTGGGACCGCTCCTGTGGAACATCGGGTACGACTGGGTGCTGAGAGGTGAGCTCCCGTCGGGCGCTGACTTGACCTGTTATGCGGACGACACGCTCGTCACTGCCCGGGGGAGCTCGCACAGGGAAGCAGCGTTGGTTGCCACGGCTGCGGTTTCACAAGTGGTGAACCGCATCCGGTGCCTGGGCCTGGAGGTGGCCCTTAACAAGTCGGAGGCCATGGTGTTTCATGGCCTTCGACGCGCGCCGCCACCGGGATCGCACATCGTGGTCGGCGGGGCCCGGATAGCTGTCGAGTCCACCATGAAGTACCTGGGATTGGTGCTCGACAGCCGATGGGAATTTGGGCCCCACTTCCGGCGGCGCTGCCTGTAGGCGGTTGTACGTGGGAATCGTGCGGTCCATGGCCCTGTATGGGGCCCCTGTATGGGCGAAGGACATGACGGCCAGCACTCTCGCCATTCTGCGCAAACCGCAGAGGGCGATGGCCGTCAGAGTCACCCGCGGGTATCGCACGATTTCCTACGAGGCGGCTTGCGTCCTGGCCGGATCCCCGCCCTGGGACCTAGAGGCAAAAGTACTCGCGTCACTATATCGATGGCGCGAGGAAGAGCGGGGACGGGGCTCGAGGCCGGTGCAGCGACAGATCGCGCTGCGCCGAGAGGAGCTCCGTCAGGTCTTGGTGGCGGAAAGGCGGCAAAGGCTTCTGCGCCCTACCGCCGGCCTCGCTATCGTCGAGGCGATCCGGCCAGTACTCGACGACTGGCTCGGGAGAAGGCACGGCTCCCTGTCGTTTAGGGTGACGCAGGTGCTGTCGGGGCACGGCTGCTTTGGCAAGTACCTGTGCCGCATAGACAGGGAGCCGGACGCTCGGTGCCACCACTGCGTCCATTGCGGGGAGGACACGGCGCAACACACGCTCGCCGAGTGTGTAGCTTGGGAGGAGCAGCGCCGTGTCCTCACAAATGTAGTAGGAGGCGATTTGTCGCTGTCGGCCTTGGTGCGGAGTATGGTCGGTAGCGCAGAATCGTGGGATGCAGTGGTGTCCTTCTGTGAGGACGTGATGTCGCAGAAGGAAACTGCGGAACGGGAGAGGGAGATCTCGACTCCCTTCCCTGGCCGCAGAAGGCGCACCGGGCGCAGGAGAAGGGCGGACAACGCCCTTTTCCAGCCCCCATGAATAAGTCCAGGGGCGAGGGACTAGGGGAAGCCCCCGCCCCCCTATTCGATGGACCCGAGGCGGAGGCACGCGTGGGTGTCGGCGCGTGCCTCTGAGGTGATACAGGGGGTAGTTGAACACCTCACTACCCCGTGCAGGAGACGAGGCCCGTACAGACCGGGCCAGCACTAGTGTGGGGCTGCGGAAGAATTTGGATTCCCGCGGCCCCGCGCGTGCACGTGCGAGGAGACACCGGGGTGGTTTTAGCCGGTAAGAGTCCGGCACACCCCTCCGCCTGTCCCCAGGCAGAGGCAGTCCATGAGGATTTCCCCCCCGTAAAAAAAAAAAAAAGGGTAGGTTAGGTTAGGTTAGGGGAGGTTAGGTTAGGTTCTACTACTACACTACTACACGTAACAACGTGTGACGTCATTCACATGGTTCACTTCGTTCGCCAAGTGAATGACGTCACACGTCCACCCACATAGCACCTACAACATGCACACCTACACACCTACCTAACCTAAACCGGGACAGTGAAAGTTTTCAACGAACGGTAAATACATTGCAATGAACAAAGGGAAGGGGACATTACAACGCATACACGCACAAAAAATTAATATAAAAGGGCATACAACCCACAAGGGAGCATCAGTATGTACGCAGCATACCACATAATAACAAGTATCAACGTAGAAGAATATTTAATCAGCGAAAATGAGCGACAGCGAACAAGTTCAAGACACTCAGTACATCGGCTCGGAGGACGAGATGGACCACAACACCACAGTGATGGACGACAACAAACACTGGATAGAAGACAAGGAGAACCACAAGCCGGGCCAAGCCGAAGAAGACACATCACAACAGAAATCGAACGGTCTGCGGAGGAAATTAGACGAGGCGACAGCTCATCACCAATCTCCGAAAACAACGAAACTTACAACGTCCATGCAAGAAGGGGTGACACCACGACCGACGACAACAGCAATTCATTGGATTGCTCAATGGGAGCGAGAAAATATATTACCAACAGAAATAAACTCAGTCCTTGGAAAGTCATCGCTGACCATAAAGGAACCAAGCGACACCATTACCATATCATTTATATCAGCACGGCAAAAAACTGGGGGTTTAACAGCAAGCTTGGCAAAGCTATCAGAGCAAAAGAATACAAATGTTCTGCAATTGCATGCATTCAGTGTCTTTTGGAGTACATTACTTCCGGCCCTGATCGTCATACATTTAAACAAATTCTCACAAGAAGTGATTACGAAATTGCAAAATGTGCAACTCATCAACTTGGTCTTAGAACTAACAAGAGAAAAGAAAATAACACTGAACATACCGAAAGGCGAGATAATATATATCCAGAACAAGGCACAACACGAGATATGCATGACAGACGAATGGGTGAACACACTTCTAGAACCGATGAAAACCTATTATTCCGTCCCGAATATGAATTATATAATATAATTATATAATATAATATCGACAACGAGGAATACGATGAATCTAGAGATGAATCGTATCCCTTTCCAAATAGATCCAGACTCAAATGTGCACAAAAGCATAATCAACTTACACAACAAAATCAAAAACTTGTGCTTTTCCTATGTGAAAACCAAGCTCTTGACGAAGGAGAGGCTCAGAAACTACTTTGCAGAACGCCTGAAGGGATTGCCATACAATTTACGAGAAACTTTGACGACAGACTTAAGACAGCAATATCAATTGCCAAGATTCTGGTATTTCAAGAATCAGCAGAACAGAGATTACAACGAGCGAAAACAAGATTAATAGCGTTAGACCCTACAGCAAACGATCCCACAGTAATATACGAAGGCGTCTCATTAATGGAAAGACTGCTAATGCAAAACAACATCGATCTATTTAAATTCGCGAGAGATACAAAAGAACACTTCTTCAGAAAAACAGGCAAAAAGAACAACCTATTCTTCTTCGGACCACCGAGCACTGGCAAAACAATGCTAATGAGATCACTAGTAGATATGCACTACAACTATGCAATATTAACAGGACTACAACCAACATCGGCATTCAACTTTGCAAATTTAGTAACAAGAAATGCATGTTTCATGGACGAGTGCAGACTCACCGACAACCAATTTGAACAATGGAAACTACTAGCAGGAGGACAAACAATGAATACAGAAGTTAAATATAAAAATCAACTGTTAATTGAAAACTGCGTATTGTACACGGCAAGTAATTACGAAATTGGTACTTACTTACAATGTGGCAACACCCACGATGCAATAGCAGAAAGAACAATTCAATATAACTTCTATCACAAAACTGAATTTATAAAACTAAATGCATTCATATGGGAAAAATTTTGGGAAAAAATATGGCAACGCGTCACTCTTCGAAGAGATCGAGCACAATATTAACGCAGCTCCAAATAATAATTACGATGACTTTTATGCTAATTATATCGACGACGACGATGACTTCGAAACCAGTATGCATTTAACTTGTGTATCTCGAATATAAAATAAATTACAATGTTATCAATAAATTAACATTTTAAATTTAAGTTGTATGCAGTCTGAATTTTAATTAAGAATTTTAATGTATATACATAAAAATGTCATGTTGACCTTTAAAAGTAAATGTCATGAATACCAATGAACGTTTTTAATTTACATAAATTAATAGCGTGCGAACAGGAAAAAACACGTTAGGTTTAAAGGGTTGAAAGTACCAGGCGCACATAAAACAAAGAAACATAACGATATATAACCAGTATGTCCGAGTCGGGCGACGCGGCAACCGGTTTCACATTACCTGGCTATAAATACTTAGGACCAGGCAACGACTTGGAGTTAGGAGAACCTACAAACGAATTGGATCAAATAGCAAAAACACACGACGAAGCATATAATAGAATAGAACAAGAATACGAGTATAAAATATCTACAAGTAATAACGAATTTGACAAAAAAAAAATTCGAAAAAGAAGCAACTAACGAAATAAAAAAAGCAGACGAAGAATTCTTAAAACAAGTATACGCATACTCACCAGAAAGTAAATACGACAAATTCGCAAAATTAGCGGCATTAGCAGGCATAGGCACTAAATATTTAGGAGAACGGGTATTAGGACGAATATATCCAAGATTCCGATCGGAATCGGCATTAAGGAGACTTCGATTACCGAAAACAATGGAAGGAGAACCATTAGTGAGTGGTCCCAACAAAATAGGAACTGGAGTCTACAATGAAACACACATTCATAATTATTCCTTCAAAAAATGTTTAATTTCCATATAAAAAGCTCATTATGCACATATAAAGTATACAAACCGAGTGCAGACTCATCAAACGGAGCAATTATAATAAAAACATTTATACATACGATACCATGGCATAAATTATTCATGTATTTAACGCACAAAGAATACGATGACATATTAACGGGAACGCACACAGCAAAAGTAAAAAATGTATACATGAAAATATACAATTTAGGAAACAGAACACCGTTCGTGGCATCATCTGGAAACGTTCAATATGCAAACGCAAACTCGCAAACAACTATAGGGATTTGGGAAAATATGGATGCACACGGAATGATAAAATTAGGGGAAGGAATAATACCAAAAACATTATACGGTTCAAGATTAGGAGAATTAAATGTACAAAACCAACATAGACAAATACCGGGAGAAAACCAAAGCGCAGCATGCCAAGGCAAATTCATTGACAATCGCTTAGAATATTGGTATCACAACGGAATAAACGACGGAACATCAACATTCCCAAACAGTGTAGAACAGTACTCTTATTTACCAGCAATTATTGCAAGTGCAAAAATATTTTATAACGCTACAAACTCAATAGGATTAATATATGAAAAAAGTTATACCCCAAAAGACGGAACATTTCATTTAAAAAATGACGCATGGCGATTTATGAACTACGATTATTTAAAAAACCGAAACCCAGTACACAATATAGTATTGAGAACGGGCGAACAAGTAGCGGTGCAACACACAGCAGCAGATCCCATAAAATATGAACTCGCAACAGTCGATAATTACTTATACAATAATTACAGAGACACGCCAGAATTGCACTTTATACCACCGGTAGGCATTGGAATATTACCACTGCTAAGCAACGACGGTAATCACGAAAACAGCATATTAAATATAATGGTAGAGATGGGAATTGAAGTCGAAACACAATCCCACGGGGGCAACGTACTCTTTACGGCAATGAGAAATGCACAACCGAACCCAACCGTTATGGGCTACATGACGATGAATCATCAGTTTGCGGAACTGATTGTAGGACATCAACCCATAACATCGAGCACAACGCAAACACTGGAAAGGCAACCCGAACCAACAAGCGTTGACGTGGAAATAGCAAGTAGAGTTAGAGCAAGAAGAGATGACGGAGGATACGATGACACTATTATAAGACAGGAACAGAGATTATTGCAGCAGGAAACACAAAGATTAGAAAGACAATTACAATACGACGAACGCATGCACAATGATGAAATAAAAGCCATAAAAGAAACAACAGAAAAAGCATTACAAGAAATTAAAAAATTAGAAAAACAATATAAAGACATGATAAGTCACAAACCACCACCACCGAAAAGACAACGCGAAACACCTCAACCACCACCACCACCACCAGCAGCACAACCACCGAGACCACCACCACCAAAATCACCAGAACCAGAACGAGCGTTTAATTAATTTAAATTTTAATTAAAACTTTGTACCATACACCAAAAATATTATTGTACCACACACCAAAATTTAAATAAAAAGATATTTAATATTCGAACCGCATTTTTATTGCATAAATTTACATATTACACATTACGAACACAACTTACGGACTATATGCCGAAGGTGATGGCGAATTCGCCGAATAAGGTGGAGGCGGCGACCGCGGTACAGATAATTCACGATCATTGACAGTATCATCATCTGAATCGGTGAACGTAGGGGACGACAGGAGACGACGAGGAGCCACAGGGACCAAACGAGGTACTCCACGTCCAGGGGGAGTCATAATAGGAGCCAACGGTAAACGACCACGAACAGAGAGGCCACGAAGCAATATCCCTCCGCGGACGTTGGCACGAGTGGGCCTGCAAAAGAGACCACCGTCAATCTATGGTTCGGTTAGGTTAGGTTAGGTTAGGGTGTAGTTGACTTAAGGGTAGCAAATATGAATTAAAAAATTGAAAAATAAATTTGGATAAAAGTGGGCCCCTGGCCCTGGGGTCCCGGCGACTGCGCCCAGGGCGCGATCATCAATGTATTCCCCATAGCAACCGATCCCAATATTAAAATTTGGAATAAATAATGAGATTAGGAGAATACAAGACTAGACAAATTTGACCCAATCCGAGCCAACAGGTTAGCCAGGTTAGCCTGTTGGCTCGGATTGGGTCAAATTTGTCTAGTCTTGTATTCTCCTAATCTCATTATTTATTCCAAATTTTAATATTGGGATCGGTTGCTATGGGGAATACATTGATGATCGCGCCCTGGTCGCAGTCGCCGGGACCCCAGGGCCAGGGGCCCACTTTTACCCAATTTTATTTTTCAATTTTTTAATTCATATTTGCTACCCTTAAGTCACCTACACCTAAACTAACCTAACCTAACCTAACCGAACCATAGATTGACGGTGGTCTCTTTTGCAGGCCCACTCGTGTCAACGTCCGCGGAGGGAGATTGCTTCGTGGCCTTTCTGTTCGTGGTCGTTTACCGTTGGCTCCTATTATGACTCCCCCTGGACGTGGAGTACCTCGTTTGGTCCCTGTGGCTCCTCGTCGTCTCCTGCCGTCCCCCACGTTCACCGATTCAGATGATGATACTGTCAATGATCGTGAATTATCTGTACCGCGGTCGCCGCCTCCACCTTATTCGGCGAATTCGCCTTCACCTTCGGCATATAGTCCGTAAGTTGTGTTCGTAATATGTAATATGTAAATTTATGCAATAAAAATGCGGTTCGAATATTAAATATATTTTTATTTAAATTTTGGTGTGTGGTACAATAATATTTTTGGTGTATGGTACAAAGTTTTAATTAAAATTTAAATTAATTAAACGCTCGTTCTGGTTCTGGTGATTTTGGTGGTGGTGGTCTCGGTGGTTGTGCTGCTGGTGGTGGTGGTGGTGGTTGAGGTGTTTCGCGTTGTCTTTTCGGTGGTGGTGGTTTGTGACTTATCATATCTTTATATTGTTTTTCTAATTTTTTAATTTCTTGTAATGCTTTTTCTGTTGTTTCTTTTATGGCTTTTATTTCATCGTTGTGCATGCGTTCGTCGTATTGTAATTGTCTTTCTAATCTTTGTGTTTCCTGCTGCAATAATCTCTGTTCCTGTCTTATAATAGTGTCATCGTATCCTCCGTCATCTCTTCTTGCTCTAACTCTACTTGCTATTTCCACGTCAACGCTTGTTGGTTCGGGTTGCCTTTCCAGTGTTTGCGTTGTGCTCGGTGTTATGGGTTGATCTCCTACAATCGGTTCCGCAAACTGATGATTCATCGTCATGTAGCCCATAACGGTTGGGTTCGGTTGTGCATTTCTCATTGCCGTAAAGAGTACGTTGCCCCCGTGGGATTGTGTTTCGACTTCAATTCCCATCTCTACCATTATATTTAATATGCTGTTTTCGTGATTACCGTCGTTGCTTAGCAGTGGTAATATTCCAATGCCTACCGGTGGTATAAAGTGTAATTCTGGCGTGTCTCTGTAATTATTGTATAAGTAATTATCGACTGTTGCGAGTTCATATTTTATGGGATCTGCTGCTGTGTGTTGCACTGCTACTTGTTCGCCCGTTCTCAATACTATATTGTGTACTGGGTTTCGGTTTTTTAAATAATCGTAGTTCATAAATCGCCATGCGTCATTTTTTAAATGAAATGTTCCGTCTTTTGGGGTATAACTTTTTTCATATATTAATCCTATTGAGTTTGTAGCGTTATAAAATATTTTTGCACTTGCAATAATTGCTGGTAAATAAGAGTACTGTTCTACACTGTTTGGGAATGTTGATGTTCCGTCGTTTATTCCGTTGTGATACCAATATTCTAAGCGATTGTCAATGAATTTGCCTTGGCATGCTGCGCTTTGGTTTTCTCCTGGTATTTGTCTATGTTGGTTTTGTACATTTAATTCTCCTAATCTTGAACCGTATAATGTTTTTGGTATTATTCCTTCCCCTAATTTTATCATTCCGTGTGCATCCATATTTTCCCAAATCCCTATAGTTGTTTGCGAGTTTGCGTTTGCATATTGAACGTTTCCAGATGATGCCACGAACGGTGTTCTGTTTCCTAAATTGTAGACCTTGCGATTTGGAGCCGCTGGCGTATCTCAACAGCGGTCAGGTAGCGGTTTCTCAAAATCTCCATAACAATAAAACGATCGTCCCGGGCCGATGTGTACCTTACGCCCCCACTGCCTGGCCTGCGGGTGTAGCGGCCTGTCTCCTGGTATCGTTTCAGTGAATACTGCATTGAGGACCGTGGTACGTTAAGCACAATAGCAACTTCACGCTGTGTCAGCCCTTGGTCAATTAATGCTACTGCTTGTGCAACTTGTGCTGGTGTTAATGGCATTTTTATTGGCTTTAAAGCACCTTTAGTTATTTAATTAAGACACAAGATCACAATAATTGAATAACCTTACAGTAAACTTTTCACAACACACAAATTTAAAATGTGAACTTAGTCGCTCAAATGACCCGATTCAACTAAAAATTAAAGAATTCGTCATGGTGCACTTAAACATAATGAATTACCCTCTTGAACTTGAGGGTAAACATTTTTTGACATACTTGCATAACAAACATTCATCAGAAACACTTAAAGCTTTTGCTACCGCGAGATAACCGCTTGGCCAAGTTTCCGTGCCGGTGAGTATATTAAGTCAATGACAAAACAAAAATTATTATTTATATATATATATATATATATATATAATACAAATAATCTATTGTTAAAACAAAAATTGTTTAGAATCACTAATCTATATTTAATGTTTTAAATGTGCCTGCTATTCCCATATTTTCGTCATTTAATTTATCAGTCTGTCTGTATTTTTCATTTGTCGTAGCTGCTTTCATTTTGCAGTAATATTCTTGAAACTCTTTTGAACTAACAACATCTATCCATTCTTCTGTAAGAAAGAATACGTTTATTATAGCACGTATAAAACACATAAATAACAAATTCTTATAGCATTTTATAACAAATATGAGTTAGAAAATAAAAATAAAATCTAATGAAATGAGGTTAGGATACGAAACTTTTTTTTATTAAATATAAGTGGGCAAACGAGCGTGCGGCTCACCCGATGGTGTCGACCGCAACCCATGAACAACTAAATCACCAGGGTTTGCAAATACGTTGCCGGCCTCATAAAAAAAGTAAGCAAGTTTCTTGAAGGTCCAATGCAGATGTCTTGGTAGCCAAAAACTTGGCCGAATGTTAATAATAAGATAGCATATTTGTCACCAGTTTTAAATTATATTTGGATAGGTAATACCTACCTTTTGTTCGGAACTTGTTAATTAAATTATTTATACTAAATAAATCAAATTCTTCATTCTTATCATTATTATTATAAGTATATCAAATTTAAATTATTAATATATACTAGCTGGCACCCGGCCCGTTGCAGCTGCAGAAGAAATAATTGCCGAAAAATCATTTTGAGCTTGAAAGAGTTATATTGTTATACATTCATTGACGTTGAATAATGCGTCCTTTAAAAAATATTTGTCATTAGGCTACGTGCGCCACCTACTGTAATTTTATTGTAGTATTTCCATAATATATGATGAACGGTAGGGCAGCACATAAAATACGAACAAACAAACATTTACTTTTATACATTAAACAAATTATTCATTTGTAAATTTAAATAATGTTTTAGTGTATTTTCTTTTGGCAATCCTGCTATGTAAGGCAATGAAAACAAGCTAATTTTGTATACATTTAGGTAATTAAGTTTTTTAAATTTATCTTTATAACTGTTTGTTGTTTATACTACATCTTCTAGCAACAAAAAATATTATTTTACTATTTGGACAAAATTTAGTAACTAGAGTTTTACTTAGAATTTTATTTAAGTTGAATCTGTGTGAGAAATTGTGTGATACGAGAAAAGTGTGGTTTGTAAGATGATGTTGTGACCAGGATTAAGAAACGAATGCTTCGGTGGTGTGAAAGAATGACTGAGGAAAGGGTGACAAAGCAAATTTATGTTGCAGAAGTAAACGGCAGAGTCGGAAAAGGACGTCCTAGGCGAAAGTATATCGACTAAATTGGCGATATAATGAAAATGGGCCAAATCAAGATTATTCTTAACCGACGAGCATGTACGCGTAGGTATATGGATGTGGAGGAGGCGAGAGAGGTGTGTTAAGATCGTGCCAAATGGAAGTCTGTAGTCTCTGTCTACCCCTCTGGGTGACAGGCGTGAGTGTTTGTTATGTATTATGTAATTTTATTAGAATTTACTAAAAATGCTCCAATTATGTATGAATTTGTAATTTTTGGTCCCTATAACGATTTATTTAAAATGATGTCTAGAGTTTTCCCATGTCATAGCAAAATAATGCAATTATCAGCGTCTAAGTGTCAACTCAGATCGATGTTTTATTAAGGAGTCAAAACGTTCCTCATTATATTTACATATTTTTACCAGATTATCTTTAGCAATTGTGTTCTTTTATTTCGTTTTGGGCTGATTTATATTAA
Source organism: Parnassius apollo (assembly GCA_907164705.1). NCBI lineage: Eukaryota > Metazoa > Arthropoda > Insecta > Lepidoptera > Papilionidae > Parnassius > Parnassius apollo. Next base: position 9,099,686 of record CAJQZP010001449.1, on the reverse strand, counting down.
TTGGACATGGTTTGAAGGGAGTTAGAAAGTAATAAAATTTCTGATTAAAGAACACTACCTCAGTCTCATAATTTTTTTAATGTTATCCACCTCAAATTACTACATATTAAGTTCGTACTATATCAAAGCTTTGTTATGATATTTAACTTTAATGTGAGCAATTAAACAGCAAGCTTTAAACTACTTTAAATTTTTAATACTCTTTAATTTTTAATACGGTTTTGTAAGAGTATACTAAGTTGTTTATGTAAATTATAGTCAATAGAAATAAACTAAAAGGAATATGTCTGTTCATCAATGTCAGGCACGAACGTTATGAAAAGGCTTTTCTGATTAGACAAAGCATGTCGAAAAAAGCTGGGCAATAGTTTAATGGAAGATATGATCTCTATTGTCGGATTTTAAATTTAAAGACCGTTTCTGCAACCATGTGTTAAAATTGCAAGAGTTGTTCCTGCATGAAATACTAGTAGTTGCCACTGTATTAAGTAAATTAAGCTTGAAAGTGACGTGTAACTTAATAATACTTTATATGTCGATGTCGAGGCTTCTGATGCCGGCTGGGGAAAAAGGAATGAAATATTGATGTAAACTGTATAATAATTATTAGCCAAAACTGTACAGCCCTAATTAGTCATTTAAAATTACGATCGAGCTTATTGTACATAATCTCTGTATAATATCTATATTCTGGGTGACTTTTTTATCGTCTGAAAAATATTATGGTGTTTTGTGTAAGTGGATTAGAAGCTACCCTCGAAATTATTTGTAAAATATAATCAATAGGCAAAATTTCTGAATATCCAACAAAATACTTAAAACCAATTTATCCTACTGCATTTGCGTAAATCTAAAAATAAATGTTATTTTGTAATCACTAATACTGTGTGTCGAATCACAAATTTTTTGTGTGTGTTTGAGTAGGTCCCTAGATGGCTTAGATTTACAATTATACCCGGTAGATAGAGCTGTTGTCCAGATCCAAAAATTAGATGTGTAAAGCCGGGGCGGGTCGCAAGTCTAATACAAAATTACACCGTCTAACTTATAAATCAAATATTTGTTATTGTCATCATCGTTCAATCAATAAAATAACTGTCCATGGTTAGATAACATGAGACAAGTTTTTTGGAACAGTATGTTGCTACGATGCATAGTTTTATATTCTAAAGAGTAGCGAAATTTAAAAGTTTCAATATATAAGGAATAAATAATGATATACCGTTATTGCAGTTTTTGAAAGTACAACTGAATAAGGCTTCTAGTTTTATTTGAAATTATCCCACCTTGAATGTAATTTATGGGCAAAAATGCTTTTGCCTACCGATCAACCCTTACGAATGTGTACGTGCGCAGTAAAATTAGTTAAAACGATGCATTATCACGCGGTTTAAACTAAAATGATAAAAAGGACAAACTTTTGAGTTTTTTTTATTAATCTTTCTTCATCATTTGCCTATATTAGTTATTCTGAACCTTATCTGTAAATTTTGCCTGTTATTGTAAACCCTGTATACGGAAATATTATTGCTGCTTTTGGTTAGCACTATAAACATGATGCCATAATTATGGAATAGGATTAAAATGTAAAACTTACTGTGCAATTTAACCATAGATCTCTCATTCCCACCTAGTTCTTTTGGTAATACATCTCTTTGGACAACCTTGTGCAGTGATTCCAAATCCTTGTGTATTTGAATGCGTCGACCTAATTTTGCACTGAGAACTTGTTTAAAAATTGCAACTAAGGCTTCCACAGTTTTTGAGGGTGTAATAACATGGAAAGCTTTTATTCTCATTCCGTAGCCATCCTGAAAAAGAAGCATGGTCTAATCTATACTAATATAATATAAAAAAGCGGTAAAGTGTTTTTGTTTGTTTACACACTAATCCCTGGAACCATCAGTATGATTTAAAAAATATAATGTCATCAAAAACATAACTTGTAAAAAAACAAGTCTCGGAACTCAGTTATACTACCTTAAAAAGTTGTGAGATCCATGTAATCCCAAGTTGGTTAATATATTCAGTCCCTACTTTAGGGTCTTTCTGTTTTAATTTATTACGTAATTAGCTAATCTGACAACATCTTAGAGTGACTATATCAATGTTAAAAATCTTATATCAAAATCTGCTCAGAAATGAGAAGAGCAGTTCATCAGTAGAATGTATGTGTGCTATAATTTTTACATTTGTAAATTACTAGCTGTGTTTCGCGATTTCACCGCATCCATCGCGATTTCCGCGTATATATATATATATATATATATATATATATATATATATATATATATATATATATATATATATATATATATATATATATATATATATATATATATAACAAAACACTGGAAGATATAACACACGATAACACAATAACGTACCGGATTAATATAAAGGTCAATGTTCACTTGGAAATAGGTTCAAGTAAAATCCATAGTAAAATATTATTTATATGTGCATATATATGTATATATATGTGCTATAATTTTTACATTTGTAAATTACTAGCTGTGTTTCGCGATTTCACCGCATCCATCGCGATTTCCGCGTATATATATATATATATATATATATATATATATAAACAAAACACTGGAAGATATAACACACGATAACACAATAACGTACTGGATTAATATAAAGGTCAATGTTCACTTGGAAATAGGTTCAAGTAAAATCCATAGTAAAATATTATCAATTACTTATTTTGATGAAATTAAGATTAAATAATCAAAAACGAATGTTAGACTATGCATAGACTATGCATAGCTTGCATGTTTGCGAAACTAAACACCAAAATAACACAACACAGTAGAATTAAAGACTTTAACAAAATACTGTGCTTACAAAAACAGTAGGTACTAATCAAAGTAGGTCATTCATAAAAGAAATATAACGATTTTTACAAATATGTGTTTACAGTTTACAATTAGTACAGATACCGTAATTATTACCATTTATCACAGAATTTTGTTTTACTGTTTTTTTAATTATAAGGGCTATCCCATTTGACACTATTCGTGTTCGCAAAGAGTCGAAATTGAAATTTAAAAATGCGTATTTTTTAATGTAATATAGTATTAATATAATATAGTATTAATTTAATAAGTAATGATTAAAAAAACTTTTATGTTTATCTAACAAACTCAGCATACAAATATAATAAAGCCACATTAAAAAAATGTGTTTTTAATAATAACTTATTTATATTTTGCCCACTATAAAATTTAAAAAATGCTTCTTATCATGTAAATATTTTTTTATAATATGGGCCTGTGCGAGTGGAAAGTTGACGACCTCTTAATTAAAAACGGACCTAGTTCAGCTACTGAGGGACCACTAGTAATAATAAATCAGAATAGTATAACAATCCACTCTAATGTAGGTACGTCAGAATAACATTACACTTTTTCATTTCACCGTAATCGGTTAAGTTATGTGAACAGCCTCCTTTATAATATTCCAGTGTGTGACATAAGAAACACCATAACACACGTAACGAACCGGAACAAACACACTCGAAAATTCAAAACTCAACAATGAATACCGGTCATAAATCATGCGCGATTTACTTAATAAAACTTGACATACACTGGTAATTGATTATAAATTTCGAATCAGGAACCTAGTAAACGATATCTTTGTACTTCTCATGTAGAATTCACATATACACTGCCCGAAATTTGTGCTCTAAATTATGGAATTTACAATTGTTTACGGTCACGACTACAAATGAAAAAAATATGTCAAAACTGACATTTGACAGTAAGCCTGCGACATTGCCTCATCGAAATTAGGTAAATAATGTTGTTTAATGTTGAAAACAAAAAATCTACCGCATATCCAAGCGGAGTAACACACTGGATAACTTTTGGAGACACAAATTAGAATAAGATTTTCTTCCACTAGCATTGTATTATTGCAATAATTTATACATAATCACACGGCATCTTTATTGCTTTCAAAGTAAACTACAATTTTAAAACCATAATGTCATATTATTTTATTGTGTTGCATTTTTTCGTCCCGTAAGTTGATAGGAGACAAATAAATTTTGTATGCAGCTTTATTTTGTTGATTCAAAAATATTTATTATTTTTATACATTATTCTAAACATGATTATCAATGTTTTATTAATTAATAATATTATCATACTTTTTGTTAGCGTATGGTATTCACAACCAAACATGGGCTCACTCAAAACTTTGAAAATTACATTTTTTTACGATCTTACCATATATATATATATATATGTGTGTGTGTGTGTGTGTGTATGTATGTATGTATGTATACATACACGCAGTAGTTACCACGCTCGGCAAGCGGGTTGGTAACCGCAGTTTTTTTTCCATTTCTATCCGTTATTAGGAAGAAGCTGCTACCCATAACTTGATTTATTTACCTCTGTTACCTGGTAGGTACGACACCCACGGAACCATTTGGGGTAGTGGATATTCATACACTGCCACTACACAGTCAAAAATATACTTACAGTTAATAATGTAAAAAGTTGACGCAATTGAACAAAGTCCAGTACTTTTAGTAGTTCTACTAGATTGGTCTCCAAATAATCTAATACTATTATTATACCTCTGCAATAATCATGGGCTGTTACATATTCTACCGTCTGCAAATAAAGGTAAAAACTTTTAAAAAAGTAGTAAGTAGCAAATAGTAACTTTAACTTAGATATATCTAACACACACTATAACCGACTTAAGTATGTAACTTTATAACGTATTATTTTATTAATTTTAGTCGTTTTTATAGAATAAGTATGACAAACGAGTTACCCGGTGGTAAGCGGGTGCTGAGGCCCATAGACATCTAAATTTATTCTCAATTAAGAATCAAAATGCATATGTCACCCCTGAGGACTAAGGTGTTGAATTGTTTCCAGTAAAAAGGGTTTCCGATTCTCTACACTAACTATACGAAACTCAGCATCATTAAGCTGCTATTTTACGTTGGTATTCTGTGAGAGCGTGGTCCTTTCCCGGTTGAGCCGACCCATTCGTTCTACAACCATAAAATAGCTGCAGCTTGGCTCCACCACATAAATAACGTAGTATTTTAAAGTCGGTTTTCACTTTTTATTAAAAGTTTAATTTTGTGAGACTTTTGAGTGGAATAAGGAAATGTCGTTTATATAGTTTCATGATAACTTCATTTATTCATTCGTTTAAACAATTAAATAATACACCAAGTTGCCTCTTTGGAACATGCATTGATTGTTTATAATTGGAATCACTGTGTTGGCTTGCTATTTAGTTACTTAGCCTATGTTTTTTTAGATACATTTCTTTCCTGCTTTAATTGATAGTTCAGTAGAATTGCTTTTTTTGTTGTTTAGTACTGATTTTATTATTTAAGAGGTTAACTGGTGGGAAATTGTGTCACGATTTCCTAATATTTAAATCATTGATTTCAGTATTTTAGTTTTATTTTTTATATATTATCGATAAATATTTTTATTTTAATCGTTTTCTATTTTTTTTTTTATTTTTTTATATCGGGTATATTATGCAATTAACTTATCATGTCTGACTCTAACTCTTTTTATTCTATTGAGTCGAAGAGTTCTTTTGTATCTGTTGATGATCACATAAATTATAGTGTGCCCTCTTTAGGTAGCCAATTAAATAGCATTTTTCACTTTTATGATAAAACGTTAAATGTTTGCCATATTAACGCACAAAACATTCCCAGACACTTTTCTGAGCTAGAAGCATCATTCTCTAATAACAATATACACGCTATATTAATTTCAGAAACCTGGTTGAAACCGTCTTTACATTCGGTATTGTATCCTCTTCCTAGGTTTGTGCTGATCAGGAATGATTGTATAGGTAAAGGAGGAGGTGGAGTTACAATATATCTCCATGCTTCAATTTCTTACAAAATCGTATTAGCATACCCTTCTCCTTATACTGATTCCGTTGAATTCCTTTTTATAGAACTAGAAGTAAAGGGCTCAAGGATGATTCTTGGAGCAGCGTATTGTCCTACTTCCACTGACTACTTCGCCAGTTTAGAAGTGGCCCTTGATAACATTGGTTCTAAGTACGTTCACTGCATAATCATGGGAGATTTCAACACGGATTAATTGAAAAATTCGATCCAGTCTCAAAAGCTTCATAAAATCTTTGAGTCTGTCAATCTCAACATTCTTTATTTAAAGGAAACTCATCATAATATCGACACTGATGACTCTCTGATTGATCTCAATATAGCTGACGTGGATAAAAGTGAATGCCCTCTGACAGGGTGCTATCATATACAACTTTATGCATCATTTACTATGCAACTTGAAACGCCGGGATTTTCCCGCCATGACCTTATTTATGTATCATACAACCTATCATTAAACCTCCCAAATATCGACCTACTGTACTGTTCCTACGTAATTTTAGAAGAACTAATATGGATAAGCTTTTGAAAAACGCATCGCTTATAGATTTTACGCCATTAGCAACTTCATCCACAGTAGACGATAAGGTAACAATTTTTAATAACATAATTCATGTTTTGTATGATAACAATGCTTCCGTACGTAAACTAAAATTACGACATCCACTAGCTCCCTAGATGACTGAAGAGGTACGGAATACAATGACTAGGCAAAATTGAGCCTTTGCTCGGTTCAAGAGGAGTAGATCTGAGAAAAACTGCTTGTCTTTTAAGAACTCCAGAAACAAATGCAATCGGATGGTACGTTCTGCAAAACCCTGATTTATCCATAGCAATATAAGTAATTTTTCGCCAGCTGATTAATGTGTGGAAATTCCTTAGTTATCCAGGTGTGGGTAAAACACCATCTCTGGATTGTGGTTAATCTCTTTCTCACGATGCATTAAATCTTAATTTTCATCTTCAGCTTTTGCATTGGTCCTTTCAATTCGATCGAATCGAATATCGCCTATTGTACCGATATTAAAAGATGATGGAAATTTACGTCGTGAGGTGAGCTAGTACAGCAATTCTCAGAGAAAACTATTGCCTAGTACACTTGCTTCCAAAAATAAGAAAAGCAAAGTATTTTTCAAAACTAGATATTAAATACGCTTTCCATCAAGTTTAGCTGCATCCCAACTCTAGATATTTAACAAAATTTGCAACTTCTAGTGGAATTTACAAAGATAAAAGACCTACGTTTGGAATCACATGTGCACCAGAGTTGTTTTAAAAAATCTTAGAAGAAATGTTGATAAAATGTGAAGGTATAATTATTTTATTGATGACGTTTTAATTTGGGGCAACAGTGGAGAAGAACATGATTTGCGACTTTCACAAGTGTTAGATGTCTTAAATGAAAATAGTGTCCCTGCGAAATAAAGAAAAATTTTTGTATATAGTGCAAATAGTTAAATTTCTAGGACACGAATTAATACCTAAATATATAAATAATTTGATAATCTAAATTCATTTATATTAAAAGTATAACCGAATTTAGATTATCAAAAATGATTGAGGAGTTACGAAGTATATTAGTAAAGTACATAAATAAATGGATTTTTAAACTAGCTACAATTAATGGACCGTCAAAAGAATTACTTAGATTGAAATTAGAAAAAAGGCTACCATAAACAAACACTGGAGAGAAAAGCAGGACTATGCAATTAGGTCTCTCAAAAGAAATCAACAAAAATAGAAACCTTAGGATATTATGACGTCAAATACAAGACCCAAGTTATAGCAGATGTGAGACCTGTAAGACTAGGAGCTGTTTTGTACCAAACAAACAGATGAAAGGGGTCCATGAATCATTGGCTGTGGGAATCAGACGTTAATAAATTGTGAAATAAAATACAATCAAATAGAGAAGGAAGCCCTTGCTCTTATTTGGGCAATGGAACATTTTAACACATTTCTTTTCGTAAAAAATTTGATTTAATCACTGACCATAAGCCAATGGAATTCATATATAGTCCTAAGTCTAAGCCGTGTGCCCGCGTCAAAAAATGTGTTGTGAAATGTTTACTGCCTCTTACGTCTTTGATTCTATATCCACTTTGTCTAATGCATCTCCCATTGTTAAAATCTTATTTCTGAGCTTTACCGATGAGCCTGACCGATTTCTATTATTTCATCGTTAATGTGATAATCGGGATCATCAAATTTGCATATTTAGTCAAGATTTTTTTAGAGTTAAGCTAAAAAATTAACAATATGTGTGACTGCGTGGAGAATGTGTTCTAGAATATTAATAATCATGGGTCTACTAATATCATCGCAACCGACAGCCTTGGAATTTATAGCCAGAAGAGTCTTTCTAATTTCATCCTGATCTACAGGATTAAAAAGAAAGAATGATATGTGAGGAGACGGAATTGAAGCTATGTAAGCGACTTTTGAGATCGAATTGAAAGGACCAATGCAGAAGCTGAAGACGAAAATTAAGATTTATTGCATCGTGAGAAAGAGATTAACCACAATCCAGAGATGGTGTTTTACCCACACCTGAATAATTAAGGAATTTCCATACGTCAATCAATTTTCATCTTCAGCTTCTGCATTGGTCCTTTCAATTCGATCTCAAAAGTCGCTTACATAGCTTCAATTCCGTCTCCTCACATATCATTCTTTCTTTTTAATCCTGTAGATCAGGATGAAATTAGAAAGACTCTTCTGGCTATCAAATCCAAGGCTGTCGGTTGCGATGATATTAGTAGACCCATGATTATTAATATTCTAGAACTCATTCTCCCCACAGTCACACATATTGTTAATTTTTAGCTTGACTCTAAAAAAACTCTTGACTAAATATGCAAATTTGATGATCCCGATGATCACATTAATAAACGAAATAATAGAAAGATATGCATCGGTAAAGCTCAGAAATAAGATTTTAACAATGGGAGATGCAGTGACATTAGACAAAGTGGTTACAGAATCAAAGACATAAGAGGCAGTAAACATTCAATTAAAAAGCTATAAACATTTCAATAAATCAATCCATAAAACTAGTAATACAATCCTATCGTAAAATACCTATTCTAATCGAGGGAAATATAAAAAGGAAGATAAAGAAGTTATTAGATGCCGAAGTAGATGAATTTACAGGTATCGCCTATTGTACCGATATTAAAAGATAATGGAAATATACGTCGTGAGGTGAGCTAATACAACAATTCTCAGAGAAAACTATTGCCTAGTACACTTGCTTCCAAAAATAAGAAAAGCAAAGTATTTTTCAAAACTAGATATTAAATACGCTTTCCATCAAGTTTAGCTGCATCCCAACTCTAGATATTTAACAAAATTTGCAACTTCTAGTGAAATTTACAAAGATAAAAGACCTACGTTTGGAATCACATGTGCACCAGAGTTGTTTTAAAAAATCTTAGAAGAAATGTTGATAAAATGTGAAGGTGTAAGTATTTTATTGATGACGTTTTAATTTGGGGCAACAGTGGAGAAGAACATGATTTGCGACTTTCACAAGTATTAGATGTTTCAAATGAAAAGAGTGTCCCTGCGAAATAAAGAAAAATTTTTGTATATAGTGCAAATAGTTAAATTTCTAGGACACGAATTAATACCTAAATATATAAATAATTTGATAATCTAAATTCATTTATATTAAAAGTATAACCGAATTTAGATTATCAAAAATGATTGAGGAGTTACGAAGTATATTAGTAAAGTACGTAAATAAATGGATTTTTAAACTAGCTACAATTAATGAACCGTCAAAAGAATTACTAAGATTGAAATTAGAAAAAAGGGCTAACATAAACAAACACTGGAGAGAAAAGCAGGACTATGCAATTAGGTCTCTCAAAAAAATCAACAAATATAGAAACCTTAGGATATTATGACGTCAAATACAAGACCCAAGTTATAGCAGATGTGAGACCTGTAAGACTAGGAGCTGTTTTGGTACAAACTGATGAAAGGGGTCCCAGAATCATTGGCTGTGGGAATCAGACGTTAATAAATTGTGAAATAAAATACAATCAAATAGAGAAGGAAGCCCTTGCTCTTATTTGGGCAATGGAACATTTTAACACATATCTTTTCGAAAAAAATTTGATTTAATCACTGCCCATAAGCCAACGGAATTCCTATTTAGTCCAAAGTCTAAGCTGTGTGCCCGCGTCAAAAAATGTATTTTGAAATTACTAGCTCACAGATATAAGAAGAAATATAAGCCAGGAAATACAAATGTTGCATATAGAATAATAAAATAGAAGGAAATATAAATGTTGTATACAGGACGACTATATATGCCAAACAGTACAATTAGCAAAAATATGCCATTTCTCTGCCAGATATCATTTCACAATCTGAAAGTGACTTAAAAATAACGAACGTAAAAAACGAACCTTATAAAAATCAGTGGAATGAGTCAGTGAAGGACTTTAAAATTTTTGAAAATGAACTTTGTTTTTATGACAATATTCTCTTGAGATGAAATAAAATTGAAATTCCTAACAAACTAAGGAAATAAATAATAGTAGCAGCTTATGAATCGATGAAGTAAATGAAAGCTTTAGAACTAGTCAAGAAGTGACCACAGATTGATAAAGATTTCGAGATTTTGGCCAAGAGTTGCAAAGGTTGCTCTTTTGTGGGACTGCCAAATCCACCTAGTCCAATCACTCAATCCAATATCACTTTGTTATAAAAAACAATCGTATGGTTAATACGAAATTGTTTATAAGAATGATCGTGCGTGCGTGCGTGCGTGCGTGCGTGCGTGCGTGCGCTTGCGTGCGTGCGTGCTTGCGTGCGTGCGTGTGGGTGTGTGTGTGTGTGTGTGTGTGTGTGTGTGTGTGTGTATGTGTGTGTGTGCACGCGTAAGCATGTAATATAATAAACGTGATTTCTCGGATTTCTGATGGTTTAATAGGTGTAATTTGTATTTAGTGTTCAATTATTTAACTGTCTACAGATTGCGTATAGGCAATCTGTAGACAGTTTACCCCTGACAAGACATTTTAGTTAAACGTCTTGTCAGGGGTCAAGCCCGCCGCATAGATTCCCGAATGCAATGAGATGTGGGATAGGAAAGGGACTAGTAATTGGTTGATGTTGTCCTGTTAGAGCGTGAGATGAACAAGGTGATGTTCATTTTCACCACCTGCACCGGGAACATTCAGCAGATGACGCAGACGCAATGGATTTGATAGGACCACTACCAAGAAACTTGATACTTTGATACTTTCTGGTAGTAATTGACTATAACAGTCGTTACAAATAAATCAAGATAATAAAAATCATCAATATTTTACAAATAAAAAAAAACTAAAAGAGATATTTAGTGGCCTCGGTTACCCAGTTTCGATAAGTGAGGATAAAGGGCGCTAATTTACAAGTGAAGAATTTAAAAGATTCTGTTCTGAGTGTGGTATCAAATCGTTAAATTCAATACCATATTGGTCCCAAATGAATCAGAATCAGTCAACTTTAAAAAAAAGATTTGAAGGAGATATTGTATGAATATCCGATGATGTATAACTCTACTCCACATTCAGTAACAGGGAAATCACCATCAGAACTTTTCTTTAATTGGCAAATTAGAGACAAAATACTTATGTTATAAATATCAAGAGCAAAGGAGACTATTCAGAAATAAAGGATCGAGATAAACTACAAAAATAAAAGGGTAAAGAATATGGAGACCGGAAGAGAAGAGCAAAAAATTCAGAAATAATAGGAGGAGATAAAGTTTATTTAAAACATATGGAAAGAACAAATAAATTTAGTGCAAAATACAGACCTACGCCACACGTTGTGGAGAAATTAGTAGACAAAGGACGAAGATTACGGAGAAACTTTATACATTTAACGAAAATTAAGGGAACCTAGAGCCGTGGTAGCTCAGATGGTTAGCGCTCGTTGTAAATTTCACAGTACGCGAGCAAACCGGGTTCGATCCCCGCCGGCACCAATGAAATTGTTAATTGCAATTTTAAGTGCTGATTTACCATGTGCTCGGCGGTGAAGGAAAACATCGTGAGGAAACCTGCATGTCAGAGAAATAAGAAAAAAATATTTCGAAGACATGTGAAGTTCACCAACACGCATTGGGGCAGCGCGGTGGACACTTCCTTGCCCTAAAATCCTCTCAGAAATGAGTTGAGGCCTGTGCTCAGCAGTGGGACGTATATAGGCTCCAACTTCACTTTTAATTTTTAAGGGAAGCTGGAACTCCATCCTTGGAAATGGAAGGAAAGATTTTAACAACGCAAATTTATGAAAAAAAATAAATTAAAAATTAGAGTAATTCGTTCCTAAGGAAGGGATGTAGTGTTTGTGTCTATTTAATAGATTCAATACACTGTCTCATACACAAAAGTATTAAGGGTAGCACGTCATTCATGCACTGAGTACTGCCAGTCAATTGCTTTGTGGAGCTCACCGAGGCAGGAAGTGAACCCAGAGAGATTTTGTGTAATAGTGAGTAAGTGTTAAGTGTTGTGAATATTAAATTTCTATTCTATTCCATTCTATTAAAGTTCTACAGGTACTCATGCACCGACTCCTACTGGACTAAAAGGAATATCACAAAATAAACATGCTCCGTATTGTTTTGAATTTGGAGTACTTTAAAAAAACTAATTGGTCTTCCTATAATGAATAACTATAGCGAAATTATAGGATATTTTGCTGTTTATTTACATCAAACGGAGGTGTTTGTAAACGGTTTTGAAGAAGAGGACTATAGAGAAGATTTTGTATAAGTGTGTAAAGTACAGAGTTAATGAACATAACACATTTCGGTATTATTTTCAAATCTACAAAGTTTATTTTATATAACAGGTCAAAAAATGCGTCACAGTCGCATACTAAAATGTCAAAAATTTACCTAATTCCTACTCAACATATTGAAAATTCCGAGTAGGTAGTCTAATGTTAATTAGGCTAAATATTGAACGATCTGCTAGTTTCCTGAGTTAGATGTTTAGATAATATTAACTATTAATCACAGATACGATGTAAGGTATGGAGGTAGAGTTTGTGCAGAGGCAGGAAGCAGTACAGTCGAAAATGGGTAGGTACAGAATTTCCATATAAATTTCATGTAAAAGCTCAAAGTATATTAGCGCTTTTCGCTAACCAACCACTAAGGATAGTTTATGCTATTTCAGATGGTGCATTTTTATATATATAGAATTTTTAATTTTAAATGTAAAACACGGACATCTTGGCTATTTAATGAATACTGTTAACTTAATTAGCGGAGAACAACATAGACTGATTTCAAAGTTCATTTTCCTGTATAATAAGTGCCATTTAGAATTTATATGCCATATTATTGTTTGCCATAGCAGGTGTTATATCCACTGATAGCGGCCATCTTTATTTATTCGCATAACAATGAATTTTAATCACTCAAAGACTTACGATAAGGTACATAGCGACATATCATTGAAACAACGTCAAGTAAAAAAGTTGAAACTGGTTATTTTTTATTATTATGCTTTTTTAAAAAGTAAGTGATAAAAACCTATACACGTTGTAATGAAATATAGATAACTTCATAATTCTTCGGATTTACGTAAAAGGTTATTTTATATCGTGTGAGTACGTTTGTGTAAAGTTATTGCGGAACGATTAATGTTGAACGTCAAAAGGTTTTTCTTAGATTCAGTTGACTATAGTTGTGAACAATATTTCTATAAAAGTTGTGTATTACGTATGTGCCGTAGCATGTTTGGCGACGCCTCTGTAGCTAGCCAGAGAGCCTGCTTGTAAACAAAACGTGTACCGCACACCTGTGCGTTACATTTGCAGTGGCGCTCGTGTGGCTACTTATTTTGCTTGTATAAAACGGACGGAGCGGACACCGTTAATTCGTGCTAACGAAATTTATTATTATATTAAATTTATTATTATACGAAAATTATTATTCTTAATATATATATATATATCCTACATCCGAAGTAGGATTAAGGCTTAATACCCTCTAATCGTAATACCTTCCTTCATATACACGAAAGGATCAAAACCAGACAGTCTTTCTTTTCAACAAGTAATCACGACTATGTCACATCAATTCATCATGGATAAAAGCGAAGACAGCAATTTTAAAATTGTGTTTACAAGACACTACATCATTCGACCCTTCTGCTTGTTCATTATCTTAACCGCCTATAAATGTATATTTTAATAATATTACATATTATTTTTTATTTTGCCTTATCTGAAACATTCCAAACTGTAATGAAATGACTGACGATCACTGGAACATTTTATATAGGTGCTAAGATATTTGACGTTTTTGTGAAACGTTCCGTATTCGAATATGTAAGTATATACGTGTTAGAGCCATGGTGCAGCTATATCATGGTTGTAGCACAAATGGGTCAGCTCGACTGAGGTAGGACCACGCTCTCACAAAATAGCAGCTTAATGTTTAGTTTTTCGTATGGTGAGTGTAGAGAACAGTGACCCTTTTTACTGGATAGGATCTTTCATCAACATGTATCATATGTTACAAACAGTGGTAGAGTCACGTGGCAGCTTTTGCTGTCACATGGATGGGCTGGCTTGAAGCGGGGTGGTACCACGACCTTACAGAAAACCAGCGAGAAGTAGAGATTTACCTCTGCGTTCGGTTTGGTGAGTTCAGATCGCCAGAGGCCCAATCCCCCATTAACATGGTAGCGAAATCAATCAAAAAACTATCCTAGGAGAGCACCAACACCCCTGGTGATGAAAAATCCCTTGCTGAGCATCCACGACCAAGTTATCCTACTCCTATTGCTCGTGGGTGCTCAGGCTACCCCGCGTATTCTGGGGGGAAGGGGGCACAATTCTACCTGCGACTAAAACTGCTCGGGGTAAGCGGATCAACAACACTAAGACTGCCATGATATCCATGACTTTTTGCAACATCAGGGGACTTAATTCCAACCTTAACGCTGTTCACTACCATCTGGAGATAGCGAAGCCGGCCTTGCTCTTTTTAACCCTTCAAGTGCCATAAAAATCCCAGATCCCACAGGCTCCCGGCAACACACGCCAAATGGCTTGGTTCACGTTTAATTCTTCATGCGGAGAGATCTTTTAATGACTTTGCCTTGGCATATGGTCTGACACAACTGGTTACATCGTCTACGCGGATTCCAGATGTGGAAAATCATATATCTTCCCTGTTGTAACTACTGCTGACCTCTCATTCGGACGGATATCAGGTTCCGTCGACGCCACTCTAAGTTTGTTAGACCATTGTCTTAGCCGGAGTGCGGTACCAGTCACATTAACGTCAAGCTTACATTCTGCAGGCTGCCACCGTGTTTAGCGGCTGATTGTGATAGGATGCGTTTTTTTGCATCCTGCCCTTGTAGGTAAGTTTGTTCCTCGCCGAACGATCCCAGCATTGTTGCTGATTCTGTAGCGGACCTGGTACTTCAGGGTATGGAACTTTTTATTCCACCTTCTGTGGTGATCCATCGGAGGCAGATCTTAGCCGTGGTTTGGTCGACCCTATAAAATAACATCACGCTATAGGCAGGAGTGCTACCGGGCCTAGGCTGACGCATCAACGTCATGGGATGTAAGCACCGAACACATCGACAGAATTGTCGAAAAACTAGTTCACCTTTCTTCGAGAACCCGTGCATTTCTGTCTCTCTGAAAAACTGTCCAAGGGAACTTCTGTCAGTCATCTCATTCATCTCTGGACAGAGAGGACGACTGGCCCATGCCACAAAGGAGAAGGTCGATCTGTTGAGCTCTCTCTTTGCGTCTAACTTGACTCTCGATGATGGTGGGAGCACACCGCAAACCATCCCGCGGTGTAAGTGCTCCATGCCAGATGTGCGGTTGACACAGCGCTGAGTTCACAAAGCACTCCTCTCCCTGGGCGTCAGCAATTCGGGTGGACCTATTGGAGTCCCTCCCATTGGGCTGAAGACGTGAGATCCGGAGTTGGTACCGGTTTTAACGCATCTTTTCCGGTACTCCTACTCCCATGGTGTAGTTACGAATTCATGGAAGACAGCTTTGGTCCACCCGAAACCTAAAAAAGGCGACCGCTCAGAGCCGTCCCACCACAGGCCTATTGCTATTACCTCCCTGTTTTTCAAAACAATTGTAAATTGCCAGCTCATGAGATACTTTGAGGATCACCAGCTGATTAGTGACCGCCAATACGGTTTTCGTCGTGGTCGATCAGCTGGTGATCTTATGGTCTACCTGATTCATATGGGTGGAGGCAGTAGAGTTCAAGGGGAGGAATTAGCCGTAAGTTGGGACGTAGCGAAGGCCTTTGATCTGGTCTGGCACAAAGCGCTTCTTTCGAAGTTTCATTTCTATGGACTTCCCGTGAAATTGTGCAATTGGATCATCAGTTTTCTTGCTGATCGGAGCATTAAGTTCGTAGTAGACGGTGCATGCTCTGAATACAAGGCTATTAACGCTGGTGTGCCACAAGGCTGTCACCAACGCTGTTTCTTCTGCATATCAATGATATGTTGCAAACTGCTAACATTCATAGCTATGCAGACGACAGCACTGGTTACGCTTTATACACCGGCCGTGCCAATATTTCCCAGGAAAACATCGCCGAGTACTGATACAAACTTGTGTCTAAAGTCGAGTTTTTGCTGAACATAGTTTTGGATTGGGGGCGAATAAATCTAGTCCAGTTTAATCCCTAGAAGACATAAGTTTGCGCGTTTATCGCTAAAAAAAACGCTTTATCGCATCTCCTCAGTTTCCAGGAACTACCCTTACTGCCTCAGCTAGCATGGGAAACCACGCCGTCAACATACATTTGCACTTGGAGGGTAAGTCCGAATTTGCCTCTAAAAAGCTTGGCGTGCTCTGCAGAGCAAGACAGCACTTCATGACGGCACATCGCTTGCAACTTTACAAAGCGCAAGGGGGGGCCTCACATGGAATACTGTTCTCATCTCTAGGTCGGACACCTCAGTGTCAGCTTCTTCCACTTGACTGCATCCAGCGCAGAATGGTTCAAATCATCGACGATCGTGTTCTTTTTGATCGACTCGATTCAATGGCACTGCGTAGGGATGTCTTATGCCTTGCGTTTTCTATCGCATCTACTACGTGGAGTGTTCTGAGAAATTGTTAAAATTAGTTCCAGCTGCCAATTTTCCGAACGGATAACGCATTAAAATTCACGATACCATCCTCACCAACTGGATGCTTGGCGATCTACCACTGTGCGTTTTACTAGGAGTTTTCTTCCTCGTACAACTTCTCTGTAGTTCATTGTTTACCACCGGCGATATTTCCGAACTGATACGACTTAGGGACTTTCAAGAAAAAAGCTTAATCCTTTCTAAACGATCGGCAAAGCAACTGCAATTCCTCTGGTGTTGCGGTTGTTAATTCATGGGCGGCGGTAGTCACTTATGTGAGCCGCATGCTCGTTTGCCCCTCTTCTATAAAAATATGCATTTGGATTATTAATCGAGGATAAATGTAGATGATTATGGGCTACAGTATCCTCTTACCATCAGGCGTAATTAAATATTGCCTACCGGATGCAATTTAAAACTAAACAAACACAAGAATTTCATCACAAAGAATGAATCTAAAAAAAATCAAATTTCAATTGATTTGTTTATATAGAGTTTATGCAGTCGAAGAGAGTTGCTGTTAAAGAAGAGAAATACATCTTCTTCACTTAAAAAAATATAAAAATGTAGTTACGATTACACTAGGCGATTACAAGTATTATGAAACTCAAATTCAGGTTTGAAATGAGGAGACTAAAGTACTTACCGCAATTATCAATCGAAAGTAATTCATAATATCGTCATCAAAACGTTTTCCAACATTCTTTAATAAGTAAATTCTGTAATAGTCATCAGTCATCTTAGGTAAAAAACCATCCCATCTGAAAGTGGATTTTAACCATATTAGTAAGCTTTCGCAATTGCAGACACGCTTCTTCGTCATCAATAAAGAGTTAAACCAAGATATTACCGTAATATACGTATTGTGACTGCGCATTATTATAATTAATAAATAATAATTAAATTATAATAATTAAATTATTATAATATTTTAAACAATTAAAATGCATTTATAAGCATAAAGTTAAAACATAAAGTTATAATAAAGTAGGCTTAATATTGGCTTAAAAAATCAAAAAATATTCAAAATATATTAAATAACAGAAATTCAAGTCAGTTCGAGATTGTATTACAATAAGAAAGATAAAAATTAAATAAAATTGGAAAATTGTTCAAAAAATTTAAAAGTTATTAAGCGTGTTTTTGTAATACTGGGAGAGTGTTCATATAATGATTGCTACAGTATAAGAGAGCTGCCGGAGACACCTACAGTCATACTTATAAACACATCAAACAGAATCTAGGGATAATTTATAATTCATCAATTATCTAAAAATTGAAGAATTTTCAGATATATTAAATGGAAGAATGATAAATTATTATAAGGTTTTTAATAAAAAATAAAACACATATTGTATGATTTTTGTTTTAAATAAAGATAATAATTATTTTGATCGCCGTAGAAAATCAGTATGATAAAAAAGTCATGTCTCCAAAACTAATATAATGATGAAAATAAAAAAAATCTTATTAAAAACTAATCGTCTAATTGTCTAATTAAATCTAATCAGTTTTACCACCTCCTACATAAATTACACATTAGCATCAATTGTTTTTACTCAAAAAAATTTCACATTGTCAATGTCTTGCTGTATGAGGTCCCATGTTCTTTGCAATTGTTCGTAAAGTTGTTCTTTCGTCATATTTGGCGGGAAATCTCTCAAAGCTTTTCGTTGTAACATGTCCCAAGCATGCTCGATAGGATTTAAGTGGGGCTACTGTGCAGGCCAATCCAAAACTTGATTATCGTGGTCTCGGAGAGCTACCGACACCAGCTACGCCGTATGGAAAGGAACATTATCGTGCATAAGTAGAAATTCCTGGCCTGTTTGGATTCTGTGTGGAAAAATAACAGGCTCTACTACCTCCCCGTGGTATATTTGTGCAGTCATGCTACCTTGGATCCAACGAGCTGGGTTGGTACGCCAAGAATAATTCCTGATTCACCATGATTGTCCCACCTTGGTATGAGTGGACCTCTTCTGGTGGTCCTCCCAGAGTCTTTGTAGTAGTTGCATCGCTGTGATATTGGGTTGTGTTGATATTGTGATATGGGTTGTCTCTTGGCGTTGACGTAATCAATTTACTAAAAATTTTGCCGCCGTATTTTGTTTTCGTTTTGTTTCTTTTTTTACATTCCTAAATTTTGAAAATAGAATAAAAGAAATCTGTTTATCTATTTATGGACACTAAAACGATTTTAAACTATAAAGTCGTAAATAATTTAGGATTTAGATATCCCTAGATTCTGTTGATGTTTTTTTTTATAGGATCGGGTGACAAACTAGCACACAGTCCACCTGATGGTAAGTGGTTGCTGTGGCCCATAGACATCTACATCTATCCTCGATTACGAATCAAAATAAGCAGATTGCGTTGTCACCCGTGATGATTCTAAGATGGAATGCCTCGTTTCCAGTAAAAAGGGTCTCCGGTTCTCTGCACTCACTATACGAAATACAGCAGAATTAAGCTACTATTTCACGCTGGTATTCTGTGAGAGTGGTCCTCGGTCGAGACGAATTCGTGTACAACTATATACTAACATAACTGCAGCATGGATATACCACGTAAAAATTTGTTTGATTTATATGTAGTGGCCATGTGACTGACTAGTTGACCAAAGACCAAAGTTTTTTTTATAAAATGAGGGCGGCAAACGAGCACACAGTCGACCTGATAGCAAGAGTATGCTATGGCTCATAGACATCATCTACATCTATCCTCGATTAAGAATCAAAACCCCTGAATACCAAGACGAAATGCCTCGTTTCCATTAATAAAATTCTCCGGTCCTCTACACTCACCATACGAAACACAGCAGCATTGAGCTGCTATTTTACTCTGATATTCTATGAGAGCGTGGTTCTTCCCCGGTTGATCGCTACAGCAGATCCCAAACACAGAGATCGTGACCTTCGGCGATTTTAACACCCACCACACCGAATGACTAGTTATTCATCCTGGGAGCTTTTATCAGGGAACTTTTATAGACCAAAAGGTAGTTATAAAATAGTGACAATCAATACTTACAAAATGTCCGAATACTTGTATTCAGTCTTAAAATCGATAAATTTAAAGAACTGAGGCATCAACGTTCTAAGAGTGCAATTTTTGTCCAATTTTGACTTTGCGCGCTCCACTGAACCCTTGCTGGCAATTATTCTTCTTTCTAAATATTCTCTGGCTGAAACAAACAGGTTATTTAATAAAATATAATGAATCCATGCATTCTCAGTTTCAACAGAGAGAGTGACAATTGTATATTCTATTTTATTCGATTAAAAAGCATTACATTTTTATCAATGTTTCACTACTTTATGATTTTACATTACTGTCACCTTGATTATCAGAAAGGATGTTACTAGTTTGGTAGTAGTATATGCATAGTAATATTAGCTGATTAATTGAATTAGATTAGTAAACCCCAAACAAAATAGAAATTTATAAAGTAAAAACATTTTTAGAAAACTTTACCGATATATCGATATTTTTTATCACTTCCTGTATCCCTAGCGCGTGTCAACTAGATAATATAATAAAACACATACAATTTACAAATATTTTTTTAATTTAATTTAGTTAAATTTATTTATGGTCGAGTTTTTATGGGAGAAAGTCCCGACTTCAAGAGCTAATTAAAAATAAAAAAAATATGGGGAAATCATTTTATTCCTTTAGTAAACTCAAGTCGGATTTACATCTAAACCCCAATGAGTAGGCTAAGTAATATCACAAGGTCAAAGACAACTAGAAAGACGTTAATAGTATATGTACGAATTCCAAAATATAATACATATTATTTTCCCATAAAATAGTAATCATAAACTGATAGATTTGATAAACTTTTATTCTGTTTCATAATGTACTTAACATAATTCATCAAACTAACAATTTCATTGTTGTTGGAGGGATCGAACCCGGGTTTACGCCGAACACTTAGCCCTTGAGCTACCACGGCTCTTATATAGAATAAAACTAACTTTAAGCGTTTTATCGCATTTAATTTTAACTTTTTTAGTTCCCCACGTTTCGGACTCTTTACAGCACCCATGGTCACGTGGAGAGTGAGGTATTTGACGTTCTGATGTCATTGTTAACGAAGGCTATTTTCAACTTTTAATTACTAATTTTTGGTCCGATCTACGCAGAACGAGCTTACTGTACCTTGAAGTCTTGCGGTAGTATATTTGGGTGTCGATTTAATTTTCCACCGACGAAAAAACGGAGTAGGTACTCAAGTTGACGCGTATATTTTTTTATGTATGTCTACGCATAACTTTTTACAGAGTATTCCGATTTTGATAATTCTTTTTTTTTGTTAGATAGGGTATACCACGAAATTCATCCCGTATAAATTTTAAACAAAAAAAATTCTAACCCCAAGGGTGGGAAAATAGGGGTTATTTACTACAGAGTAGTTCAATTTTGATAATTTTTTTATATTAGATAGGTATATCTAGGTAATACCTAGACGTTGGTCCCATATAAATTTGGAAATAAAAATTCACACTAAGGGTGGGAAAATAACAGCGATTTATTACAGAGTAGTCTGATTTTGATAATTCTTTTTTAATGGGATAGGGTATACCTCGAACCTGGTACCATATAAATTTGGAAAAAAAAATTACCTAAGAGCGTGAAAATGAGGTGATTTATTAGAGAGTGGTCCGATTTTGAAAATTCTCTTTTTATTATATGGGTATATCGACGAAAATGGTCTCATATAAACTTGGAAAAAAATTACCCTAAGGGTGGGAAAATAGGGGTGATTCATTGTTTACTCACAGATTTAAATGCTGAGTTGTGTAATACAACATTACATAATATTACAAAAAAACCTCACGATGAATGAGCTTTAGACATTTCAGTCTCTTTTGTGTGGAGTGTAGACCTCTCAGTCTCTCCATTTCTGATAAAGCTCGTTAATCGTGAGGTTTGTTTTATACCTTATTTGGTTCTAGACCAGATAAAACAATACCCACAAGTGTTTTTATTCTACTCAGTGCTACATATGCATGCCCTTTGGCAAACTCTTTCCGAGGTCGACTACAGCTTTAAACAAATAATAATTAAAGTAAGATTATATAAAAGTTATGTAATAGCTAAAGTAAAGTAAGTAGCTATTTTAAAAGTAATCAAAAATTAAGCGTGTAGTAATTAGTTGATATGCCATAAGATATATAAGAACTTAGTTATTAAAGTAAAAGAAAATGGTTTACTATTTATTGCTTTTCAGTTTATTCGGCGGTTTAATTTTTTTGTTTAAATGTTTTTTTATTAACTTAGGATTCCAAGCAGCTCGTAGAAACCAAACCAGTTTTGTTTAAAACTTTTTATATCAAATACAAATATTAAAAAGCAAATATTTTTAAATTTCTAACTTTTTTATTTCTCTCCAAAATTCATTAAAGTTACCAGCATTTCGATGTCGGGCCAACACTTCCATTTTTATTTTGTCCTGATTATTTTGAACGTACTTAAGCGCGGCCTTAAACTCTCTACGCGAGGCAGCCATATTTTCGTAAAAATAGCCCGAAGATAGCCTACCATATTCATTCCACATTAAAACTTTCTCTGGCCTTGACATGGATATACCTGACGTGACAATTCCACCTCACAATCCTTTGCCCTTTTCTTATGTCTTTCATATAAAAGCTACGCTCAGCTGCTACCTGCAATACACTTACAATGTCACAATATAAATCGTCAATATATTTATAATGACACGATTTTTCATACGAATGTTTTACATACATACATTCCATGTTTATATTTTTATAATTACTCATTATATTACAAAGTTTTTCATCACAGATTTTTGAATACATTTTTCTATGTTCAAGCTCCCTACGCCCCCATAAAACCCTTGCATTATTTTTTAGGTTCGACTCATAGTGAATTTCTTTAACTGTAATAAAACTAAGGTTACAATTAATAACTAGAGGTACGTGGTCCGACCAAAATGAGTCATACTTCACATATAGATCGGTTACCATCTTGGCTGCAGCAGCAGTACAGTACAGTGATCAAGCCACCGACATGTGCCGTGTGCCTCACTCACAAATGTGTATGTGTTATAATCTAGTCTCTCTGAATCTATGCATGTTAATGACTGCTCACCAAAATAGTCCACCAGCTCCTTACCAAAAAGAGTACCCGGATGCGCGTTAAAATCATCTAAGATCAAAAACGCATTCAACCTCTGCACTCGCAATCACTGCACTTATATTAGCAAGACACTGAATAAACTCTGATAGGTTATCCTCACAATCAGTAGGCATATATACGCTAAATACAAGAATGCTACGATTACCTTAATCACCTTGATCTTTAATTAAAACTAACCTCACCAATAACTTTGTAAATACCAAATATCCATAATTTGTAAATATATATTATATTCGATTTTTTTCCTTTTTTATTTGCCTAATGATGAATCTTGATGAATTTCCACGTATTTCCAAAGATGCGCCGTACCGGTACGTTACTTTTTGTAGTGTCTTTTTATAACTTATTAGAAACCGCGAAGTCATTTGCTAAAGTAATTCTCCACACTAGGCCACAACTATGTGATTGTTAAAATTTTCAGGAATGTCCTAAGCATACAATAACGCGATTATTCCATATCTTTTTGGCATAGAATAAAGGATACTGTTCGCTATGCCTTTTCAAGAACATAAGTAAACCTCGCGCCGTGCCTGCGCCCGCGCATTTGAGACATCCTGTGCCTTGATCGTCCTTTTGACCGCTGGCGAGATCCGCGTGAGCGACTCCGGGGGCGACACTCAATATTGAACACCGACATAAAACGAACGCTTCCCGTACTTTCTATTGTCTTTTTGTATCGACATCTTAATTTCTACATATTATGTTAATTGGAATCAAATAAACCTATAAATACTACTGTCTACTCGTGAACATGAATCTCTGATTAAGAATCAAAATGGAGATGCGTTGTCACTCCTGAAGACTTCTAAATCAAAAGCAAAGTCAAATCCGCATTTCTATTGCCCTCGCACATATAACGCGAATCTCGTTGGCAGTATGGGTATTTTACTATTTATAATTCGATCTATTAGGAATCGTGACATCTTTCAAGGTTTTCCTATAGCCGTGAACCCTCGTGACCGGTTTTACTGGTTACTTTGCCTTAAAAATATGGCAAAGTGAAGGATTGCACTATGTGTAGTTCTGTAAAGGTACCACAAAAAAGTATATCAATAATATAAGAGAACAGCTAAAATTTTACAACCACACATATAGTGTGAAATAGAAGCATATTGCGTATGGTGAGTGTAGAGAACCGGAAACCCTTTTTATTGGAAACGAGGCATTGCATCTAAGTCCTCACGGGTGACAACGCATCTGCATTTTGATTCGTAATCGAGGATAGATGTAGATGTCTATGGGCCACAGCAACCACTTACCATCAGGTGGACTGTGTGCTCGTTTGTCACCCGATCCTATAAAAAAAGCTGGTGCTACCAGTTTCTCGACTCCACAGAGTCAGTAATTCATTCTTGTGGCAATGTATACGCTATTACAACAAAGTCCCAGAAAATATACAAGGTCTCTCTATTACCAAGTTTAAATATTTAATTAAGCAAAAACTGTATAAAAAGGGTTATTATGATATAAATGAATATATAGTTGATAATAACCCCTGGGAATTAGGTGGTCGCTTCCAAGCTATTTCTAAAATAAATTTTGTAAATATTTTGTGACCCTTGACATTGTAAAATTTATTTTAAAAAAAGTCGCGCTGTGTTTCTTGCTGGTTCTTTCCAGGATAGAGGTTTTTTCGAACCAGTGGTAACGTAAAATATTGACTTTCAATAAGAATTACTTGTAATCTATATTGAATAAAAAATTATTCTATTCTACGGACTAATGAAGATGAAAAAAGTTGCCCGATCCTACGCAAATAGAATTATTGAATTCGTATTTTTATAATATAATTTCACGATTGAAATTACCATTTTTTATTAAAACATAACAGAAAAAGTATTAATAAAATATAATAAAGATAAAAGCTTTTAATAAAAAATAACACATAGGTAGGTATATCGTAATATTTCACTTTGAATAAATATTAACTTAAATTAAAAATAACATGCGCTAAATGAGTACTAATTTAATTAATTCAGTTATAAATTTTTTAAATTATTTCTTAAATATACGCATTTTTAAAATACTTACGATAATCTTTTATTTCGAAATGATTTTGTTTTTGCACCCACTCATGTAAAACGTCGATAGCTTGGTCCATACTACCTGGCTTATCCAAATTATAATCCTTACGAATTGTTTGAAGTGTATCTTTATTGAACTCGAGCAGAGTGTTCATCGGTAACGAATCCATTTTAACCACCTGCTAAAATTGACAGCCGGATCGTCAGAGCGCCAAATAATTACTAAATGAACTTTGCTTTGGGTGTTAAATAATAAATGGAAGTAACTCGAACGCTTTCGTAAAATACAGATATTATACAAGCTGCTTTACCAGACTGATTAACTACACAGATAAAATTATAAAAAAATAAAGTCTTCAACAATTAATTAAAACATTATTAGTTAGGTAACTGCTTTCATTAACTTACGAGTAGTTTCGTTATTTACTAAATTCAAAGCTATAAAGCAACAATATCTATTTGTTAAACAAAATGCAATTTGTATGTAAATGTAACTTTAAGGCTAAATGTGCGAAAGAGGATATTTGCCTAGCCTCGCCATTGCTCGTCGTCGCTCGCCTAGCTGGTCAAGTGCAGGTGAGTGCCAACATGTATACGGTTCGTTTAGCGTGCCGTGTCGAGTGGTGGCACTCGGGATCGCTCTCCGCTCTTCTCACTTCGGAACAGTGTCAGTTTTTCTGCAGACATTAAAAGCGCTCGCCTGCACTCGGCATTTCGTTTTGTTGGTAACTCATTCAAACTTGGCCAACATGTAGTCTGTAGCACTCGCCTTGTATCAATTTGTCTACGCTCGCATTGGCTGAGGTTTGGCCAACATGTAATGCTGGCTTTAAAGTCTACATTCTGGTTGTCGTTCTTGAGCTTGTTTATGTGATTAAGGGCTCAATGCACTCAAATAGCTCAAATTTATAAAATTTAAAAGACTAATAACAATAGAATAATCTGCAAATAAATTAATAGCTTCTGAAGTCGGTACCTTAAATATTCGATACACCGATTTCTGAAGCTTTTGCATATTTAGAAGTTTTGAAATCGTACCATTCTTTTTATTTATTTAAGAGAGGCTTTGCTTTATCAAAGTATAATTATTAAATATATGCCTTTGTTTTATGTTTATTATTATGTTTTCGGCTCATTTGCTAAAGTGAAGTAAATGCTCCCGAGGATGATTTATTAATTTTTAAGTAATTCTATAAATTACTACAGATTGGCCCCATGGCCATCAGTGGATATGTAGGAAGACATTGGTGACGCTAATGATGATGATATGTATTGTACATTTTCAATCTTATTTTTCTATTCTTATAGAAAACATTTTTTCTTAAAATTCTAATATGACGACTTTATTATATCGTCTTTTTCATATCGATTAAATAAAAATAATGATTCACGATCGGCGAAGATATTGCGTAACATAAATACAAAATATACAGTCGAATTAAGAAACTTATATTCTTGTATGATTGACAAGCATTAAGATATATATGTTATATGTATTGATTTAAAATGCCTCACTTACATGTAATTCGTTACTGAAGAATTATTTTATTTTGACTTAAAACATATACACTATATGGTAATAACTTTAAGTGTATCTTTTGAAACTTAGGCTACCGCCCGTCTTCAACTAAGTTAATATTGATTCTGTGGGTGCATGCAAGCTTACGAGCTAAAAACACCTGGTGAAACCTGTTCTGAAAATAAAGTAGTTGGTCATTGGTTGAAATATTTACCAATAATTAATAAAACTAAAAAAAATTAGCTTAAAATTCCTTATTAATATTCTATTTCTATACGGCCCATACGTGCAACTATCTCTACCACTGCTAAAGGGTTTCTTCGGAGTCTCGTGAAATACTTAAGAGACGATAGCAGATTATCCGAAGTTATGACTAGGGAGAGACGTAAAGCCCTAGAATGAAGTGCTAGTTGCGTAAACACTTTCGCGCCTCTCATGTCAGGGGTCCTCGTTTAGCTTTTTTAGCTGGGGCAGCATCACAGGCAACTGAACTAAGTGGCACAAGTATGAGTCTCTGAGAGATAACTAAATATTTGTGCCATTTCGTGTAGAGACTATCGATCCGTGGATTCCACTTGCGGTGAAGTTCATTAAGAAACTGTATCCTCGATTGGTTGTCGCTGCTGGTGACAAGAGGGCTGGTTCATTTCTTGCATAAAAGGCTAAGTAGCAAGCATTCAACGGGGAAAAGCAGTCAGTGTTCTTAGCAATATACCGCTACATTGATTTTTTAATATATACAGGGTGGTCCAAACAGTGAGGTTATAAAATTTTTTTTTGATTCCTCACACCTAGGGGTATCCGATACCGTAAATATACCGTAAATACCCTATGTATGCTACGCGATTTTTTGTAGTTTTCGAGTTATGATTTTTTTTACCCCTTTTTTGAAAATATTCACCCTAAACAACTTAACATTAAAAAAAATGTAATTGTGAAATTTTTTCCAAGTTTTTTTGTTTGTAGCACGATCCTTATGAGTTGCCCTATTATGCATAAAATAATTAGCTTCCTAACATTCACCAAAGATACAATAATTTTAAACGAAAGTTAAAAAAATTCTGTCAGGAGAGTGGGGCTTGAATTTTCAACATTAAATGAAAAATAGTAATAAATGATTTCATACTTTCTAATTAATTTTAAAAACTTGGCAGTACCTTAATCTTTCATAATAAAATTAAAAAAATGACACTTAATAGGCCAGTTTTTCTGTTACAGACTTCTGAAGTTACTCAGGAAGGAAACTACCTAAATAGTTAATTTGATTTAAAAAATCTTTTTATCATTTCTAGGGCTAAACTAAGATAGTAAATGCTTCAGGTTAGCAAAGAAAACTACTTATTGTTAAAACGTGACATTTATTAAGGTATCATTTTACTACAAACTACATGTTTTTTTTATTTCACTGAAACTAAATGATAGCACATTCAGTCACAAACACACAAAGGAATTTTAAACAAAGGCTCAGGTAAACATTCCTGCTTTGCGCTCTATTTTGTTACCAGGCCGCACCCCGCGTCCCGCGCCACACCGACCGCGTCCCTTTTTTCACCTCGCTCGGTCCCGCCAGTCGTTCACTGCTTTCCCGCGTGCAACCACTACTCACGTTTACGTTTATTTGGATCTCTTATTTGACTACCTTCGCTTGGTTTCCCGGATTCTTGATTTGCCTTACGATTGACCTGTGCTTGTTTTATGAGTTGCTTAGTGATTTGGATTACTTTCAGCAATGAGTTATTCTCTCAGTCAATACGCAGAGATGCACTATTTCTACGGCGTTGTCCAAGGAAACAGCGCATTAGCGGCACGGCTTTATCGAGAGCAACTAGAGCGGCGAGGAGAAGTGTTAGAGCATTACCCGGGCTACAGGGTTTTTAATAAGACCCACGAAACCCTGATGGCTGGACGCGTTCCTGGGCGTAATCAACGTCGCGAGGGACTACCCAGAGTGGATCCAGAAAGAAGAGATGTAATCATTGAAGAAGTAGAAAGAGACCCTTCTACTAGTTCACGAGCGATTACGAGAAGGACTGGAATCCCAAGGACTTCAGTTTTAAGAATACTGAAATCAGGTGAGTGCATTTTATTATTTTGTAGACCTCTTTAAAAATCCCAACACATTGCTGCACTGCCATTTCAAATCACACTCATTTAATTTACTGTGAATTGTCGATGTCTAATGTGTTGTGTGTGCGTGTAAAAGAGAGATGTAGAGACCCTTAAACAAGCGCTCGTAATTCAAAAATAGGCGCTAGGACGCCACTCTAGCAAATACCAACTTTTAGTTTCACGTTCACGTGCTCTCTTGGTACGTACCTCTAGTATTGTGTACAATGACAACCTACAATAAAAATACTAATCTTTTTTTCCAGAGGGATATCACGCGTTTCATATCAGCGTTTTCAACAACTTAACGACGTAGACTATCCAAGGCGTGTTGCTTTCTGCCAAATAATGCTGGAAAGATCTGCGGAAGACCCGGATTTTTTTAACAAGATACTCTGGACGGATGAATTCCGGTTTGAAAGGACTGGCGTCTTTAACATTTACAATCATCATAGCTGGGCCATTGAAAACCCAAAAAAAGCAAGGCAGTCAAATTTTCAGAATAGATTTAGTATCAACATGTGGTCAGGAGTCATAAATGGAGAAATGGTTGGGCCCTTTGAATTGTCGTCTAGGTTGAACGGGTCCCAGTACCTGAATTTTCTACAAAATAATTTAAATGGTTTATTGTTTGAAGTTAATTTACAAACGAGGAGGGATATGATATTTCAAAATGACGGTGCTCCTTGCCATTTTGAAAGACAAATGAGGGAGCACCTCAACAGAACTTTCCCAGGAAGGTGGATTGGGCGTGCAGGGCCAATCGAATGGCCTGCACGCTCACCACATTTAAACCCTATAGATTTTTTTATTTGGGGATTCTACAAAGAGATGGTGTATGCTAGAAAAATTAATTCGGAAAATGAATTAAGGGAAAAATTGAGACAGTGCGCAGAAAAAATCAAAGAAAATACTAATGCTTTTCGAAGACTAAAAGCAAATTTTTAAGACGATATAGACTGTGTATCGAAGTTAATGGCCGCCATTTCGAAAATTTACTTTAAATAAATTTATCTTAAATTATTTACTACTTTTATTATAAATCTTGAAATCATTTGTCCAGAACGTAGTAAAATGATACCTTGTTTATAAATTTTAAACAATAAGTAAAGACACTTGATGTTATTTTTGCTAACCTGAAGCATTTACTATCTTAGTTTAGCCCTAGAAATGATAAAAAGATTTTTTAAATCAAATTAACTATTCAGGTAGTTTCCTGCCTGAGTGACTTCAGAAGTCTGTAACAGAAAAACTGGCCTATTAAGTGTCATTTTTTTAATGTTGTTATGAAAGATTAAGGTACTGCCAAGTTTTTAAAATTAATTAGAAAGTATGAAATCATTTATTACTATTTTTCATTTAATGTTGAAAATTCAAGCCCCACTCTCCTGACAGAAAATGTTTAAGGTTCGATTAAAATTATTGTATCTTCGGTGAATGTTAGGAAGCTAATTATTTTATGCATAATAGGGCAACTCATAAGGATCATGCTACAAACAAAAAAACTTGGAAAAATTTCACAATTACATTTTTTTAATGTTAAGCTGTTTAGGGTGAATATTTTCAAAAAAAAGGGTAAAAAAATCATAACTCGAAAACTACAAAAAATCGCGTAACATACATAGGGTATTTTTGGATACCCCTAGGTGTGATGAATCAAAAAAAAATTTATAACCTCACTGTTTGGACCACCCTAGTAAAAAATCATAACAAGGAAAACTTTATAGTATAATGATGAGCACACAGTTCGCCTGATGATAAGTGGATGATGTGGCCCATAAACATCTACATTTATCCTCAATTAAGAATCAAAACGCAGATGCGTTGTCACCCCTGAGGACTAAGATGGAATGCCTCGTTTCTAGTAAAAAAGGGTCTCCGGATCTCTACTCTCACCATACGAAACACAGCAGTATTGAACCGCTATTTTATGCTGGTAGTCTGTAAGAGGGTGGTCTTTCCCCGGTCTAGCTGACCCATTCGTACTACATAAACTATACAATTAATATACAATAATATAGCTGCAGCGTGGCTCTATCACGTATAAAACTAGAACTGAACACTTACCTTAACGTACAATCCTATTCCCGTACAAACTTATTTTTCTCGTTCTAAAGACAGAGTATATACGAGTATATGTATACAAGAATAGTCAAAATTATATTTTCTAAAAAAAAGTATTTATTTTGATTAATTAAAGCTTTTATTGAAAATTAATGATATCCACAACAATAATTAAAAACTTCAATAATTAAAATCTATTGACTCTAAATCAGTAATCAGTAGTTCTGCATACTCGTATCAACGATATGTTACAAACCAGTAAAATCCATTGTTATGCAGGTTTTTTTTATATAGAAGAGGGGGCTAACGAGCATGCCGCTCACCAGATGGTAAGTGATACCGCCACCCATGAACAGCTGCAACACCAGGGGACTTGCAGATGCATTGCCGGCCTTTTAAAAAGGAGTCGGCTCTTTTCTTGAAGGTGCCTAAGTTGTATCAGTCCGGAAAAATCTCTGATAGTAGTCGATTCCACAAGGAAGATAAGCAAGGAAGAAAATTTCTTCCAATCTGCTGGGCTCTCTCTTTGCGTCCAATTCGACTCTTGGTGACGAGGGTAAATGTCAACTAACACGTTTGAGACGAAGAATTAAACTATTATATATACTTCAAACTTATAAGCGTGATAAAGCGAAAGGATGTTTCAAATAAGGTGCCTCCAAAATTTAGAATAATATACCTCCTTCCTTGCAGGAGATCGTAAATACTTTATTTAGAAAGAAATGCGAAGTATGGTTACTTGAACAACAAAAGTTGGAGGCAGGTATGATATATAACCACAGACTTTATTCTTTTAATAATAATATAATAATAATAATAAAATATAAATATTTTAATAATAATATAATAATAATAATAAAAAAGGCGTAGGGAAGTGACGACCCCATCGCCCGCTGACGTAACAGTTATGTGACAAAACTACTACGTCGGCGCAGTCAGTCAGCGCCCTGCCAAGAGGTGTGAGCGCCGTGCCTAGGCAAAATTGTGGGTGCAAAGATCCGTTTGTGCATATGACCGAACCACGAAACGGTGCCGGGCTTGGGCGTCTCCCGTTATTTGGCGCCCATAAGTGGATGATGGTACAAAGAGGAACGCGCATAGGGCCGCTGCCTGGGGGTCGCCGGGGCGTGTCTGGAGCTGGCGCTGGACGCGGAAGCATGCGGGCCGCCAGCCGAGCGCGAGGAGCTGTACGATCACCTAGCAGCCCTCCGCATCCATCATCCCCACCCGAAGGCTTGGTGTCGGCTGGGTCTTCTCGGACTCAGCAAGCGGCACCCGCCGCTGGTGGAGCACGTCGCGTTGGTCACAAACAATGAACGCAAACGCACTGCGGGCGTACTTTAGGGCAAAAGGGGAAGAAACCGGATGTTTGGCATATCGGGCTCGCATGCATCGCTTTTTTGCAGAGCTGGAGCCATCTCTATCCGACACTGAGCAAAACCGTACGAGTTCGGTACATCCTGCGCTCCAACATATTTGGTGACGTCGAACTCGAACGACTACGACGTGAGGCTGTTCCCTCATCGGATGGAAATGCTACGGCTGGGAATGTGGCGCCACTAATTGCGCAGCAAACTGCAAATGTGGACGCTGCCGTCAATATTCCATTTGTGGTTGATTCAGACGATGATGGAATAGTCCCCCACGAACTAGAGAAAATGAGGAGCATATTGCAAGAGTCGATGCTGGAAACGCGCACCATGCCTCTCGAAAATCGACCGCGACTTCCCCGCATACCCCTTAGCAAGTGAAATCGGGCTGTCGTGCGGGCTCCTAACCCAATGCTGGTGACCTATTTGGAAGCCAGCCGGGACCTTTGCGAGACGGACTCAATTTTTTTTGGCGCCGCACTGGCAATATGCCGTATTATTGGCGCTAAACTTCCCATGGCTGGACGTGCTACTCAACAAGGTAGTGCCATCCCAGCCTGGAAAAAAAGAATCGAGGACCGTATCGCAAAGGCAAGGGCCCTTATCGGCAGACTGACAAGCTTCAGGTCGGGTAATAATAGATCGCGTTTGCTGGTACAAATATTAGTTTGTCCCAGCCTGATATCACGCAGAAACTAACGGAGCGCATAGATGACCTGAAGCAAAAAATCGCTGCTTGGGGGAAGCGGATTCGATGATTTAGCGAGAGGTCAAGGCGATTCAACCAGAATCGTCTCTTCCTGAGTGATCAGAAGAGGCTCTATAAATCAATGGAGCGACCAGAGGTATGTGGAACGGGCCCAGGATCGGATCAGGCTGACACTGTCGCATTTTGGCGTGGCCTGTGGTCAGAGCCCGTAAACCACAGCGAGGGCCCTTGGATGGAAGTTGTGGCGAGCCAAAGTGCAAGTGTTACGCCTATGGACCCCGTCACCATAACGCCTGAAGACGTGGCTGAGGCGGTCCGTAGGGCCCCGAACTGGAAAAGTCCGGGGCTCGACGGGCTGCATCATTACTGGCTGAAGGGGTTCGTAGTGTGTCACGCTGTGCTCGCCCGACAGTATCAAGAGGCTCTCGATCAGAAATTGCTCCCGAGCCTCTTAACTACTGGGATCACTCACTTGGTTCCCTAAGATCAGGATACCATAGACCCGAGCAAAAACCGGCCTATCACATGTCTACCCACTGTATATAAGACACTGACATCCATTTTGAGCGCGAGAATCAGTCGTAACCTGGAGCTAAATCAGGTGATGTCACGCGCTCAAAATGGATGTCGGGGCGGTGGTCGTGGAACCAAGGAACCACTCCTAATTGACGCGGTCATTGGCAAAGTGGTGAAACGCAACCGTCGGAATTTCTCCGCCGCCTGGATAGACTACAGAAAAGCATTCGAATTGGTGCCCCATACATGGCTAAAGAGGGTCCTCGAGCTGTACAAGATTGACTGTACAGTTAGAGACTTCCTCGAGCAGTGTATGGGGCAGTGGAGTACGATCCTCTGTTATCTGGGCGAGCGGATGATGGCTGCGGAGACCCATATAAGGATAAGAAGGGGTATCTTCCAGGGCGATTCTTCCTCTCTCTGAACCCTCTCAGTACCTTACTGGAAGGCTCCGGGAGAGGATTTCAGCTACGGAAGGGAGGAACAAAAGTGACCCACCTTTTCTATTTGGATGACCTTAAGTTATTCGCCTCCGGTCGCTCACATCTTATGGAATTGCTAAACATCACTTGCGAATTTAGCAATTCTATTGGAATGGAGCTGGGGACGGATAAGTGTGCGGTCCTTCATGTTGAAAGGGGAAGGGTTGCTAACTCTGAGGGCATAGATTTATCTATGCCCGTCAACTTAAAGACCCTTTCCGAGGCTGAAATATACCGATACCTGGGTATGTCACAGAACATCGGTATCGATGAGGCTGGTATGAAACAGTCAGTTTGCGACGTGTTTTATGCACGCTTGACCAAAGTGCTTAACATACTTTTGTCCGGTGTGAATAAGACACACGCATATAACGGTTGGGTCATGCCTGTCCTCATATATACCTTTGGCATACTCAGGTGGACTCAGACCGAACTTAACGCCCTGGATAGAAAAGTCCGCACTACCATGTCGTCCCATAGGATGCATCATCCGAGATCGTCGGTAATGAGGCTGTACTTGCCGCGAAAGTATGGTGGGCGTGGTTTACCCCTCTATCCTTAGCCCACGAGCAATGGCAGGACCCGGCAGTGCTTAGCATTTCCGACCGGGAGACCGTATGGAAAGAGAAGGAGCTCCACGGGAGGTACTACAGGGCTCTTCATTAGCCCTTCGTAGATACAGTCGCCTCCCTCAACTGGCTACGTTTCGGTGACCTCTTCGGGGAAACCGAGGGTTTTGTCTGTGCAATACAGGATCAGGATACAGGATCAAAAACCAACAACTATCGGAGATACATCCTAAAGGATATAATAAGCTATAAGGCACCGTGGACATCTGTCGAGCTTGTCGCCATCCCGGTGATTCACTTAGGCATGTCATCTCCGGTTGTTCGGCGCTTTCTAACTCTGAGTACTTGCACAGGCACAACCTAGTAGCCAGAATTCTACACCAGGAGCTCGCTCTGAAATACGGTCCCGCGAACCGGAAATTGCCGTATTACAAGTACTTGCCGGAAGCCGTGCTCGAAAATGACCGCGCCAAGCTCTACTGGGACCGGGCCATCATCACAGACAGGACTATTCTTACGAATGAGCCTGATATTGTGCTGATGGACCGCGCACAGTCAAGGATATTTTTGGTCGATATTACCATCCCGTATGACGAGAACCTCGTGAAAGCCGAAACAGATAAGCAATCAAAATATCTGGACCTGGCTCACGAGGTGACCGACATGTGGGGTGGTCTGCCGACCGAAATTATTCCTGTAGTCGTCTCTGCGTATGGGCTAATCCCAGTTAGCCTCTCTGGTCATCTGAGGCGACTGGGACTCCGTGACGCGGTCCGTCAAATGCAGAAGGCGGTGCTCCTTGATACTTCCCGCATCGTCCGCCGGTTTCTTTCCCTTGCCCCCTAACCCTTGGCCGTTTGGTCTCCCCTGCCGAGGGCTTCCATCTGGTTGGGCTATTATTTATTTATGTATTTTTGTATTTATTTTATTTTATTGATATTTATGTATATTTGTTTTTTCATTTTCATTTATAATTATATATTTATACATCCCAACCAGATGAGAAAACTATATAGATACCCCACACAATAATAAGGCGTAGGGAAGTGACGACCCCATCGCCCGCTGACGTAACGGCTATGTGACAAAACCGATACGTCAGCGCAGTCAGTCAGCACCTTGCCAAGAGGTGTTAGTGCCGTGCCTCGGCAAAAATTTAAAGTGCAAAGGCCCGCTTGTACACATGGCCTCACCATGAAACGGCGCCGGTTCTGGGCGTCTCCCGCTAAATGACGCTTTAAAAATGGATGATGAAATTAAATAGAACGCGCAAAGGGCCGCTGCCTGGAGGTCGCCAGGGCGCGTCTGGAGCTGGCGCTGCACGCGACAGCATGCGAACCGCCAGCAGAGCGCGAGGTGCTGCACGACCACCCAGCAGCAGGACCCCTTGCATCCATCATCCCCACCAGCTGGCTTGGTGTCGGCAGGGTCTTCGCGGGCCCAGCAATCGGCACACGCCTCTGGTGGAGTACGCCGCATGCGTTGGACAACCCAGATGAACAGCAACGCATTGCGGTCGTATTTTAGGGCGAAAGGGGGAAAAACTGGAGGTTTTGCGTATCGGGCAAGGATGCATCGACTTTTTGCTGAGCTGGAGCCATCTGTAACCATCACCGAGCAAAACCTGGCAGAACCGAGTTCGGTATATCTTGCACTCAAATACATTTGATGTTACCGAACTCGAACGGCTACGACGTGAGGCTGTTCCTTCATGGTGAAAATGCTGCGGCTGAGGATGCGGCGCCACAACTTGCTGAGCAAACGGCAAATGTGGATGCCGCCGTGAACACGCCAGTTGTGGTTGATTCAGACGATGATGGAACAGTCGCCCAGGAACTGGAACTAGAGCAAATGAGGAGTACATTGGAAGAGGCGATTGTGGAAACGCGCCGTACGCCTCTCGAAAATCGACCGTGACTTCCCCGCTTAGCCCTATGCAAGCGGAATCGGGCTGTCGTGAGGGCTCTGAGCCCAATGCTGGTGACCTATTTGGAAGCTAGCCGGGACCTTTGCGAGACGGACTCAATTCTTTTTGGCGCGGCACTGGCAGTCTGCCGTATTATAGGCGCCAAACTTTCCACGGCTGGACGCGCTACTGGACAAAATAGTGCTATCCCAGCCTGGAGAATAAGAATTGAAGAACATATAACAATACCAGGCCAAGGATTGTGCGCACCGTCAGGATGGCGTTTGCTGGGACAAATGTTAGTTTGTCCCAGCCGGATATATTGCAAAAACTGACGGAGCGCATAGACGACCCGAAGCAAAGAATCGCTGCTTGGGGAAAGCGGATTCGGCGACATACCGAGAAGTCGACACGGTTCAACCAGAATCGTCTCTTCCAGAGTGATCAGAAGAGGCTCTATAAATCATTGGAGCGACCAATAGTAAGTGGAACGGGCCCAGCACAAAATCAGGCCGACACGGTCGCATTCTGGCGCAGCCTGTGGTCAGAGCCCGTAAACCACAACGAGGGCCCTTGGACGGAAGTTGTGGCAAGTCAGTGTGCGGGTATTACGCCCATGGACCCCGTCATCATAACGCCGAATGAAGTAGCTGAAGCGGTCCGTAGGGCCCCGAACTGCCCCTCCGAACGGGTTCCCGCCTTGTCGTGGCGGGGGGGCTTAGTAGCTGTGGCTTGGTCTCCCACGGTGAACCAAGAGGAACACGCGTGGCTGGCCCGAGGTGAAGGGCCGGCCTGAGGTGGCCACTCCGAGTGGGCTTGGGGAGCCCACTTCGGATGTGTGCTGGTGGACTGCAGCGAGTGGGGACTCCGCACCCTCTACCCCTGCAGCCGAGGTGGAGTCGCGGAGGAAGAGGAGTGTTGGTATGGCGATGCGCCACTCGCCCTATCCTCCGCGACTCAAACGGGGCCGCATCGTTGATGCGGTGGTGATAGGGCTGCGGGGGGAGAGAGGATTGTCGGTATTGCGAGGCGCCGCTCTCCCTATCCTCTGCAGCCGAATCTTGGTTGGCGGCGGAGCCATAGACCAGATCCGCCGCTGGGGTCGGGAAGGTTAGTACTTCTAAGTGCTCGTTTTTCCTGGCCTCATGGCCTTCGCGCATCGGATGCGGGGGCGTCTGTTGCGCAGATGCAATTGGAGGCCGTGGAGGAAGGCGTGCCATGTGTTCTGGTGCGCCTTACTTGGGAAGGAGAACGGGGAGGAATATTCCTCTCCCAAGGAGGTGCTGCCATGGGGCGACAGTCGCTGGTAGGGCCGCGGAGGTGTGCGAAAGCGTTCCCGTAGCCCTGCCAATATGCGACGAAGGTGGAACACCATGGGGTTTTAGTCGGTGCGAGTCCGACATAACCCGTCCTTGCCCCCGCGAGGCGGGTATGCGTAGGCATTTCCCCATGTTAAAAAAAAAAGGGCCCCGAACTGGAGAAGTCCGGGGCTTGACGGGCTGCATCACAACTGGCTGAAGGGGTTCATGGTGTGCTCGCCCGACAGTTTCAAGAGGCTCTCAACCAGAAGTCGCTCCCAAGCCTCTTCACTACTGGGATCCCTCATTTGGTTCCTAAAGATCAGGGTGCCACAGACCCGAGCAAATACTGCACCATCACGTGTCTACCGACCATATACAAGACACTAACATCCATTTTGAGCGCAAGAATCGCTCGTCACCTGGATTCAAATCAGGTGATGTCGCGCGCTCAAAATGGATGTTGGGGCGGCGGTCGTGGAACCAAGGAACCACTCCTCATTGACGCGGTCATTGGTAAAGTGGTGAAACGCAACCGTCGGAACTTCTCCGCCGCCTGGATAGATTACAGAAAGGCATTTGACTCGGTGCCCCATACATGACTAAAGAGGGTCCTCGAGCTGTAAGAGATTGACTGTACATTTCGAGACTTCCTCGAGCAGTGTATGGGGCAGTGGAGAACGATCCTCTGTCATTTAGGCGAGCGGATGACGGCTGCGGCAAGCCGCATAAGGATAAGAAGGGGTATATTCCAGGGCGACTGTCTGAGTCCAATCTGGTTCTGCCTCTCTTTGAACCCTCTCAGTACTTTACTGGAGGGCTCCGGGAGGGGATTTCAGCTTCGGAAAGGAGGTACAAAAGTGACCCACCTTTTCTATATGGATGACCTCAAATTATTCGCCTCCAGTCGCTCCCATCTTATGGAATTGCTAAACATCACTTGCAATTCTATTGGAATGGAGCTGGGGACGGATAAGTGTGCGGTCCTTCATGTTGAAAGGGGAAGGGTTGCTAACTCTGAGGGCATAGACTTATCTATGCCCGTCAACTTAAGGGCCCTTTCCGAGGCTTAAACATACCGAAACCTGGGTATGTTACAGAACATCTGTATCGATGAGGCTGGTATGAAACAGTCAGTTTGCGACGTGTTTTATGCACGCTTGACCAAAGTGCTTAACAGCCTTTTGTCCGGTGTGAATAAGACACATGCATATAACGGTTGGATCATGCCTGTCCTCATGTATACCTTTGGCATACTCAGGTGGAGTCAGACTGAACTTAACGCCCTGGATAGAAAAGTCCGCACTACAATGACGTCCCATAAGGTGCATCATCCGAGATCGTCGGTAATGAGGCTGTACTTGCCGCGAAAGCATGGTGGGCGTGGCTTCCTGAGTGCGCTCATCATGCATAATCGCGAAGTCTGCAGCTACCGTCATTACTTCCTGGCGAGATCGGATGATCCATTCTATAATGACGTCATTTCTAGTGATAAAGGACTTACCCCTCTATCCTTAGCCAACGAGCAATGGCAAGACCCGGCAGTACAGAGCATTTCCGACAGGGAGACCGTATGGAAGGAGAAGGAGCTCCACGGGAGGTACTACAGGGCTCTGCATGAGCCTCACGTAGATACAGCCGCCTCCCTCAACTTGCTACGTTTCGGTGACCTCTTCGGGGAAACCGAGGATTTTGTCTGTGCAATACAGGATCAGGTTATTAAGACCAACAACTATCGGTGATACATCTTAAAGGATGGCACTGTCGACGTCTGTCGAGCTTGTCGCCATCCCGGGGAGTCACTTAGGCATGATATCTCTGGTTGTTCGGCGCTTTCTAACTCTGAGTACTTGCACAGGCACAACCTAGTAGCCAGAATATTACACCAGGAGCTCGCTCTGATATACGGTCTCGCGGACCGGAAATTGCCGTATTACAAGTACTTGCCGGAAGCCGTGCTCGAAAATGACCGCGCCAGGCTCTACTGGGACCGGGCCATCATCACAGACAGGAATATTCTTGCAAATAAGCCTGATATTGTGCTGATGGACCGGGCACAGTCAAGGATATTTTTGATCGACATTACCATTCCGTATGACGAGAAACTCGTGAAAGCCGAAACAGAGAAACGAACAAAATATCTGGACCTGGCTCACGAGGTGACCGACATGTGGAGTGGTATGCCGACTGAAATTATTCCTGTAGTCGCCTCTGCGAATAGGCTAATCCCAGTCAGCCTCTCGGGTCATCTGAGGCGACTGGGACTCCGTGACGGACCGCTCCGGGCTCAAATGCTGAAGGGCGGTGCTCCTCGATACCGCCCGCATCGTCCGCCGGTTTCTTTCCCTTTCCCCCTAACCCTCGGCCGTTTGGTCTCCCCTGCCGAGGGCTCCCATCTGGTTGGATCTTATTTATTTATGTAGTTTTTGTATTTATTTTATTTTATTGATATTTATGTATATTTATCTTTTCATTTTAATTTATAATTATATATTTATAGAACCTAAACAGGTGAGAAAATTGTATAGATACCCCAATAATAATAATAACATAATAGTGATGTTCTTTAATAGTGAGGATCTTGATTATTACAGTAGTTCATGATTCCGCTTAAATTTTCAAAAAATCTTTGAGCTACTTATTTATAGTAATAACTTGATATCTTCTTTTTTTGTGTAATACCGTTGAGAGTCGATGAAGTTACTAGTGGGTCATAGGCGACTGTCTCCTTTTACCGAAATTTACATAGCATATGTGGATAAATATTTTAGTCTATTTAAATTCAATTTTTTTTCAAATTCAAATTTATTTGTTGCTAGAATGTAGTACATAATTATATGATGTTATTAGTTATTAACGAGATCTTACATTCTACCATGAAAATGGCGTGCAATATTTTACAGTAAATAAAAAAATATTAATAAAATTGAGTGAAGTAACTTATTGAAGAAAATGAATTAT
The DNA here is from genome assembly GCA_907164705.1 of Parnassius apollo. Classification (NCBI taxonomy): domain Eukaryota; kingdom Metazoa; phylum Arthropoda; class Insecta; order Lepidoptera; family Papilionidae; genus Parnassius; species Parnassius apollo. Next base: position 9,058,924 of record CAJQZP010001449.1, on the reverse strand, counting down.
GTACCTATTCAAAAATATTTTAGCGTCAAGTTGTTAGATGACAATAAATATTACATGTCAAAATTTTTAATAAAATGTAGGTAAATGTTTATATATAAATGTCAAAAATCTAAAAAGTTAAAGATTAATGAAAAATTAATAAATATTAATGTCAAAAATTCTGTCAAAAAAGATCAGTTTTTTTCGTATTCCATTATTAAAACAGGAGATGATTTTTATTTTCAGATGAATACATAGAACAACATGTTCGGCTTCAATTTTTTTATCAATAGCTAATGGCGTAATAGAAGAAAAATGTCAGATAATTATTTATATTATAAAATAGATTAAAATGTCAATGCTTAGTGAAATTACAGTGGTTCATTCGTTAAATTTACAATCTAGAAATTCTTTGACGCTATAAAACGTAATTTCTGCAAGAAAATTATTGAGGCTTTTTTTAAATCTTGGTAAATAAAGTGCTTTAATATGCTGAGGAATGTTGTTATATATTTTGATACACATATATAGACAGCTTTTATTATACTTAGATAGTCTAGGAAGTGTGTCGATTACGAACGATACCTTTTGCTTTAGTAAACAGATGGTTGTGTTGTTTAACGAACAAATTTCGTATATGTAGAGCGAGGGAAATGTCAATAACTTAAGGTTTTTGGAATAAAAGTTTACATGAATCAAATGGCGCTTTAAGAGTCAATGCTCGTAGACATTTTTTTGAGTGATAAAGGCTTTGTTTAATTGAGTACCATTTCCCCAGATAATTAACATATAACGCAGAATTGAAACTACATACGCATGATAAACCCAGAGGGCTATATTTATGTTAGTGACGTTTCTAATATACCTTAAAGCATATACAATTTTATTTAGTCTATCGCACACTGACTTAATATGAGCCTCCCAATTAAGGTTTCTATCAATTATTAAGCCAAGAAATTTAGTTAACGTCATTTCTTTAATTTTGGTTCCGTTGTAATACCTAGCTATACGGCTCCGTGGCGCAGTGGCTTAGCAATGAGTTACAGCGCTGGAGGTCGCGGGTTAGAATCCCGCACGGAACAAGTATTTGTACGGCCTACAAGTAATTGTTCCGGGTCTGGATGTTTGTCCTTGTGAAATTTAAACATAAATACCCCCACGATACAGGAGAAAATCCTAGTGTGGATAAAAAACAAATAAAAAGGTAATATATGTCAAGCTTATTCGTTTTCAAGTTATCAAAGGAGAATGGCCAAATCGTACCCGACAACGAAATGATAGCGTCCCAATATGAAATATTTATGTAAAATACCCTTATTGTTTAAGGTCTTAAAATACACAAGAAATACCTCTCTAAGTTGCCACAAAAAAGTTATCCATTTATTTCTATTTTTGTAACTGTTCAAAGTTATTTCATATAATAGTTTCAGAACGCACCTAATGACGATTCATTTCGTGTGTGAAAGGACTTGGTATTCAAAGACTATAATTATTGACTTTTGACTATGATTATTATAATGATAATGCGATAATTATATGTGATAGGACATAATATATTTTTATAAACAAAAGTTCCAATTACATGTTCCAAAAGTATATCCATATTCCTTACATAAATACAAAAACTTGTTAAAACCATTTTTGCTGGTGACACCTAATGGCTACATTGTAGACTGCTTTGGCCCATATGATGCATATGTTTTCCATAGCTGCAAGCCTTTTAAATAAATTCAGTGTTCGATCAAAAAACAGGAATGATGCTGAGCAAATCATAAATGTGATTAGAGAAGGATTTACATTAAATAATAATTTATCTGATTTTGTAAACAGTATGAATACGAATAGACGAACATCTGATTTTACTAGTATTACAGCTCATTCCAATACTAATATTATATTACCCCGTCTAGAATATAGTGAAGTTATATTATTTTCCCTAGAAACATATCAGATTCAACAGGCAAGTTATAGTGAACATATCAGGTTACACGAAGGGTATCGAATTGAAATAAGCAGAGAAAACATTAATGTAACAGAGTATTGTTTGAGAGGAAGTGGACATAATTCACTTATAAGAGGCAAAATCAAATCCAGACACATTTCCAGAAAAGTATATTATGTTTATATATTAATTGAAAATAATGTGTCTGGAAGGAAAGCTATAACAGACTATTGCTGTAATTGTTTAGTTGGTAGAAGAACAGTTGGTTACTGTGCACATATTATGACGCTTGTGTGCTACCTTGGGTGGACCAGGCACCAGCCAACAATATCGCCAGTGCCAGCATCACTCATTGATGTTGTAGTGTTGTAGTTGTAAGAGAGGATGATGAATAAAAAGTAATTTTGTCTAGCCTACTTATTTCATTAAAGTGCTCCTAAATTCTACCATTACACTTCATTTACTCCCGTAACCTACCATTACTCGATTTTTCCATACATTTGCAAATTTAGTATTGAAGACTGAAAGACAGTAGGTATCTAGCAACTAACTCTCTTCAGCTAGAGTTGAAATGGTCAAACTACAAAAAAGCCTTGAAATCTTTCAGTAAAGACTTCGTGTGACAATAATTACGCCATCCTTGTTTTTTACACTACATACTGTGCAAGCTAGTGCAATATACGGAGGTGTAGTTTTGAATTATCGGTCATAGTTGGTCGTCGAAACGGTCAACTTCACGAGACGGTTTGACAGACGGCCCTTTTTGACATCGAAGATGTACATACGTAGGGTGCGCTTTGAGAGATGTTCTATTATAGGGTAATAAAATTATTTTAGAGAAATCTAAATAAATGGAAATGAGATCGCTAATTACCCTCCTCACTTATCGCTAACTACACTTTTAGGCTACATCGCAGTCGGATAAAGCGTCCAAGCAAGGTTTTTCGTTAAAAATCAAAATGTACAATACATTGCCTTTAGAAATAAAAAGACTTCCATTAGACGCGTTTCAACAAGTGACAAAAATCCTTTTGAATCACGCTTTCTATAATATAGAAGAATATATGAAATGTTTTTTTTCTGACTTGCTTGATATGTAAATGTAGATGTATTTTAATATGTAATTTTAATAATCTAATGTAATCTTATATCATTTAAATTGATTGTAATTTTGAAATATGCACCAATGTTATATTTTAACGAAATGATCAATAAATAAAAAAAGTAAAAGGTATTTGTTGATTCAGCCTTAAAAATATTGTTGACGTTATTATAAAAAATTGTGGCTATTTAGATATTATTTTTAAACGTGATTATGTTTACAACATAAAAACAAACCTATCTAACTATAGTTTGTTTTGGGACATGAAAAATGAAGTGAAGTCCAGCTCCTATAGAAATTTGGCCATCCTCCTTTAATATAATGAGTTTTGGTAAGATGACCTTTTATTTGTAATAATACTAGTTTTTACGGATTTTATCGCGTATATTTAACTATAAATACCCGATGGGGGTCATTGTAGAAGCGTGCTCGTCGCCACTCCTACCAGCCCTTTTCAGGGCTGCAATTCTACACAGCTGCGCACCCATGCAAACGGGAGTTAGGGCGTCCCCCCAAGGCGACGCACACCAGCTCGTCCCCGTTGGTGTGGAATGCAGCGCGCAAAGCGGCGATGGGGACCGCCACCCGTCACGCACAGCCCGACACGGCGGAAAGTGGAGGACGGAGTGCAGAGTTGGCACGTGGAATGTTAGAAGGGGCATGAGAGATAAGACGAATGAGTTGATCGAAATAATGAAAGAAAGAGAATTAGATGTCGTGTGTATGTAGGAGACCAAACGGAAAGGCAGCGGTACTGAAGAGCTCCCTGGCGGGACGTTAGCTATATGGTCCGGAGTCCCGGAAAGCGAGAACGCCTGCCAGGGAGTGGGGGTGCTATTGTCGTCCCGGTTGGTCGATCTTATGACTGAATACAAGGTTGTGAACTCAAGACTTCTCTGGGTTCGCTTTAAACTGGGACTGACGAAGTTATTCCTTTTGGCTGTTTATGCGCCGGTAGCTTCGTCGTTCAGGGCTGAGCTGGAGGAGTTTTGGGAGAATGTAAGAGAAGTTCTAGATTTGGTTAAGGGAAACGAAAGAACTGTTGTATGTGGTGATTTGAATGGATGGGTAGGTATCGCTCGACCAGGATACGAGTCGGTGCTTGGAAAGTTTGGCGATAAAAGGGTTAATGATGCTGGCAAGCTTATACTGGCTGTATGCAAGGAAAAGGGTCTTCTTGTGACAAACACTATATTTAATCACAGGAAAATCCGTATGTATAATAGAGAAAGAAAGAATGAGAGAAGTATGATTGATTTGTTCCTGGTGGATGACCGACTGCGAAAACAGGTGATGGATACACGAGTGTTCAGGGGTGCTGACCTGGGAACGGATCACTATCTAGTAATTACTAGATTTAGTGGTTTGTTCGCGGGTTGGCGCTACCGGACGGCAGTAACAGAACCACAGTCGGTCTGTCGCATCTGAAGCTGGAAGCTTCAGGAAGCGTACACTAGGGACAAATATCACACGAGGGTAGCCGAAAAGCTTGACACCATCGATGGCAGGAAAGAATGTGTGGAGAGAACATGGCAGAACCTTCGGGATGGAATGGTAAGTGCAGCGGAAGAAGTATGTGGAACGACAAAAAGAGGTAGTAGTAAAAGAAGAGATGCATGGTGGAATGATGAAGTGAGAGAAGCTGTAAAAAAGAAGAAAAAAGCATGGTTAGACTACTTGGCCTCTAGTAACGATAAGCATATGAGAGAGAAGATGAAAGAAAGATACAAGCTGCAGAAAGTTCATGCGAAAACATTGATTGAGGAAGTACGTGAAAGGTGTAGAATAGAAGCGGACGAGAGGTTGTCGCACAACTTTAAGGAAAACTCCAAACTCTTCTGGAAAGAGGTTGGAAGGTCCCGGAGTGGTGCGTCAGCCTTAAGAATGAACAAAGTGCTTTCGAGAACCAATGACGTCCTCTCAGAAAAATCGGACGTCATGCAGCGATGGAGTAAATTTTATAGAGAAATGTATGCGTGTCATGATCTTAGTGAAGGATCCGGGGGTGACGCCATAACTGGCACGCCAGACACGGACCTCGATGACACTGAGGTCATCAGCATGAAAGAGATTGAACGTGCGATTCGAAGTTTGAAATGTGGTAAGGCTGCGGGACTAGACAGAGTTACTGCTGAAATGGTCAAGTACGGTGGGCCTCGCGTCTGGGACAGCTTTCGTCTGCTGTGCAATTTGTGCTGGCGGATGGGAGATGTCCCGGATGATTGGCGATCCGCGGTCATTGTGCCTTTATATAAAGGTAAAGGTTCACATTTTGACTGTGGGTGCTATCGGGCGATCAGCTTGACCAGTTTAGCAAGTAAAGTTTACTTGAAGGTTTTGACACGTAGGATGCAAGAGAAATCGGAAAGATTCTTATGGGAGGCACTGTGGATTTAGACCTGGAAGAGGATGCACGGATCAAATGTTTTCTCTCCGCATGATCACGGAAAAGCTTCTGAGTGTTAACCAGAGGATTTTCTGTGCTTTTGTGGATCTGGAGAAAGCATTTGATAAGGTTATAAGGAAGAAAATGTGGGAACTGTTGCCGGGATATGGTGTGGATGGTCGATTGTTAAGGGCTGTGCAGTCACTTTACTATGACTGTAAAGCCCGTGTGCGGGTAGGGCATGACCTGTCATCCATGTTTAGCGTCCAAGCGGGCGTAAAACAGGGTTGTGTCATGTCTTCCTGGCTGTTCATACTGTATCTCGACAGCTGTTTACAGAAGCTGAAAAATAGCTGTTTGGGTGTGAAATTGGGTGACATAAAAGTTAATTGTCTGCTGTATGCTGATGATGCCGTGCTTATTGCACCATCAGAAGCAGAACTGCAGGCATTAGTCACGTGTATGAAAGAGGAATGTGAAATTAAAGGTCTCCGTTTGAATGCTAATAAAACTAAGGTTCTGGTATTTGAAAAGGACGAAGAGAGAACGAAATGTGAAATATGGGTAAATCAGGAATGTCTAGAACAGGTAAATGAAATTGTATACTTGGGGAGCGCTTTCAGCCGGGATGGAAGATGTGATTTAGATGTGGATAGGCGTGTCGCTGCCGGAAACAAAGTCAATGGTGCCCTGAATGCATTAGTCAAAAGGCAAGGCGTGGTGAAGAGTGCACGCCTTGCAATACATAACGCAGTGTTGGTACCGACTTTGTTATATGGCAGCGAAACCTGAGTATGCCAGAAGAAGCATAAAAGCAAGTTGAATGCAGTGGAGATGAGATCTCTTCGTAAAATGTGTGGCATTACCATAGCCGATCGAAAGCGAAACGAAGAGGTTCGCAATATGGCAGGATTGAAAGATGACTTTATCACAAAAATTGATATGGGAGTACTCTAATGGTTTGGGCACGTTGAGCGAATGAGTGAAGACTGAATGGTGAAGAAAATATATAGAGCGAAAGTAAATATTAAAAGGTGTCGAGGTAGACCGAGACTAACTTTCGAAGACCATGTGAGCAAATTGCTCGAAGAGGGGAGGGTCAAGAGTACTCGGATACCTAGACGTGCATGTATGAAGAAGTTAATGAACCTGAAAGAAGCGAAAGAGGTAAGTAAGGATCGTGACACTTCGCGATCTGTTCTCTCTGGCTACCCTGTTAGGGATTGTGCGTGAAGATAAGTAAGTAAGTAAGTATAAATACCCGACGTTTCGAGCGCTTTACAGCACCCATGGTCACGGGGAGGACTGAGATGTTCAACGTCCAAATGTCATGGCACGCAAACACTCGTGTGTGAGCGCCAGTTGCTCGCTGCTCGCAGTGCTCACCTGCTCGCAGTGCTTGTGCAGCATGGCACACAGGCACTCGTGCGTGAGCGCCAGCTGCTCGCTGCTCGCAGTACTCACCTGCTCACGGTGCTTGTGCAGTATGGCACGCAAACACTCGTGTGTGAGCGCCAGCTGCTCGCTGCTCGCAGTACTCACCTGCTCACAGTGCTTGTGCAGCATGGCACGCAAACACTCGTGTGTGAGTGCCAGCTGCTCGCTGCTCGCAGTACTCACCTGCTCGCGGTGTTTGTGCAGCATGGCACGCAGGCACTCGTGCGTGAACGCCTGCTCGCTGCTCGCAGTACTCACCTACTCGCGGTGCTTTTTTTTGGTTAACAGCGGTTACCATAGATAAAAATTTAACTTTTGTTCCGATCTACACAGTATGAACTTATGGTATCTTGAAGTCTTGCAGTTGTATGCTTGGGTGAGGATTTAATTTTATTTATTATAGGATCCCAAGCAGATGGTAGCACCCAGCCATCTTGTCTATTGAAATTAGGATGTTTTTTGATTTCAATAGCCTCGCGAATCATCCTTGGAAGGAATCGGTGTTCTTTAGCGAGGATTTCTGGTCTATCAAATCTGATGTAGTGACGGGGGCGATCCTGTACGTGTTCACAGACTGCAGACTTCCCGGAACGTCGATTCTTCACATCAGCTATATGTTCTTTAACGCGGGTTTTAATTGATCTTTTATTTTGTCCTATGTAGGAGAGACCACACTCACAATCAAGCTTGTACACTCCTGCATCTTGCAGAGGGACGTTACACTTGACTGATGGTAAAAACTGACCAATCTTCTTCGGCGGCTTGAAGTATGTTTTGATGGAAGCGCGCTTCAAGATGTAGCCAATCTTGTCAGTGACTCCTCTAACATATGGCAGTACAGCAGGTACACGCTCGACTGTGGCCGGCTTCACTCGTTCACCGTGACGTAGGCGCGGGACCCGAAGCTTGTTGTCATGCAAAACTTGCTTGACATGGTGGAGCTCGGCAGCCAGGTGTTTACTGTCACAGATCCCTCGTGCTCTCTGAAACAAAGATTTACCCACGGTAGCTAACTGTGAAGGATGGTGGTGAGAATCACCGTTTAAATATCTATCTGTATGGGTCTTTTTTCTATACACAGTATGGCTCAAGGTGTTATCAGGATTCTGAATTACTAACACATCTAGAAAAGCTAAAGAATTGTTTGCCTCTAACTCCATTGTGAACTGAATTTTAGAATTTATAGAGTTGAGATGGTCTAAAAATGCACTTACTTTATCTAAAGGTAGAATTGTGAAAGTGTCGTCTACGTACCGCTTGTAGAATCTTGGATTTATGGGAGAAGTAAGCAGGGCTTTCTCCTTAAAGTCTTCCATGAATATGTCGGCGACATGGGAGATAAAGGTGAGCCCATGCACACCATCTACTTGCTGTAGAACTCTCCTTCCACAATAGGTAGCCAGATGTAAGACAGTGTCTGAGTAATACTGCATATTCTACGGGCATGTTGTTTTCTTCCAGCCTTCTAGTTACAATTGAGATGCAGTCTTCAACAGGTAAGCATGTAAACAATGACTGCACATCAAAACTGACCATAGTTTCATTGTCTGCCAGATGTAGGTCTTTAATCTCGCTGACAAAATGGTAGGAATCCTTTATGTGTGCTCTTGTATGTCCCCTGAGCGGTAACAGTATTTTCGTTAAGTGTTGAGCCAATCTATAAGTTGATGAATCGATCTGACTCACTATGGGACGTAATAGAGCATTGGGCTTGTGTATTTTTGGTAAACCATACAACTTTGGTGATTTGGCGCACGTAGGTATTAGGTTAGTAGTAGTAGTTTGTAGTGTAGTAGTTTGTAGTAGTTAACTGCTAATACGACGTAATTCCTTGTATGTGTGCTCCCGGCGACGCCAAACCTCGGTACAAAATAAGGTTGACAGCCATTTTATTGTGTATTATAGTATTCTATGGGTATATTAGTGATTAATGGGAATTAGTTAGAGGCCCTACTAGTTTTTTGCCCTACTTGGACCGCAGCTTAAGTACGACGGCATATCTATAAATACTGATTAGGTCGAGAGTAAATAGGTTTTACTCTTACGAAGCGTCGTATCTTTGGTAACATGGCAACCGTTGTTATCATCGGGAAGTGAACCATACTTTTGCAACGAACAGCTAACGATCTGCTTATTGTATTTTATGTTGTAACGCACACATATTTGTGCCATCTATCATGAGTGCATTTAACGATAATCCTCTTTCGTCTAGATCAGAATTGGGATAAAGTTCCTCTTAGCATCCACATATAATCTCCAAATAGTGTGATGAAGGCGTGGTGCTGTGCCACTCGTTCTTGGATGAAATTATGCTGCCGTTGTATTAGTTTTGGAACAGATATTTGATCAACTTTTGCTTACGCAAATAATAATGTCCTCTCAACCGAGTTTCAGTCACGGTGATCTGCCTCAACGGAGACTAGCCATCGATGCGGGATGGGATTACAGTACCCAATTGTATGCGCGAGCACCGGTGCACTCTCTATTCCCTCACTGTCACAGTCCGATAGGACAGTAAACTGACATGATCGGAGAGAGGTCAGGCGCAGGACCAATGGCTTAACGTGCTTTCCGAGGAACGATAAACTTATAATTTCTTGACGGAAAACTCAATAATTGATTTTTGGCCCGTCCTGGGATTCGAACCCAGATCTTCATGTTCAGCAGTCGCACTACTACGACGACTACACCATAAAAGACAGTTACGCAAGTAAACGTCACAAAAATGCGTCACTTGTGCTCGCCGATGATTCCTGGCCTGTACAAAGTGACGTTGACATACACTTAGAAGTTAGTTTGTTCGCAGTCAAATTTCTCTTCCGGTCAGGAAATCCTGAAGCGATAAAAATTGTTTTGGTATATACAGTTTTAGGAGAGGCACCATTTGATAAACGGGACTCTACCTCTTTATCCTTTTGTACCACTTATTCCCAAGAATATCTGGATCTACGCAAGTTTCGGGAGATGGAAGAAGTAGAAGCTGCACTTATCAGTAGTGTCGACGATCAGCATTTTGGGCAATTTTATGGCTCCACAGTTTGTAGAACCACATCAGGCAGACACCAAGTGACCTTTCCTCGTCAAATTAAGGCCTCCTCTGTTTGTAAACTCATTTTCTCATCGTAATATTTGCAGATGTTTGTCAAACTTACCTGCGTATACAAGTTCGCGAAGAGAATTGCACTTTTCGACGCATTTTGTAGGGCTTAATCCGTAGGAACCTGTATATATAAGTATTTCAAATTAACTGCGTGGTCTTTGGCCTTAAAATAGCTTATTTGTGGAAATTCGTACCGTTCAACGTATAATATGAAGAATACAGATTTCCTTTAGCTGAGGTGATTCTGAGTTGAGACCTCCCGCATCTTAAGTTAAGAGTTGCCATTAACCACAAATTTACACTTTCCGTGACATCTAGGTATTATCTCAGAATGTTCTGTTTCCATTGTTGGATCGCTGACCTTGGTGAACGGACCTTTAATGGTGTCGTATACTTACGATTCCGGGTACCGACCGCTGACTGCACGAAAAAATAGTGTATGCAAAGTCTAAATCTGCACCTCTAAAGGTCGTCTCGCTAACTCTATTAAAATTATACGCGGCTATTTATCAAAACTGATAAGACAAATTTTCTATAGCTATAATATATATAAGCTAAAATATTCCATAGAGTATATTATTGCCTTCTCAGATTCAACTGTGAATTAGAGATGTCTCTTCACCGTTGGCACCCTTATGTTGCCAATCAGATTGAAACAATATTTGATTAGCGACTGTTATACGCTCTTAGTTTGGATCCTTCTGATCTAACTGCTTTGACACATATGCATTTGCTAAATACATTATTGCTTAAAATTACCCCGCTCCAGAGTCATCTGGAAAGGTTACGTATTTCATCGGCCATTTATAGAGCTGTGTCGCAATAGGTTTTTTGTTACTATTATATCACTTTTTTACTTATTACTATTACCTTACTTTATTATAGTCGACAGGATTATCTATTCACATATAATCCTGCGCTATGCTTCTTTTACCGCTTGAGGGTTTATTCTCTACCACAATTTTCGCTGTTTTCACTTGTGTTGAAGTTGGAACCTTTCAAGGCTAGGGGAAATGCACGTGACAAAAGGGGTAACAGTCTGTCTATTATCCTACTTAGTCTATTTAATTACGGGAATTTTCTGATGTGATCCTGTCGACGAGCCATTCATCGTCCAGTATTGGATGCTCTCAAATGCGTTTTATGTGGTCGCTCTCGCCGACCGCTTGACCGAGACTCGCGCGTCGTGCGCGTGTCACTGAGGCACCGTTTTACGCCAAGCCATTTATGCCGTCTACATATACGAGACCCACATAATGATGGATTCGTGAAGCATCACCACCAAATCATTTTATCAACTTATCAATCAGACTATTTACAGGACACTACCGCGTGCGCGTCTTGCTCATAAACCAGATTTTTTCTGGTCACCCCCGCACACAATTTCTGATATTTTCCTGAGCTGCAGATTCTTACAAAATATGTGGTTCGAATCCCGCATTTTAATTAAATTAAATTAATCAATATAATAATAACCACGGCTCTTTCTTTGCGTCCAACTCGACTCTAGCCGAGTACGCTAGAGTACGCCGCCGACCATCCCGCGGTGTGAGTGCTCCATGCCGGAAGTGCAGTTCGCACAGCGCTCGGTTCGCAAAGCACTCCTCTCCATGGATATCCACAAGTAGAGTGGGCCTGACGGAATCCCCCCAATTGTGCTGAGGACGTTTGCTCCAGAGTTGCCACCGGTTTTAACGCGTCTTTGCCGGTACTCCTACTCCCTAGGCGTAGTCCCAAAATCATGAAAGACGGCTTTCGTCCACCCGACCCTAAAAAAGGCGACCGCTCAGACCCGTCCAACTACCGGCCTATCGCCATCACCTCCTTGTTCTCCAAAACAATGGAGTCTATTGTAAACTGCCAGTTCATGATGTACCTTGAGGATCACCAGCTGATTAGTGACCGCCGATACGGTTTTTGCCGTGGTCGGTCAGCTGGTGATCTTCTGGTCTACCTAACTCACAGATGGGCGGAGGCAGTAGAGTCCAAGGGAGAGACATTGGCCGTTAGTTTGGACATTGCGAAGGCCTTCGATCGGGTTTGGCACAAAGCGCTTCTTTCGAAGCTCCCTTCCTATGGGCTTCCCGAGAATTTATGCGATTGGATCACCAGCTTTCTTGCAGATCGGAACATCAAGATCGTTGTAGACGGTGCAAGCTCCGATTGCAAGCCTATTAATGCTGGTGTTTCACAAGGCTGCGTGCTATCGCCAACGCTGTTTCTTCTGCATATCAATGACATGTTGCAAGCCCGTAACATACAGTGCTATGCAGATGACAGCACTGGTGATGCTCTTTACACCGGCCGAGCCAATATTTCCGGAGAGTGCCGGGACAAACTTGTGTCTGAAGTCTAGTCTTTGCTGAACTGAGTCTCGGATTGAGGGCGACTAAATCTAGTCCAGTTTAACCCCCAGAAGACACAAGTTTGCGCGTTAACCGCTAAAAAGAACCCCTTTATCGTATCTCCTCAGTTTCAAGGCACTCCCCTTATTGCCTCAGCCAGTATCGGAATCCTCGGCGTCGAAATATCGAGTGACGTGCAGTTTCGTGGTCACTTGGAAGAGAAGGCCAAATTGGCCTCTAAAAAAGCTTGGCGTGCTCAGCAGAGCGGGACAGTATTTCATGCCGGCACACCGCCTGGAACTTTACAAGACGCAGGTTCGGCCGCACATGGAATACTGTTCCCACCTCTGTGCTGGAGCTCCCCAATACCAGCTCCTTCCACTTGACCGCATTCAGCGCAGAGCGGCTCGAATCGTCGACGACCGGTTGCTTTCCGATCGGCTCGATTCACTGGCGCTACGAATAGATGTTGCATCTCTTTGCATTTTCTTTCGTATATACTACGGGGAGTGCTCTGAGTAATTGTTCGGATTAATCCCAGCCGCCAAATTTCATGAACGCACTACGCGGCAAACTTCCCGATAATATTCACACCATCTACATGCTTGGCGGTCCACCACTGTACGTTTCAAGAGGAGTTTTCTTCCGCGTACAACCTCTCTGTGGAATAGTTTACCACCAGCGATTTTTCCGGACCGATACGACCTTGGGACCTTCAAGAAAAGAGCGTACTCCTTTCTAAAGGGCCGGCAACGCACCTGCAATTCCCCTGGTGTTGCGGTTGATCATGGGCGGCGGTAGTCACTTAACATCAGGTGAGCCGCATGCTCGTATGCCCCCTCTACTATAAAAAAATTGATTAGTGACTCATTTTAAATCGCACCCACCAGACACTATGGAAAAATCTGGCGACGTAACGCTTAAATACTTACACCTCCAAATTTTATACGTAAAATAAAGTAACTTGAGTCCAGGTATTTGTATCAAATGTTTAATTTAGATTATTTTCTATATTTACCGTAACCCTATTAAAGTCCACTGCTGAACATAGGCCTTGTCCGTAGATTGCCTCATAGGAGTGACATTTGCTACAGTTGCCACGCTTGGTAAGCAAGTTGTCAACCGCCGGTTATTATTTTTAGTCGTTATTGGAAACATGCTCCTGTCCATCTCCTGATTTGCTTCCCTCTTTCGCCTCTTATGACTCTCACGCCGTAGTGGATACGAGGGCGGCACTGAAAATTTCGGGAATCAAGGAAGTGACACAACATTACTATATAATGTATTTATTGCTTCTCGAAGTATTCTCCGTGAAATTTGACACATTTTTCCATACGATGGAACCAATCATTGAAGCAACCATTCCATTCGGAAGTTGGGGTCTCCAAAATGGCCGTTTTGTAGGCGTCCACAGCTTTATCAGGTGATGAAAATCTCCGTCCACGCAATTTATTCTTTATTTTAGGGAAAGTATAGAAATCATTAGGGCTTAGGTCGGGGCTGTACGGCCGATGGTCTAATAATTCTATGTTTTCTTGCTCTAAAAGCTCTGTTGTTCTGTGTGCGGTGTGAGAACTCGCATTGTCGTGATGGAGGATGATGCGGCGGTTGCAGTTCTCTTTATCATCCATTTTCCAGGATTCGTCACCTGATACGATGTTGTATACAGCATTTGAGGATCCTGCGTGGAATCTTTCGAGAGTTCTGCACCAAGTAACGCGAGCCGCTTTTTGCTCTTCACAGAGCGAATGCGGTATCCATCGGGAAAACAACTTTTTTAAACCTAATTGTTCATGCAAGATTATTTGTATTTGACTCATGCCAATGTCTAAAGTTGCCTGAATTTCTCGGTATGTCACATATCGATCTTCCTCAATCAGCTTACGCAAAGCATCAACGTTTTCTTGGGTGACTGCAGTTTTTGGACGACCTTGACGGGGATCATCACTGAGCTTGATACGTCCACGTTGAAATTCAGCAAACCAGCGATAAATTGTGGTTTTGGATGGGGCTTCATCACCAAATGCAGAAATCATCCGGTCAACACACTGTTTTTGTGTTAAACCACTTCGAAAGTCATAATTAATCATCGCTCTTGAATTATCTCGAGTCAATTCCATTTTCTCAACGACTAAACAAGTTTGACAAAACCTTGTGACAAGACCGAGAATTTTTTTTTAAATAAATAAATGGTATTCGATTTTTAAAACCAAGGAGTTTTCAATTAAAAAGATTTTAATATGACAGGAACAGTGGAAATATTCCATTCCCGATACTTTTAGTGCAGCCCAGGTATCAACAAAAAATATGAAGATTGTAATTTCAGGCTGGAGTCGAGCGGTGTAAATATTTACGAGGGTGACGCTGAAAGTTCTTAGAAATTCAAAAACTGAACAAACTAGCAAGTTATTAGTTTTATTATATCTTTTCAAAATGGTGTCCATATACATCAATATATCGCTGCATCTGGTGGAACCACTGAGAGAAGCACTTTGCCTATTCGTCCTTAGGGGTCTTTTTGACGGCATTTTGAAATTCAGCCACTGCTTGCTAGGCACCCATAAAACGTTTTCCTAGAATATTTTGTTTTAATTTCGGAAATAAAGAAAAATCGCAAGGTGTGAAGTCGGGGCTATAATAATAATAATAATAATTCATTTACACTATTATATTTATAGAACCCATCCAGATAAGAAAACTATATAGATACCCCAAATAATAATAAATTTATAAAAAATACGATAGAAAGATGTTCGCATAAAAGAATAATGTATCATATATTTCACCAATTTTAGTATGTGAAGACTTATGGTTAGAATATACAATATTAAAATAAAAATAAAAATGCATCGGTTAACAATTTTGATATTAATCCTTTAAAAAACAAGGACAGAAGGGACAGTATCTATCATTCAATAGAAACGTTCTTTTATTTTTAGCAGGTAATTTACCGAATAAAATTAATTTTCCAAACGCCACTTTAATAAATTACTTTTAAATCGATTATAATCTGATTGCCTTACACTTGAATAGCCATCACATAACAATTTTTTGAATACAGTCAAGTTTTTAAAGAAGGCAAAATAACTTTATCTGGTGATCTGATACTATACTTTACTTCTATCTTTTAATCTAGTAAAAATGGACACACACACACACACACACATATATATATATATATATATATATATATATATATATATATATATATATATATATATATATATATATATATTGGCGTCGTCAGACGTGGAATTGCTCCACGTCTGACATCGCCAAGTAGTCGATTGTTTGCTTTGCGGTGTGCGACGAGGCGTTGTCGTGGTGAAGGAGGATCCTACTGCGAGGTCTTTTTTTTTGACTTAAATGACATTGAAAGTCAAAAAAAATCATTGTACGAAAATTTTCTAGCGTTAAATTCATGCGGACGTGACACAGACAATTTTCAATTTGCCGCCAAGTCGTAAACAAATGACAAATTGATAAAATACATACACAATAATATTGGAAAAGAGTTCCATTTTCAAAATTTGAACTTATTTTTTATTATATCTATGGAGTGTAGAAGTAAGAAGCACCAACTCCCATAGTAGAATAGATGAAAAAGTGGCCACCTGTAAGCAGTAAATAACAGTTCAAAAACTGTCAAAAACTCTCCACAACAGCGCTGGAGTAGCTACTGGGATAAAATGAACTTATCAGTTGTCGACGGTTTGAAGTGTGCTGCTAAATTGCTCAGTAGCTCTAAAATCTAAAATAATTTTATTAAGTAAATATAACCTCAAAAAAGTCGTCTATCCCACTAATATTTTTCGGCACGTTCTTTAAAATTTAGCCCGTAGCTATAGTGGCACCACCCTTATTTAACTATTTTCTATGGACACTTTTTAATACATAGTCCGCATGTATTAAAAAGTGTCCATAGAAAATAGTTAAATCCGCACTCCTTACTTCTACACTCCATAATTATATCGTTTACAAGTGGCCAGTTCTATAAGCTTTCAATGTCGCCCTCGTACATAGCGGTGGTTGTGTTGAGTTATGTCTGTAAGAGTTTAGGTTCTACTATTTATCAACGGATTTTAACAACTGATCAGAAATAGTTATAATATTTCACATATATTGCTATTTGGTTTAATACAGACCAATATTTATAAAATTTTGCAATATATGAGCGAGGTCGTTGAAGACGCCATCTGCTCTATATACACCCTGTGTATCGTCCTCCAGGTACCAGACATTCAGTTATAATTTTAAATTAGAAAAAAATGGGTTGAATGCCCAGACTGAAAAGAGCTGGTCAACCTTATGAACACTAAAAGCAGAATCAAAAATCTGGTTTTCACATAACAAGTTAGTATTTAGACTGTAGCACCGCCAAACGTAATGATAAATTTCGAGCCCGTCGAAATGTTAAGTCAAAGCCAATAGGAAGGATACAGTTATCCTTTTTTTGGAAGCCACTTAATCTTGCCATATAAATGTAAGGAATGAAATCGGGATTAATATTACCAGAAAGTATAAAACTACGAAATTTTATGTCATTTAAGAGTACTCTGCTGGTGTCAGCGGCAGGCGCTTACAAGGCCTTTAAGTTTAAGATTTTGAGGCGTAGATATTTCCGTCCATACCTCCAGCAGAGCAATTCGAAAATGACACAATTGCTTCTAGAGTATCTTACCTTAGAGTAGAACAGTATGTTAAATTTTAAAGATATTTATTTGTTGTCCTACTGGAAAACTTTTTGGAAAACTTAAATAAAATTGAATTGAATTGTTGGTTTAAGTTAAAGACACGTCATTGAATAGTACAAAATAATTTATTTATATATAACATAGAATGTACAACTTAATTAAAATATTTGATAGGTTTGGTGCTTTTATAGGCTTTGTATCGGCTTTAAATTAGTATGTTTTGGATATTTAAATTTAATAAACTAGTTCTTGTCAATAGATGTTTTTGCAGTGGTCGCATTATTGTTTGCTTCTGGCAACGCTGCAGCAGGCATCCAATAATAGCCACCCGTGTTTTTGTCTTGTGTATAAACATTTAGGATTTGCGAGTACGAATTTCCACCTTTATTTGGGTTGGGTACTACGTAATACACTTGACCCGTACTTGGGTTCATAACAACAGGCACGAAGCGCTGAGGACCATTAAAAGTAGGGTATGGAGGCACTACAAACATGTTTGAAGGATTTTCTCCTTCCTTAAATCCTTGAACGCCTACAGCTATTGGGTAGTTCATTGGTGATGAGATTACTGGCATATGGTTAGGATGATTTGGTACGACAACAAAATTTGGTCTTAACGGCACCTCCGCTGTTGATGGTGCTTCTGTTGTTGTTGTTGATGATGCGTTGACGTCTGGTTGCCTTGCGTTAATACTTGTCGAATTTGGTATTTTTGTAGTCGTACTTTTTGCGGGTTGCTCGGTAGTAGTAGTGGTGGTCATTGTTGTTGGAGTCACAGTTGTTGTTGTCATGAATGGGCAAGCTATCGGGGCCGCAGTAGTGGTGACGTAACATGGGCTTGTCGGCGTTGGTGGCAATGCCATACAGCACGTGATAGCAGCAGGAGACGGTGCAAATGAGTCAGCATTACCTTCGCCGATAGTTGCCAAGCATAGACCCACAAAGATAACCTGAAATCGTCGTAAAGATTAGATGAATTTAAAATATAAAAAATTATGTGAGAATCTTTCCGCTCTCACTATTATTATTGTTGTTCTTTTTGGTAATTTTATACTATCGCGGCCACCTCGTTTTTTGGCTCTAGAAAATCGAAAAGTTTTGATTTCGATGATTTTTTTTAAATCTTCGTCTTTACGGCGGTTTTATGAAAAAAAAAATATGGAAAATATCTCACCTCAAGATTTCATATAGTTTTATGACTTTAAATGTGATCATAAACGCAATTCTTCGAATATAATCGTTCATAACTTTTATGCAAAGCGTTAAACGAAGTTTGTATATTTTTATTGTTAATCTACATAAAAAAAACATTAAAAAAGCATTAAAAATGTTTGTTCATTAATTTTTATCTCACTTTTTAAGTTTTTGACTTTAATTTTATCATAAATGGTCTAGAAAATCGGAAAATCATCCGATTTCGATGAGTTTTTTTTTAAATCTTCGTTTATACGGAATAAATCAAAATGAAAAGAATTACCTATGTATTATATTCAAAAATAAATCAATAACTTATATTATCCTCCAAGAAATCTTGTAACAAAATTAAAAAATATGCAAACATCGATAGTTGCTACGTCTTAATCTAAATAATGCACATTAAATAATCATATGTTTATTTATTAATTTTTTAGCGAAGCGAGCTCGGGACTTAGGGCATCTCGACTCAGACAGGTTAGTTTAGAAGAAGACGGCGTAGTCGAGTGAGCAAACGAAGCGAGTGAATAGACCCTACCATCTCCTTCGTGGTTATTACTCAGAAGTAGGATCCGCGCTTCGTGGGGCGACACGGCCTCTCTCAGTTGAAACGAACTGAAACGTTTCTAATGAAGCTATTTCACTTTAAAAATGAAAAACTACAGACGCGTTGTCCCTATCAAGTAACAAGATGGAATGCCCCACAGTTCGGAATTATTCTCTTTTTTATCTTTTTTTTTCCATTATAGCTCGAATTTTTTTATTGAAAAAAAAAAGTCAGAACCGATTTTGGTTTAAACTTAAGAAGTTGTTCAGTATACAATTGAAATTGGTATGGACTTGATATCATCATTTCTTCTCGTATGTAAGATAGCGATTCTAACCGTGTAGTGACGGTGTAAAGAAATTAGGCGTCCCATCTTAGTCCTCAGGGGTGATAAAGCACCTGCCTTTGGATTCTTAATCGAGGATAAATGTAGGTGTCTATAAGCCACAGCATCCACTTACCATCAAGTGGTCTATGTGCTCGTTTATCACCCTTATTCTATAGAAAAAATATGGCCCCGTGAGTATCGTAATAGGCTACAGAAGGAAATTGAAAAAAAAAAACAAAAGATGAGCAGCATCGACTTCGCGATAACAAATCGAAATAATTAAAAAGTTAAGTGTTAAGTGTGGCAACTATGGCAATATCCCTCCTATAAACCAATCTATGGGAAGGCTTAAGTTTAGCAGCGGACTTTTAAAGGCTGTAATAAATGTAGGGATGGATATTCGAGATAAAAAAAGTTCACTGACATATAAGGTATTTTAAAAACAACAGCACCAAAGTTCTCTTGCTTTAGCAGTCCAATATAAAAATTATACAAATAAATTGTAAATAATCCGAATGTCGTGTGAGGTATGTATTTAATATGAATTGAAGGACTTGCTAGTTTCTCACCAACTTTTGGTCCATTTCACTTCTAAATAGCGTTTTAATATTTCTGACACACAGAGAACGAGTAACCGAACATTACTTGCAAACCAAAACTACAAATTTACTATACTATTAAAAATAACACACGCTCTACCACACATTTATGCATCTGGTTGATTTTACACCACTTAAAATATGCGTAATATATTGGTCCTTACATATTATGAAATTAGCGTTTTGTTGTACTAACGACTTTGATCTGCAATATCTCCTCTTTGGTTGAGAATTCCAAATTCAAATTTATAAATTCATTTAGCTGGTACATTTGGGTTTTGAAAACAGTCATTTATTTGTTTTTTCCTCATTATTTATTTCTTTGGCGTCGCTTATTACCGCACAATGGAAAACAAAAGGTAAATTTACGAGTCGATTTACGTGGCACCCGTGCTGCAGAAACAGCTCGATGGATTAATGATGTGTACAGCGCTGGTATCGCAAAAGAAAGCACGATACGTGTTTAGTCTCAACGTTCGTTGTTTTCGTTCTGGAAATTTCGACCTTCAGAACCAACCAATCAGAATCAGAATCAGAAGACCAAAGTGGAAAATGAAGAATCAAAGGCTATTTTGAAGGAGATCCATCACAAAGTATTTTAGAGATAGCTGCAGGCTTCGCGGTAAGTGATAAAACTGTATTAATCCACTTGAAGCAAATCGGGAAAGTAAAAAAACTTTAACGATGGGTACCTCAAGAATTGAGTGGATCAAACTTGCAAACACGCGTCAACTGCTGTGTTACTTTGCTCAACCTACACAAAAATTAAGGGATTTTAAATCGAATCATTACTTGTGATGAAAAGTGGATACTGTACGATGATCGGAAGCGCTCGTTGCAATGGCTGAACCCTGGAGACCCAGCCAAATCCTGCCCTAAACGAAAATTGACTCAGAAAAAGTTACTTGTGAGTGTCTGGTGGACTAGCGCCGGTGTCGTTCACTGCAGCTTTCTAAAATCTGGCCAAACGATTACGGCAGATATCTATTATCAGCAACTGCAAACCATGAAGGAAGAACTAGCTCCTAAACAACCGAGATTGGTTAATCGCTCTAGGCCACTGCTTCTTCACGGCAACGCAAGACCACACACTGTACAACAAATAACCACTAAGTTAGATGAGCTACAATTGGAATGTCTGCGACATACACCGTACTCTCCGGACCTTGCTCCGACAGATTACGATTTTTCCCGGAATTTGGACAAACATCTTACAAGGAAAAAAATTCAACTCCGATGTGACAGTCCAAACGACCTTCAAAGAGTTTATTGATTATATTAGTATATTATATTAGTAAAGGGACCAATGAACTACCCATGAAATGGCAAAAGTGCATAGATAACAACGGTGCATACTTTGATTAATTAAATATATTTTACTTAAAAAAAAAAGACTTTATATTCCTCCCGTACAAAACACCAATTTCACATGTAAGGACCTATTATTAAATCTTCATTTTTTCGTCTGATATTAATTGATAAAGAATAAAAACATCGAATCAGCGCTGTTTTTGAACTAAAGGTGGACATAGCAATAAGAATATACAAATATGCGAACGTACGGAGATAACAACAGCGATAACAATATAAAAAGTAAAATCGGATTCTACGAAACATTGTACCATCGTTGGGTGCATGTTAATTGTGAAATGGCGGTTAAAAATAAATACTGCGGAGTTCAATGAGCAAATGCGAAATTCGAATGAGTAAAAATCTATTCGAACGACATAAAATAAATCTTACCTGTACAGTGAGAGCCATGTTGAGTGCTGTTTCTTGCGTTAATGAAAGAAAACTGTCTAATATAGTTCCAATTACATGACATTTAAGTAAGCTATTTATTCGTACTTTTACAGTTATTATTAACTACAATGCAAATTTAGAAAATGTCTATACATACTTTTACTTAATTACGTATTTGGTAATTATTGTTTAATTACACTAATAATAAATAATTAATATTCTTTACCGTTACCGTTACCGTTTTACTCTAGATCGTTCATTCATTGATAATAGCCTATAGAAATGCACTGCTTAAAATAAGCTTCTCTCCTAGACTAACTCATGGGAGGGGGGGGGAATTTGCCATAGTTGCCACGCGTGGCAGGTGGATTGGCAGCCGCAGTTTTATTGGAGTCGTTAACAGGAAGATGCTGCTATCTGTGTCAATTCCCTACTATCGCCTCTTATGGCACCCACGGAGTGATATAGTGGAGTAGATACTCTTACACCGTTTATACACGGTTGATATTCACTTCACTATTGATGCGGTTTATTAAAACTATCAGTTTAATAAAAAAAATGGTAACAATACTAATAATGTCTTATATTTAAAAAGTTCTTATATTGACTGCCTCGTTGGTCTAGTGGTTGTAGTAGTGCGACTGCTATCATAAGGTCCTGGGTTCGAATCCCGGGTCGGGCCAAAAAATTAGTTATTGAGTTTTTCCGTCAATAAATTCTCAGTAGTTGCCTGGAGTCAGGAAGTTGGCGGTGTCTCACTCCCGTGCCTCGAAAAGCACGTAAAGCCGTTGGTCCTGCACTTGATCTCTCTCCGGTCGTGTCGGTTTAACGTCCCATCGAACTATGAGAGTAAGGGAATAGAGTACAGGAATTTGTGGCCCGGTTGGCGCGCGGACTGTTCGACCGTGCAGACAACGGGCCGCATATACATCTTAACAACTTTGCGCCGCTACACACTCGGCCTCCGGACGGGCGACCCTATCCAAGAGAACTCCTCTCTATATCGATTAGAGAGTCGAGTAACAACCCTCAATGCCGCTGAAAGGCCAACTCCGACTTTAATAGATAACCCCTTTTTTTCGTAGTCATAACCGACTACGAAAAAAATTACCGATAGCGACAACCGTTTGACACCTACAATGCCATTAGAAGGCTCCCAGGACCGGTCCATAGTAGTGGACCGCGAGGACAGCACGGGTAATGGGGGCTTACCCCGAGGCCCGAAACCTCCATGTGCCTAAAAGACACATGAAGAAGACATCAACGAGGGAATAGAGAGTGCACCTGTGCTTGCGCATATACTTCGGCACTATAATCCTGTCCTGTGCCGATGGCTAGTTTCCGTTGAGGCTGGCCGCCGTGGCTGGAATTCGGTCTGGAGGACATTATTATATTTACCCGAATACTACACATGGAATAAAACATAGAATTATTAGGCTTGGAACCGCAGCAGGCGCATGCAAAGTGAAGCCCTTTCAAGTTAGCCTTTTAAGACTAAGTACGACTTTCCGCGTGTCAGTACTCGAGTCCACGTAGTCGTGTAATGAGCTCGCGCCATTTTGCACAAAAACAACTTACTGTGCTTTAAAAGGGTGTCACAACTCATCACATAATCATGAAAAAAATCTAAAAATCTCATTTCACTGGTAATTACTGCTTAGCATCTTATATTTTTATAAAAATACCTTCATCAAAACAAAATAATAAATCTTAAATTTGACAGACACCAATATAATGAAAATGTTGCTAGGCATAGTAAAATATTTTACCCCATATTTTCTTATTATTATAATTACATACTGCCAATATGGGACTATTATTGTTGTAATACCTACAATATTCAGGCATGAGTAGGTATTTTTGATTGCCAAATACTATTAGTAGTTAGTTAGTAGGGTTCCCACTTGCCAAGAAAAAAATGTGTTGATTTTATTTTGTTTTGTTAATGTGCAGTTATTTTTATCTTTTTTATAGTACGTGTTTTAGAATAAATACCCTATGAACATTTTTTAAAATTCTAATAATGATTTAGGTACATACTTTCGTCATTTCCTAAAAAGACGATACGTTTTGCCACTAGCCAACAGTGGTGTATTAAATTATGGTAAAGACAATAGTTAACGTTTAGCCAAAATAGCACAAAAATATTTATTTTGTTTTAATGAAGTGAAGTTGATAATAACGTGAATATTATTGCCAATTTAAACGTATTCGTTTTTAGATTTTCGTCTGGTCCGACTGTTGCTGCTCAACACAGACCACCCAGCCCACAAGACATGAAAGCATTGTGATTTTTCTAATTAAATTAGTCTGTCAAGGTTAGAAGAAAGAAAGGTGTGCGAGTGGCGCGTGAGATGTAACTTAGAGATGTGTCACATCCATAAATCGAACGCGTAAATATGGGAGACTATGAAAACGTAACGTAATTATAAACAAATTAATGATGCGTAAAATACACCGTTTAATACAAGTAAAGTTCTTTAAAATATATACATGTATTTTACATGTCATTTACAACGCTAATCGCTTACCATAAATTCGTTAAGAGCAGAATGTGCCTAAGAAATACACAAACATAATACATACTCTCGAAAACCATGACTTTGTTTCGGCCTCGGCCGCGACGGTCAGGTGAAAATATCTTAGGTTTTTAGGTAAAATTAACGTAATATAAAAATGTAAACAAAAATTACCTTTATTTTTTTATTAATTAGGGTTTGTAAAACTGTAATTTAGATTTCAAATTATAATTACATATGATTAATATACACAAATATAATAGTATGACTGTTCGTCTACACAAAAAATAATAACACAATAAATAGTCGATAAACTTGCATCGATACTTTTTTGGGCATTTCTACTTACACGTGCCGCCTGCAGCCCCTCTGATTGATAGACAGAGACGCAACTATAATACTGCGTGCTTGACAAGGACAGCCTCAGAACTACGACCAGAACACGTTGAACCCAATCACGGTTTTAGTATTTTAAGATTATTAAATGATGAAACGTGACTTTATCCTTCTTGAAATTACGTTTCCTGCTATCACTATCACACCACTTTACTGCGCAAGTGGGCATGTTTTACTGCTTTAATTTTAAAAAATTGTAGTGCTAAGGACGCAGTGCACAGGTCTGTTGTCTGTTCACTACTAAACAGGGTAGCGTTCGTGTTCAACTGTATAGGCTCTGCTTGAGCAGATGAAGTACAGAAATTTGTCGCCTTTCTTTACATGTCTCATAGGCTAGGTGGTCTGTGTTGCTCAATGAATTGAAAAAATAAGACTTCGCAAAGAAAACTAACGAAAACTAACTAATTTACGTTTCTAATGTAGTTTACTCCATTTGTAGTATTGCTGAAAATTTCTAATGAAGTTTACTCCATTTGTAGTATTGCTGAAAATAATCTGCGAAATCATATTAATCATAATGCACAGGAAAACAATTCAGAGAAAGAGCTATCTCTCGAAGTTATCGCCAAACTCGTTGGTTATTTTCTATTTCCAATTGTAGAAGAGCAAACCAATTCGCAACATCACGACACAAATCTGGCGCGGCTTATTGTAGAACGTTATGTAAGAGTTCGATTCTTATATGAATCCAAAAAAGATAATATTTCGCGGACAGCGTCATCAAAGCGGCAGTTATTTAGAAAACAGTTGCAGATGCAGGGTTAATTACTTATTAAGTAAGAGACGTTTAGTTTAAGTACTTGGGTATATAGTTATTTAATAAAAAAAAATTAGTTTCGTGTTTTATTTGAATAAGGAGAAAAACCTCCTTCCGAATCTTATTTTGTTTTAATACAAAACGCCTATTCAAAAAAGTATATCACATAATACTATATACTTGTATAAATATATCTTTTCTAATAGAATAATATAATGACATAAAAGATTTGTGAATATTATTATAGCATGTGATATTACGTCTATAAATAATTTTAATAAAATATTACTTAACAAATATAAGTAATTTGATATTTCTCTCTTTGTAAATTATTAATAAGTAATTCTAAACGCAACCTAAATATAAATTTTACGACTATGTCTACTATTATACTTTGTCCATTTTTGGGGAAATCGTTATTTACTTGTATTTAATGTAAGGGGCGTTTACATTGAATGACACTATCACTCTAAGTTTAATTACTCTATGGAATAAAACCTATTATTTTTATTACTATTAATTACGGGTTTTATCGCGTTTAATTTTAATTTTTTTAATTCCCGACGTTTCAGGCATTATCCAGCGCCCATAGTCACACGGTAGACTGAGGTGTTTGACGTCCCGATATCATATTTAGAAAAGGTTACCTTCAACTTCGAAATATTAATTTTTGTCTTCTACGCAGAACGAGCTTACAGTATCTTGAAGTCTTGAAGTAGTCTGCTTGGGTTTGGATTTAATTTTGATCATTATAAATTTGATCCCAAGCAGATGGTAGCACCCAGTCATCTTCTCTATTGAAATTAGGATGGTTTTAATTGCAATAGCCTCGCAAATAATCCTTGGCAGGAATCGGTATTCTTTTCCGAGGATTTGTGGTCTATCAAATCTGATATAATGGTTCGGACAATCTTGAACATGTTGACATACTACAGACTTACTATTATTGCTAACAATACTAATAACAGGTTACGTACTAATAATACTATTAACACGTTAATATTATGTACATCACGGATAACAGTTGTGTTAACCACTCCACTTAAGCCTAAAACTTGTGTTAAGAGTGGTCAAGACGGTAGTAGAATGGGGAAATATTTTCTTCGTCTAAGTCGTCTAAAGTCAATATTGAAGGAAGTTTTTCATAATAATTCTAAAAATGGAATTAGTACAGAAGCGTTAAAATAAATTTAAACTTTGCGGTATAATTTCTTGTACAATAATAATATATTTCATAAATAGTTTGAGTAGGTACAATTAAAATAATATACAAACTAACGGCCCACTTGATGTATCATTGTAGTCCATAGGTATCTACAGCTAAATGTAAATAAAAAAACAACAGATGCGTTGTCACCATTGCGACCTAACTTTGGTTGCATCAGAGCTTGTAATTAATATTACTAGATGGATACTCTCTTCCCCTATAAGGGTACACTAGTCGCTCATTCTTCCATACAAACGTAGTCTGGCGATTACTCCACCGTTTCATGATGTACGTACAAAATAAAAAATGATTTCAATTCGTCTCATAATTATCTAGCCCTGTATGGAAACAAAATAGTAAAAAAAGATTATGTTTAAAAGTTATAAGCATCGAAAATTCCGAATTTCAACACTATTTTTAACACATCTTTGGGCGGAAATAAATACCATAAGAAGAACGAAAATTGTGAAACAGTTACCATACAGGGGTAGATTAGTTGTTCGAAAATGCAAATAATTTTATTTTGAACAGATACATTCAATAGATTTTACATGACATCCAGACTCCCAAAGGTCTGTTTATAAAATTTCGCGCGCTCCGTTTCGTTGTTAATCATCTTGCCTTTCGCTACAAATTGTTTCCCCCGATCAGTGGGACGGACGGAGGGGGGGCGCAGCGCCACCTACACAGCTGGTTAGCCGCTGTTATCTATTTATGGTTGTAATACCTACATATCTACATCTTTAATTAGAAAAATTGCTTCCTTTTGTTTGTGTCCACTTGCTGAAGCCGGGATGAATATAGCTGGTAAAATGTACCCATAAGCTTGTTGAAGCACATGTAGTTAAAATTGAAAACAGGTAGGTACATAATAATGAACTTTCGATACAGGTAGTACATTAGGTACTTAACTACTTTAATTTGCCAACTAACGAAAACATCTCATTGATAAGCACGATTGTCGAAAATCTTAAAATTATCTATAAATTTAATTAGAATAGATAATTCTTAGATTTTCGATAATCGTGCTTACATATAGGAATCTCATATCATAATATACCTAATGTAATTTATGTAAGTACATAAGAATTAAGACCCGTGGTAGCTCAGATGGTTAGCGTGCGCTTTAAATTTCACAGTACGCGAGCAAACCGGGTTCGATCCCCGCCGGCACCAATGAAATTGTTAATTGCAATTTTAAGTGCTGATTTACCACGTGCTCGGCGGTGAAGGAAAACATCGTAAGGAAACCTGCATGTCAGAGAAATAAAAAAAAATATATTTCGAAGACATGTGAAGTTCGCCAACACACATTGGGGCAGCGCGGCGGACAATTACTTGCCCTAAAACCCTCTCAGAAATAAGCGGAGGCCTGTGCCCAGCAGTGGGACGTGTATATAGGCTGTAACTTTACTTATTTACTTTTACATAAGAATCTAAGAAGGGCAGTCAATGATAAATAAAATTTGTTTTGTAAGTTGTTTTTTTTTAAAAACACTAACACAACAAAAACATGAAACTGAGAAGAAGCACCCGATCTGCCGAAACAAACTCAGAGAGGTCAGTCCAGGTATTACATTGGTCATGTCATACGAGAACCAGGCAGGTGGCTAATGGTCCTTTGAAGAAAGAACCATACAGACGTGAGTGGACAACTAAGTACTTTTTAGGATTCCGTACCCGAAGGGTAACCAGCAGGGCCCTATTACGAAGCCTCCGCTGTCCGTGTGTCTGTCTGTCAGCGGGCTGTATCTCATGATCCGTAGCAGGTAGATGGTTGTAATTTTCACAGAACGTGTATTTCTGTTGCCGCTATAACAGCAAATAGTAAAAATAAATTTGAAATTAATGGGTTTCCTACTAGAAAAAGAAACGTGTATTTTTGGCTTTTTTGATCGATAGTAATATTTATATTTAAATCTTGTAAGATGGTACGGAAGCTCGGAAGTCGGATTCGCACTTGGCAAATATTTGTTTATATTTAACCTTACCTTAGACATACTCATATTTTTTATATATAATTTACTATACTACTATATAAGCTACTATATAAGCTACTACTAAATAAAATAGTAGTAGCTTTGCTATGGTATTATAGTATATATTTTGGTTTAGATTTAATTTACCTATTACAGAATAATACGAACTATACAAAAATTAAGGAGCGCATCAACCTACCTCAGAGATTAGGTTATGAATACATATAAGTACACATAGGATTTAGTTTCTAATTTGTACATATTTTATAGCCTTCGTTATCAATAGCATAAACAGGCCAAGCCCCCTAGCCTACAAACGTTTCGTAACGAATCTCTTTCTACTAAATCGCGCCTTTTGTTTGTTTGGACTGACCACCTGACTAGTTCAGTGATGTCAATCCCATACAGTGTTTAGTTTTCAACTAGCGTTTTCTACTATCATAAAATAATTCAAAATTTTATTTATATATTATTCATGTCTGAATGTACAGACGTACTGTGAATTTGATTAACAATCGATCTGTAAATTGTAGTTTTCTTCTAATTACTTACATTGTCTAGACGTCTTCTTTGGACTTTTGTAAGGAACTCTGTGCTGTTAGTCCTATTCCGTTTAGGTATGTTACTATTTTGATAGACGTTTGTGCTTGTCCCCGCAGTGAGACAATTCCTATTGTTGATAACTTTCTAAGTAGTAAGAGAATATTGCGAACCGCTATTGAACACAAACAATCAATAAACAATTTACAAACTAACATTTTTATTTATTTGATTAACCTACATAAAAGCCCCACTCACATCAGTCGCGCTGTCGAAAAAGCAGTTATCCTGACACTGGCTGGCATATATATACTTCGGGGAGTTGCCTGTGGCCTGTGGGCTATTATAGCTAACTAGCTATGGTAAGTAAATACCTATTTAGAATACATAGTACATATTTGTAGGTTATGCAAACATACTACAGTAATGTTTGCATAACCTACAATAAAATATATTTTGCCAGGTCGTCACTCAATCTAGTGGGGGGGTCGCCCTACACTACGCCTACCGGTACGAGGCTGCCACTCGAGAACCTTTCTTCCCCATCGGTTATCGGTTCTTCGAGCTATATGGCCGGCCCATTGCCACTACAGCTTACTAATCCATTGGGCTATGTCGGTCACTCTGGTTTTACTGCGGATAACCTCATTTCTGAGTCTATCACGCAGAGAAACTTCGAGCATTTTTTTTATATATAGAATAGGGTGACAAACGAGCACACAGTCCACCTGATGGTAAGTGGTTGCTGCGGCCCATAGACATCTACATCTATCCTCCATTAAAAATCAAAATGCAGACGCGTTGTCACCCGTGAGGACTGAGATGGAATGCCTCGTTTCCAGTAAAAAGGGTCTCCGGTTCTCTACACTCACCATACGAAATACAGCAGCATTAAGCTACTATTTCACGCTGGTATTCTGTGAGAGCGTGGTCCTTCCCCCGGTCGAGCCGACCCATTCGTGCTACAACTATACTACTAATATAACTGCAGAATGGCTCTACCACGTATAAATAGCCCTCTCCATAGCTCGCTGAGCGACCTTGAGCGTCCTTATACGGCCAAGAGTGAAGGACCACGTCTCAGATCCATAAATCATCACTGGCAACACGCACTGGTTGTAAAATCTAGTTTTTAGAGATTGAGGTATACCTGACGAGAAGGTATGTCGTAATTTCCCGAACGCTGCCCAGCCGAGTTGAATCCGTCGATTGACCTCTCGCTCGAAGTTGGACTTACCTAGTCGGACTAGGTAAGTCCAACTGTACGACAAAAAAATCTGCGGTTGCCAACCCGCTCGCCAAGCGTGGAAACTATGGCAATATACCCCCCATGAACAGAACATACATAACCAAAAAACAACGAATTGAGAACCGCCTCCTTTTTGCGAAGTCTGTTAAAAAGTAGTTAAAAACAAATCAATGAAATTATTATATAATAACAACATCTATGTACTTAAATTCACATAAGAACTTTCATAATAACAACTAAATTGGGTTCATAATAATAACACCAATTTGTTTCCTCCTTCTTTTTTCTTTTTAAAATACGTTACCCCCACAGTAGGATTTTCTCCTGTATCGTGGAGGCAGTTTACAAACATAAATTGACTGATCGACTAGGGCAACCTTAAGCCTAAACGTCGTAGTGAGTACCATCGTAAAATAGCAGCATAATGTTGCTGTTCCCAATGGTTAGTGACCACCGTTACCGTTACCGTCATCTACATCCGACCTCAATAATCTTTCAGCACTTAGCACCTAATTTCTTGCTATTAATACATGCATACATACACACTCACGCCTGTCACCGAGAGGGGTAAGCAGACACTACAGACTTCCATTTGGCACGATCCCGACACAACTCTCTCGCCTTCTCCACATCCATATATCTACGCATACATGCTCGTCGGTTAAAGGTACTCCTAATTTGGACCGTTTTCAATATATCGCCAATTCGGTCGATATAATTTCGCCTAGGACGTCCCTTTCCGACTCTGCCGTTCACTTCTGCAACATAAATTTGCTTTGTCACTCTTTCCTCATTCATTCTTTCCATATGACAAAACCACTGAGGCATTCCTTTCTTAACCCTGGTCACAACATCATCTTACAAACCACACTCTTCTCTTATCACACAATTTTTCACCCTGTCGTTCAGATTTAGTCCTAATACACTCTTTAACGACCGCATTTCTACTACGTTTATTCTACTCTCGTGCTTCTTCTGCCACACCCAACTTCACTACCATACGTTAAAGTAGGGACCAACACAGCATTGTGAATTGCCATGCGTGCCTTTTTTGACACATTCTGACTTTTCACAATAAAGTATAAGGCCCCATTTACTCTATTTCCTACGTTCACTCGTCGTTCTACATCCTTATCATATCTCCCATCCTTGCTAAATACGCATCAAAATAAAAACTCGTCTACTTGCTCAATCAAATCCCCTTCTCTTCTTATTTCACTTATCATTTTACTTTCTTCTCTTTAAAAAACCACAACTTTCGACTTACTTGCGCTCTAATGTAACCGACATTTGCAACTCGGCCGACGACGACGCAAAAATAACTTGATTATCGGCGTACAAAAGGCATTTGACGGTTAACTCACCCATTTTATGAATCCGCATTCTTCAACTTTTAAATTTTCCAAACAACTATCCATAAATAAAATTAACAGCCACGGGGAAGCCACACAGCCCTGTCTGACACCTTTATGGAATCCAAACCAGTCCTATTAATATTTATCGTATATCCAATATCGTCACTGCGTTGCTAGCGATACGTTTTTAAATTTAATTCAATTCATTTCAATTTATTTGCTATTCTTGTTGTTTATATATGGTGGTTAAGAAGCACCCAAGGCCACTGCAAATATTGGCAACCATTAATATTGTTATTACATTAAAATTATGGTATTATTAACGAGATCATACTATATTATATATTCCTATTTCCGACTTAATCACTAAAAAACTCCTGCAACGAGTAATAACACTTTTTCGTTAAATATGTATTAAATTTCTTTTCGAACTTTTTAGACTTTTAATGCTTCTGATATATTATTGTAGACAGAGAAACATATAGATTAATGATTAGCGTGGCCTAGAGTGAGAAAGAACGATAACGTAGTTTTAGGTTATACAATAATCTTAATGACTTTTAAACATATTTAGATAAAAATTTTAATTGTTCTAGGAACTGAAGTAAACAAGATTCACCAATCTTAAGCTAACAAAACACTTTTTTTCTCACTTAAACCAACCTGTAAACTCCTTCGATCGCTACGAACTGTCAAAGTTGTTTAGCAGTGTGTAGTTTGCTAAACAAAAAAAAACCGACACGGAGAAAGGGACAAACAATCACACCGCTCTGTTGTAACGTTGCACGTACATGTATGCATAATTATAATTAAACGGTTTATTAAAATTAAATAAACATTTAATAAACTAAATAAAAATAAAATAAAAGTTATTAACAAAAATAATTCTATAATTAACTTAGGTATCCTATTAATAAAACAAATCAGTAAACTAAAAGAACGAATTAAATAATAAATCAAATATTAAAATATTGTATTTCGAACAAACACTCTGACGCTTCGTTACTCTATGCGCTTTGCAACTCTCGCGTCAGAGTTTTACCCGACCGGTATCATTCCACGGCGTCGCGCTCCCGGTCATTCTCCGCCCGAGCGCCCTGGGAGGCGCACACTACCGCAGCCGCGTTCACAAGCTCTGCTTTGTGTCCTCGTACGCGCTTGCAAATTTTAATCCCATTTTGGAAAAAGTTTAAAATAATATAATAATTCCGGCACTGTGGCCGTATAGTTTTTTTCGTTAATTCTCGTCACCGAGACCTCCGTATCGTCTTGCACCCCGTGAGGGTAAGTGTTGAAACGTTACCTAGTTTTAAGTAGTGAAAGTGTTTTATAGGTAGTGTAATTTGATCATGCCAGGCTGTTTGCTTTTAGCTATTTAATTGCCACGTTATTAGTGTTATTTGCATGTAAGTAATGTATGTAGCCGCTGTGTGCGTTGGCAAAAGTACCTTTACAAAATGGCGTCTCATACATTTCGCACCGCGATCAAATATCGCAAGTCACCATCATGTTTCAACCAATGCACAGCCTAAATTAGTTATCCTGGTACATTTAAACAGTATTTTACACTTGCCGTAATTTTAATTCATGTGTATTTTAATTTGCGCCTCACCGCTATGACGCTTGCCTTCCATTCCGCCTTGTAACTCCGTTCTGATTATGAACACCCGCCAGCTACTCTCTGTGCTTCCATCTACTGCTAGCCTGCGATATACCGGGGATTCATAATCGGCGGCATTTTATTACCTGGACCTAAATGTGGACGACGTTGTTTCCAGGGTGCAATTTTACGACTACAACCGTGGCGGTCGTCCTTCTTAAGAGGGCCTAGGCCTCCCCTCGACGCCGCCACCGCCACAGCCAGCTGGCCACGGCGTTCCCCGTGAACAGTCCAACCCCCCGGCCCTGCTCGACCACCTCGCGGCCACATAGGGGAGTACCTGACCCTGCCAGTGAAGCCAGACGGGCACTTTTTTTAAATTATCGGAACCACGCCCACGACCTTTTCTTTTACCAATATATAATTTTTTTATGACTGGTTGTTGCCTTATTTTAAACACCAACCGTCTCACTGTCTCATTTCTATGCAAGACGTATGCATAAATCTATCTTTTTCGTGTGCGACTGCGAAACAAGGCGTCAATTTGTCTATGGGTTTCCCTGTCTACGTATATTATGGTATTTTATTATATATTTTTATTGACATTGCATATGGGCCACTGTTTCCGATATGTAATTTTGATGTAACTGTGGATAGTTTTATTTTTGGTCTTAAATTTTTAGGGCGAAAATGTTGAAGGAACCATTCGATATTATTTCCTTAACTAGTGAGCATAATTCATACTTCATATACATAGGGATGTTAATGTCAGGATATTATCATTAATAAAGTAATTTCTACAGCTTGTCATTAAGTCAATATTTGCAAGTATTTAAATAATTTTTTTCTAAATGAGAAATATTTTAACAGCGTCTGTGCTGTTACCCCAAAGTACCACACCGTAGCGTACCCAGGCGCCTGTGTATGCGTAGTAGGCACAGGTTTCTGTTTTTAAGTCTGTGGTTTTTTAAGTTATATAATATGTAAGTTCTATAAAATGCAGAGGCCCGTCTGGCTACGTTGAATGTATGTGGGGCAATGAATGATAAAATGGATGAAGTATGCGATATGATGTATGATAGAGGAATAGATGTATTATGTGTAAATGAGACGAAAAGGAAGGGGAAGGATGTCACTGCACATGGCATGTATACCGCATACTGGTCTGGTGTAGACGAGACCGAGCGGGCATGCCAGGGAGTAGGTATCATCCTTTCAGAAAGAATGGGCCAATGTGTGAAAGAGTATGAATGTGTAAGCCCAAGACTGCTATGGATACGAATGAAACTGGGCTTAAAGTAGTTGTTTGTGTTAGGTTTCTACGCCCCAGACATGTCTAAGCCCACTTATATCCGAGAGCAGTTTTGGGGAATGGTAAGGATGGTGTTAATGAAGTGTAAGGGAAATGAAAATATTATTATGCTAGGAGATTTTAATGGAAGGGTTGGGGTGAGGAGGCTTGGTTATGAAAGGATATTGGGAACGTTTGGTGATGAAAGTATAAATGAGAATGGTGAAAGTCTCCTCACCGTATGTATGGAAAAGAATTTTTTTGTGACGAATACTTGCTTTCGCCACAAGAGGATTCACATGTATACTTGAGAAAGAGGTGACGATAGAAGCATGATAGACTTCATAATTGTGGATGAAAGATTGAGGAGCGCAGTGGTAGATACAAGGGTTTACCGGGGTTCTAACGTAGGAACCGATCATAATTCGGTTTTATGCCGAATTAATGTTCTGTTCAGGCGTTGTCGCCATCGATCATCTGTGTCTACCACTGCGTTACAGCGTATTAGAACAGAAAAGTTACAAGATGAAGGTGAGAAAAATAAGTTCAAATGTAGACTGAAAGAAAATACAAGTGGTTTGCATGAATTATGAATGAAGGAGTTAGACTTGGAGAATGTATGAAAAAAGGTAAAGAAAGGTTTAGTGGATGCAGCTACCGAAGTATGTGGTGTTAGTAAGAGAAAGAATGAAAGGAAAAATAATACGTTATGGTGGGATGATGAGATACGTATGGAAGTTGAAGCAAAGAAGAGAGCATGGCTAGATTTACTAGCAACAAAGGCTGGTAATTCTAGCGGTACAAATGATGATATTGAAAGAAAAAAGGCAGTCTTTAGACATCTAAAGAAGAGAGTAAAAGAAGTAGTTGAAAGAAAAAAGCAAGAAAGAACGAATAAGAATGATAAAAGAATATCGGATAACTTCCAGGCAAATATAAAATGTTCTGGAAACTTGTAAGAACTGCCAGGGGAACAACTGAACATTCAAAACAGCCTATGATGAATGCTATAAGAGACGAGAATGGCTATATTCTGAATGATGAAGTTTTTAGTTTAAAGAGATGGAAGGAATATTTTGAAAGCGTGTTTATGAGTGAGGAGACAACGTGTGTACTAAGTGAATTAGAAACTCCGAAAGAAGAGGAAAGAGGTAGCGAGATAAGTATAGATGAAATAATGAAAGCAATGAAAAGCATGAAA
Organism: Parnassius apollo; assembly: GCA_907164705.1. NCBI lineage: Eukaryota > Metazoa > Arthropoda > Insecta > Lepidoptera > Papilionidae > Parnassius > Parnassius apollo. The sequence goes on along the minus strand of CAJQZP010001449.1, from coordinate 9,023,434 downwards.
GCAGGTAAGGCTGCCGGATATGATAGAGTTTCACTCAATAAGGGCTGGAGAGGAAGTGGTGGCAGGCCTGCTGCACACCTTGTTTAATTTATGCTGGGAACTGAAGCGGGTACCGGTAGACTGGTGCAAAGCCGTGATAGTCCCAGTATATAAAGGAAAATGGACCAAGCAGGACTGTAAAAACTACCGTGGCATCAGCCTTCTTAGCATTGTGGGAAAACTGTATGCTAAGGTACTGATTAAAAGGGTCATGAAAGAAACTGATGGAAAAGTTTGGGATGTGCAGGCGGGATTTAGAAAGGGAATGGGATGTACAGATCAAGTCTTTTCCATGCGTATAATCGCGGAGAAGTTTTTGGCCAAAAACCACAAGGTTTTTTGTGCTTGGAAAGGGCCTATGACAGAGTGGATAGGGATGTGCTATGGCAAACACTGAACTCATTTGGGTTGAGCGCTGGCTTGATACAGGCATTGGAGTCTCTTTATAGGGACTCTAGTGCTTGTGTTAGGATCAACGGGGTCTACTCGGACTGGTTTGACATCCATAAAGGTGTCAGACAGGGCTGTGTGGCTTCCCCGTGACTGTTCAACCTATTTATGGACAGTTGTTTGCAAAATTTGAAAGTTGAAGAATGCGGATTAAGAATGGGTGGGTCAACCGTCAAATGCCTTTTGTACGCCGATGATCAAGTTATCCTTGCGTCGTCGGCGGTCGAGTTGTAAATGATGGTTACATTAATGAACAGATCATTAAAAGAAAGGGGTATGAAAGTAAACGCAAGTAAGACGAAGGTTATGGTTTTTGAAAGAGAAGAAGGTAAAACGATCTGTGAAATAAGAATAGAAGGGGAGTTGATGGAGCAAGTAGATGAGTTTGTATATTTAGGCTCCGTATTTAGCAGGGATGGGAGATATGATAAGAATATAGAACGACGAGTGAATGCGGGAAATAGAGTAAATGGGGAAAAGAAAAGGGGCCCTGCACTCTATTGTGAAGAGTCAAAATGTGTCGAAAAAGGCACGTATGGCAATTCACAGTGCTGTGTTGGTCCCTACTTTAACGTATGGTAGTGAAAGTTGGGTGTGGCAGAAGAAGCACGAGAGTAGAATGAACGCAGTAGAAATGCGGTCGTTAAGGAGTATGTTAGGGCTGAATCTGAATGACAGGGTAAGAAATTGTGTAATAAGAGAAGAGTGTGGTTTGCAAGATGATGTGACCAGGATTAAGAAAGGAATGCTTCGTTGGTTTGGTCATGTGGAAAGAATGAATGAGGAAAGAGTGACAAAAAAAATTATGTTGCAGTGAATGGCAGAGTCGGAAAGGGACGTCCTAGGCGAAAATCCTATCGACAAAATTGGCGATTTATTGAAAACGGGCCAAATTAGGAGTACCCTTAACCGACGTTACAGCATGTATGCGTAGGTGTATGGATGTGAAGGAGGCGAGAGAGGTGTGTCAGGATCGTGCCAAATGGAAGTCTGTAGTCTCTGCCTACCCTTCTGGGTGACAGGCATGAGTGTTTATGTATGTATTTATGTAATATGTAAAACTGGATAACCTTTTGATAACGTTGTTGATGTGATCCTTCCAATTTAAATGTACATCTATATTTACCCAGGAGACAGTAAGGGTTAACAGATTCTAAGGGAATATTTAGGTATTGGTAATTGATATGTAAGGGGCGTTTTTGGAATGGTCTAAATTGCAAGAGTTTGGTCTTCTTGAAATTGATATCGAGGTAGTGATCTTGGAGCCAGCAATTTATTACATTTAAATTACAGGTTAGGAGATGGTGTTATTCTGTGTTATTGGGATAGGGAAGAATTAATGAAATATCATCAGCAAAAAGAACAGATGGGATATTACATATATTTGGAAGATCATTGGTATGATCAACCTGGGGTATTGAGTGATTATATATCATTTTTACAGACCGGTCTCAACAATTCCGGTTTTTTGGTCATTGTAGTCTATATATATATGGGTCATTGTAGTCTATAGAAGTATATTAGAATATTGTAGCATTGTCCCCATTATTCGTTCTACCCATACCCTTCGGCTTGAGTCCATACAAAAAAGATTTTTATGGCATCTTGTCTTTTCAACACGAAAATCATATAAAAATGCATCATATGTTGACAGATTAAAGACATTTAAAATGGTCTCACTTCTTAAACGGCGGAATATTCTGGATTTGCTACTTTTATACAAAATATTTAGAAATAAGTTAGACCGACGCTCCGGGAAGTCTGCAGTCTGCGAACATGTTCAAGATCGTCCCCACCATTACATTCGATTTGATAAACCACAAATCCTCGTAAAAGAACACCGATTCCTACCAAGGATGAAACGCGTGGCTATTGAAATTAAAAAAAGCATCCAAATTTCTATAGAGAAGATGGATGGCTGCTGCCACCTGCTTGGGATCCTATAATTACCAAAATTAAACCCAAACCTAAGCATACGACTGTAAGACTTCATGATACTATAAGCTCGTTTTGCGTAAATCGGACCAAGAATTAATATTCAAAAACTGAAGGTAGACGGACTAAGTATGACATTGGGACGTCAAACATCTCAGTCGACCCCCGTGACCATGGGTGCTGTAAAGCACCCGAAACGTCGGGAATTAAAAATAAGTAAAAGTAGTGAAATAAACCCGATAAAATCCGTAAATTTAGTTTTATTCAATGTTTAGTGTTCGCGTAAATTTAAGAAATCGTTATGCGTAAATTTAAGAAATCATAAGTTAGATTGTCCTTTATTACTAAGTAAATTTAATTTTCGTATCTCAAGTAGATATCCTCATTACTCTTCTTTCGCCCCCCCTTCGTAGAACTGTCCTAGGTTTGCACTTTTAATACTTATAATAATATAGTTGATGATTCACCACGACTCTTTTAACGTTTTTCGGTACAAAATTTATTCAACTATTAATATTTCTTTGTAGTACCTAATTTTTTTATTAATTTAATTTTTTTAAATTGTGTATTGTATATTTTTTAACTATTATGTAAAGGCTTGTAAGAAATGCTGTGAGCACTAAGCATGCGGTATTTACCTATTATTGAATCTTAGTTTATATCACTGTCTTCGAATTAAGCATATGTATTAGTGTAACATTTGTTTGGTTAACCAAATAAATAAATAAAGAATATATGTACAACATATTGAACGCGTTGATTAGGGTAATATACGAACTATTTATGGGCCAAACCTCACACAACTATATTATATAGTTTATTTAATAGGATCTATATCGTAGACCTTGCTCATATCTAAAAATATACCAATAGTATGTTGCTTCTTGTCAATTACCTTCAACACTTCCCTTATGTATTGTTACACGCTCAAGTCGACGGCACTAGCGCCATCTAGTCTCGAACCGAAGAACTAAACTTCTTGAAGTTGGATCACGAACTCTCGGTACCTTGCGCGTGTTTACTTGAATATTCTGGATATTTCGCTGCTAATTTATATAAAAAGGCGCTGCAAGATGCGATCGGGGAAGTATTGAAGTTGGCGAGACAAGCGAAGCTTCGGAGCGGAATAAAGTGAATCAGTGTGATTAATTATTAGTGTTTTAACTTTAATTAGTGTAAAGTGAATTAAAGTGTTAATTTAGGTAATTCTATCGGCAATTTTTATTGTCACGAACCTCAAGCTCGTAACAATTGGTGTCAGAAGTGGGATAAAATCATGCCGATTTTACCTAAGGAGGAAACGGAGGGTGTCCGTACCCGAAGTCAACGCCAGCAGGAAACGGACCAAAGAAGATTTGGTGGTGCAACTTCGCAGATTTCGGAGGGACAGCCGCCGGATGCAGGCCCGTCAGTAGCTCCTACATCTGCAGCACCAGACTTAGGTGCTCTGATGGTGATGCTGCAGGAGCAGGCTCGCCGACAGGAGGAACAGGCTCGCCGACAGGAGGAACAGGCTCGTCGACAGGAGGAACAGGTCCGTCGGTTGGAAGAGCAGCTGCGGGGCGGACAGGATGAACAGGCCCGCCGACAAGAGGAACAGGCCCGCCGACAGGAGGAACAGGCCCGTCGGTCGGAAGAGCAGATGCTCCTCATTAAGGACCTTCATGCTACCTTTGGGAAAGAGATAAAGGAGGTGAAAGATAGGGTTGCTCAACATGACAGCCGCCTGTCGGAAGCTGAAACCCAAATCAAGGAAGCTAAAACCCAAATCGACCAAGTGAACAATCGGGTTGATTACGTGGTGGCTGGTGATGGAACTACAGCTCCCGTAGTAGCTACTACACCTTCGCTACGTGGGTTCAAAGTGCCACCGTTCGACGAGACTTCTTCCTGGTCAGCCTACAAAATCCAGTTCGAGGCTGTTATGAAGGCGAACGGCTGGAATAAAAGTAAGGCCATGACTGCTCTCACACTAGGCCTGCGCGACCAGGCCTTAACAGTTCTGGAAGCTCTCGGTGAGGAAGTGACTTATGAGCAACTCCTTGAGGCATTGGAGGCGAGATATGGCGACGCTCACCTGGAACACGTCTTTCGTGCGCAGCTTAAAGATCGCGTGCAGCGCATCAACGAAAACCTGCAGCAGTGGGCTCTAGAGGTGGAGAAGCTGGTGCGAAAAGCATACCGGTCTGTACCTGCGCTCATTGAAGGGAACCTGGTGCAGACATTCATCGACGGCATCCGCGACCTGGAAGTCAGAGCTGCTGTGAGGCTCGGGCACCACGAGACGCTTAAGGACGCCTTGGCCCTAGTACTGGAGGTGGAAGCCGTGCGGCAGGATCATCGTTCCCATCGTGTCAGGGAGGTTGCAGCAGCTACAGTTCGCGACCGCAACAAAGGATACAGCCCTAGGTGCTATGGCTGTGGGGAAAAGGGCCATCTTCGCTCCAGCTGCCCTAAGCGAACTGTAGAAAGGAGAGCTGATCGATCTCGAAAGGGTAGTGCAGCTAACGGCACCACCTGGCGGTGGCAGGATCGTCGTTCCCCTCGCGCTAGGGAGGTTGCAGCAGTTACGGTTCGCGACCACAATAAAGGATACAGCCCTAGGTGCTATGGCTGTGGGGAAAGGGGCCATCTTCAATCTAGCTGCCCTAAGCGAACCCTAGAAAGGGAAGGTGAACGATCTCAGAAGGGAAGTGCGGCTAACATCACCGCCCAGCAGCAGCCGGGATACGACTTTACTATCAGACATCGCAGCGGGAAATCTAATGGCAACGCAGATGCATTGTCAAGAAGACCTTGTCCTGAAGATTGGAAACATTGTACTAGGCAAGAGAGTAAGGAAGTGGTGTCCGTGAGGATGCACAGGACAGACCACCTCAGCAACGAGTGGAAGGACAGCCTACGACATGCACAGCAGGAAGATCTGGAAATCAAGCCGATTCTGGAATGGATGAAGGCCCGTGCTACCAAGCCTAAGTGGAGCGACGTCTCAGCGATGAGTTCAACCACGAAAAGCTATTGGGCCCAATGGGACAGCTTGCTAATTCAGGATGGAGTCCTGTGCCGTAAATGGGACAATTGTCTAGGAGACAGCTGTCGTTTGCAAATGGTTGTCCCCAAAGCTAAAATGCCAAATGTTCTACAGCTGTGCCATAATGTTCGTTCAAGAGTCCATCTGGGGGTTAAACGAACTCTGCTGAAGGTCCGAGAACAATTTACTGGGTCCATTATCGTGACGATGTCGAGGCTTGGTGTCGTACATGTACAAGTTGTGCGGCCGTGAGGGGACCTCAGACACGTAGTAGAGGAGCACCGAAATTGTACAATGTTGGTGCACCATGGGATAGGACAGCCCTTGACATTGCGGAGCCGTTACAGAAAGGTGCAAGAGGGACTCCTAAGATCGTCCATGTGGATCGCCTGGCGCGTTATTATGGGGCCGATAATGCTCGGAACGAGCGTGTCTTAGGAGGGGGCAGAGTTACACGCTCAAGTCGACGGCACTAGCGCCATCTAGTCTCGAACCGAAGAACTAAACTTCTTGAAGTTGAATCACGAACTCTCGGTACCTTGCGCGTGTTTACTTGAATATTCTGGATATTTCGCTGCTAATTTATATAAATAGGCGCTGCAAGATGCGATCGGGGAAGTATTGAAGTTGGCGAGACAAGCGAAGCTTCGGAGCGGAATAAAGTGAATCAGTGTGATTAATTATTAGTGTTTTTAACTTTAATTAGTGTAAAGTGAATTAAAGTGTTAATTTAGGTAATTCTATCGGCAATTTTTATTATCACGAACCTCAAGCTCGTAACAGTATTAATATATTGCGAGTCCTGTAGAGCGACTCTTTCGAAAGCCATACTGTCCGTCATTTAGTATATTATATTTTTCACAGAATTGATTCTGTTATACATGACTGTTTTTAATATTTTGTAAAATGTTTATAAACTTTTTTATGTAGCGTTTGACTATTGCTATTTTTGTTAAGTCTGGGACAATTCTGAGATTAGTTAATAAGAAGGGATAATTATTTTCTAGTCTTTTTATGACATTAAGGACTTCTATTGGGTTAGTTGGGCTGATAAATATAGAGTTATTAATAGTATTGGCGGAAGACTGACCCACCGAGGTGAAAAAAGTGTTCAAATGGTTTGAAATTGTTATGGGATCTTCAGAAAGCATTAAGTTTCTTTTTCGTTTTATTTGTACGCTCCTTTATTTTTTGCCACATTGTTACGATTACGTTATCTGAATTTTTTACTTTTTTTTTATATTCGATTTTTTCTGCAGCGGCTACTGCTTTCTTCAACATTTTTTCGTATTTTTTGTAATGAATTTTAAGATGTTATTGTTAGTTTGTGATAGAAGGATTTTTAGTAATCGTTTATTTTTACAAGATATTTTTAAACCGTTGGTAAGCAAAGTTTTATAAATTCATATTTTAATAGTATTCGTTTTTTAGGTATATTGTTATTGAGAATAAATTAAATTTTATCATGAAATGAATTAAAGTTTTTGTTTATATTTTTATTCTCTGAAATGACATCTTTCTAATCAGTTTTCATAAGTTCAGTTTTAAATTTTTAAATATTTTTTAAATTATCATCATCATCATTACAGCCCTTCACAAGTCCACTGCTGAACATAGGCCTCCCCCAAGTAATGCCACAAAGCATGGTCCTGAGCCACCTGCATCCATCGACTTCCTGCATGTCTTACCAGGTCGTCACTCCATCTAGCGGGGGGTCACCCTACACTACGCCTACCGGTACGAGGCTGCCACTCGAGAACCTTTCTTCCCCATCGGTTATCGGTTCTTCGAGCTATATGGCCGGCCTATTGCCACTTCAGCTTACTAATCCGTTTTACGGATTTTTAAATTAAAGATCTTCTTTTTCATCGACCAATTTTTTGTATTGTCAGTTTGTATGTAATTAATACTGACAATAACTCCCTTATGATCTGAAAATCCATAAACTTTTATTTTAATTTTCAAAGTATTGTTAGTATTTTGCACATTACTAAATATTAAGTCTATGTATGTTGTAGAGGTTTCGGTCACTGGTTGGTTCTTTAACATACTAAGTGAAATTAAAACCTTTCATGAATGTTAAAAGATTAGAACTTAAGTTGTTGGATTCTAAAGCCCGAGGGGTTAATGTTCATAATCTCTTGGATAACATAAACTATTATATCACGCCATCCGTGTTCGTCTTCCCAAGGTTGCTCATCTAAACAATATTGAAAAGGAACCAGACAAACGTTAACTAAGAAAAAGAAGGGGGGAATCGAGGCTTCTCTCGATCCGGCCTCCTATAACCCCTACGTTGGGTTCGGGAACAACGTATGTGATCTCCGCAACGGAGTAACACACAAGGGTGATAACCTCTTCCCTTTCAGAAAATAGGTTCAGGCGGGGATTATGGGTCTTCCGAAGTCGTCCCGGTCCCAACGCCTTAATTCTTCGATATGGACTGTATTATTTTGAGGGAAGAATTCCTTGGGAATAAAACAGCAATTATCTTCAAACCGTTCCGTGAGAGAGTAATTACTTTTCCCTATCACTTCCCTACACTTTTTCTTTCTTCTTCTTATTGACTGCTGGTCTTGCACTTTTCCCGAAGTTTCTCCGAACTTCCCCGAACTTTCCCGAAGGATTCCCGAACGATTTGTAAGAAAACTCGTTTACTGAGCTACCACAAAACTATACGCGAAAGAGAGCCGCGCCCTCTGTGCGATTACGCCACTTAACTACATCAATTTGTACTATCACTCTCTCGCGGTTTGCTCAATATCTTTATTTGTATAAGACATACATTTATACATTTTATTTATAAAGATAGCACAAAAAATATCTATACTATGATATACATTACATTTTTATATCACAAAAAACCTTTTATTTATTCAACAAAATATGCCCATTTTACAACATGCAACAAGTTAGAATTCTTAAATATCCAACATATAAGGTTGAAACAATGTTCTTCACTTGAAAATATAAATATCTTAACTAATACAATAGTTTAATTTACATTTTTCCTATACATTTTACCATTTAAAACACTTTTAAATTTCTTACACAAAACTATCAATATTTCACTAATCCAAAGGAATTTTCACATGAAAATAACACAGAATTCACTTGTTTTGTTCATACAGTCAATCTAGAATATTTTACAAGTCAATTTTACATAAATTGCTGAAATTTGCAAATATTTAAATTTCTACTTATTTTGATCTCCTATGTTAACGCGCGGCTATGAACTCACGCTATTTGAACTACTAATTCTCACACGACTTTCAATTGTCGGCAAAAATGGCGAATTTAGCACACACTGTTATCAACCAATACTAGGTGAACAACTGATTCTATACGACTCCCAAATATCGGAAATTGTTTCTAACTAGCTTATCTTATCAGTTATCATGTCTCTTATCAGATGACATAAACAAAATATTTTTATGAATCAAACATTGAAAATAAACATTTTGTTTTCATACAAAACGTATCAAACTCATATAAGATAATACTTATGCAATTAATTTCCATTAATTCTATTTATTCACAAAGTGATCATTTCGACCGGGGAACAAATCCTAGTCTATAACTTTATTTTAATACTCCTTTAAATTAACATTATTGGAAAGGTGATTTCAATCGGGGAACTGAACCCGAAAACATAATTTATATCTTAAAAATTCCCTATATGAATTTATTAAGAGATATTACTAAGAAAACGATAAACTACTCCGGCCTGGGAGTCGAACCCAAGACCTTCATATCATTAATTCGATATTTCTTTAAGATTCAACTAAGCATTTTCTTATCGGAATATTGTTGCTTGATAATTTGCTTTTAGAAGCTATTCGTAATCGGTTAACTAATAAATTGAAATATTCTTATAGGCGCGTCGCCAACACATATAGTACAATTTTTTTATGATTATTTGTTTTATTCTTAATAACCTAGTAGTTTTTGTCGAACTTTTTATTTATAACAATCTCTTGTATTTACTTTATTTCTATTTCTGGTTTCTTACTTATTTACTCAAGGCTTTCTATATTTTTACTTATTTTCACTTATTATTTAAACAGTTCGTTGCGGTGAAAACTTTAGAGCACATAATTTTTAAAAATGGTAGCTAATTAGCACCAAAAAGCCCATAATTTTGGCTTTTTTATAGAATAAGGGTGACAAACGAGCACACAGTCCACTTGATGATAAGTGGATGCCGTGGCCCATAGACATCTACATTCATCCTCGATTAAAAATCAAAACGCAGATGCGTTGTTACCCCTGAGGACTAAAATGGAATGCCTCATTTTCAGTAAAAAAGGATCTCCGGATCTCTACATTCATCATACGAAACATAGCAGTATTAAGCTGCTATTTTACGTTGGCATTCTGTGATAGCGTGATTTTTCCTTAGGCTTTGGCTTTGGCTCTATCACGTACACGCTTTTTCTAAATGCAAATTTCCTATATTGCGTTGCTGTTGAGACTGAGCTCCACCGCATCCTCTTACTCTAAAGTAATAGTGAGGTCGTTTGTTGTGGTTTTATTCACTCTTACTTTGATGAAAAAAGTCAGGTTAACTAGACGCATACACGGACAAAAAAGAAGTCTTACCACCAAGAATTTCTTCTTTGAAGTTACACATTCTGACCTGTCCTTGTATGATCTCTCTCTAATGTGATCACTCTAGAATTTAAATTCAATAACTTAACCCGCAACTTTCATAGTAGGCAACTGAATGCGCAGGTGACCAGGTTGTCGTTTCCTGTTAAAATACCATAATTAATAAAATCCGCATAGGAATATATTTACAATAGATACAACCCCATGACATTTTTAAATCTGATTTGAACGTTTATGAATATTTTTGAATATCATTTTGCTGCGTAATTTTAACAGCTTTTTGACAATTATAAAAATTTAAATACACCTCAAACTATTATTTCCATACATTTACAACAACCCAAAAATAAGTTTTACAGGTGGCTCGTAGATCTAATTCTAAGGTGGTACAAAAAACAAATGGCATTTTCACTGTCAAATTAAGTGATGGCCATAGGACTGGAAGTTAGAATTTTTATTTGTAATTTTCGTAATTAATTTTTTGCATATTTTTTTTCTGATCAGCAGCATTAACCATTTAATAAAACCCTGGACGTACTGCTGATGTTGTTCCTCGTACCGGGGCAACTGAGCTATTCTCGACGTGAAAAAAATTGAAATTTTATTATTATTATTATCTCTATAGTTTTCTCATCTGGTTGGGTTCTATAAATATATACTTGTAAGTGAATATTATACATATACATAAATATCAATAAAATAAAATAAATACATAAAATACATAAATGAATAAAGACCCAACCAGATGAGAGCTCTCGGCAGAGGAGACCGAGGTTAGGGGGAATGGAATACGGCCGAGGGTTAGGGGGAAATTATTATTATTATAAAGCAAGCCAGCAATTAATACAACTGATATAAGGCTGTAACCTGATTTCTTATCTATAATTGTTCTATTTTATTTGTTAACCAATTTGTTCTTAAATTGGTTTATTGTTTGTGGTTTGTGCTGATATCACCAGTGATGGCAAGCTGCCATTCCACGTTTCAACCACTCTTTGGCTAAAATGTGCTTGTATGCGTTACTATGTGACACGGCTTAAGTCAAATTGATACCCCTTAAGATGTGTGTTGTTTGAGTATCGCAATAATAGTTCGTCGAAAAAATTTATTAGATCATAGTATCCACGTATTATTTTATAAGTTTTAATGAATTCTCCTCGTTTTTACGGTCTAATTGCGGTCATATTTTCTATGAAATAACAAGTACCTAGATAAACTTTGGAAGTTAAACTGTATTTAAATACAAAATTTCATACAAATCAGTTGAGCCGTTTCCAAAAAATCAATTATTTAAATACATATTAATTACACACACACACACACACACACACACCACAAGCGCGCGCGCGCACGCACGCAGCATGCACGCACGCACGCACGCACGCACGCCCACACGTACGCTCGCACGCACGCACGTATGCGCGCGCGTACACACACACACACACACACACACAAACACACACAAACATATATACTGAATGACTTTTTACCGTCTCAAAAAAATAGGTGAAACATGTGAACGGAGTAGAATAAATTAATAAAAATCTGTCGAAACTCAAATCATATCCACCGTACTTTACGAACGGCAATAAAACAATAAATTTAGTAGGCATCTTTGACTTTGTCACATCGCAGGGTTACAGGCTAGGATGGACATAATATGTGAACATATATAATACGTATTTTTACTAACTTAAACGTAATAAAAGTATTAAACGTAATATATTTTCTGTAAAAGTACTATAATAATTTATTTTTGCCCAGAAGTGTGGCCGTATATGTTAGAATACTAAAGCGCATATAATAAAATATAAAAGATAACCACTATTTACGCTTCAAATTCGCGCACTCCAGATTTGTCGTCCCACACTCCAGCTATCAGACTGATGAGAAGAGATTCTTTGTAGCAAAATTCAATTAAACATAATTTTAGGACGGGAAAAGCATCAAAAATATCTGTATTGGTGGAAAATTGTCATAGGTGACTAGTTCATCACCCACACATTCAAAGGATCGAAGGAAAATCACTATTCCATTAGTTGCCTTATACGACATGCAAGACGATTAATATAATGGGCACATTCTTTTTATTATAACTCCAACACAAATACGGGACCTATAAGTGATCGACATGGGACATTCATTATGCTATAATAATATCATTTGGCGTAAATTTGAAACTTTCTAACTACTTCTAAGTTAATAATATTTCATAGTTCTTTCACAATTTGCAAAATAATTTTTAAAGAGTCCTATTTTATACTTATTATCTCCCTTCTCTGGTAAAGAGTGTTTTTATCTTCATTTGTTTAAGAAATGTGTTCTTCAGTCTTGGAATCAGAAGATTCTTTGTCCTGCACTGAGATATTTTCGTCCTCTTTGTCGTCGGAATTTTCTTTATGCTCTGGCTTACTATTATCTTTTGATGTAATCTGCACGTCTGTTTGGTTTGATTCAACGTCTTTCTCTTGTATTTCATCTTTATTATCTTCGATAAAGTCAACTAAATCACTAGAGTAACTTTTGTTTTTATCATGTACATCATGACTATTTTTCTGTTCGAATTCACCCTCGTTATCATTACTATGTTCATCAAAACTTTTTGTGACATCTTTGTTGGATTTGTCTTTATTAGAGTCATCCGAATTGTTAGATTCATCTGTTTCCCAATCTTCTCTATCATTTCTTGGGTCTGTATTGTCTATAAATCCATCATAAAAACTATGACCGAATTTTATTTCCGGATGAAATTTAAAATAATCAAATATGTCATAGACTCTTTGTTCTTTCTTTTCTTTTTGTAGATCTTTATATTCATCGATACGATTTTTAATGTCTTTAGATTTGACTGAATAATGTTTGTTAACATTTTTGTTGTATTTATCTACCGCTTGATCTCCATTTTTCTGCTTAACAACATCGTGTCTGATTTCAAACCGGTAATCAGAGCGTGATCCATGATTATCTCTGCAATTATATGTGATTGGTGATGATGCAGCTAACGTTGCTAGTATGCAGATCGCCTGTAAAATGCAATAAATTCATTAAAATTGTTACTATCACTAAAGGTTATTTGTGCTGTTATAAGCGCTCGCCATAGATTTTACAGTAAACTAGCAACCCAAAATTCTTATCGGCACCGGTGGGAATTTTGTATTAATTTCTATTCGAGAATACTCAAAAACCCTCTTAGAAATGAGAGGATGTCTGTGACTAGTCGTTGAACGTTATAGACTGTAACTTTACTTTTAATTTTTCTCTTATCAGTTTGTGTTGGCCAACTTCACGTGTAAAATAATAACAATAAACATTCACGCCTGTCATCCAGAGGGGTAGGTAGAGACTACGGATTTTCGTTTGATACGATCCTGACACAACTTTCTCACTTCGTCCACATCCATATACCTATGCATACTTGCTCGTCGGTTAAGGGTTCTTAATTTGGTCCATTTTCAATAGCCAATTTGGTCGGTAAACTTTCGCCTAGGATGTCCCTTCCCGACTCTGCCATTCACTTTTGCAACATAAATGAATGAAGAAAAACTTTGCACAATGGGGTGTAGAGCCCCATTAACTCTATTTCCTGCGTTCACCCGTCGGTCTATATTCTTATATCTATATCCCTGCTAAATACACATCCAAAACACACAAATTCCATCTACTTTCTCGAATAACTCCCCTTCTATTCTTATTTCACATATTGTTTTACTTTCTTCTCTTTCAAAAACCATAAATGTTGTCTTATTTGCATTCACTTGCTTTTTTCATCTCTTTTAATGACCTGTTCATTAATATAACCATCATTTGCAACTCGGCCGCCAACGACGCAAATATGACTTGAACATCGTACAATCATCCATTCTTAACCTGCATTCTTCACATGTCTTTGAAATTTCACCGTTTTATTTCAATGACGAGTACGAGAGATGGTAAATGATTACTCAACATCGCAACTAATAATTTCATTGGTGGCGGTGATTGAACCCGGGTCTTTGCATACTGTGAAAATTACGGGCGTTTCGATCCTCAGTCAGGACGCCTCTAAGGATAGAATAGAAGGCTAAAATTTTACGTTATACTAATTTTAAATGCCATTTTTAAAAGGCCGGTAACAATCGTGTTATAAATAAAATAAGAGAACTTTCAAGCACATGTCGTTAATAGGTATTCATATTCTAGTTACTCATCGATGTTATAGTCGATCACAAGTCTATTCTACACATGCAATAAAGCACGAACTTAGGTTACTTGGAGCCATTAAGTGCCTGCATAAGTCTCAACCATCATGAATGGAAGTTAAATTTGCTTTTATAAAATAACGATTTCTGGTAAAGACACTTAGAAAATAAATCAAGAAACTACAGTTAAAAACGCATCGTATAAAACACAGTTTCTCCTCACCAATATTGTAAATACTTTCATTTTTAAGGAATCGATGCTATATTTTAAATTAAATATTTACGACATAAATAATATTCCACAGTTAAATATACGTGCAAACTATAACTGATATCATTCGAGAATCCTGGAATTATTGCCAATCGTTGCCTTTAATATCTTAGGTAGTAACTTTTTGTTTTAACTCATTTTACGTATTAGAAACTACGCTATCAAAACCAACTTTGATATAGTAATTGAACGATTTATTGTAAAACGCTTCTGCAATATGAAACTTCCCGGATTTATAGATTAATTAAAATTGTTCATGCACATATAAATCTATTGAAATGCTTATTTAATTTTTCTCATCATATTCTTTTCTTTTAAACTAAACTGATATCTCAAACGAGTTTATAGTCCATCTGATGGTAAGTAGCTACTACCGTACTACTCCTGTATGGCCCATGGATATTTACAACTAACTCATAGTAATTACTAGCATAGAGAGAGTCTTAAAAATAGAACAAAACCTCATGTAACCGAACTCTTTATGCATATGACATTTCCTACAAGAATAAAAAAGATAGTTATATGAATGTCACCATCTCTCCTTTACAAGGTTGTAGACGTTTTTTAAGCTTTTTTTATATACCTTAGACTGTTATAGTGATGGTAACAACAGAAAAGAACAGCCTATTCGATATACACGTTTTATCTATGGTTCAATAAAATTCAGCATTTTAATAATATTGCTTAACGTTTTCAATAATTTAGGATGCGCACTAAGGGAAGACTTGTTACGGACGAAGTGTCCAGCAATGGAACTTAAAAACGTTTGATTTAGAATCAATTTTGCTAAATTTTGTTTAGATTTGGGTGAATATTGTAATTCAGATCGATCGTGCTATGAAGTTAAAATATATCATAAAACCCACTAAGAAAAATTCTGTTCGCCAAATTTGGTAACGCTTCTTCATCAGTTTTACATTAGTTAGGTGTGATCAAAGTAACACAAAGTAAAAAATCAAACAAAATATTTATTTGCCCTTTACAAAGAAAATAAAACCAATTTAACTGTATTGAAAAAATGTTTATTGTATATCTATATTACTCATTTAATTTAGTAAAATCTTTGTATCTGCCACAGTTTCTCAAATCGTCTAGGGTTAACTGGTAGAGAATACCATAAGTTGACATTTTATATCCCTCATTATACGGTGTGTAAAAAAGAAGAAACGTATAAATAAAATACTAATTGGTGCCCTTTACAAGAAGCTAGCTGTGACAAAAAATGTAAATACAATAGTACAAAAAGCTTAAAAGTCAAAGGTTTGTTCTACGTACTTGCAAACCTTTTTCAGACACAAACTGTATCAAAAGTGTTTATTACGCTAGAAATATTTGTTCTCCCTATTTCATTACGCATAAACAACAAATTAAAATAATTCAGACAAAGTTTATAAGACATTTGAATTATAGCATTCACGCGTATATACTTTATTATATTGGGTCCTTACATAAGAAATTAGCGTTTTGTCGTGATCGGAAATATCTCCTTTTTGGTTCAGAATTCCAAATTCGTGTTCTGCCGTGGCAACAGAGCTGCAGAAACAGCTTGAAGGATTAATGATGTGTACGGCGCTGGTGTCGCAAAAGAAAGCATGGTACGTTTTTGGTTTCAACGTTTTCGTTCTGGAAATTTCGACCAACCCCGTGGACGGCCGGAAACCAAAGTGAAAAATAAAGAATTAAAGGCTATTGTGGAAGCGGATCCACCACAAAGCCCTTCAGAGATAGCTACAGGATTCGGTATAAGTTGTAAAACTGTATTAATCCATTTGAAGCAACCGGGAAAGTAAAAAACTTGAACGATTGACGACGAGGTACCCTCATAAATTGAGTGAATCGAACTTGCAATATGATACGTAATTAAAAATACAGTTAAACAAAGTAGCTGTATTCTTAGGATGTATAAAGTAGGAATTACAATTAATTTCAGCCTTCGCCATTTCCTTTCATAAATAAAACAATGTTTGGAGAAGTGCTTTGAGCAAATGTGGCTATTTTTGTTTGTTCAATGGTTTTGTGCCCGTGGAATTTCTCTCATTCAGTTTTTTTTTATTCTTTATCATTTTTAGGCATACTAAAACAACGAAAATTTATAGAAGAATGTCGATATGGGGTGGTCGACATTGCCGATATGCCTTAAAACCGCATCACTATTGTTTAAAATAAATTTTATATTTCATTGTATTTTAGCGATTATATATAACAAATACAGTCTCATTTTCACAAAAAACCGACTTGTTATTTTCAAAATAATGTAAAATACAGTTTACTTACAGTTATAATGTAATTTAATTCTACATAGGATATTATAAACGTACACACCGGTGGAAACTTACGAATGCTGAACCATGTTCCTTAGGGGAAGAATGGGATTTGCATCCTAGTATAAATAGTATTGATATATTTTATTTGAAGATATAATTTTATAATAATTATAATATATATATATATATATATTATTTTCAATAAAATATCAAAGGCAACAGATGTCAAACATCATAATAAATAATACGACTGAATTAAAATTACATTAGTCACATCTTTGAATATATTTGTCACTTTTTGTCTTATTCGAAAATTAAATTAGAAAAAGCAAGATAAGTATATTGACTCAATTTATGTAGACTTGTAGGTTCTCTCTATGCATACGTATGTGTGTAATTACTCTAAGAAAACCAACTTGAAATAAGGCTAAGAATGCCTCTGTGGACCAAGATGTTTGTTGAAGTTTATTGTTAAGCAGCGACTTAATACATATTTTTAAATAGTTTAGGAGAACCAACAAACAATTGGGACACAATTATAATAGTTATGTTCGCTAACATACTAGACATTCAAACGAGTAATAAATTGGAGAAGGTATAGGAATAGCCTAACAGATAACCCCACCCTAGAATTATTTTTTACGTTCTAACGTTTTTACGTAATAATTTTATATTTTTATAGAATAAGGGTGACAACGAGCACGGTCCACTTGATGGTAAGTAAATGCTGTGGCCCATAGACACCTACATCTATACTCGATTAAGAATCAAAATGCAGATGACCCCTGAAGACTAACCTGGAATGCCTCGATTCCGTATAAAGAGAGTCTTCGGTTCTCTACACTCACGAAACAAAACACAGCAGCATTATGCTGCTATTTTAAGCTGGATTCTGTGAGAGTATGATCCCGCCCCAGTCGCGCCGACCCAATCGTGCTACAACTATAATATAGCTGCAGCGTGGCTCTACCATGTTATGTTGTTTAATGTACCATGTTTAGCGAATAAATGAAACTATTATTGTTATCGAACTATTATTACAGCTTATAAAAGTCCACTGCTGAATATAGGTCTATAAATAAATCGTTTTAATATCGAAATAACTCTTCCTTCCTTTTCTTTTCTTTTCTTTTAACGTTTTACGGCACAAAATTTATCAACATATTTATATTTTTTTGTATTAACTTTATTTACATCTTAGTCCTCAGGGGTAACAGCGCATCTGCATTTTGATTCTAATTAAATATAAAGGTGGATGTCTGCGGGCCACAGCATCCACTTACCATCAGATGGACTGTGTGCTCGTTTGTCACCCAATTTTATAAAAAAAACGTTAAAGATGACAAATAGTTGTATACAATACACAACTATTTGTCATCTTTAACGTGTTTACCACATCTGGCATGTGAAAATTATTCAACATAATTTTCATAAATAAATCAATAAATTTATATACATATAATAAAATGACATTAAACTAAAATTACAAGTGTCATGTGAATCATAATTGTTTTAGAACTAGGCAGATCAAAGTAAGTATAAGTATATAGAAAAATATGCCAAAGGAGCACTTAATCTACAAAACATGAAATAAATATAAATGTTTAAATCATCACTATGTCAAGATTAGGTAACGAGAATGTAATGTATGAATAACGGATAGGCGTAGAGTTAATCATGATAACTGAAGGTCTGTTTCAAAAGTTATTGCGAAAACATTATTATAATAAATTGGAGGCTCGTTATCATTGCCTAATGGTGATAATTGAAATTGTTGAGGTTTCTCGATTACGCTACGATAGTAATAATCATTAACGGTTTATCGGTGAATGAACGCGATAAGGCCCGTTATAGACAATGGTTACAACGTTTATTAAAAAAAAAGATATTTAAGCATCCGACACGCACGCGTTGTTCGTGTTATGTTAATAATTTTTTGCATCTGTGTAATTAACTTACAAGGAGCATATTTTACTTTATAATGCTGCGTCTTACTTTATTATTGGCCCATCTAAGTAGTACAGAGCAAAAAGTATTTTGGTCTGATGGGCGTAGAGAGTAAGTAAAAATACAGGTTTTCCATCCTAGTCCTTAGAAGTAACAGCATATTTGTAGCTTTTTTGCTTGAAGTCGCCGTGCCTTACCATCGAGAGGATTGTCAGTTATTTGTCACTCCAATATTTTATAAACTTCATGGAACTGTCTTTTTAAATCACTGTTGGACAAATACCTTTTTAATAATGAGACAGAGTCGATACCCTCACCATGGTAGTGAAGTTCCCCTTTAATGGTCTGTGGAGTCACCGGGTCCAGTATCATAATAGAGCAGTTGATCTCTTTCTCTACATAATTCGCCAGATTAATTTAAAAAATAATAGAATACTATACTTACACAAATATTATATAATCCATTAATAAATAATAGATCAAATGTAATTCACGATCGATTTATTGAACACATCAAAAGACAAATTCGACACTAGAAATATTTAGAAAGAGGAATGAAAACTGTTTATAAATATTTTTTGTTACACTTATATATTATATAAGAATCTCCGGGAGGAAAACCGGCGACGAGGTTCGCCACCCGTCACGTTCTGTCTCCCGGAGAGGCGAAACGTGGATTGCAGAGGCCCGTCTGGCTACGTTGAATGTATGTGGGGCAATGAATGATAAAATGGATGAAGTATGCGATATGATGTATGATAGAGGAATAGATGTGTTATGTGTAAATGAGACGAAAAGGAAGGGGAAGGATGTCACTACACATGGCATGTATACCGCATACTGGTCTGGGGTAGACGAGATCGAGCGGGCATGCCAGGGAGTAGGTATCATCCTATAGTAGTATAGTATAGTAGTAGGTATGAATGTGTAAGCCCAAGACTGCTATGGATACGAATGAAAGTGGGCTTAAAGAAGTTGTTTGTGTTAGGGGTCTACGCCCCAGACATGTCTAAGCCCACTTACATCCGAGAGCAGTTTAGAGAAATGGTAAGGATGGTGTTAATGAAGTGTAAGGGAAATGAAAATATTATTATGCTAGGAGATTTTAATGGAAGAGTTGGGGTGAGGAGGCTTGGTTATGAAAGGATATTGGGAACGTTTGGTGATAAAATTATAAATGATAATGGTGAAAGTCTCCTCACCGTATGTATGGAAAAGAATCTTTTTGTGACGAATACTTGCTTTCGCTACAAGAGGATTCACATGTATACTTGGGAAAGATGTGACGATAGAAGCATGATAGATTTCATAATTGTGGATGAAAGATTGAGGGGCGCAGTGGTAGATACAAGGGTTTACCGGGGTTCTAACGTAGGAACGGATCATTATTTGGTTTTATGCCGAATTAATGGTCTATTCAGGCGTTGGCGCCATCGATCATCTGTGTCTACCACTGCGTTACAGCGTATTAGAACAGAAAGGTTACAAGATGGAGGTGAGAAAAACAAGCTCAAATGTAGACTGAAAGAAAATATAAGTGGTTTGGATGAATTATGTATGAAGGAGATAGACTTGGAGAATATATGGCAAAACGTAAAGAAAGGTTTAGTGGATGCAGCTACCGAAGTATGTGGTGTTAGTAAGAGAAAGAATGAAAGGAAAAATAATACGTTATGGTGGGATGATGAGATACGTACGGAAGTTGAAGCAAAGAAGAGAGCATGGCTAGATTTACTAGCAACAAAAGCTGGTAATTCTAGCGGTACGAATGATGATATTGAAAGAAAAAAGGCAGTCTTTAGACATCTTAATAAGAGAGTAAAAGAAGTAGTTGAAAGAAAAAAGCAAGAAAGAACGGATACGAATGATAGAAGAATATCGGATAACTTCCAGGCAAATATTAAAATGTTCTGGAAACTTGTAAGAACTGCCAGGGGACATTCAAAACAGCCTATGATGAATGCTATTTGAGACGAGAATGGCTATATTCTGAATGATGAAGTTTTGAGTTTAAAGAGATGGAAGGAATATTTTGAAAGCGTGTTTATGAGTGAGTAGACAACGTGTGTACTAAGTGAAGTAGAAACTCCGAAAGAAGAGAAAAGAGGTAGCGAGATAAGTATAGATGAAATAATGAAAGCAATGAAAAGCATGAAAGCAAGTAAGGCTGCCGGATATGATAGAGTTTCACTCGAAATGCTAAGGGCTGGAAAGGAAGTCGTGGCAGCCCTGCTGCACACCTTGTTTAATTTATGCTGGGAACTGAAGCGGGTACCCGTAGACTGGTGCAAAGCCGTGATAGTCCCAGTATACAAAGGAAAAGGGTCGCAGCAGGACTGTAAAAACTACCGTGGCATCAGCCTTCTCAGCCATATCTTAACTTGGCGATTTATTGAAAACGGGCCAAATTAGGAGTACCCTTAACTGACGAGCATGTATCCGTAGGTGTATGTTGTGAAGGAGGCCAGAGAGTTGTGTCAGGATCGTGCCAAATGGAAGTCTGTAGTCTCTGCCTACCCCTCTGGGTGACAGAGTGAGTGTTTATGTTTTATGTTTATGTTTGTTATACTTATAATGTAACCAGGTAACCATGTTCCTCTTTTGAATTCAATCTTTTAATTATTTGGCCATATTGGTCTATTATCTTTTTACATGCCCCATTTACTTTATCTTCATATAAGTTCCCGCATTCATAAATATCGTTGGATAAAAATACTTAACGTTCTTAGCACAGAATTTTTAGCCTCTTTAATTCAGCGCTTTATGCTATCGGCTCTGTCTATTTATCCACAATCGAAAACTAATTGTTTTTTATGACTGATAAGAAACATTCCAAACATTTTATTTTAATTAACGTATTTAAAATTATGTTAACCTCGCACTAGCACAGAATAAATACACCAGTAGATTCTAATCTACTTCCAGGCACAGACTTGAAGTCAAATGATATTCTACCTATCTTAACCAAGCTAATATGCACCATGCACCGTAGGCTTATTACTGTGCATACTGAATAATATCTAATACTCTGGTGAAGTTGTTATATGATACCATTCGTGAGATTCAAATTCGGAATTAAGAACCAATATTTCCGTTTTCTTACTGCTAGAGTTCGTTCCTCGAGAGTAATATTCATTTTTAGTAGCGTTCGTGCCGATAGATAAAAATGAGAAAAAAATTGAACTCTTTCCTCTTTTTAAGGAAAAGTTCATAGAAGTAAGGATTTGATAACGATGACTGTGGCTCTTGGCAAAGGCCTCCTTTAACATCTTCCAATGAAAAAAAAATTACCTAATTCTGTGACGTAAAGCGTCAATGTAACGTTTTTGTTACTCGTAAATTAAGCTACATAGTACAATAATATAATTTAACGACGCTCCGGGAAGTCTGCAGTCTGTGAACACGTACAGGATCGCCCCCGTCACTACATCAGATTTGATAGACCGCAGATCCTCGCTAAAGAACACCGATTCCTTCCAAGGATGATTCGCGAGGCTATTGAAATCAAAAAACATCCTAATTTCAATAGAGAAGATGGCTGGGTGCTACCATCTACTTGGGATCCTATAATAAATAAAATTAAATCCCAACCCAAGCATACAACTGCAAGACTTCAAGATACCATAAGTTCATACTGCATAGATCGGAACAAAAGTTAAACTTTAATCTATGGTAACCGCGGTTAACTATGACATATAGACGTTGAACATCTCAGTCCTGCCCGTGACCATGAGTGCTGTAAAGCGTTCGAAACGTCGGGTATTTAAAAAGTTAAAATATACGCGATAAATTCCGTAAAAACTAGTATTATTTCAAATATAATTTAACCTTATAAATGTATAAAAACTTTTGTAGCCAATGACTTGCCTGAAACGATTGTTATATTATGGTCAATAAATATTTCTGATTTTGCTTTCTATCTCTAGCAATCCTTCTTCAGTTTGGGCTGGCTGTTAATTTTATCCCATCCTCTCATCCTCTCATCTTTTTCTTTGCCTTTCTCTTTTCCTTTTACCATCTCTAGGGCACCAGTTATTAATAATCGTGCTCCATTTTTCTTGGGTACTTCACATTGTATAATTTAATATACTGCGAAATACTATGAAGTACTGTGAAACACCCCAGCATTGGCTTATAACATAAAAAAAATATACTGATGGATATCAGTATATTCCTTAGACGGTTCGAAGAACTTTAAAGTGTGTCACTTAAAAGATTAAAGTATTATTAAAATAACATAGTTTTGTCGAAAGGCTTGATTTATTCAGTCTTATAAATTAAACAAACGTTAAAATAGTATATTTACACAGCTAAACTTAAACAATTTGACCACTTATATTAAAAACAATAAATCATTTTAGAAGTTAATTTTGAAGCGAAGACAAATTCAATATAGCGATTGTGTAACATGTAACAAAAACCCTGGGGTTCGCGTTGAGCTCGTTATCTACTTTACTTCAGAAAACACGACCGTAAAAAAATTTAATCAAATTTAAATACATTTTCATTTGCATGGTTTTATTGCATCTGACATTATCCGGCAAATGCAAACGTTCTGAAGTAGTTATTTCTATAGGTACATTTGAATACTGTTTCTTTTAACGAAATTAACGGAACCACGGGGTTTCGTTACATATTGTATATATAATCAAATCATTTAGGCTTGTTTAGGTCTTTCCCTGGTGGCATTGGTGAATTGTATTCGGCAATTAGTAATTGCCATGTTGGGCAGGAGGAAGTCGTTTAAAGTGTTGACGCCTTTATGAGCTGGGCGGTCGAAGGGGAAGCCCATTGCACGACGGTCTGGGTAACGCCGGTCGCGGATGCCACAGTATGAAGCAGCATCATTACAAGTGCCTACGGTGTCTTGTTTGATCTGTTGAAATACAAATATTTTGGTCAGTTCAAGTATAGATAACTATTAAAATTAGAATTTTATCAAACTAGGGTGGCCTCCCACTAGATAGAGTGATGACCTGGTAAGAGATGCAGGAAGTCGATGGATGTAGGTGGCCCAGGACCGTGTTTGTGTAATTGGGCGAGATCTATATTCAACAGTGGACTTGTGAATGGCTGTAATTATAATAATAAGTGCGTAAAATAACCTTATTTAATTTAGTAGTTGATGTATAAAGCGACTTTCGAAAGAAACACAAATATTTCATGACCGCCAATAGATGGCGGTGATACTATATTTTGACGCTAGATTTTTGGGAGGATATTCGTGTGCTTAGAAACGCCTCTATAATTATACAGAATAGTGAAGTTCTGTAAACCAGACAGACCTAGAAAATGATATATCTACTCTGTTGCAAGTTCTATTTATTCAAAAACGATAAACTTAATTTTTTTATAGGATTAGGGTGACAAACGAGTACACAGTCCACCTGTTGGTAAGGGGATGAATGGAGGATTCCGCCCGGGTGGCCGCCACCTCTCGTAACTACTATCTACATCTTACCTATTTTTTATTTATTTCCGCCAACAAGTAGCAGAGCGTGCACTGCTGTATTATTTTGGTTGAACTCAAGGTCATTATAACCACAGACTAATCTTAGTTCTCAGAGGAGACAACTTA
This sequence comes from Parnassius apollo, assembly GCA_907164705.1. Classification (NCBI taxonomy): domain Eukaryota; kingdom Metazoa; phylum Arthropoda; class Insecta; order Lepidoptera; family Papilionidae; genus Parnassius; species Parnassius apollo. The sequence continues at coordinate 8,999,130 of CAJQZP010001449.1, read as the reverse complement.
TTTGTATCCCTTCCTCTCCTCGTTTAAAATTCGTTGCACGCAACGGGATGTAAATTCCAGTCATGTTTACCATCATGTGCACAGTAAGTTCGTGTGACATTTCAGTTTTATGAAGAAGAAATTGCGTGAGGATGCACAGTTTCTAAGTTTCGTAACAAAAGGTAGGATAAAAAACAACGACTAAACGTGTAGTGACGGTATAAGAATATCCACTACCTCTATAAGCCTGTAGGTGCCGTAAGAAGCGACAGAAGGAAACTTTAAACAGGAGATAGGCAGCACATTTCTGGTAAACACTCGAAATTGTAGGAACTGCGATTGTCTGCCCTCCTGCAAAGTGCGGCAACTATAACGTAAGTATGAGGCGATCAATGGGGGAGGCCTATGTTTTATATGATACGGAGACAAACGAGCACACAGTCCACCAGATGGTAAGTTGCTGTGGCCTAAAGATATCTACATTTATCCTTGATTACGAATCAAAATTCAGAAGCGTTGTCACTCATGAGGACTAAAATGAAATGTCTCGTTTCCAGTGAAAAAGGTCTCCGGTCATAATCAGCAGTGGAATTTTATAGGCTATAATGGACCGATGGAATAAAACTGTTATAAAATACAAGTAGGTTAATGCTTCCGAAAAATTTGCAAGTCATTGGCACTTTGTTACTGAATTTGAATAATATCTACACCTAATCACTCACACTATCATCAGCCCAGTTGGACACCATGGCAAATAGGACAATAGGGTATCCCGTTGTAGTTCCTTTAGGTAGGAGCATATGGTGCGGCCATCCACAGCCGCAGAAGTCGAACGCGGCGGCTTCCGCAGAACCCGGGTCTCCAGGTCTATTGGCTTGGTTGCGGAACGTACGTTCGTACGGGATCGTCACTGAGGAGTCCAGACTTCTTCTTGTCACCGTGTTCATTCCGGGACGTACTGCACACAAGTGAAACACCGTTAACAAATTTGCGGTCTAATCAAATTAAGACTTTAAAGCATTGAATATAACTGCTTTTACGGATTTTGTCACGTTTAATTTAAATTATTTTTAGTTGCCGACGTTTCGGATGCTTTGCAGCACTGTTGGTCAGTTTAAAGAATGGGCAAGTGAAAAAAATATATCGAATTTTCAGTATCGATATTTTTAAACAGTCGACAATTATCGCGTGATAAATATTGACATACCGTTATATCGACAAGTTTTGCATGATGTCGTGTAGTGGGATGAGAGTCAAAATTTTATTACTGTATGTTTCGACAGTGAAAAAAACATTGCTTTTGTTTCTTCATGTTTTGTCTCTTAAATTTTAAAATAAATATAACATTTCAAAATATGTCGAAATTGATACGAATTCGATACTCTAAAATAAATATCGAATATTGTTATATCGCAATTAAAAATATCGATGATTAATATCAATAATTTAATATTGATAATTCGATATTTTAGCCAAGCCTAATTCTGTTTTATGTGCGACTGTTTGACCAAAACTATTTGTGTCGTAAATGGCGACAGATGGAAACAAATCAGGAGATGGGCAGCTGCGTCTTCTTAATATTGTTTAAAAATAAAAATGCTGCGATTGCTAACCCGCATATTGGGAAATCTATGAATGCCCATGTTCAGCAGTGGACTTTAATAGGCTGTAACGATAACACTGTTTGATCATAGACTATTTTATGTTTGACATTAGCAGTATATGCAATAAATGTTTTATTTAATTGAATTTAATATATTTGTAACACATTTTGTATTTTTAAAATTTTTAGCTTTTTACACTTAACAAAATTTATATGGAGGTAAATTTTAACTATGCCAAATTACACTCCTCCGTGCGCGCAATGTACTTAAAAAGAGGGGCCAAAGTTTACTTCACATTAAGCCGATATTACACGGTTCAATTTTAGTTCAATATTGCTTTCAATTTTATTGCTTCAATGGTATTGATACGTCTAAATACATTTCAATGCGATTGCGCAATCTCATTGAAAGCTAAGATTTGCCGAACCCTTTCAATGGAATTGTGGCAATATTGATCATGGTGACTCATTCCGCGCGCGGCACGACAGCGAAGCCTACGCACGCGCACCTATTTCGCCTGCGCACATGGAAGTTTAAAATGGGTTTTTAAGTGGCATGACAGTCCGACAAGTGTATCCTTTTCAAGAAGTTCATTAAATTGACTTTCCATCATTCGCAAATGGTTCAAATATGAATTTGAATCTTCTTCTGCCAATTCTACTCGTACTAATAAGGTGCTTGAGGCTCCTTCAGTTATGCTTCTCGAAATCCACGGGCGCACCCAACAACCCCGAGATTTTCTTTTATTTAACTCATTTATTAAATAGTTGCAGATTAACTAAATTCCCGCAAGTACGAGTTGGCGCGACATCGCAATGCGTTGTGAACATTGAATGTCATTTAAATGATATATGTGTATATTGGTAAAGTCGTTCAATGTGCAATTCAATGTGCTTTTCAATGGGATTGTTTCAATTTGATTGAACCGTGTAATATCGGCGTGAGAAGATATAGAGCCGAATTATGTTAGTTATTACAATGCGGGATTATATTTAATACATACTTTGTACCCAAATATTCAAATGCTACTCAATTTTCAGATGCCGTTAAGTTAGTCTCGTGCTGTCTCTATCACTTTAAGGTAATGTGACTGCGACACCAAAACTGATTCATAAAACACTGAACAGTTGGCCGCCTTACACAACCTTGGTGTTTTTGTGATATGTCAACGAAAGAAAATTTTACACATCTACATGTTAATAAATAATTATTATTGCAGTTTATAGTATATTATATATACTATAATAGTATATTTAGTTTTTATTTGTGATTAAAAGAATAAAAATATACCCTTATTTGTACAATTTTTATGATAGATGTAGATATAAAGACAAGGTAATAATATTACGGAAATATAAAAGAATTATAGTAGGCTAGTCGGCACAGGAATTAGGCAAACAGTTAATCATACTTCACCAGCATTTTATAATTCAGCGCGAGACCACAGATATATCTAGTAAATACGGCCGCGGTGCGCAGTATTATTTTTGTTCAACCGTCGAAGGGGAGAAAAAGATTGAAATGGGACAGGCTAAAGTGGGGGGAAGAGATATGCGAATGTAAATATACAAAATATTAGGTTAAGATTTTTACTGTACGTTTATAATTATGTGTGTATGAAAAGTAATTTTCACTTACATGCTGTTGAGAACTTGTCCAGCTCAATCATGAGTTTCCTTTGGTCATCGAAGGGTAGAGGAGTACCATTCTCATCAACAGTTGGCGCCATGAATATTCGCACGGTGCCCATTGCATTTCTACCAGTTATGTTGTTCACCTGGATGCTATTGGAAAATAACAGGAATGATATATTATTTTTATTATTCATACGATAATCATACGAAACACTTATTCGTTCGATAATTTCGAACATTAAAAAGTTCAATACTTTCAGTATTATATTTTTTAGCATTATAATATACGCGGCTTTAGGGGGCTCGATGGCCTTATCAGCCGCCATTAACCTACAAGGTTGGTGTAATCCATTATTAGACGGTAAAGTCTTAATTTTCAAACTTTAAAATATTGAAAATATATTGGATGAATAAAAATATATAAATCGTTTGATAATCGTATAAATCGTATTCGTTTTCTACGTGGTACAGAAACGCTGCAGCTATATTATGGTTGAAGCACGAATGGGTCAGCTCGATCGGGGAATGATCACCATGAAATAGTAGCTTAATGCTTCTGTGTTTCGTGTGGTGAGTGTAGAGAACCAGTGATCCGTTTTACTGGAATCGAGCCTTTCCGTCTTAGTCCTGAGGGGGAGACAATGCATCTGCATTTTGATTCTTAATCGAGGTTAAATGTAGATGTCTATGAGCCACAGCATCCATTTACCATTAGATGGACTGTGTGCTCGTTTGTCACCCTTATTCTATAAAAAAAAATAAGAAAAAAATTAATCGTCCGATTATCGTATAATTAGACAACTCCATTATTTAATTGCATAACTGCCTGTATTTTCAGATTATGTGTAAGAATCTCCCTTCAATAAAAGAGCCTACTTCTTCGTAAAAGGCGAGCATATGCTATTCGTCTGGTGTCGCAGATGCTCATGGGCGACGGTGATCACTTACCATCAAGTGAGCCCTATGCTCGCTACTCTACTTTTCTATAAAAAAAAACACTTAATTATTATGAGAGTCTTGGTAGCTCAGTGATAGCGCGTTCATCTCAAGCTTTACATAAACAGAAACAGAAACTTTTTTATTCAATATAGATTTTGATTAAAATTACTTTTACGGATTTTATCGCGTTTATTTTACTTTTAATTACTTTTATTTTTTAATTTCCGACGTTTTGGGTGCTTTCCAGCACCCATGGTCACGGGGGACTTAGATGACTGACGTCCCGATGTCATTGTTAAACCCGAAGTACCTTCAGCTTTTTTTAATTATTGTTTATAGTCCGATCTATGTCAAATGAACTGACTATGTCCTGAGGTCTTGCAGTGGTACGCTTGGGTTTAGTTTTAATTTTATTGATTATAGGATCCCAAGTAGGTGGTAGTACCCAGCCTCCTTCTCTATTGAAATTAGGGTGTTTTTCAATTTCAATAGCCTCACGTATCATCCTTGGTAGGAATCGGTGTTTTTTCGCGAGGAGTCTATCAAATCTGATGTAATGGTTGGGGCCGTCTAGGATATGATCGCAAACTGCAGACTTCCCGGAACGTTGATGCTTCACATCAGCTATATGTTCTTTTACGCGGGTTCTAATTGATCTTTTTGTTTGTCCTATATAAGAGAGACCACATTCACAATTAAGCTTGTACAATCCTGCGTCTTGAACTGAATAATCTTTTTCGGCGGCTTGTAGAATGTTCTAATAAAGCTCGCTTTAAGATGTAGCCAATCTTGTCTGTGACAACTCTGACATATGGTAGTACAGCAGGCACACGCTCGTCTGTGGCCGGCTTTACTCGGTCACTGTGACGTAGGCGCGGGACCTGAAGCTTGTTGTCGTGCAGAACTTGCTTGACGTGCTGAAGCTCGGCGGCCAGGTGTTTGCTGTCACAGATCCCTCGTGCTCTCTGTAACAAAGATTTGCCCACGGTAGCTAACTGTGAAGGATGTTGGTGAAATTCACCGTTTAAATATCGGTTTGTATGGGTCTTTTTCCTATACACAGTGTGACCAATGTTTAGGATTTCGGATGACTAATACATGTAGGAAAGGTAAGGTAAGTAACTCCATAGTAAATTGAATTTTAGAGTTTATGGAATTAAGATGTTCTAAAAATGCAGTTAATTTGTCTGATGGTAAAATTGTGAAAGTATCGTCTACGTACTGCTTGTAGATCATTGTTGTCACAGGTGAAGTATGGAGGGCTTTCTCCTCAAAGTCTCCATAAATATATCGGCGACAATGGGAGATACAGGTGAGCCCATCGCAACAACATCCACTTGCTTGTAAAACTCTTCCTTCCACAATAGATAGCCGGATGTAAGGCAATGTCTGTGTAATACTGCATATTCTGCTGGCATGTTATTTTCCTCTAGTTTCCTAGTTATAATTGAGATGCAGTCTTCAACAGGTAGGCATGTAAATAGAGACTGAACATCAAAACTGACTATGGTTTCATTGTCAGTAAAACGTGGGTCTTTTATCTCACTAACAAAATGGTATGAATCCTTAGTGTGAGCTCTTGTGTGTCCTCTGAGTGGTGATAATATTTTAGCTAAGTATTGAGCCAATCTGTAAGTTGGCGAAACAATCTAACACACTATTGGACGTAATGGAGCCTTCAGTTTGTGTATTTTTGGTAACCCATACAACTTCGGTGGTTTGGCACATGAAGGTATTATCAAATTAACGTCCAGATTCAATTTCTCGGAGTATTTCTTAATTAGATCGCTAGTTGTTTTAAGCGTATTAGTTGTAGGGTCTGTTTTGACCTTTCGGTATTTAGTTTCATCCGACAAAAGTTGTTGTATTTTAAAATTGTAATCTGATGTATCCATTATAACCGTAGCATTGCCTTTATCTGCGCGGAGAATCTTAAGCTCTGGTCTGTTGCGTAAGTTTTTTAACGCGTTAAATTAATTTTTGGGAAGATTTAATTTCGGCGCTGAACTTTGACGTAACATAGACGAAATGTTTTGACGTATGGCCTCTAAATCTTCATTACCTATGTTATTTTTATATAGACAGTCCTCAACACTAGAGATAATGTCCTCATATGGTATTTTTTGCGGTATTATTGCGAAATTCATACCTTTTTCTAAAACTTTTATTGTGGCGTCTTTCAGTGTTTGTTTTGATAAGTTGTAGACAGCGCGTTGTTTATGATTCGTGTCTGTGGTCAACGATTTCGTATGTTGGACATTTGATTTAGTTGTTAATTTATGGTATTTATCAATATGTTAATTTTTTTGTTTGGGATCCTATAATCAATAAAATTAAAACTAAACCCGAGCATACCACTGCAAGAGCTCAGGACATAGTCAGTTCATTTTGCATAGATCGGATCATAAACAATAATTAAAAAAAGCTGAAGGTACTCCGGGTTTAACAATGACATCGGGACGTCAGTCATCTCAGTCCCCCGTGACCATGGGTGCTGGAAAGCACCCGAAACGTCGGAAATTAAAAATAAAAGTAATTAAAAGTAAAATAAACACGAAAAATCCGTAAAAGTAGTTTTAATCAATGTGTAGTGTTCGTGTGAATATAAGAAATCATCATGTAGATTATAAACAATACTATTATTGAAAGTCATTTTTTTCATTTATCACGGGTTCGCAAAATAAACCTGTGTCCTGGGAAGAACCAGCAAGAAACCTAGCGGGACTATTTTTTTTAAATAATAGCTTACAATCATGTTTACAATTAACAACACAAGACAAATTAGAAATAGCTTGGTAGCGATCACCCTTCCCAGGGGTTATTATCATCCATAAATTACTTAATATTATAATAACACTTTTTATACAAACTTAGTTTAATAAAATTTTTGAACTTTTCGTTAAGCAAAACCCTAGCATGATCATTGAGATCCATCGATTACGTCATCTATGACGTAATGCGTAGGGCATCTTAATCCTGGGGTGAATAACGACGGTCTGACAACCTAGTTGAACTGGTCATCGTGATTGAAATTCGGTTTGGAGTTCATTATTAGAATGATACCGATGACTCACACGTAGTTGAACTCCTCGTGCTGGAGATGCGTGAAGCGGGCCAGTACGCTACCACGCGGAGTGAAGTCCAGCCCACGGCCCAAATCTACCGTGCTCTGTTCCCAGTGCGTTGCGAATGTATTCCTTCCAGCTTTACCTTCCACAGCGATCGATGCCACTCGGATACCGGGAAACTCCAGCTAAAATATATTACATAAAAAATATAAAATTTAGTAAGCCTTGGTAGCTTCACCTTAAATTAGTCCCGAGGATGTTGTACGATGAGATGAAAAATGAAAGAGGAGGCAGCAACATCCTTCTGATAACAACCTCTATAATACTATAACAGTCTATTAAGTTTATAATAGAAATTACGTAATTTATTGTAACATTTTTTTTAATAAAATTGTTCTTCTGGGTTGTCTGGATGAAATTGCTATGTAGCAAAAGGATGGCCTTTTGTTTTTTCTTCAATATTTGTTTATTTTTTTCTGGGTGAACAATAAATAGAATTGTATTATATTGAATAATGTATGCTGAATATTAAATCAATAAATAAAAAATGACTCACTTTGTTGTTGCCATAAGCTGGTAACTTATTCTTGTGCAGTTGGAAAATGTCATCAACGTAAGCATGCCAACGGTAGAACAATGGATCTCGCATGGCAGTTGCGGAATCACCCATTACGCCAAATTGTTCCTGAAATATACATCATTCTAAGGACCAAAATAACTCTAGTCATTCCAAATCGTCATTATGTGCAATTTACTGATAAAAAACCCTCGTAAAAGGACTAGTTTTATGGATTTTTTTTATTAGCAGCAACTGTATAGCCTTTAAGTTGCTGTCTAAATCAACGTAGCTAAGGGTCCATCCATAAATAACACTTCAAGGATGGGGGTGTAGGTAGGAAGCCAACAAAATGTGACGTTGTGTGACAAGGGATAACGGTTAAAAGCTATGTGACGTCACATGTTAAAATCTAAAATACTAAACGTGCAATTTATATGTTTTAAACCAAAAATCGCTATCCAATCAGTTGTCACCTGACAAATGTTTAACAGCTAGAGTATTAAAGACTCATCCAGGCGAAGACAATTTAACTCGTTAATAATGTTAATAGAAGATACAAAATCTTGTATTAACATTATTAACCGTTTATCGTTCTTTGATTATTTTGTTTTGTCCATTACCAAAAATATTTTACTTTATTTTTATTTTATTAAAGATATTTTTATTGAAATAAAAAAATGGAATAAATGCTGATTTAAATTTTAATTACTATTTAATTTTAATTACTTTTGAAATACAAAATTGAAAAATATGTGACGTCACACCTGGGGGTAGGTGGTTTTAACAAGTGTTTAAATTATAAAAAAAATTTTAAACAAAAACAAAAATTTCATCAAAATCAGTGCTTTTAAGTTTTAGCCAAACAAACGGACAGCAATTGGTTTTTATAAAAGTAACTGGATGCCCGAGATTTGCTCAGGATGTTTTTTTTTTGGAAATCGTGTTTTTTCGAAATTATATTTAGATACAAAGTACATAGTGATGAAATATGAATAATATTTTTCGATCTTATCGACATAATAAAAAAACCTGAACTGGTTATTTAAAGAAAAAATCATGAGAGCAATTAATTTAATTTAATTATTTGTGTTTTTTTTAAATACTAAAAAAGGGCTCGAAATAAAAAGCGAAAGGGAACTTGAAGAAAAAAAAGAAAAAAAGCATACCGATGAAATTTTGACTCGAACTCAGGGTTCTACGATTTCGGGATCGACTCTTATTACCTGTACTGTACTGGCAAAATTTACCTTCGTATGCTAATGATATTGTAGCAGTTTTTTATTGCCTGAAAACACGAATAAAATGACAGTTTCTAAAAACGAATCCTAGCTAGATCGATTTATTCGTTTCAAGGTATTAACTATTATATAGATAAAGACATTGTATTTATATTTGCAACAATAGCGTCTAGAAGAAGGAATGTCGTGTTTAGTTGTTAATATCGCCAAACAATCTCTTTTCATTGACTTGGTCAAGCTTTATCATCATATAGTCAACAAACACTGCTAAATTTTATGAAATACCGCCATTTCACTTTTCAATAATCGACTAATTTATGATATAAATTCTAAGATATTATCAATACATATATAAAAATCTTTTTATTGAAACTATAAGAATAATAAGAGTTTTGTACTAATTGCAATTTTAATCAGTTTACTTATAGATAAAAAAAAACTAAACATTAAAACTTTTTATTGATTAAAAATTTAACTTAGTAACATCGTTAAATTAATGATTTTCGATAGATGTCACTATTATCTTTTTTAGAAGTAATTTATTAGTATAAAATTTATTACTATCTACTAAAATGTAATAACAAAAACTAAAAAATGTACATACGAATTTTCAAAAAAAACTATATAAATGCTATATTATTTAATTTCTTAGTGGAGGCAAAATGTCATTACATTTTGTATTTTACGTTAGATGGCACTGTTTTGAAAAATTGAATGCAAAAATAATATTGTAGTTTGTCGGGGAAGTTCAATTTATAACATAACGGTTAAAACTAATGTTGGGATTTATTTATAAATATTTTATTTATTTTCATAGAACACATCAACCGTGTAAAATAGAAATTAACATCTAAAGGAAGGAAAATACTTAACCCTCCTTTTTTTGAAGTTCTGTAATGGGATAAAAAGTGTCTTATAAGTAGCCTCGAGTCTCTAACTACCTACTCATAAAATTTCATGGAAATCTATATAGTAGTTTTTACGTGAATCTTTAATACACAGACAGACAGACAAAAATTCTAAAAACCACTAATATGGCTTCAGTACTCTTTGCTTAGTCCTCTGGACTTGTTTTTCCAGAAAATATTAGAATTACAGACACGACCTTTCTACAGATTTATTATAAGATAAGAAGATAAGATGGAGAATTCTTTGCTTTGTGGTATTTCTAAAAACCACTAATATGGCTTCAATACCCTTTGCTTAGTCCTCTTTTTTTTTTTTTTTTTTTTTTGCGGATGGAAAATCATCTAATGACCCCTTTCGCTCTGGGTGGAGCGTAAGGGAGTGTCAGACTTTTACTGACTAAAAACCATCCGTGTTCCTTCAGTACCCTTACGTTCCGGAGCCGCGGTATCTCTTTCGAACAGCCCGCAGCCCCGGCAGGCGTCGGCCCTTGCGGGCCCCTTCACGCTGCTGACAGCTCTTTGAGGCGCGCGTGGAACAAAACGCGCCGTCGACACGGCCTGTCGTCATTAGACGGACGGACGACGAGCTACCCATTGCTCGCCGTCCACAGGCCCGCGCCTACGGTGGCCGGGGGCCACGACGTAGCCCCCGACGCCCGGGGCGTCTCCCGCGGCGGCCGGGGAGGAAAGCTGCTGCTCTCTCCTTCTCCCGCTCCGCCACCTCCTTCGCTAGCATCACTGCTTCGCAGAAGGTGGTGACGGCATCCCATTCCGTCTCGCTCCGGACCATGGCTTCGACCAGGGCCGGACGCGAGAGGTCGCCGCCGCCTATCACCGCTACGAGGACCCGGCGGTGCTCCGCCCAAGCAGGGCACACTTCCACGGTGCTTAGTCCTCTGGACTTGTTTTTCTAGAAAATATTAGAATTACAGACACGACCTTTCTACAGATTTATTATTATATAGGTAATTTATGGATGGCTCCTAAGCCTATTGCGTCAATGTTGCTATGGGTTTATTAACTTAGTCGCTTGACGATATGTTTGATGCAACATTATTAGCCGTATTATTGGAATATACCTCGCAAGGTGTTGCACATAACATATGAGCAAAACTATCACTGGCAATATTGCAGAGTTCTAGCTCACTGTAAGATTTATATTTATCCTCGATTAATAATCAAAACGCAGATGCGTTTTCACCCCTGAGGACTAAGATGGAATGCCTCGTTTCCACTAAAAAAAGGTCTCCGAATCTATATACTCACTATACGACACACAGCATTATTAAAATGCTATTTTACGCGGGTATTCTGTAAGAGCATGGTCAATCCCTGGTCGAGCTGACCCATTCGTACTATACTTATAGCTGCAGCGCGGCTCCACCACGTATGAGCGATAAGCTTTGCTTAATTTTCAGTGCTTCATTCTCAAGGATGAAACCTATCTACCTACCTACCTACTGTATACCCTTCGGACTATAACAAAACAGCAGAAATTGGTAAGAATGTAGTACCTACACACGGACTTCTAGACAGAAAAAAGTTAAACCACCTGGTATACAAATACTTAAAACACATGCTCACTTAAAGTATAGCATTCAAAAATAGTTATATAATTTTTAGCATTATCATCATTAGGTCCACTACCACTACTGAATGTAGGCCTCCATCAAGGAATTCTACAAAGCAATTCTAAGCCATTGACTTTCTGTTCATCTTACCAGGTCGTCACTCCATCTAGTAATTTCTAGAATAGTATAATAAAGTTACAGCCTATATAAGTCCCACTCCTGGCACAGGCGTCTTGTTCTTTTCTTAAGCTTTTTTAAACTTTACATGTCTTCAGAATATTTTTTTCTTATTTCTCAGACATACAAGTTTCCTCACGATCTTTTCCTTCACCGGCGAGCACGTGGTAAATCAGCACAATAGTATATTATCGACTTTTAAATATAAGGAGTTGGAACTTACAAGATTGCGATGATCTGGGTCGTGGCTGTATGAGATAAAGACGTGTCCCATATTGTGCATGTCCCCATAGTAAGGTCGGTTGCGACTGATGATTGAAGACTCCATAATGTTCCCGAGCACGTCGATTCCGGTCTCTTCGTCCAAAGCCATTTGACGACCATTAGGCTGTTATATTAGAAAACAAGAGAAGTTATGTTAAACATTTTACTGTTCCGTGAGTCATTTAAGAACATTTCGATTGCCTAACTATTGTGTCTTTTTCAAGGACAGGACACTTATTATGCACTAACGTGATAAAAGAAATAAGAATATTTTTATAAAATAACGATGAACAATAAGCACGGTCTACCTGATGTTAACTTATTGTTGTGACCCATAGACATGTATGTCTATTCTCGATTAAGTATCAGAATGCAGAAGCGATGTCAACCCTGAGAACTAAGATGAAATGCCTCGTTTCCAGTAAAAAGGGTCTCCGGTTCTCTACACTCACCATACGACACACAGCAGCATTAAGCTACTATTGACACTGGTATTCTGTGAGAGCGTGGTTCTTCCCCGGTCGAGCCGACCCACTCGTGCTACAACTATTCCACTAGTATAACTGTAGCATGGATCTACCACATATAAATGGTCCTTCTCTAATCGAGTTAACCTATTCGAGCTACAACCATAACAATAAAGCTACCTCGTATAGCTACTTATCACGTTACTATTGAATGCGAAATGCCTCACAGTCTGTAATTATAATAAATTTTATTATGTAACCAGCATAAATTGAACTTGCAAAAACCGTGGTAGTTCAGAGGCTAAGCGCTTACCGTTTTTACAATACGTTAGCAACCCGGCTTTGATATCCGCCGGAACATGGATGCTCGTGTCTATAGATGATTTGTGAATTTTTACAAACGGAAGCACAGTGTTGAATCTTATTTTTCTATATAAATTTGAAAGTACGAACAAACTTTACTAGTTCACCTGATGGTACGTGACTCTCGCGCATGTCCACTTTTAAGTTTTAACAAAAAAGGCTAAAAATGCGTTCTCACTTCTGATTACTCTAATGGAATCCTTTATAGCTTGTAATTGTACACATACAATCTCTCTATACCTTTCAGACCGGAACACAGCGGTACATGGTTGGCGGCAGGTATAATCGTAAGTTTGTACTGTTACGAGCTTAGGGTTCGTGACAGTAAAAACTCCCGATTGAATCACCAAAGTTGACACTTTAATAACCGGTCACAAATGATAACTTAAAGCACACTAATAATTAATCAATCACACTGAAAACGTAAGTTCGCCGTTATTTGCTTCGAAGTATACGCTTGATTTGCCAATTCAATACTGATCCGGTAATTTCTAGAGAAAGCCCTCCTAGTTCTGCTACTCGATACTAGATGATGCTAATGGCACGTACCAGGCAATTATGGCGCGCAACAATACCTACAAAGGTGGACTCAGAACTAGTAGTCTGATTGCTAGGCTAAAAGATCTAGGATAACAATATAATAGAAACTTATTCACTAACCAAAAGGATTGCATTATTCTCGATGGCCTGGATAATGCGGTCTCTCCAAGTTTCCAGATCAGAGACTTCGCTTTTGATTTGATCTACTGGCCTATCCAAATCCTGAATGATGGATCCCGTAAATCTAAATTCAAAAAAATATTTAAGTTCATCTTCATCTTCTAATTAACCTATGAAAATTTCGTCGAGTAAAATGGGTGTTCAGATTTCATTAACAGCATTTTTGTGATATTTAACACTGTTAATGTGTAAGAGTGTGATCCTTTATATCCGGTCGAGCCTTTTCAATAGTGCCAAAACTTTTTATTTGCTATAAGTCTTTTTTATAGGGTGACAAACGAGCACACAGTATGGTATGAGGATGCTGTGGTCCATAGACATTACATTTCTCCTTGATTAAGAATTAAAACGCAGATGCGTTGTCAATCCTGAGGAATAAGATGGAATTTGCTCGTTCCAGTAAAAAAAGGTTCTAAATACTATCCATCAACTACATACTATCCAAAAATATTTTATTGAAGTACTTACGATGATTATTATATTTGATTATCATACCTTGGGGGCCAAGTTCGACTAGCAACTTGGGAATTCAGTTTGGGGAAATATCCTTCAGAAATAGGCTCGCGGAAATTGTTAAAACGAGTTACACGTCCGAGATTGTTGCACATTCGCTCAGCGTTATATCTGTAAGAAACTCAAGTAGGTAAATTAGTAAGTTAAAGTAAATATGTTAGAAGTTAACAATTCTGCTTGAGTTTAATTGATCACCATGATAACGACACATCTCGTCGGTAACGCCTATTAAAGGTGTCGCTTATGTGTCACAGAAAACATAGGCTCTGCGTATTTAATCAATTTAAAAATATAAAAAGTGCCATTTTGCCCCTAAACTTGTTATTATAGTTATATTAGGAATAATGCAATGCGCACAATCAATATCTATCTCAAGTGTACATAAATAACACTGAAAACGACGAAATATTAGATGCGTTGATATCTTAAATTTCAACCAAAAATTCATTAATAATACTACTTTGTTAACAAAAATCTGCTATTATTTGATTTGAAATTTAGAATGTTTTATCGACACTGACTTGTAAATTATTAAACAGACAGTTCAGCGACATCTGTTGTGGGGAAGTTAAACTAACTTGATGATCTGTCTTACCGACATAGAGACAATACAGTGACATCTGTTTGTAGATTAGCTAAATAATCTGATTTTAACGATATAATTGACAAATAAAAATCGACTCACACAATCTACTAGGTGATAGCAATAACAATATCATCAAATCAAAATAAATTCATCCAGAGCGAAGCACTAGAAGGTTTTGGATTAGATTTTATTTCCTTCTTTAATAAAACGGTGACGTCTATCTACAACGCACTTATCAGTCAATAAAATCTAATAATTATCACAATTTTACAATGCTAAGCAACAAAAAAACGACAGCGCAACAAACCAATTCAAAAGTCATTCACAAGATGTCGCCAATGGTAAAATGTGAAATATGTAAACAGAAAATTGAATCAAGAGAGCATTACTTTGTTCACGATGCAAAAAAAAATATTTTGAATTTGACTGCACTTACTTTGAAAAACTATACTTGTTAAAAGAGGTAGACTCGAGAAAAATATGGAATCATCACTGGAACCATTGCGTGTTGCCAGTGATGACTTATGAATCTGAAATCTGGGACTTGGTCCTTCACTGCTGGCCGTGTGAGGTAGCTCAAGTTCACACAGCGTGTTTATCTACATGATAAACTTAGAATGAGGATATCGACAGTAGAACTGACGTAGCCCAACCGTTTAGTAAGCTGAAGTGGCAATGGGCCGGCTACATAGCTCGAAGAATCGACAACCGATGGAAAAGAAAGGTTTGTACCGGTTAGCGAAGTGTGGGACGTTAGATGGAATGACGACCTGGTAAGATATGCAGGAAGTTAATGGATGCACCGTGCTTTGGGGAATTGCTTTGAATGAGGTGTTCTATGTTCAGCAGTGCATTTGTGAAGGGCTGTAATGATGATGATCACTATGAGTTGGCACATAAATGTATTTTAAAATAGAGAGGTTTTTGTGCCATTTTGATGTATCTTGTCACTAGATGGCGCTGTAGCAAATTAAAATCTGTCTGCCTGTATGCCTGTGTAGTATGTATAAGATAAAGTATGTGTACACATATAACATTTATGTGTTAAGAAAAATAAGAGTATTAATTTTTATAAATAGCTAGTTTGTCACCGTCTACTGTAAAATAAAAAAAAAAGAAATACAGCAGCGTTAGGCTGCTACTTTGCGATATTATTCTGTGAGAGTGTTTCTTCTCTGCCGCCTCTTACGGCACCCACGAGATGATATGGGGCAGTTGACATAGTTACACCATCACGACTCTAATTCACACGTTAATTCTTTTGATTAATGTCATCACTATCATAATTACAGTCCATCACACTTATTCTGCTAAGCATATCTCTGACCTATAGGTTATTTCAAAGCACGATTATGAGCCAGCGCTTAACTACAATCCCATCTGATGATAAGTGGTGATGTAACCTAAGATGGTGAACCGCACTGACCCAACAAAAGCCTATTTACTCTTGCCTTGAAGACACCCACATTGTAATCGGATGGAAAGACAGATGCTGGCAATTAATTCCACTCCTTTACTGTACGTATGATGAACGATTAAACAAACCGTTTGTTTCGAATGCGTGGAAGTAAACAACAAAAGCGTGGAGACTGGCCGAACGTCTGGTGGATGGAGCGAAGTGATGATGGAGGGATGGTGAGATGGAGGGAGGGAGAGGGAGGAATTAAATTATGAAATATCCGTGCACACTCTCCGAAATGCATCCTGGAGAAAACAGAAAGGCTGGCTACTGTGTTCGTGGTTTTAACCAAATTCGGGTTACTAATAAGCCTCTTAGCACACTTTTCATTATCGTTCATCTCGACAGAGAAAAACTGAACAGGATCCGCGATTGCCAATCCGTCTGCCAAGCATGGTAATTATGGAAACCCCCTCTCTTCATGAAGAAACCTGTAGGGGAGGCCTATGTCTAGCAATGAAATCTTAAAGACTGTAATGAATGGTTGGATAGATGGATGGAAGTGAAAATAAAATTTAGAACCTGGCAATAATTTGTTGATGCATATAGTAAAAGAGCTCTCCTCTCCTGTCCTTATTCACGATGGCTCGATCAGACGCATCGAAGGGGTAGACAAGATGCCAGTGCCAGTGGTGTAGGTTAATGCCAATGTCTTCCCGGAAGTACGCTACACGCTGTTCTGGTTCCGAATCCGACGCAGTGTAGTTTTGCGGTATGATAACCGGCATCTGTTGAGTGAATAGTTAAATAAATAAGAACATTATATGTGCTCTTTGAATTGTCTAGTATCAGGCATACTAGCAGTCATTTCAATATAAAACAGGTAGTACCTTTGTTACAGAACTTTTTGCGCATTAATTTGGTATAATAGTTTATGTACGAGTATATACGAGTAAATCACTGATGCACAAAATTCTTAACGTAATTTTAATTTCCTAAAAGATCCCTAAAAGAGTTTCTTATCAAATTGATATCTGGTAGAACCATGCTGCAGTTAGATTAGTAGTATAGTTGTAGCACGAATGGATCGGCTCGACCGGGGAGAACCACGCTCTCACAGAATACCAGCGTAAAATAGTATTTGTATAATTAATAAATTTACATAATTTATTACTATACTTAGTGATTTGTTAATAAATGTATAAATATACCATTAGTACCAATAGTAATTTATATTATTTTATTTTTATATTTATTTATTTATAGATCAGCACCAGCAATTAAATCGTGTGTGATTTCTGCTGGAGGGTTTAAATTGATGCATCTTTGTGTATCAATTTGTTTTTTAAGATTTTTAGTAAATAAATAAAACAGGTAGAAACACGGGTGCACTTTTTGAGGTTCTGAGCGCATTTGCATGTCCATGTACTCAGACAGGCACATGAGGTATACGAAGTAAGTATTATAAATATAAATGAATACCCATTTATTTAAATAATTACCTACTTTTGCTTATATAGATATTAAGACATGTGTTATCTATCTTTTTATCTATCTATGAATTCACTATAAACTTGTTATAATAATTATTTATATAGAATTGGAATACGAATACTAAGTTAACTAGGAGTGGGGGAGTGGAATTTTTGCGCAAATATGCAAACGCTACTCAATTTTAAGATGTCGTAAGTCTCGTGCGGTGTTTATCACTTTAGGTGAAAGTGACTGTGACACAACGAGACTTCATCTTAAAATTGAGTAGCGTGATACTCAATATTTAGCCATTTCTTTAGTATCTATAATAAATTATGGACTACATGTTCTTCGATAAAGAATTTCTTTATTAGTAATTTTTATACAAATAAATTAAATAAATGCCTTTACTTTCGGTAATACATATTTTTAGAGATCAATCGGGAACATTACCAAAGTCGACGTTTTCGGTACCCATGAGAAGAAGTAGTGTATTAGATTCCCTTCATACTACGAGTACCATAACGTGTTGTGCCGTGACAAATCACATTTTTTTTAATTTATGTGTCCTACGACTCCAGTAAATTCTATGCGCAGCGGAAAAAAATCTGCTCTATTAAAAAAATCGTCAAAATTTTATGTATTTCATGGACTTACCCTAGGGCCTGTCGTGACGACGTTACTGACTTCACGTGCGTGACGAAATACTTTTGAGTCCATAAATTTGTCCGGGAACGTCTCTGTTAGAGTTGGAAGGTTCATGCCTTTTGTATCAGGTCTGAATTATGGAGAATAAATATTAATGACATTAAGTCCCTCTTCTTATATGAAGTACAATTAATAAGAGTATATAAAAACCATCACCTGTGCAATAGTGCAACGGATAAACAGTAATTAAACATGTATGGATTGATTCGCAGCTGGCAGAATGAGCAAACGGACTGCAAGTCCTCTAAGTCACGCATACCTGCAAAAATGATAACCCTATTGTAAAAGCTTTAGTCGTTATCGTAGTATAGGATATTATAAGTACTTTCTGGAAGTATTATTGAGAATTGAATTTTAACAAAAATTGGTTGACCCTGCAGCCTGCAGGCCATCCCTGGAACTTCTCGTTAATTTCAAATGCAAGGCGCTCCAAATTTCACCAAATTATGATGTTGAATATGAAATATCGGAGTAATGTAAAAAAATCAAGTTTCGTTAACGATATCTCATACGAAGTAACCGATTTTGACCGGACCAGCGGCGATCGACGTGGTATTTCAACATTAAAAGATGATTGGTTTTTTGAATCGACTTGTAAAGTCGTTTTAAAGTTATTAAAAAAAACAGTTTTTCAAATTTTTTATTTTTGAGATTTCTCAAAATAAAAACCCTATACGTTTGATGAAACAATTTGGAAATCCGCTTAGTTCATTTCAATCGGTCAAGCCATTCAAAAGTTATGAGAGGTTTACATACATCCACAAACATACATAGAGACATACAGACACCATCGAAAAATTGTCAGGATGGCTTCCTGTGATCCCAAAACGTCAAGATTTTGTGAAAACTCAATTATCAAAAAACGGGGTAAAAACAATAACTTCACGATTTTTGAAAATTTTAATTTTTCTTAGATGGAAATTAAAATCGCTAAGTGGCATATTTTTCGCTCGTTATTAAATGAACTTGGCAAAGACATTTTGCTTTTTTTGTCAGTTCCTTTCCATTTTATTTCATCATCATCATCATCATTACAGCCCTTCACAAGTCCACTGTTGAACATAGGCCTCCCCCAAGTAATGCCACAAAGCACGGTCCTGAGCCACCTGCATCCATCGACTTCCTGCATATCTTACCAGGTCGTCACTCCATCTAGTGGGGGGTCGCCCTACACTACGCCTACCGGTACGAGGCTGCCACTCGAGAACCTTTCTTCCCCATCGGTTATCGGTTCTTCGAGCTATATGGCCGGCCCATTGCCACTTCAGCTTACTAATCCGTTGGGCTATGTCGGTCACTCTGGTTCTACTGCGGATATCCTCATTTCTGAGTCTATCACGCAGAGAAACTCCGAGCATAGCCCTCTCCATAGCTCGCTGAGTGACCTTGAGCGTCCTCATACGGCCAGCAGTGAAGGACCACGTCTCTGATCCGTAAGTCATCACTGGCAACACGCACTGGTTGTACACTTTAGTTTTCAGAGATTGAGGTATACCTGACGAGAAGATGTGTCGTAATTTCCCGAACGCTGCCCAGCCGAGTTGAATCCGTCGATTGACCTCTCGGTCGAAGTTGGACTTACCTAGTCGGACTATTTGTCCCAGGTAAACGTACTCGTCAACAACTTCGAGCATAGTGCTCCCCACAACTACCGGCATAGGTGTGACATGGACATTGAACATAATCTTTGTTTTGTCCATGTTCATCTTAAGACCTATCCGTTGGGAGACACCATTGAGGTCATTGAGCATAGTGCTAAGGTCCTCCAGCGATTCTGCCATAAGGACTATATCGTCGGCAAATCGAAGGTGAGTGATGTACTCGCCATTGATGTTAATACCGTATCCTTTCCAGTCCAGTAGCTTGAAAACGTTTCCATTTTATTTACATAACATAATTAAAAAACAGGCTATTTATAAATTTTTAATTTGGCAAAGTACAACTATCACGTGCTCTGGGCTCGTTAGCCCTAATTAAATTCATGTATTTAAAACGCTTCCATGATGCAAGAGAAGAAAAAAAATTTAGGTTCATCGGAAATTATTATTACATGAATCACACCGTAAAAATAGAGTATTTTGAAATAAATTTCACATGGACCAACTTCCGGACCAAAAAACCATTATTTATATTATAGATCGTGCAAACAGTTCTCCTTTGCCTGTTTCGAGTCTTGGGCCAATGCCTCACAAGTCGCAACTCAAGACTTCAATTCATAATTAATAGTTCCCAACTTTAGTACCAAATTTTTTCTTACCCATGAAGACATCAATGAGTTTTCCGGCCATCTGACGATGTTTAGGAATGAAAAGAGAGAACTGGTCGTTGTACGGCAACTCCATCGGCAACTGTAGGTTTGGTAGTGCGATGTTTCGCACAGGAATAGTCCTTTGCGCGTCAGAACCAAATCTGCTGGACAAGGTATTGCTCAGCGCTTTGTATTTATCCGGCTGAAATGAAAGATAAATCAATATCTACTCTTTGTTCCTTAAAAAAAATGAAATATACCCTTATTATATGTAACTCTCACTCTCACCTCCGTGCCTCGGAAAGCACGTAAAGCCGTTGATCCTGCGCCTGATCTCTCTCCGGTCGTGTCGGTTCACCGTCCCATCGGATTATGAGAGTGACGGAATAGAGAGTGTACCTGTGCTTGCGCATACACTTGGGCACTATAATCCTGTCCTGCGTCGATGGCTAGCCTCCGTTGAGGCAGGCCGCCGTGGCCAGTATTCTGTCTGGAGCACATGATACGTAAAGTACAGAGGTGCCAATAAGCGCCAGCTTCGCAGTATGCTCGGCGATGAAGAAAACATCACGTGGAAACCTGCATGTCTAAAAACACAATCGGACTTATGGTTCCATAACCATCTCAGAAGGACAGAAGTCCAGAAATGGGACGGCTTTAAGCTATTTGTACTTCAACGGTGAAGAAAGTGTTAAGAGTTTCAATTTAGTTATGTTTATTAATGAAATATAGTTAAATCAATATAGTTATGTTTATTAATAAAAAGTTATTGACGATTGTTAAAAAGCATACGTAAAAGTTGTCTGGTAAGTCGAAGCAGGCTCTTTCCTCTCCTTTCTGCATGAAACATGGTTCAGTGGGGCGATCGAAGAATAAAAGGATGTTCTTTCTGGCGTCTGTCATATTGAATAAATGTCTGAAAATTAAATGATTAATAAAACTTTGTTATCCAAAAATAAATATTGAAGTACTAGATTTATGTTAATATGCCACCTAGTTACATACATCGAGTCTTTGGTCGAATCTGCCGACAAACCGCAGTGCGCTCACTACTGTGTTCCGGTTGTAAGCCCAATTACAGACTGGAAGGAATTTAATATTATACAATTGTAATGAAAAAAACACTTATTTATTTGAAAAAGGTTGCAGATGTTCACGAGTAACTTTTCAGGAACATTTGAACTGATCTTTTGTTACTTGAATAAAGCAAAAAAGTTACCTTTAATATTTGTTAGTTTAAATTTCTATTTGAGTAATTTTTTTAAATTATTTATTAGTTTAAAGTTAAAGAAATGTCATGAAAGTAAATATTAAACGAATAAGTAAGCCGTGAAATTCATGGCTAGAATGTACTGTGCTGACACTCGTTAATAGTATATATATATAGCGAGTCGGGAAAATCCATTTCTGTTTATACCACAGTAAATTATTCAAGGGTTCAGTAGAAATATTTATATCAAAACAAAATGCACAACTTATACACTTATTAATAAAAACAGTACCTGAGCGACATAGTTTATTATAGATAGTATATAAGTAGATTTACATGCAAAGTAAAACATTAGGTAGGTATGTAAATACAAAATTTCACTCAAATCGTAACGTATATATATCGGTCGCATGACTATGCTAGGTTTGCTACACAAAATTACCAAAACAAAACATTTATGGGTCCTATTCGCTTTTCTCTTTTACCCGGTTCTTATATCCAAGATACGTTCCGTTGTCGTGTCACTGTCAAATTTCGCAAGGACAAACATCCAGAACCGGAACAATTACTTCAAGTCCATACGAATACTTGTTCCGCGCGTTAATTTATTTATATACAAATTTCGTGTAAAATAGTTTTAATTACAACTTGCAATGCACCTGCAGTTTCTCTGGTGTTGCAGTTGTACATGGGCGGCGGTAGTCAACCATCAAGCGAGCCGCACGCTCGTTTACAAAAAATCTACAAAAAAATTGGTTGACCCTGCAAGCCATCTCTAAAACTTCCTGGTAATTTCAATATCAAAGCGCTCCAAATTGCATTTATTATGACGTCATAATTTTGGAAAACCATGTTTATTTTTTTTTTCAAAATTGAATATTTCACGAACAAATCAATCGATTTTAATGTGATTTACGACAATCGACGCAATTTCTTCAGCTTAACAAAAAAACCTATTACACAAAAATTGATTTCACAGAAAGTTTTCAAGTAATTTAAAAAAAAATCACTTCGAGATTACTTTCGTCAACGACATCTTTCGAAAGAATCATCCGATTTTGATGCGGTTCACGTTAATCGATGTCGTTTTTTGAGTAGAAGAGTTGATTAGGTTATAGAATTGATCAAAACAAGGGTTACAAGGTAATTCCAAGGAATCAACTGTGACAATTATCCGGTCTAAATTCACAGAAAATCTAAGCTCAGCGAGGTTCTTTCAAATCATCGCAAAAATAGTCAGAAAAGCTTCCTAGGACCTAGAAATATCGAGATCTGAAGAGAACTCGATTTTCAAAAATCGGGGTGAAAACAATAACTTTCCCATCTTTTGATTTCATAAATCCAAAATCATTGATTTTCATAGCGGGAAGTTTTAACTTCTATTTCTGCTATTACCTATTCATTCACCAATTTACGACTGTTTAATATTACAATATTTTTAAATTTAAGTGTATAAATTGTAATACCAGTATTTTGTTTTATAAGTGAAAATGGAAACACAATATTTATTTGGAAAAAAAAATAACTATACATAAGGTTTTAAGTATAATGGTAAAGTATAGTGGCAATTAAATACGTCACTTTATGTTTAAATAAATGACGATTAAAACCGATTTTGTATACATATATCAATTTTTATAAAATGCTTTACCATAAACATTCGTGTACTAAAACTAAACCCATGTACGTATTAAACTATTGGCGTGAATATTTGAATATAAGATTGCCACTGTTATTATGTGAGGACTAAAATGCTCGAGGGACCAGCAATTCCGATGGAAATTTTTTTCAGGAAACTTGAAGGAAATATTATCGTCGTTTAGTCATTTGAATAAAGAACCCTAATTTGGAACGTGTGCATTAAATAATATCTCCGTGTGAGGAAGCTGTGGTCAGCTTATCATTCGAGACAGCCTCGTCTGTTAGATTCACATGATAAATATTTAATGTTTTAATTAGATACCACATTGCAACATTTTTATATATGTTTTACCGACTTCAAAATATAACGAGGTTGTCAATTACGATGTTTATATTTTTTTATGTATGTTCGGGCGTAACTCCGTCATATATAGATTGATTTGCTAAATTCTTTTCAGTCCGAAAGAGGTTTATTCTGAAATGCTCTCATTTAAATTTCGTAAATATCGGGTGATAAGTTTCGGAATCAGACAATGGAACTCTTTAATAAATGCCAATAAATCAACCGCGGTTTATATCGCATGTACTATATAACAATGCACAGACATTGTTTACGCTATCACACTACATAACATCATTCCTATACCGTCTTAAAGGGTAGGTAGGACACTCAATAAGTTTTGAGATATACAAAAGATATTCTAGATACTATTAATATTTATTTTACATCTTAGCAAAATATTCTCATGCTCTATAAAAAGTTCCATTCGCCTAAACCAACTCTGAAAACACTTTTGCCAGTCTTGATCTGACAGGTCGGAAATCGCTTCTTCGTATGCAGACACGGCTTCTTCAGAGCTTGAAAAAACTTGCCTTTTATTTTTTCTTTGACTCTTGGAAACAAAAAGAAATCACAAGGAGCTAAGTCAGGGCTGTAAAGTGGATGACTTAGAGTTTCAACACGAGATTCCTCAATAAATGCTTTTGTTCTAAGGGAGGTATGTGAAGAGGCGTTATGCAGCATGATTCCCCGAAGCCTGGTTTTGGTCTTCTCTCCCACACAGCTTGAAAAGCTTTGGGTAATGCAACTGTAGTATTCCATTCAGAGTTGACTGACCTGCAATTTTCCAACTTTGACTTCGAACAAATATCCGCACCGCAAAATTACTAGCTACCATTTTATGCCGACGTTGCGAGGTCTTTGCAGGTTTGTCGGCAACTGTCCTTCTGAGTAGGCCCATACCACTGATTGCCTTTTATGTTCCCGATAATATTGATAGATCCATGTCTCTTCCATACCAATCCAAATCGATCCCAAACATACCTAGATGCCCCGTTTTCAAAACGTAAACGCATTTCATTGCATCAATCTACACGAATCTACTTTTCGCTTTAGAAGAGCAAACGAGGAATCCATCGACAACAAAGCTTCCTTACTCCAAGATGTTGTTGTAAGATAGTATGAGTGCTCCCCGAACTAATGCCTACAATCTTTTCGATATCCGTATATGTGATTCGTGGGTCTTCTAACACCAACATTTCAGTAGACCTTACATTTTCAGTCATTACTGTTGTTTACTGAGCCCTTTACCCCCATTGAATTCAGCAAACCACCTAAAATTTCTTGCGCGTGATGAAGCTGAGTCCCCTAATGCTGATTGTAACCGTTGTAAACTCAATTGTCCGGTTAAACCAAATTTAAAATTATAATAGATCATAGCACGCAAATGTTCACGATTAAGTCCATTATTTTTAAATGAAAAGCGCGGAAAGCGTTGCAGTCATTGACTTATATTTGGTTGCAGTACACTTAATAGAACTTTGTTTTTTTTTTTAATATTGAGCAATTGGCTTATGGAGTTCTATTTTTAAATAAACTTGCTTTTTAGAAATACATAACACGGGTACGTTCCATTTTTAGATAAATTTCGAGCATCTCAAAACTTTTTGAGTGACCTACCTACGCAGATGCGTATAGTACTCGTATACCACGGTATACACAAAGTGGGTGAAAAGGAACCAGACAAACGTTAAACTAAGAAACAGAAGGGGGGAATCGAGGCTTCTCTCGATCCGGCCTCCTACAACGCCTACGTTGGGTTCGAGAACAACGTATGTGATCTCCGCAACGGAGTAACAGACAATGGCGATAACCTCTTCCTTTTCAGAAAATAGGTTCAGGCGGGGATTACGGGTCTTCCGAAGTCGTCCCGGTCCCAACGCCTTAATTCTTCGATATGGACTGTATCACTTTAAGGGGAGAATTCCTTGGGAATAAAACAGCAATTATCTTCAAACCGTTCCGTGAGAGAGTAATTACTTTTCCCTATCACTTCCCTATACTTTTTCTTTCTTCTTCTTATTGACTGCTGGTCTTGCACTTTTCCCGAACGATTTGCAAGAAAAATCAATTTACTGAACTACCTCGAAGCTAAACGCGAAAGTGAGCCGCGCCATTTGTGCGCTTGCGCAACTCAATTACATCAATTTGTACTATCACTCTCTCACGGTTTGCTCAATAACTTTATTTGTATAAGACATACATTTATACAATTTACTTATAAAGATAGCACAAAAAATATCTATACTACGATATACTTTACATTTTCATATCACAAAAAACCCTTTATTTATTTAACAAAATATGCTTATTTTACTCACATGTTCAAAGTTGGAATTTCTTAAATATTTAACATAGAAAGTTAAAACAATGTTTTCCACTTGAAATTATACATATCTTAACTAATACAATAGTTTAATTTACATTTTCTCTATACAAAACTATCATTATTTCACTTATTCACATTAATTTTTACATAAAATAACACAGAATTCACCTCTTTTACACGTACAATCAATCTGAAATGTTTTACAAGTTATTTTACATAAATTGCTGAAATTTGCAAATATTTTAATTTCTACATATTTGTAAGTACGTGGCTAGCGTGCGTCTATGAACTCACACTATTTGTACAACTTACTTTTGCACGGCTATCGACTATCAGTAAAAATGGAAAGTTTAGTATACACTAATATCAACAATACTAGGTGAATAAATGATTCTACAAAATTCTCAAACGCTCGCGAAATCAGATTTTTATCAGTTATCATGTTTCTTATCAAACAATATAAGTGAATGTTTTCATAAATCAATCATAGAAAACAGGCATTTGTTTTCATACAAAACATATCAAACTCATATAAGACAATACTTACGCAATTCATCATCATCATCATTACAGCCCTTCACAAGTCCACTGCTGAACATAGGCCTCCCCCAAGTAATGCCACAAAGCACGGTCCTGAGCCACCTGCATCCATCGACTTCCTGCATGTCTTACCAGGTCGTCACTCCATCTAGTGGGGGGTCGCCCTACACTACGCCTACCGGTACGAGGCTGCCACTCGAGAACCTTTCTTCCCCATCGGTTATCGGTTCTTCGAGCTATATGGCCGGCCCATTGCCACTTCAGCTTACTAATCCGTTGGGCTATGTCGGTCACTCTGGTTTTACTGCGGATATCCTCATTTCTGAGTCTATCACGCAGAGAAACTCCGAGCATAGCCCTCTCCATAGCTCGCTGAGCGACCTTAAGCGTCCTCATACGGCCAGCAGTGAAGGATCACGTCTCAGATCCGTAAGTCATCACTGGCAACACGCACTGGTTGTACAATCTAGTTTTTAGAGATTGAGGTATACCTGACGAAAAGATATGCCGTAATTTCCCGAACGCTGCCCAGCCGAGTTGAATCCGTCGATTGACCTCTCGGTCGAAGTTGGACTTACCTAGTCGGACTATTTGTCCCAGGTAAACGTATTCGTCAACAACTTCGAGCATAGTGCTCCCAACAACTACCGGCATAGGTGTGACATGGACATTGAACATGATCTTTGTTTTGTCCATGTTCATCTTAAGACCTATCCGTTGGGAGGCACTATTGAGGTCATTGAGCATAGTGCTTAAGTCCTCCAGCGATTCTGCCATAAGAACTATATCGTCGGCAAATCGAAGGTGAGTGATGTACTCGCCATTGATATCAATACCGTATCCTTTCCAGTCCAGTAGCTTGAAAACGTCTTCCAATGCAGCGGTGAAGAGTTTCGGGGATATAACGTCACCCTGTCTTACACCTCTCTGCAGTTGGATAGGTTTCGAGCTCTGGTTCTGTACTCGGATAGCCATCGTAGCCCTACTGTACAAACACTTCAGCACTTCGATATACCGACAGTCAACTTGGCACCGCTGAAGGGACTGTAGCACCGCCCAAATTTCGACGGAATCAAAGGCTTTCTCATAGTCCACATACGCCAGGCAAAGTGGCAGATTGTACTCTTCAGTCTTCTGTACAATCTGCCGCAGGGTATGTATGTGGTCTATGGTACTGAAGCCTTTTCGGAAACCGGCTTGTTCGGGAGGCTGGAAGTCGTCAAGTCTGCGTGCGAGACGATTCGTAATGACTCTCGAAAACAGCACGTAGACGCGGCTCAGAAGGGAAATCGATCTGTAGTTCTTTAAGAGAGCGTTGTCGCCTTTCTTAAAGAACAAGACCACCGCACTTCTGCTCCACGCCTCTGGAGTAGTGCCACCATGGAGGACGGAATTGAAGAGCTTCTGAAGGACTTCAAGTACCGGTGTTCCACCCGCTTTCAGAAGCTCCGCTGTAATTCCATCCTCGCCTGGGGCCCTGCCATTTTTAAGGTGCTGGAGAGCCATTCTAATCTCGCTTAGACTGACGTCCGGGATATCATCGGAATAGTGTCGGATAAGACTTGCTCTTGGATCGTTACTCACACTTGCGTGTGGCTCCAACGATGATGTGTACAGCTGCCCATAGAACCTCTCAATCTCACTCAAAATCTCAGGTGTCCCGGAAACGATGTTGCCACACTCAGTCTTCAGCCTTGACAGTTGGCTCTTTCTGGCAGACAGATCTCTGGCAAAGACTTTGGAGCCCTGGTTCCGCTCGATCGCTTCTTTAATACGAGAAGTATTAAAGTTGCGTAAGTCTCGCCGTATGCATTTGGAGATCTGTCTGTTCAGTTGCCTGTATGCTGTCAAATCTGTTGACGATTGCAGCCTCATCTCCCGTCTAACAGCCATGAGATTAAGAGTGTGATCGGAGAGTTTTTGTGTTCTTCTGCGGCGGGTCTTGCAGAACTTAGCTCCGACCGCATGGACAGTTTCCACGAGCTTGTCGTTCATATCGTCCACTGCATTGCAATCTTCTAGGCACTGGAAGCGGTTACGTAACTCGAGCTGAAAGGTTTCGGGATTCTGCATTAGAGCACGAGGGGGACGGAGCGTTGACTTCATTAGACGAGACCTCTCCAACTTAACGTTTAGGTTCAGTGTGCCTCTAACCATTCGGTGATCGCTGCCAGTTTTCACCCTTGCGATCACTGAGACATCACTGAACAGTTGGCGTCTGGTCGTCATAATGAAGTCAATCTCATTTTATGTCGAACCGTCGGGGCTCGACCAGGTTCACTTTCTGTGGGGCCGCTTCTGGAAGAAAGAATTCATCATAAAGAAACCCTCTTTCTCCATAAAGTCGGCCAGCTGCTGGCCCCTTCGGTTCCGTTGCCCTACTCCAAATTTCCCTACCTTCAGCTCACCGCTTTCTCTTGTGCCCAGTTTTGCGTTGAAGTCTCCCATCAACACCGTGTAGTAGGTTTTGGAGGAATGTATGGCTCTGGAAATATCCTCATACATTTCCTCCACCTCCTCATCGGGATGTGCCGAGGTTGGTGCGTAAACCTGAATGACCTTCAGCGAATACCGTTTGGTGATTCTGAGTATCAGGTACGCGACCCTCGTCGACACACTCCCAATCTTTACAACGTTGTTGACGAGAGATTTGTGGACGATAAATCCGACACCTCCTTGGGACAGATGGTCGCCCTCCCGGTGATAGAACAAGTTGCCGGACTCGAGGATTGCCGTGTCCTCCCCCTCTCTTCGGACCTCGGATAATCCAATAATATGCCAGCGCAACTTGTCTACCTCTTCTTCCAGCTCCAGTATCTTCTCGTCAGTCCTCAGGGTGCGTGCGTTATATGTTGCCAGGTCGAGTCGTCGTAGGTGGCAACCGAACCTCCACCGGAGATTCTTAGCACCCCCTGCCCCGCCGTTACCATGGTCGCCACCGTAGCCAGGAATAGCGGGGCCGCCGGGGACTGAGGGCCGTCTGTTTGTGTATTTATTCATTGGGGGGTATTTGCCATAGTTGCCACGCTTGGCGAGCGGGTTGGCAACCGCAGTTTTTTATTACGTCACAGTTGTCATCAGGAAGACGCTGCTGCCCATCTCCTGCCTGTCTCCCTCTGTCGCCTCTTACGACACCCACGGGAAGATATGGGGTAGTGGATATTCTTAACCGCCACTACACGGCCATTTTTCCATTAATTCTACTTATGCACAGCGATCATCTCGACCGGGGAACAAATCCGGTAACATAATTTATATCTTAAAAATTCCCTATATGAATTTATTAAGAGATATTACTAAGAAAACGATAAACTATTCCGGCCTGGGAGTCGAACACAAGACCTTCATATCATTAATTCGATATTTCTTTAAGATTCAACTAAGCATTTTCTTATCGGAATATTGTTGCTTGATAATTTGCTTTTTAGAAGCTATTCGTAATCGGTTAACTAATAAATTGAAATATTCTTATAGGCGCGTCGCCAACAATCTCCCCCCCGTGCATCAGCACCATCATTTGGGAGGCGTCGCGGGTACCAGGACTATTATTCTGGATGTAGGTCTCCTCAAGATACCTGTGCTAGTAATGACGTCAACCACTCTAGTGTGACCGTCTGGTCCCGGTAGCGTCCTACTAATCTTGCCTTTCAGCCACGTATTTCGTGGCAATGAATGATCTATTATCAAGACAATATCACCTTCTTTAGGCTCCATAAACTTTCCGTTATTACCTGTTCGAGATATTAAAGTAGGCATGTATTCTTTTAGCCATCTTGTCCAAAAATGGTCGGCTAACCTCTGTACAGATTTCCAATTGAGTTGACCCGTCAGATGTTGCTCTAAAAATAATCCAGGTGGTCGATCACCACATGAGCGTCCCAGAAGAAAATGATTGGGTGTCAAACCCTCTTCAGGACTATCCATACTGAATGTTACCAGAGGTCTGGAATTTACAGTATGCTCTGCTTCTAAAAGCAACGTATGCAGAACCTCCTCTCGCGGGCTCCTTTCTTTGAGCGTAGCGGTCAACGCAATTTTAATTGATCTTATTAACCTCTCCCAGGCGCCACCCATGTGCGGTACTCCCGGAGGTATAAAATTCCATTTAATATATTTTTTAAATGACTCATTTTTCATGCCCTCATAGCATTCTTCGCATGCTTTCAATAATTCTTTATTCGCAGCTTTGAAATTTTTCCCGTTATCGCTGTATATAACGGCTGGTTTTCCTCTTCTGGTGATAAATCGCGTCAATGCCATTATCATTGACGCTGGTGTCAATGAGGCTGCTAATTCTAGGTGTACTGCTCTGATGGTCAGACACGTAAATAAAACACCCCAACGTTTTTCGTGTCGCCTTCCTATAGTCACACTCATAGGTCCGAAATAATCTACGGCTGAACATGTAAAAGGTGGTTCATTGTGAGCTATTCTCTCCAGAGGAATATTTCCTTGTGGCACGTTCTGCGGTTTTGACCTGTATGTCCTGCACCACTGACAATGATTTGACACACTTCGTACTACATTACGCAGGTGCAAGACATAAAATTTTTGGTTCACCTCATTCATCACCGTCTGGTGATTGGCATGTCCAAAATGATGATGAACTTCTCTAATCATCATTTTAACGATTTCGTGTTTACCGTCTAATACGACGGGTTTTCTACTTTCCTCGGTCAAATTAGACTTAAAAGGTAAACGCCCATTTAAACGGAGTAAGTTATCTTCTCCTATTTCCATAGATAATTTACTTAAGCGTGAACTTCTTTCAACGCTTTTGCCTGCTTTCAAGAATTTTATTTCCAAATGAAAACACTCGTCTTGAACGAACTTCCAAATTAATAATTCAGCTTTTTTCAAGAGCGCTATGTCCAACGAGCTATCGGGTCCTTTAATCGACTTTGCTAAAACTTCGTTGGAACACATAACCGACTTTTCGGCTGCGTTGTCGGGTCCTTTAACCGACTTTCTTAAACTCTTGAATTTTTCTACCGCTTGTAAGGTGCGTGTAGTTGCCCCAAGGAATTTCTTAAAGCTGCTAAATCGTCCGTAGTCGGGTAGACTTAACGGTTCTTGCTTTCTAAGCGCATTTACGTCTTTTGGCGATTTTTATTCACCTGTTTCTAAGCTATTTATGGTGTCCACTTGTTTGGGCCATAAGCCAGGACTTTTCCTGAGGAATTCAGGTCCTTGAAACCAGCGATGACTTACATCGAAGGTGGAAGGAAAATTTCTAGTGGCGTCGTCTGCCACGTTTTGTGACGTTGGAACCCATCGCCGTTCACATGGTTTACTGTGATCTTCGATCTCAGCCAATCGATGAGCAAGGAATGGTTTAAAAGCGCAGGGATCTGACTTAATCCACGCTAACACTGTACGTGAGTCCGTCCAAAATACTCTCTCGGATATCTCGTACTTGCTCTCTTCAATAACTGATGGAGATAATCTGCTGCCCATAAGAGCTGCTTGCAATTCAAGCCTTGGAATAGAAATTGGTTTCAGCGGCGCTACTCTTGCCTTTGCGGCGATCAGCGTAATCCGCCTTTTTCCTAGCTCGTCCTTGGTGACGTAATACACCGCGACAGCGTATGCTTTTTCACTAGCATCCGTGAAGTTGTGTAATTCTCCCTTGCCGACGCCTTCAGCAACGGGTCTAGGTACTTCTAAATGACCTAATTTCTTCACTTCCGATATCCATTTACAAAATAACACATGTAATTCGTGTGTACTTGCTGGATCAGCGACTTCCCTTGAATCGTTATGGGTGATGCGAGTCCCAAAGGATCGAAGTGGTAGACCCACGCGGCAGCTTTGCTGTTGCACGTATGGGCCGGCTCAAACCGGGGTGGTACCACGACCTCACAGAATACCGGCGTGAAGTGGAAGCTCTGCTTCCGCGTTTCGTCTGGTGAGTGCAGGTGGCCGGAGGCCCAAATCCCCCCCCATCAAAATGGTAGCTGAATTAAATAATGATCGACTACCCTAGGAGGGTACCAGCACCCCTGGAGAATCCCTCGCTGAGCATCCACGACCATGTTTCTCCACTTCTGAGCGTGGGTGCTCAGGCTGCCCCGCGTATTCTGGGGGGGGGGGGCAAAATTCCGCTCAAGACTACAACTGCTCGGGGCAAACGGAGCAACAAGACCAAGGCGACCCCTGACACGCTGTCCGTGAATTTATGCAATATGAGGGGACTTCACTCTAACGTAAACGCCGTCCACTACCATCTCGAGACGGCGAGGCCGGCTCTGCTCTTTCTGACCGAGACGCAGGTGTCCTCTCTGGCTGATGTCTCGCATCTCTCCTACCCGGGGTACAAACTGGAACACTCCTTTGTGCCTCGGGCTGGAGTTTGCGTTTACGTCAGAGAGGACATCTGCTCTCGACGCCTCGGCAGACTTGAAGGTTCGGACCTGTCCATCATTTGGCTACGCGTAGACAGCGACGACCATCCGCGCGTCTACGGGTGCCTCTATAGGTCCCATAGCGGTAATGCCGAAACAGACCGACTATTCGACCACGTCCAAATGGCTGCAGATTCGTTGCTACAGCAGATCCCCTCCGCAGAGATCGTGATCCTCGGCGACTTTAACGCCCATCACGCCGAATGGCTAGGTTCACGTTTAACCGATCATGCGGGGAGATCTGTTCATGATTTTGCCTTGGCATATGGTCTGACACAACTGGTTACTTCGCCTACGCGGATTCCAGATGTGGAGGATCATGCACCTTCCCTGTTGGACCTTCTGCTGACCTCTCACCCGGACGGATATCAGATTTCCGTCGACGCCCCTTTAGGCTCCTCGGACCATTGTCTGGTCCGGAGTGTGTGTGTCCACTCACGCTGAAATCGCGGTTGCATACTGCAGGCTGCCGCCGTGTTTGGCACTATAGGTCAGCCGATTGGGATGGGATGCGGTCTTTCTTTGCATCCTACCGTTGGGGGCGGGCTTGTTTCTCGCCGGATGATCCCAACGTTGTTGCGGATTCTGTTGCTGATGTGGTACTTCAGGGTATGGAACTTTTTATTCCTTCCTCTGTGGTGCCCATTGGTGGCAAGTCTCAGCCATTGTTTGGTCGCTCCTGTAAAATAGCATCATGCTATAAGCAGGAGTGCTACCAAGCCTGGGCTGATGCATCAGCGTCCCGGGATGTAAACACCAGCGCTCTAAAAAAGAAGTATAATTCCGCCTCTAGGTCCTTCAAAAGAGTCATTGCCAAGGCAAAGTCAGAGCACATAGGCAGAATTGGCGAGAAACTAGTTCGCCTTCCTTCTGGAACCCGTGCATTCTGGTCTCTCGCCAAGGCTGTCCAGGGGAATTTCTGTCAGCCATCTCTTCCATCTCTGCACAGGGAGGACGACTCACTGGCCCATACTGCAAAGGAGAAAGCCGATCTTTCTTTGCGTCTAACTCGACTCTCGATGACGGGGGGAGTAATCCGCCGACCATCCCGCGGTGTGAGTGCTCCATGCCGGAAGTGCACTTCACACAGCGCTCGGTTCGCAAAGCACTCCTCTCCCTGGACATCCACAAGTCGAGTGGGCCTGACGGAATCCCCCCAATTGTGCTGAGGACGTGTGCTCCAGAGTTGGCACCGGTTTTACCGCGTCTTTTCCGGTACTCCTACTCCCTAGGCGTAGTCTCAAAATCATGGAAGACGGCTTAGGTCCACCCGATCCCTAAAAAAAGGCGACCGCTCTGACCCGTCCAACTACCGGCCAATCGCCATCACCTCCTTGTTCTCCAAAACAATGGAGTCCATTGTAAACTGCCAGCTCATGAGGTACCTTGAAGATCACCAGCTGATTAGTGACCGCCAATACGGTTTTCGCCGTGGTCGGTCAGCTGGTGATCTTCTGGTCTACCTAACTCACAGATGGGCGGAGGCAGTAGAGTTCAAGGGTGAGGCATTGGCCGTTAGTTTGGACATTGCGAAGGCCTTCGATCGGGTTTGGCACAAAGCGCTTCTTTCGAAGCTCCCTTCCTCTGGGCTTCCCGAGAAATTGTGCGATTGGATCACCAGCTTTCTTGCAGATCGGAGCATCAAGGTCGTTGTAGATGGTGCAAGCTCCGATTGCAAGCCTATTAATGCTGGTGTTCCACAAGGCTGCGAGTTATCGCCAACGCTGTTTCTTCTGCATATCAATGACATGTTGCATACCCGTAACATTCATTGCAATGCAGATGACAGCACTGGTGATGCTCTTTACACCGGCCGAGCCAATATTTCTCGGGAAAACGTCTACGAGTGCCGGGAAAAACTTGTGTCTGAAGTCGAGTCTCTGCTGGACATAGTCTCGGATTGGGGGCGACTAAATCTAGTCCAGTTTAACCACCAGAAGACACAAGTTTGCGCGTTAACCGCTAAAAAGAACCCCTTTGTCGTATCCCCTCAGTTTCAAGGCACTCCCCCTTGTTGCCTCAGCCAGTATCGGAATCCTCGGCGTCGAAATATCGAGTGACGTGCAGTTTCGTGGTCACTTGGAAGGGAAGGCCAAATTGGCCTCTAAAAAGCTTGGCGTGCTCAGCAGAGCGGGACAGTATTTCATGCCGGCACACCGCCTGAAACTTTACAAGGCGCAGGTTCGGCCGCACATGGAATACTGTTCCCATCTCTGGGCTGGGGCTCCCCAGTACCAGCTTCTTCCACTTGACCGCATCCAGCGCAGAGCGGCTCGAATCGTCGACGACCGAGTGCTTTCCGATCGGCTCGATTCACTGGCGCTGCGAAGAGATGTTGCATCTCTTTGCGTATTTTATCGCATCTATCACGGGGAGTGCTCTGAGGAATTGTTCGGATTAATCCCAGCCGCCAAATTTCGTGAACGCACTACACGTCAAACGTCCCGATACCATCCACACCATCTGGATGCTTGGCGGTCCACCACTGTACGCTTCACAAGGAGTTTTCTTCCACGTACAACCTCTCTGTGGAATAGTTTACCACCGGCGATTTTTCCGGACCGATACGACCTGGGGACCTTCAAGAAAAGAGCTTACTCCTTTCTAAAGGGCCGGCAACGTACCCGCAATTCTCCTGGTGTTGCGGTTGATCATGGGCGGCGGTAATCACTTAACATCAGGCGAGCCGCATGCTCGTTTGCCCCTTCTTCTATAAAAAAAAGACTGACATCACAGCACTAGTTATCTCCCTCTTCGTAGGCGGTCGTAAACCTTCCATCACCTCTTCCGGTGTGTTACGAAGACTTATGGAGAAACTTATTATATCCCGTTTGATATTCCAGATCAAACCTAAAGTGCGTTCTGTGTGCTCCTTATCTCCCAGTGAAGCACTGTCGCTCTTATATTTATTTTCCATTTTAAATAAAACCTCGGGTCGGTTGCTAGCCCATCCCCTCAGTTGGAAAGAAGCACGTTTATATAATTCATACATATCGTTTACTATCCTTTCGGCCGTCGTCACTTCGGGTAATATATAGATAGTCATCCATATAAAAATTGCTTTCCGTAGAGGAAGCTGCTTCTGAATAGATATGTGCGTTATCCTGCGCATTCCTATTCTTCACATACATAGCGATGCATGGTGATGATGCCGCTCCAAATATGAGTGACGTCATTCTATACTCTTCTGGTGGCGCGTCACGATTGTGCCGCCATAAGAATCGAAGGCTATCAGTGTCTTCGTCTTTCACTTGCAGGAACATTTCTTTAATGTCTGCCATCACTGCCACGCTTCCTTCTCTGAATCGTAGCAGAACGCCAAATAACGACTTCAATAAGTCCGGTCCGGTTAACAATGCATCACTAAGACAACGTCCGCCCGTCCTAGCGGCGGCGTCGAAAACTATTCTTATTTTCCTTTTTTGTGGATGAGTCACTGCGAAGTGAGAAAGATACCACGTGCGTGGGGAAATGGAAATATGGTTCGCTTTCTCTGCGTAACCGTTAACGATGAGATTTTCAATTTGCTTCTCATATTCTTTTTTTAACTCGCTATTTTTATCGAGCTTCTTTTCCATATTAAACAGGCGACTTTCAACCTGCGCTCTATTTGACGGCATGCACTCATTATCTGTGCGCCATAACAAAGCAGTCTCGTACCTATTATTAGGTATACGACGTACCGTTTTGCTCAAAATATTTAAAGCTCGTTCTTCTGGGTCGTTCGCGGGCTTTCGCGCAGACACTCCCAGAGATTTCAAACTAAAATAATGTTTGATCAACTTATCCATGTCTTCCTCCTTCTTCGTGGAAATATGTTTAACAATCTTGACTGGTTTAATGCCACCCGATATGTGATCATGTAAAACCCATCCAAGTTTAGTGAGCGATGCTACAGGTAGGTTCTTACCTCCTGAAATTAATTCACGAGTAACTATGAGATGCCAATTGTCCTGGACAATTAATATGGTAGGTCTGGACCTCTCATAAATCAACTCGTCCTTAATCGGTGTCAAGTGAGAACACCGTTACAATAATTCTCGACTCACTGACTGCGGAGAAAGGTTAAGTGACTTAATTGTTTGTACACTTATCTCTTCTAAGTCCGGTATAATCTTTAAGTATGCACATGCCAGTGCATTCACTGTACTAACAGTTGTAATTTGAGCCTCTTTACCCCCCTCGTCCCCTTGCGGCGAGGTATTTTCATTGGGGTATCGGTGTAGTAATCGATGATGTGACATTCTATATCCCTTTACACCACATTTTTTCCCTTTGCACTCTAACCTCATATGGTTAGGTGACAAACATTGAAAACATACTTACGCTTTTTTAACCGCTTCCCATTTCTCGCGATTATTCATGTCCTTAAACTTGTAACAACTCACTATAGAGTGCCCCTTGTTACATATAACACACTTATGTGTTACCCGACTTACAGGCTTATCCTGAGTTATCATAACCACTTGTCGGTTGTGCCCTTTATTATTTCGGCGTTCTAGACGCTCGCTCGTATTACTTCGGCGCTCATAGCGCTCGCTCTTGAAACGGTTGCGCACAGACCCCTTTGCGGTATGTACGGTTTGCTTCCTGAATTCAGGACGCTTCCGTTTTTCAGGCACATTTTCATTGCTTAAGGACGTTCCAAATTGTTCACTCAATAAATTTAAAAACTTGGCCATCTTCTGTAACTCTGGCTCCAAAGGATGCTGAGCTCGATATTTAACTTAAATGATTAAATTTAAATGAAACCATTTAAATTTAATCATAGTTTCAAGTTTCTCTACCATGCGGTTTACTAACTCCGGTGAGTATAAATACTGTGGTTGATTCAATGCTTGTATTGTGGCAACCACGTTCGTAATACGACTTGCAAAAGATCCTTTATTCCGGCAATCTTCTGCCAATCTTGGCATACGTCTTACATTCCCGATTTCGGCTAAAATGAGCATCTCAACCCTACCGAATCTTTTTTCGAGAGCGTTCATTATTTCTTCAGGTTCACACAAAGTAAACAACAACGACTTAACCGCTTCCTTAGCGGTGCCCTTTAATGCCCTCCTAAGGCGTGCGACATTCGGTACCCCTGAAAACTGGCTTCTCGTGTCTTCAAACACCGTTTTGAAAACTATCCATTCACCCGGGTCTCCATCGAACACCGGTAATTCCTGGAGGAAATGAAGCTGGGAAGACTTATCTTTACCCGCTATCTTTATTGCACTCACAATCGCTTCGGTCAATTCTGACACCTCACTCGCGTGTGTTTTCTGTGCATTTCCTTGGTTGCGCTCGATCTCCGCCCCTTTGCGGCGTGATCCTTTACACGCTTCCTTATCAGTAATATCGGGTTGCGTTACACTAACCGGCGCGCTCATTTTGGTCTGTTGAACCCAACTCCTTACGAATGGTTCCACCTGAGTATTCCGCTCTTCATCATCCTCACTCGAGTCGATCTCCTCTTCTCGGTTGAGTCGTGCCAACTCCAATTGAGACTTGGCTAAGGCAGCAGCTGCCTGTGCTCGTTCGATCTCTGAGCGTTAGAATTTAATCCGCGCCTCTAATTCGGCTTTCAGCCTCGCCGATAGCGATGACCTACTACCTCTCTGTGACCCTTTGTCACTAGTGTGCCCGATTACTGTCCTTGACGATGCCGCTTCTTCGGTCCTTTGACCTACTTTTTCGACTACCGTTTCACTCCTGGATATAAAGGTTTGTTGTGTGGTGCTGGCTTGCGTACCACTGGTGTCCGTCCTGTTGCTTGTCGTTGCCATGGACGCCCTTGAGTCCCACGTGCATGTGGACGTATCGGTGGTGGATCCACTTGAAGGAGTTGTTCCACTCGAAGCAGTAGCTCTGGTCGCTCCAGATGGTTCCGCCTCTTTAGCTTTTCTTGAGGGCCCTGTCCTTGTCTTGGTTCCTTCGCTTCTCCCTGTCTGGTCTTGTGCCTTCTTCATCTTGCAGGAAGGTGATTGTTGGCCTACGGTCCCTAACTGTCCCTACGGTCCCTACAACCCCTTCTACACCCCAACCTAACCTTACTACCCCTCCCCCCTTTATCTACCAACCCTACAACCTTACTACCACCCTAACATCCCTATCAGCCCTATCAATCCTGAACGGGGCCTACCGAGGTGAGCCGTCCAGGGATGGAGTCGTGCAGGAATGGAATGGAGGAAAGGTTTAGGAACTGTCCCGCCAAGGAATATGACGAAACAGTCGAGCGGTAGTGCAAGCGTAGTCTCGCTCGAGAGAACTGCTCCACCCGAAGGTGGAGGTTGCGCCAGAGCCCGACCGTTTGGCACCGTTAGGTGGTCGGGATGTATGCTGCGCTTCGTCGCCCAGTCGCCGTTGACGCCTCTTCCAGGCGCCCTTTCCCGGCCGCGATGCAGTCAGGTGCCCACGAGCACCCTCGCCTGGCAGCAGCAGCGGTGGATGCTTATTCTTCTTGCACCCTCTGATGCCCCGACAGGAAATGCCGGACACGGTCGTCTGACAGGAAATGCCGGACACGATCGTCCGACAGTAAAATGCCGAGTACGCTTGCCCGACAGGAAAAATGCCAAGCCCTGCTTGGCCACGATGAGCGCCTTCACAAGGGACCTGCGCCTGGCTGCGATACGTGCCCATGCGAGCACACGCCCCAAGCCGCAATCCTGATTTTCTTTCTTCTGGCAGTTCCAGGTCCGGTCCTACTGCGCTGACCTGGTCTTCTGGCCTTTGGTCCTGTTTCTTCAGCTCAAACCTCCGGCTTCCTTCGGTTGCTGATCTTCACTCGGCTCCGAAGGTCTTCTTTTTCCATAATTAGCAGTCCACAGCTGGTTCCTTGATCCGGCTCGAAGGACCACTTGAAAAGGAACCAGACAAACGTTAAACTAAGAAACAGAAGGGGGGAATCGAGGCTTCTCTCGATCCGGCCTCCTACAACGCCTACGTTGGGTTCGGGAACAACGTATGTGATCTCCGCAACGGAGTAACACACAAGGGCGATAACCTCTTCCTTTTCAGAAAATAGGTTCAGGCGGGGATTACGGGTCTTCCGAAGTCGTCCCGGTCCCAACGCCTTAATTCTTCGATATGGACTGTATCACTTTAAGGGGAGAATTCCTTGGGAATAAAACAGCAATTATCTTCAAACCGTTCCGTGAGAGAGTAATTACTTTTCCCTATCACTTCCCTATACTTTTTCTTTCTTCTTCTTATTGACTGCTAGTCTTGCACTTTTCCCGAACGATTGCAAGAAAAATCAATTTACTGAACTACCTCGAAGCTAAACGCGAAAGTGAGCCGCGCCATTTGTGCGCTTGCGCAACTTAATTACATCAATTTGTATTATCACTCTCTCACGGTATGCTCAATAACTTTATTTGTATAAGACATACATTTATACAATTTACTTATAAAGATAGCACAAAAAATATCTATACTACGATATACTTTACATTTTCATATCACAAAAAACCCTTTATTTATTTAACAAAATATGCTTATTTTACTCACATGTTCAAAGTTGGAATTTCTTAAATATTTAACATAGAAAGTTAAAACAATGTTTTCCACTTGAAATTATACATATCTTAACTAATACAATAGTTTAATTTACATTTTCTCTATACAAAACTATCATTATTTCACTTATTCACAGGAATTTTCACATAAAATAACACAGAATTCACCTCTTTTACACGTACAATCAATCTGAAATGTTTTACAAGTTATTTTACATAAATTGCTGAAATTTGCAAATATTTTAATTTCTACATATTTGCTAAGTACGTGGCTAGCGTGCGTCTATGAACTCACACTATTTGTACAACTTACTTTTGCACGGCTATCGACTATCAGTAAAAATGGAAAGTTTAGTATACACTAATATCAACAATACTAGGTGAATAAATGATTCTACAAAATTCTCAAACGCTCGCGAAATTTATCAGATTTTTATCAGTTATCATGTTTCTTATCAAACAATATAAGTGAATGTTTTCATAAATCAATCATAGAAAACAGGCATTTGTTTTCATACAAAACATATCAAACTCTTAAAAGACAATACTTATGCAATTAATTTCCATTAATTCTACTTATGCACAGCGATCATCTCGACCGGGGAACAAATCCGGTAACATAATTTATATCTTAAAAATTCCCTATATGAATTTATTTAGAGATATTACTAAGAAAACGATAAACTATGCCGGCCTGGGAGTCGAACCCAAGACCTTCATATCATTAATTCGATATTTCTTTAAGATTCAACTCAGCATTTTCTTATCGGAATATTGTTGCTTGATAATTGGCTTTTTAGAAGCTATTCGTAATCGGTTAACTAATAAATTGAAATATTCTTATAAGCGCGTCGCCTACAGGGGGATGCCCATTTTCGGCCATGGAACGCCCAACAATATGCAATTGTTAAAAAAATATATCTTTATTTATGGTTATTAATCGCGGTATTCATTTATCCTAAAAATATGGGAATATTTTAGCACAAAAAAAAGGTACTGAAATGATAAAAATAAACTAGGTAAATGCGTAATTCATTAGTTTGTGGATAAAATAAAAAATGTTGCCAGTCACAAATCTCATTAAAATCGATTCCCTTTTTTAATCGATTATTTACGGTGGCATTATTACTACAATGCTAATATAAATTTTCGATAATTATTATGATGTTATGATATAGGTGTAAAGCAACCGTTGACAACGGATATTTATCCAAAGCAGCCGATACGCAACCGTAGTCAACCAGTTGTATTTTCGACTACAGACGAAAAAGGATGGTTATGTTTTTACTGTGTGTGCGGGTGGCTAAGCTGAATCGCTTTTTGCAATGGTGCTTAAAAACTACTTGACCGATTTAAAAAATTCTTTCATCATTACAATTCTATTATGACTGTGAACCGTACGATGCATTTTATGATAGAGGAAGCTACTTTCAACGAATATATTTATTTAGCTAAACTCGTAAAATTCTTTCACCGCTATAATGTTATGTATATTTATAGATATCTAATGTAGGATGCATTTTTATTATAGAGGGCGCTACTTTCTGTGAATATGTTTTTATTAACTAATCTCGTAATACTTGACCGATTTTGAAAATTCTTTCACCATTACATTGCTAATGAGGGCGTTAGTTGTGTAATAAAATTATATTATTAAAATAATTATTTGGGATATTAATACTTTCTAAATAAATAAAAGTAAATACCTACCTAAGATGATCAAATCCTATTATTATTTTTAAAATTTAACAATCGTATTTACACACTTTACCTACTTAGGTTGATTGTTTTAGATATAGG
This sequence comes from Parnassius apollo, assembly GCA_907164705.1. Classification (NCBI taxonomy): domain Eukaryota; kingdom Metazoa; phylum Arthropoda; class Insecta; order Lepidoptera; family Papilionidae; genus Parnassius; species Parnassius apollo. Next base: position 8,956,943 of record CAJQZP010001449.1, on the reverse strand, counting down.
TAATAAATCTAAAATAAGAGAGCTCCACTTAAACGAAAAAATAATTAATAAAATATAACTAAATGTTAGAAAAAGTGGCCCAATGTGAATCGGCCTCGCAAGCCAATGAAGAGTTCCGTAGTAGCAAGCAACGATTCTACATCGAGTTAAAATACCACTATCATTATCGCCAGCAAAAAGTTACTTTGTTTTTCCTAGTTTTTGTATAAAGGACGAAATTGTAATTGCGGTTCTTGAAAATAAGCTACTTGTAGCTCAAAGAAAAAAGTCATAACGAAAAAGAAAAACATATTGCACAAAAAATATTTTTATCAATTTCAAGCCAAAACAACCGTAGTTACCGGCTTGGTTGAAAACGTTAACTACCGTTTTCACATCTGTAGTTATAATAATTAAATAAGCGATTTACTAGCTGATTTACAATGAATTCTATGCAGTATAACAAAACGCTACTGCACAATATAACTTTTATTCTTATCTGTTCTTAACAATACATTTAAAATGGAATCATGTTATGTTAATTAGACAAGTGAATTTTCAGCTGATTTACCATGAACTGTTTAGAGCATAACAATACGCTACTCCACATTTTAACTATTCTTAAAAATACATTTAAAAAAGAATTTAAATAAATAAAGGAAAACATATTTTAAAAGCGTGTAAAACTTAAAGCGCCTCAAATATTTTTTTATTAAATTTCTAATCGAATAAAAATCGATATCGTTTCATTGTATTTATGTTAGTTATGTGGCAACATCAAATCTGACAGCTAGGAAATATGTCATGCGAATTGCAAATGAAAATGAAATCACAATTCAACAAGTAAAAAGGTATTAGAGAATTCACAACTAAATAGTCGCAATTGTGTTATTTTGTTTATTATTTTTCAAATAAATTCTCAAGAACTCATATGGAGTGATATTACCGATCACATTATAATGTGACAATAGTTAAAAGTAAGTGTTCAACAGTTTTTAATTTATTAATTCTAGTGCTGATATTTGATAGTGATGAATGAATGAAATGATGAAGCTGTTTTATTTTTTTAACATATTGCACAAGCTATATCTGACAAACATAATAGCTTATTTCTAACATGGCGATAAGATTAGCTAGCTAACAGCAGATAGTTACGAAATTGTCAATTTTTATCAAATACCAAGAAATGAAACAGTCGATTTTTAATTGTTTTTGGACTACTGGTAGTCAGTCAGTCCTTAATTATTTAATAATATAGGTCATTAAGTTTTAAGTAACATTTACCTATATTTGAGTTTAAAGTAAACAAATCTATTTTATTTTGTTCACTTTGTCTTATTTTTTTATTTAATATTATTTCAGTTGCCATCGTCATCGCGTGAGTGTCATGATTGCTGGCGAAGACTGATAAAGCAGCATCACGTTAAACTTTAGGACGGGAACCATCTGAATCATCTAGTCCGTCCTCGTTGCAATCTAAAGTGAGTAATGTATTGAACCTAGAACAACAAAGCTTAGATCATACATCGTACAATATACTGCTACCTAATTTTGTAAGAGCACCACTCACACAAAATCAATGTTTTTTCTGGTTGTAACAATTCCAATCAACTCACTGTTCCATCAGCATTGCGGGTATCTCTTTTTTCGAATACAATTACTATGTACCTCCAAAATGTAGAATCAGTAACTACCATTTAAATAGTAACTCTTGGTATTTATTTTTAGAATCAATATAATATAACCATATTAAAACATTTAGTGTAGCACAAATTATAGATTTTTCTACATTATTGTAAGATACTATATACCATCATATAGACTTTGAAAATATTCACAGTATGCCTGAACATACTGTACATCTAGGCTTATCAAAGGCACAATACCAACAAATTCTGTCTGAAGTTCCCAAAATGTTAAGTAAACATAGTGGATGTTTTGCACTTGCTGTTATTTGATGAAAGTAAGAACAAGAGATAGTGATGAATGCATATAGGCATTATTGCAAGTGCCAAGAAACAGATTAGAGCGGCTCATGAATATGACCCGTGAAATATTAAATCAGGATGTTGTTCCTATGAATTTTATCCATCGTTATCACTCGCTGTGCCAAATTCCATTCAGTAATTATGATATTATTTAGAGGCAAATAATTTCTTAGCTTTCCTAGATGTTTTTGTTATCCAAAATCCTAACAACATCATAGGTCACACTGTATATGGAAAAAAGACCCATACAAACTGATATTTAAGCGGTGAATCTCACCATCATCCTTCACAGTTAGTTACCGTGAGCAAATCTTAGTTACAGAGAGCATATGGGCCGCGGAGTTTCAGCACGTCAAGCAGGTTCTGCACAGAATCAAGCTTCGGGTCCCGCGTCTACGTCACAGTGACCGAGTGAAGCCGACCGCAGTTGAGCGTGTGCCTGCTGTACTACCGTATGTCAAGGGTGTCACCCCAACCAGATAGACATACATCAGATTTGATAGACCACAAATCCTCGTGAAAGAACCTTAATTCCTACCAAGGATGATATGTGAGGCTATTGAAATTAAAAAAAAACATACTAATTTCAATAGAGAAGGCGGTTGGGTACTACCACCTGCTTGGGTCATTATAATTAATAAAATTAAAACTAAACCCAAGCATACCACTGCAGGACTTAAAGATAGAGTAAGTTCAATCTGCGTAGATTGGACTATAAAAATAATAATAAAAAGCTGAAGGTACTCCATGTTAATACTGACATTGGGATGGCATTCACCTCAGTCCCCCGTGACCATGGGTGCTATAAAGCACCTGAAACGTCAGGAATTAAAAGTTAAAGAAATTAAAAGCAATAAAATTGGTAAAAGTAGTTGTTAAAAAACTGCATTTGTGAAAATAAAAACTTTTATATCATAAAAATCCCGACTTTTTTAAACCAATTCCTTAACCATTTCATTATTTTAATTGCATATTATCATTTCCATATGCTTTTATATATGGGCACACATGGCCGAAGTGTCTATGAACATTGGGCATCCACCTTTCTGTCAAAGTTGTTATATTGAAGCTTTTCAGCAACATTTGAACTGATCTTTTGTTACTTGAATAAAACAAAAAAGTTACCTTTAAGATAAGTTAGTATAAATTTCTATTTGATTAATTTTTTAAATTATTTATTAGTTTAAAGTTAAAGAAATGTCATGAAAGTAAATATTAAACGAATAAGTAAGCCGTGAAATTCATGGCTAGAATGTATTATACCACAGTAAATTATTCAAGGGTTCAGTAGAAATATTTATATCAAAACAAAATGTACAACTTATATACTTATTAATAAAAACAGTACCTGAGCGACATAGTTTATTATAGATAGTATATATAGTAGATTTACATGCAAAGTAAGACATTAGGTAGGTATGTAAATACAAAATTTCACTCAAATCGTAACGTATATATATCGGTCGCATGACTATGCTAGGTTTGCTACACAAAATTACCAAAACAAAACATTTATGGGTCCTATTCGCTTTTCTCTTTTACCCGGTTCTTATATCCAAGATACGTTCCGTTGTCGTGTCACTGTCAAATTTCGCAAGGACAAACATCCAGAACCGGAACAATTACTTCAAGTCCATACGAATACTTGTTCCGCGCGTTAATTTATTTATATACAAATTTCGTGTAAAATAGTTTTAATTACAACTTGCAATGCACCTGCAGTTTCTCTGGTGTTGCAGTTGTACATGGGCGGCGGTAGTCAACCATCAAGCGAGCCGCACGCTCGTTTACAAAAAATCTACAAAAAAATTGGTTGACCCTGCAAGCCATCTCTAAAACTTCCTGGTAATTTCAATATCAAAGCGCTCCAAATTGCATTTATTATGACGTCATAATTTTGGAAAACCATGTTTATTTATTTTTTTTCAAAATTGAATATTTCACGAAAAAATCAATCGATTTTAATGTGATTTACGACAATCGACGCAATTTCTTCAGCTTAACAAAAAAACCTATTACACAAAAATTGATTTCACAGAAAGTTTTCAAGTAATTTAAAAAAAAAATCACTTTTCGAGATTACTTTCGTCAACGACATCTTTCGAAAGAATCATCGGATTTTGATGCGGTTCACGTTAATCGATGTCGTTTTTTGAGTAGAAGAGTTGATTAGGTTATAGAATTGATCAAAACAAGGGTTACAAGGTAATTCCAAGGAAACAACTGTGACAATTATCCGGTCTAAATTCACAGAAAATCTAAGCTCAGCGAGGTTCTTTCAAATCATCGCAAAAATAGTCAGAAAAGCTTCCTAGGACCTAGAAATATCGAGATCTGAAGAGAACTCGATTTTCAAAAATCGGGGTGAAAACAATAACTTTCCCATCTTTTGATTTCATAAATCCAAAATCATTGATTTTCATAGCGGGAAGTTTTAACTTCTATTTCTGCTATTACCTATTCATTCACCAATTTACGACTGTTTAATATTACAATATTTTTAAATTTAAGTCGTCATAAATTGTAGTACCAGTATTTTGTTTTATAAGTGAAAATGGAAACACAATATTTATTTGGAAAAAAAAATAACTATACATAAGGTTTTAAGTATAATGGTAAAGTATAGTGGCAATTAAATACGTCACTTTATGTTTAAATAAATGACGATTAAAACCGATTTTGTATACATATATCAATTTTTATAAAATGCTTTACCATAAACATTCGTGTACTAAACTAAACCCATGTACGTATTAAACTATTGGCGTGAACATTTGAATATAAAATTGCCACTGTTATTACGTGAGGACTAAAATGCTCGAGGGACCAGCAATTCCGATGGAAATTTTTTTCAGGAAACTTGAAGGAAATATTATCGTCGTTTAGTCATTTGAATAAAGAACCCTAATTTGGAACGTGTGCATTAAATAATATCTCCGTGTGAGGAAGCTGTGGTCAGCTTATCATTCGAGACAGCCTCGTCTGTTAGATTCACATGCCAAATATTTAATGTTTTAATTAGATACCACATTGCAACATTTTTATATATGTTTTACCGACTTCAAAATATAACGAGGTTGTCAATTACGATGTTTATATTTTTTTTTATGTATGTTCGGGCGTAACTCCGTCATATATAGATGGATTTGCTAAATTCTTTTTAGTCCGAAAGAGGTTTATTCTGAAATGCTCTCATTTGGGTGGTTTCGGAATCAGACAATGGAACTTTTTTGTACTATATAACAATGCACAGACATTGTTTACTCTATCACACTACATAACATCATTCCTGTACCGTCTTAAGGGGTAGGTAGGACACTCAATATGTTTTGAGATATACAAAAGGTATTCTAGATACTATTAATATTTATTTTACATCTTAGCAAAATATTCTCCATCATGCTCTATACAAAGTTCCATTCGCCTAAACCAACTCTGAAAACACTTTTGCCGGTCTTGATCTGACAGGTCGGAAATCGCTTCTTCGTATGCAGACACGGCTTGTTCAGCGCTTGAAAAAAACTTGCCTTTTATTTTTTCTTTGACTCTTGGAAACAAAAATAAATTACAAGGAGCTAAGTCAGGGCTGTAAGTTGGGTGACTTAGAGTTTCAATACGAGATTCCTCAATAAATGCATTTGTTCTAAGGGAGGTATGTGAAGCGGCGTTATGCAGCATGATTCCCCGAAGCCTGGTTTTGGTCTTCTCTCCCACACAGCTTAAAAAGCTTTGGGTAATGCAACTGTAGTATTCCATTCAGAGTTGACTGACCTGCAATTTTCCAACTTTGACTTCGAACAAATATCCGCACCGCCAAATTACTAGCCACCATTTTTTTCCGACGTTGCGAGGTCTTTGCAGGTTTGTCGGCAACTGTCCTTCTGAGTAGGCCCATACCGATGATTGCCTTTTATGTTCCCGATAATATTGATAGATCCATGTCTCGTCATCAGTAACGATTTCTGAAACATACCTAGATGCCCCGTTTTCAAAACGTAAACGCATTTTATTGCATCAATCTACACGAATCTGCTTTTCGTTTTAGAAGAGCAAACGAGGAATCCATCGACAACAAAGCTTCCTTACTCCAAGATGTTGTTGTAAGATAGTATGAGTGCTCCCCGAACTAATGCCTACAATCTTTTCGATATCCGTATATGTGATTCGTGGGTCTTCTAGCACCAACATTTCAGTAGACCTTACATTTTCTGTCATTACTGTTGTTTACTGAGCCCTTTACTCCCATCGAATTCAGCAAACCACCTAAAATTTCTTGTGCGTGATGAAGCTGAGTCCCCTAATGCTGATTGTAACCGTTGTAAACTCAATTGTCCGGTTTAACCAAATTTAAAATCATAATAGATCATAGCACGCAAATGTTCACGGTTAAGTCCATTATTTTTAAATGAAAAGCGCGGAAAGCGTTGCAGTCATTGACTTGTATTTGGTTGCAGTACACTTAATGGAACTTTGTTTTTTTTTTTTTTTAATATTGAGCAATAGGCTTATGGAGTTCTATTTTTAAATATACGTAGTAATAGTTTAGTATAACACGGTATACACAAATTTCTGTCAAAGTTGTTATACTGAAGTCGGTTGTACAATTTTTTTAATTTTACCACTTGTTTGATGTACGCGGGACTTTATATTATTGTTTCAACATCAGGGATTCGTTCTTAGTTTTTCTTAGCTCACTGGCCATATTTGACTTCATCTGACTTATTTCGCCCATTTTTGCACGTGATTGGTATGGTTTGATCAAAGAGTCCCCTCTTTGATCAAACCATAGATTTTGTAGGACAAATATTTTTTCGAATAATTTAGATAATTATCTTGAGATTTAACAAAAAAATTCAGTTAGTAATAAATATTTGAGAATCATCAAATCAACATATTTTATCCTTGCTACTTCTGTTAGCTACCACAATCGAGAGTTTCGTACAGGAAATTATTGGGCGTCTCATCAAAATAAAGCTACTGACGGAAAATTAGCTTGATAGTAATCGCGTGCAAAAATGGGCGATGGATCCTGGACTATAGAAAGTTAGATAGACAGACATGACGTTCCAATACGTTTTAATAAAAATATTTTATAAAACTGCCATCTTTACTTTCATTAATGTACTAAATACAATTCTATATGATGTAAAAGTTCATATTTTTGTTGTACTTGATGTACAACAATTTTAGTTATGCTATTTTAATAAATTAAAGACATTATGCAGTTATGCTTAAATTAATGTTGTAGGTTTAATTTCTGTCAAAGTTGTTAAACTGAAGTCGGTTGTACAATTTTTTTTAATTTTACCACTTGTTTGAAGTACGCGGGACTTAATATTATTGTTACAACATCAGGGCTTCGTTTTTAGTTTTTCTTAGCTCACTGGCCATATTTGACTTCATCTGACTTATTTCGTTTTTTGTGTGTTCCCATTTTTGCACGTGATTACTATCAATCTAATTTTCCGTGAGTAGCTTTATTTTGATGAGACGCCCAATAATTTCCTGTACGAAACTCTCGATTGTGGTAGCTAACAGAAGTAGCAAGGATAAAATATGTTGATTTGATGATTCTCAAATATTTATTACTAACTGAATTTTTTTTGTTAAATCTCAAGATAATTATCTAAATTATTCGAAAAAATATTTGTCCTACAAAATCTATGGTTTGATCAAAGAGTCCCCTCTATCCAATATGTATCGATAACGAGGTCATCATAAATGATTACTAACGAGCTGATTTCTTTTGTTTTTACTTAGTTAATATTTATATAATTTAACTGACATATTGTCCTACAAATTGCGTGGTACGTTATCCCGGTCCTACGCTCAAAAGTAATAGTACAGATCCTTGATGTAAAAATAATTACTACCAAGCTGAATCTTCGTGAATAGCTTCGTTTCGATGAGTCGCCCAACAATTTCCTATGCGAAAGTTCTCAATTGTGGTAGCTAACAGAGGTAGTAAAAAAAATTGTGTCGCTTGGGTTTCTGTATTTTGCTACTACAGCTGAGTCACACCGGTACGGCGGTACGCATGCGCAGAGCATTCCTTACTCTGTATTAGGTATCCCACGTTAATGTCGACCATAAGCCTGCAAAATTTTCTCAGTCGACCACGTGTTTTATTTTGTTTTGAGAAATTATTTCAAGAAATGTTTTTTGTGCTGGAAAATAATTATGGAGTGTTTTTTGTGTAATTTGTTTTGTGTAAACCCTACTTTTCGGGAGAAAAGAGAAAAAAGGTCTTTATTGTTTTACTTTTCGAGAGAAAAGAGAAAAAGAGAGAAAGGTGTCTTATGAAAGATAAGTCGATCGAATATTTATTTACTTTATTTTTAAAATTATTGAAAAATAATTTATTAAGTTCATTCGTGCATTTAGCATTGTAACATTCTATTGTAGCATTGTATTATTGTTAAATTATTTAAACAATAATTTTTGATAGTATATTATATTTTACATATTTTCTTATTTAATTTTTTTGTCATTTAAATTTATATTTTGTATGACTATTTGACTAAATATTAATTTAATATGGAATATTTTTTCAATATCGATGATGCTATGTGATATTTATGTAGATACTGTATATTTGCAGTTTTCATTTTTTTTTTTTTTTTTAAATAATTTCTCATACACAGCACTGAGCCAACTTCAACATCTTCAGCGTCTCAATCTACTGGAATCATTGATTCCTCGATATCTTTAACGCCTGCTGAAAATGTAGAACCGGACCCATTGCCATGCACTTCACGGTTAGTTAATTAATTTTTTTTATTTGTTAGTTATATAATTTATTTGTATTATATAATTTACTTAATTTTTTCATGTTAACGCAGAGTCAGATATTACGAGTGAGGAAAGTGAAATAGAAGATGACAGCGATGTTAGTAGCGAAGATTTATCAGATGAATCTGATGAAGATTAACTTCTTTTTTTATATATATATAAATACATAAATTTTTGTACCAAGTTTATTAAAAAATAAAGTTATTTAAATTTTAAAAAGTTTTTTTCACTTTATCTTATTTTACATATAAAAAACGAAAAAATGACAATTCTTGTCGGACTAATGATACATACCTGTTTTCTTGTAGGACGATGTTTCATTTGGGCAGAGAACACACTAACCTATCATGTAATATTTTTGTCCTACAGTTAGTAATGAAAAAAAAATGGTCTTGTGGTATTAACAACTTCTGAGCGTAGGACCAGGATAACGTACCACGGTAAGACAATACGTCTGTTAAATTATAAAAATATTAACTAAGTAAAAACAAAAAGAAAAAAATCAGCTGGTTAGTAATCATTTATGATGACCTCGTTATCGATACATATTGGATAGAGGGGACTCTTTGATCAAACCATTGATTTTGTAGGACAAATATTTTTTCGAATAATTTAGATAATTATCTTGAGATTTAACAAAAAATTCAGTTGGTAATAAATATTTGAGAATCATCAAATCAACATGTTTTATCCTTGCTACTTCTGTTAGCTACCACAATCGAGAGTTTCGTACAGGAAATTATTGGGCGTCTCATCAAAATAAAGCTACTGACGGAAAATTAGCTTGATAGTAATCGCGTGCAAAAATGGGCGATGGATCCTGGACTATAGAAAGTTAGATAGACAGACACCACGTTCCAATACGTTTTAATAAAAATATTTTATAAAACTGCCATCTTTACTTTCATTAATGTACTAAATACAATTCTATATGATGTAAAAGTTCATATTTTTGTTGTACCTGATGTACAACAATTTTAGTTATGCTATTTTAATAAATTAAAGACATTATGCAGATGCTTAAATTAATGTAGGTTTAATTTTAATTGTAGGTTTAATCTATTATGTCCATTTTTGTAATTGATATCTATTATTATTCAAATTATAGCGCCATCTATCGTTAATTTATGTATTAAAATAACTTATTAAAGTTTAACAGTAAGTAAATGACTGTAATAAATGGATGTAATTTTAATGACAATAATTCGAAAAAAAGTTAATGCAATTTTCAGTTTTCAAAACTATCTACATAGAAAGCCTATTATATATCTTATATTTTTAGATTATTATTTTTAATTTGTGTCATGCTTGAAAATATAGTTTACTAAAATATCTTTGTGAGTAGTGGCGGTGCAACGATATCTACATTGTGGTGTTGAATAATATTCTCCAGATCAGAATTTCGGTCACGGCGGCTTGCCTCAATGGAGACTAGCCATCGGCGCAGGACGAAATTATAGTGCTCAAGCATACGCAAACACAGGTGCACTCTCTATTCCGTCACTCTCATATTTCGATAAGACAGTAAACCGAAACGACCGGAAAGAGGTCAGGCGAAGGACCAACGGCTTTACGTGCTTTCCGAAGCAGGGGGTTTAGACTCCGCCAACTTCCTGACTCCGGGCAGCTACTGAGAATTTCTTGATGAAAAAACTAAATAATTGACTTTTCGGCCCGAGCCGAGATTCGAACCCAGGATCTAATGATCACCAGTTGCACTACTACAACCACTAGACCAACGAGGCTGTCATCGTAATAAGTGACAATCGTAAAAACAAAGGAGTGCCGTTGCCAAACCGTCTCCCAAGCGTTTTAATCCTTAAGATGTAATCATAAGGGACGCCTATGTTCACCAGTGGATTTTTAAGCTATTGCATAGCTTCTATCGCGGGCCTTGAGCGCGGGGACCGAATCCAGAAATTCCGTAACGAAAAAAAACCTCACGCTCCCCACTCCGACGGGCACGGAGGTGTGGTTTGAAGGCCGTGCATACACGGTGTATGTGTGCGTGCAACTAACAAACACACACACGCGTATAGTTTAAATTCTCAATTTAGATTCTCAATATGTATATACAGGGTCATTTTAGTAATTTACTGAAGACCTTTGGGGAATATATTATTTACACCATAACAACAACATCTGTAAGAAAAAAAATATATTTCTTCAATTTTTATTTTCATACAAAAATAGAAATATTTTAATTGGAACTTCTAAACGGTAATAGTCCTAGTTAGGCAGTTAGCAATAAAAAGCGCGTGGCGAGGGAGTGTGTGAAATAAAAAAGGCATTTTATGTGACTATGTATTCTGAAATTGTTTAGGTACTACAAAAAACAGGCTTAAAAGGAGTCAGACATGACAATAAAAACTTAAAAGTAGCTTTTATGTAAATGTATTACATTCTGTAAAGAGTGATCTCGCTAAAATCGTTTGTAATTATGCCACCATTATTCCCCATATTTTAATACGCTGTAATGTATGAATCTAGTGCGCATTCCGTTAAATACATCACCTTAAAGAATCACACGTAATTAACCTGTACCTAAGTAACCTATTAACGGTCCCTCATAAAGCTATCGTTGCTTGTGGCGTTCCACTTCGCTACGTCGATAATATAATTTATAACCGTGCCTCCTCTCCTGTAAAAGCATTATAGTGGCATATTATATTCCTTTGATTAAGTTAATATTATAAAATTATGATCATACCAATTATCGTGAAGGACGGTGTAAGAATATTTACTACCCTATCATCCTTTGGGTTTCGTAATAGGCGACAGAGGGAAACAAATCAGAAGTTGGGTAGCAGAGTCTTTCTAATAACGACTAAAAATAAAAAAACTGTGGTCGCTTGCTAAGCGTGCAAATATTCCCTCTAAGACAATCTATAAAAAGTAAAAAGTTACAGCCTATATAACGTCCCACTGCTGGGCACAGGCCTCCCCTTATTTCTGAGAGCGTTTTAGGGCAAGGAAGTGTCCGCCGCGCTGCCCAGTGCGTTTGGCGAACTTCACATGTCTTCTAAATATTTTTTTCTTGTTGCTCAGACATGCAATTTTCCTCAGTTTTCCTTCCCCGCCGAGCACGTCGTAATTATCAGCACTTAAAATTGCAATTAACAAATTCATTGGTGCCGGCGGGGATCGAATCCGGGTTACTCGCGTTCTGTTATATTTACAGCGAGAGTTAACCATCTGAGCTACCACGGCTCAAGAGAGAGAGACAATCTATGGAGGAGTCTTATTCAGCTGTGAAAATTAGGAGGCTGTTACGGTTAAAGTCATGGATTATACAATGAAAAGTAAATTAACAGCCTACAAAATACGTCGCACTGCCTTAATTTACAGTATTTACTGAGGTATGTCTGCGCTTTTATCGCTTATATCGTTTAATTTTAGGAGTACATGTACTCATAATATTGTTACACGTTACACCTCAAACGCAAAGCGAAGAGGTTGGGCTACTATATCGACTTGACAAGGTCACGCTACTCGCTTTCATTAAATCTGTTTTTTTTTTTTAAATTACCCTTATTAAGTATTAAGAAAAGCAAAATCAAATTAAGAGGAAAAACTGATGAATGAAATTGCTTTTTTAAATTTCTCAACTGGGAGTGATGGGTTATATATTGAGCTGAGAAGTGGTTCTTCACTGCTGGCTGTATGAGGAAGCTCAAAGTCGCACAGTGAGCTATGGAGAGGTTTGTGTTTGGGGTTTCTCTACCTGATAAACTCATCTCAAATAGATGCAGGTGGCTCAGAACCGAACTTTATGGCATTCCATGGGGCAGGCATATGTTCAGCAGGGTAAAGGGCTGTAATGATGATGATGATGATGATGATGATGATGCGATGAATTTGTGAGGAAACTTACAATATTAGCTTTCACTGCCAAGTAGGTAAATCAGGACTTCAATAAACATTGTCATTGATGTTTTAAGAAAAGCATCAATGACAATGTGTCTCGTTAGTTTCATAAAATTCAAATGATCATAATGTCAGAGACTTCTCATAGCCTCCAATAAGCTACCGTGTAATCATGTCTTATAATAAATATTTTTACGTGGTAGAGAACGTGAGTTAAGGAATGGGTCACCTCGACCGGGGCAGCACCACGTTCTCACATAATAACAGCGTTAAATAGTAGCTTAATGCTGCTGTGTTTCGTATTGTCAATGTAGAGAACCGGAGACCCTTTTTACTGACACTTTGGGGTGACAACGCATCTGCATTTTGATTCTTAATTGGGTACCTATCTTAACCAAGCTAATATGCACCATACACCTTAGGCTTATTACTGTGCATACTGAATAATATCTAATACTCTGGTGAAGTTGTTTCATGATACCATTCGTGAGATTCAAATTCGGAATTAAGAACCAATATTTCCGTTTCCTTACTACTAGAGTTCGTTCCTCGAGAGTAATATTCATTTGTAGTAGCGTTCGTGCCGATAGATAAAATTGAGAAAAAAAATTGAACTCTTTCCTCTTTACAAGGAAAAGTTCATAGAAGTAAGGATTTGATAACGATGACTGTGGCTCTTGGCAAAGGCCTCCTTTAACATCTTCCAATGAAAAGAAAAAATTACCTAATTCTGTGACGTAAAGCGTCAATGTAACTACTCGTAAATTAAGCTACATAGTACAATAATATAATTTAACCTTATAAATGTATAAAAACTTTTGTAGCCAATGACTTGCCTGTAACGATTGTTATATTATGGTCAATAAATATTTCCGATTTCTGATTGCTTTCTATCTTTGGCAATCCTTCTTCAGTTTGGGCTGGCTGTTAATTTTATCCGATCCTCTCATCCTCTCATCTTTTTCTTTGCTTTTCTCTTTTCCTTTTACCATCTCTAGGGCGCCAGTCATTAATAATCGTGCTCCATTTTTCTTGGGTACTTCACAGTGTATAATTTAATATAATGCGAAATACTGTGAAATACCCCAGCATTGGCTCATATTATAAAAAAATATACTGATGGAAATCAGTATATTTCTTAGACGTTTCGAAGAACTTTAAAGTGTGTCACTTAAGAGATTAAAGTATTATTAAAATAACACAGTTTTGTCGAAAGGCTTGATTTATTCAGTCTTATAAATTAAACAAACGTTAAAATAGTATTTACACAGCTAAACTTAAATAATTTGACCACTTATATTAAAAACAATAAATCATTTTAGAAGTTAAATTTAAAGCGAAGACAAATCCAATATGGCGATTGTGCAACATGTAACAAAAACCCTGGGGTTCGCGTTGAGCTCGTTATCTACTTTACTTCAGAAAACACGACCGAAAAAAAAAATTTAAAACAAATTTAAATACATTTTCATTTGCATGGTTTTATTGCATCTGACATTATTCGGCAAATGCAAACGTTCTGAAGTAGTTATTTCTATAGGTACATTTGAATACTGTTTCTGTTAACGAACTTAACGGAACTACGGGGTTTCTTTACATATTGTATATATAGTCAAATCATTTAGGCTTGTTTAGGTCTTTCCTTGGTGGCGTTGGTGAATTGTATTCGGCAATTAGTCATTGCCATGTTGGGCAGGAGGAAGTCGTTTAAAGTGTTGACGCCTTTATGCGCTGGGCGGTCGAAGGGGAAGCCCATTGCACGACGGTCTGGGTAACGCCGGTCGCGGATGCCACAGTATGAAGCAGCATCATTACAAGTGCCTACGGTGTCTTGTTTGATCTGTTGACATACAAATATTTTGCTCAGTTCAAGTATAGATAACTATTAAAATTAGAATTTTATCAAACTAGGGTGGCCTCCCACTAGATAGAGTGATGACCTGGTAAGAGATGCAGTAAGTCGATGGATGTAGTTGGCCCAGGACCGTGTTTGTGTAATTGGGCGAGATCTATATTCAACAGTGGACTTGTGAATGCTGTAATTATAATATTAAGTGCGTAAAATAACCTTATTTAATTTAGTAGTTGCTGTATAAAGCGACCTTCGAAAGAACCACAAATATTTCATGACCGCCAAGATGGCGGTGATACTATAATTTTGACGCTAGATTTTTGGGAGGATATTCGTGTGCTTAGAAACGCCTCTATAATTATACAGAATAGTGAAGTTCTGTAAACCAGACAGACCTAGAAAATAATATATCTGCTCTGTTGCAAGTTGTTATTATTCAAAAACGATAAACTTAATTTTTAATAGGATTAGGGTGACAAACGAGTACACAGTCCACCTGTTGGTAAGGGGATGAATGGAGGATTCCGCCCGGGTAGCCGCCACCTCTCGTAACTACTATCTACGTCTTACCTATTTCCGCCAACAAGTAGTAGAGCGTGCACTGCTGTATTATTTTGGTTGAACTCAAGGTCATTATAACTACAGACTAATCTTAGTTCTCAGAGGCGACAACTTATTTGTATCCCTTCCTCTCCTCGTTTAAAATTCGTTGCACGCAACGGGATGTAAAAGTCATTTACCATCATCTGCACAGTAAGTTCGTGTGACACTTCAGTTTTATGAAGAAGAAATTGCCTGAGGATGCACAGTTTCTATGTTTCGTAACAAAAGGTAGGATAAATAACAACGAATAAACGTGTAGTGAGGGTATAAGAATATCCACTACCCCTATAAGCCTGTAGGTGCCGTAAGAAGCGACAGAAGGAAACTTTAAACAGAAGATAGGCAGCACATTTCTGGTAAATACTCGAAATTGTAGGAACTGCGATTGTCTACCCTCCTGCAAAGTGCGGCAACTATAACGTAAGTATGAGGCGATCAATGGGGGAGGCCTATGTTTTATATGATACGGAGACAAACGAGCACACAGTCCACCAGATGGTAAGTTGCTGTGGCCTAAAGATATCTACATTTATCCTCGATTACGAATCAAAATTTAGAAGCGTTGTCACTCATGAGGACTAAAATGAAATGCCTCGTTTACAGTGAAAAAGGTCTCCGGTCATAATCGGCAGTGGAATTTTATAGGCTATAATGGACTGATGGAATAACACTGTTATAAAATACAAGTAGGTTAATGCTTCCGAAAAATTTGCATTCATAGGCACTTTGTTACTGAATTTGTATAATATCTACACCTAATGACTCACACTATCATCAGCCCAGTTGGACACCATGGCAAATAGGACAATAGGGTATCCCGTTGTAGTTCCTTTAGGTAGGAGCATATGGTGCGGCCATCCACAGCCGCAGAAGTCGAACGCGGCGGCTTCCGCAGAACCGGAGTCTCCTGGTCTATTGGCTTGGTTGCGGAACGTACGTTCGTACGGGATCGTCACTGAGGAGTCCAGGCTTCTTCTTGTCACCATGTTCATTCCGGGACGTACTGCACACAAGTGAAACGCCGTTAACAAATTTGCGGTCTAATCAAATTAAGACTTTAAAGCATTGAATATAACTGCTTTTACGGATTTTGTCACGTTTAATTTAAATTATTTTTTGTTCCCGACGTTTTTAGTCGTGTAGTGGGATGAGAGTCAAAATTTTATTACTGTATGTTTCGACAGTGAAAAAAACATTGCTTTTGTTTCTTCATGTTTTGTCTCTTAAATTATAAAATAAATATAACATTTCAAAATATGTCGAAATTGATACGAATTCGATACTCTAAAATAAATATCGAATATTGTTATATCGCAATTAAAAATATCGATGATTAATATCAATAATTTAATATTGATAATTCAATATATCGATATATTTAGCCAAGCCTAATTCTGTTTTCTGTGCGACTGTTTGACCAAAACTATTTGTTTCGTAAATGGCGACAGATGGAAACAAATCAGGAGATGGGCAGCAGCGTCTTCTTAATAATGTAATGCAATGCGATTGCTAACCCGCATGCCAAGCGTGGCAATTATGGGAAATACACCCCTATTAGGAAATCTATGAATGCCTATGTTCAGCAGTGGACTTTAATAGGCTGTAACGATAACACTGTTTGATCATAGACTATTTTATGTTTGACATTAGCAGTATATGCAATATATGTTTTATTTAATTGAATTTAATATATTTGTAACACATTATGTATTTTTAAAATCTTTAGCTTTTTACACTTTACAAAATTTATATGGAGGTAAATCTTAACTATGCCAAATTACACTCCTCCGTGCGTGCAATGTACTTGAAATTGCGTTTGGTCGTCTAAATACATTTCAATGCGATTGCGCAATCTCATTGAAAGCTAAGATTTGCCGAACCCTTTCAATGGAATTGTGGCAATATTGATCATGGTGACTCATTCCGCGCGCCGCACGACTGCGAAGCCATTTCGCCTGCGCACATTGAAGTTTAAAATGGGTTTTTAAGTGGCATGACAGTCCGACAAGTGTATCCTTTTCAAGAAGTTCATTAAATTGACTTTCCATCATTCGCAAATGGTTCAAATATGAATTTGAATCTTGCCAATTCTACTCGTACTAATAAGGTGCTTGAGGCTCCTTCAGTTATGCTTCTCGAAATCCAAGGGGCGCACCCAATAACGCCGAGATTTTCTTTTATTTAACTCATTTATTAAATAGTTGCAGATTAACTAAATTCCCGCAAGTACGAGTTGGCGCGATATCGCAATGCGTTGTGAACATTGAATGTCATTTAAATGATATATGTGTATATTGGTAAAGTCGTTCAATGTGCAATTCAATGTGCTTTTCAATGGGATTGTTTCAATTTGGTTGAACCGTGTAATATCGGCGTAAGAAGATATAGAGGCGAATTATGTTAGTTATTACGATGAGGGATTATATTTAATACATACTTTGTATCCAAATATAAATGCTACCCAATTTTCAGATGCCGTTAAGTCTCGTGCTGTCTCTATCACTTTAAGGTAAAGTGACTGCGACACCAAAACTGATTCACAGAACACTGAACAGTTGGCCGCCTTACACAACCTTGGTGCTTTTGTGATATGTTATACTTGAAAGAAAATTTTACGCACCCACATATAAAGAGAAAGTAATAATATTACGGAAACATAAAAGAATTATAGTAGGCTAGTCGGCACAGGAATTATGCAAACAGTTACCTAATCATACTTCATCAGCATTTTATAATTCAGCACGAGACCACAGATATCTAATAATATTAGGTTTTAAGCTACCTTTTTAATAGGGAGAATATAGATATGTACAAAATATAACAATAATAATTATTTACTTATTTCTCACCACAAACGACATGGAAGATACATTAGTGTTACATCTCTATTTTAACAATATTTTGTCATTCTTGGGAGACTGGTGCCCGTGTAGGTTCAAAGACCCGTATTACAGGTCACCAGGCCCCCCGCCCCCCGAATTTACTTGGCAACAAGTATAATATTATAGGGAGATTACTTATGTTATGGTTAGAAATAATAATATATAGAGAAAAAATATAAAATAAAAAACCACGTATTTTTGTAGCGTAAGTATGAGAGTTTGTGACTGTTAGCATGTGTGCGTGTATGTCTGTGAATATTTATGAGATAATTTGGAGTAATTGTTCTGTATCTGTGTATGAAAGAGTCTGAAGATATTCCACGAGTCTATTTTTACATGACCATCTGTTGACTTCATAAATAGATAATTTTTGGTGTAATTTATTATATAAATACGGACCCAAAAAAGTAAAGAATTTCCTAGCAAAAGATGTGAAGAAAGGCACTGACTGAGCTACCAGATGATTACGGCGGCAATGTTCCTTTTGAGTTATTTTTGAAATTGTATGATGTCTTAAAACTATATGTAGCACAAATAGTTGTCGAACTGTAAGAACTTCGCTTATTCTATACAAATCTAAAGTTGGATATAAGTAGGGTTTAAAATGGATAACTTTTAAAAGTGATGTTTGCGCACGCTCTAGTTCAATAATATGTGTTTTGGCTGCATCACCCCAGACTTCAATTCCGTATGTTAATAAAGATTGACACAAAGCATAATAGGCCAATTTTAGGACTTCTCTATTAGCAACATGTCTTAATTTTTTAAATATAAAAATCAATTTACGCACTCTACCACATAGTGCTTTAATTTGAGAACGGAATGTTAAGGTGTTGTCAAATAATATACCAAGATACTTGATACTATTAGTCTTCTCTAAAACGGGACAGGAACAATCTAAAGTGTTAGAATTAGCACAACAGTGAGCAATGATTTTATGCGCGTCTACCAGGTAAGGATGAGGTACGGATTGCAAAAGGCATATATTTAGTTTTCTTACAACTTAGAGTTAGTAAGTTCTTCCTAAGCCAAGCACATACCATATTAAACCCAACCTGAGATTGCCGGAAATCATCCTCCCAGGTGCTTCCAGAAAAAAGGAGAGCTGTGTCATCAGCAAATGTAATTATCTTGCCATTGTGAAGATTAAGGTTACACAAATCATTAATAAAAATGAGGAATAGGGTCGGACCAAGTATACTGCCCTGAGGAACACCAAAAAAGACAGGAGAATCAGAGCTGATGACACTATTAGACAACTTGATACACTGACATCGGCCACTGAGATAGCTAGAAAATAATGTAAGTTGACAGCCTCGCACGCCAATATCCTCAAGCTTTTGGAGCAACAGTGGAATTGAAACGGTGTCAAAAGCTTTCTCTAGATCGAGAAAGATGGCTAAACTCTTTCTACCCCTATCTAAGTTTTGCGTAATGTAGTTGGTAACCGAAAGTAAAACATCTGATGTTGATTTTTTTGCACGAAAACCGAACTGGACATTTGATAATAAATTCTTTTGCTCAAGCTAGTTCACTAGTCTAGAGTTCATGATTTTTTTCAAAAAACCTTAGAGATTGACGGCAGTATTGATATAGGACGATAATTATTAGGTAGACTTTGATCACCATTTTTTTTAAATTGGATGAACAACAGCCTTTTTCAGCACCCTTGGAAAAACCCGTCAAACACAAGTTGATAATAAATGTCAGAGGAGGCACTAGGATGTCTTTGTACTTTTTCAAAAGACCAGTGGAGATACCATCCCATCCAACAGCTTTATCTGATTTTAAAGCAATGATAATCCGTTCAACTTCTTCTTCGTCTGTATTTAAAAGAACGAAAGAGTTTTCTATTAAATTAGGACTTGAAACCGCAGAAGTAGCATGGGTTGAGATAGCTGTCGTTTGGTCAAATTTTTCAGCAAGGATTTTGCCAGCATTGATAAAGAAGGAGTTAACTCTATCGGCCGATTCACATGGGAATGGACACAATTGTAATAATTCGTGGCCTGGTGTTGTTCTAGGGCTAGTATTGGTCACTTAGTTTATTGTCTCCCAAATACGTTTTGAGTCTTTTCCAGCCTCAGCAAATTTATTTCTTTCATAATAACGTTTAACGCTCTTGAGCAAAGAATTGCAATAATTTCTGTAGCGCTTATAGGTTACTTTGAGAACCACGTTATCGGATGATTTATTAAACTTTTTGTGTAAGTTGTCCCTATTTCTGAGACACTTTAGGAGTCCTGGAGTCATCCACGGCTTAAGAATTCTGCGCCTGCGGGATGGGATATAAGTTATAGTCGCGTAGGAGATGGAGTTACGTATAGGATTTATAAAATATTCCATCGCAGAATCGGGGTCATCTAAATTTAACAAGCTCTCAAAATCTACACTTAAGAGACTTTGACTCAACTTTTCTTCGTTTATCTTGTGAACACTCTTAGGTGGAATGTACTGTACTTTCTTTGAAAGAGAGAGTATCACCGTAAAGTGATCAGTCACAGTGGCTTCAACAACAATAGTAAAAGCTGGGTAAGTGGCTTTGAGCATAACATGGTCAAGACACGTACGATTGTGCGTAGCTATTAAGTGGGAGGGAAGAAGACCATGTTCAGCAGTCAAATTTAGATATGCAGAAGAGTTAATATCGTTATTAGTAGGAGATATATCTAAATATATCTAGTAAATACGGCCGCGGTGCGCAGTATTATTTTTGTTCAACCGTCGAAGGGAAGAAAAGGATTGAAATGGGACAGGCTAATGGGACAGACTAGTGGGGGGGAAGAGATATGCGAATGTAAATATACAAAATATTAGGTTAAGATTTTTACTGTACGTTTATAATTATGTGTGTATGAAAAGTAATCTTCACTTACATGCTGTTGAGAACTTGTCCAGCTCAATCATGAGTTTCCTTTGGTCGTCGAAGGGTAGGGGAGTACCATTCTCATCAACAGTTGGCGCCATGAATATTCGCACGGTGCCCATTGCATTTCTACCAGTTATGTTGTTCACCTGGATGCTATTGGAAAATAACAGGAATAATATTTTATTTTTATTATTCATACGATAATCATACGAAAAACTTATTCGTTCGATAATTTCTAACATTAAAAAGTTCAATAATTTCAGTATTATAGTTTTTATCATTATAATATACGCGGCTTACGTCTCGAGGGCCTTTTCAGCCGCCATTAACCTACAAAGTTGGTGTAATCCATTATTAGACGCTAAAGCCTTAATTTTCAAAATTTAAAATATTGAAAATATATTGGATGAATAAAAATAAATAAATCGTTCGATAATCGTATAAATCGTATTCGTTTTTTACGTGGTAGAGCCACGCTGCAGCTATATTATGGTTGAAGCACGAATGGGATCGGCTCGACCGGGGAATGACCACCATGAAATACTAGCTTAATGCTGCTGTGTTTCGTGTGGTGAGTGTAGAGAACCAGAGATCCGTTTTACTGGAATCGAGCCTTTCCGTCTTAGTCCTGAGGGGAGACAACGCATCTGCATTTTGATTCTTAATCGAGGTTAAATGTAGATGTCTATGAGCCACAGCATCCACTTACCATTAGATGGACTGTGTGCTTGTTTGTCACCCTTATTCTATAAAAAAATAAGAAAAAAATTAATCGTCCGATTATCGTATAATTAGACAACTCCATTATTTAATTGCATAACTGCCTGTATTTTCAGATTATGTGTAAGTATCTCCCTTCAATAAAAGAGCCTACTTCTTCGTAAAAGGCTGGCGAGCATATGCTATTCCTCTGGTGTCGCAGATGCTCATGGGCGACGGTGATCACTTACCATCAAGTGAGCCCTATGCTCGCTACTCTACTTTTCTATAAAAAAAACACTTAATTATTATGAGAGTCTTGGTAGCTCAGTGATAGCGCGTTTATCTCAAGCTTTACATAAACAGAAACTTTTTTATTCAATGTAGATTTTGATTAAAACTACTTTTACGGATTTTATCGCGTTTATTTTACTTTTAATTACTTTTATTTTTAATTCCCGACGTTTCGGGCGCTTTCCAGCACCCATGGTCAGGGGGACTGAGATGACTGACGTCTCGATGTCATTGTAAAACCGGAGTACCTTCAGCTTTTTTTAAATTATTGTTTATGGTCCGATCTATGCAAAATGAACCGACTATGTCCTGAGGTCTTGCAGTGCTATGCTTGGGTTTAGTTTTAATTTTATTGATTGTAGGATCCCAAGCAGGTGGTAGTACCCAGCCTCCTTCTCTATTGAAATTAGGATGTTTTTTAATCCTTGGTAGGAATCGGTGTTCTTTCGTGAGGATTTGTGGTCTATCAAATCTGATGTAATGGTTGGGGCCATCTAGGATATGATCGCAAACTGCACACTTCCCGGAACGTTGATGCTTCACATCAGCTATATGTTCTTTTACGCGGGTTCTAATTGATTTTTTGTTTGTCCTATGTAAGAGAAACCACATTCACAATCAAGCTTGTTCACTCCTGAATCTTGTAGAGGAATATGATACTTGACATATTGTAAGAATCGACTAATCTATTTCGGCGGCTTGTAGGATGTTCTAATAGAAGCTCGCTTCAAGATGTAGCCAATCTTGTCTGTGACACCTCTGATATATGGTAGTACAGCAGGCACACGCTCGACTGTGGCCGGCTTCACTCGGTCACTGTGACGTAGGCGCGGGACCCGAAGCTTTTTGTCGTGCAGAACTTGCTTGACGTGCTGAAGCTCGGCGGCCAGGTGTTTGCTGTCACAGATCCCTGGTGCTCTCTGTAACAAAGATTTGCCTACGGTAGCTAACTGTGAAGGATGGTGGTGAGATTCACCGTTTAAATATCAGTTTGTATGGGTCTTTTTCCTATACACAGTGTGACCAAAGGTGTTGTTAAGATTTCGGATAACTAACACATCTAGGAAAGGTAAGGAATTATTTGCCTCCAACTCCATAGTAAATTGAATTTTAAAGTTTATGGATTTAAGATGTTCTCAAAATGCAGTTATTTTGTCTGATGGTAAAATTGTGAAAGTATCGTCTACGTACCGCTTGTAGATCCTTGGTGTAACAGGTGCAGTAAGGAGGGCTTTCTCCTCAAAGTCTTCCATGAATATATCGGCGACAATGGGAGATACAGGTGAGCCCATCGCAACACCATCTACTTGCTTGTAAAACTCTTCCTTCCACAATAGATAGCCAGATGTAAGGCAATGTGTGAGTAATACTGCATATTCTGCTGGCATGATATTTTCCTCTAGTTTCCTAGTTATAATTGAGATGCAGTCTTCAACAGGTAAGCATGTAAATAGAGACTGAACATTAAAACTGATCATGGTTTTATTGTCAGTAAGACGTAGGTCTTTTATCTCACTGACAAAATGGTATGAATCCTTAGTGTGTGCTCTTGTGTGTCCTCTGAGTGGTGATAATAATATTTTAGTAAGTATTGAGCCAATCTGTAAGTTGGCGAATCAATGTGCCTCACTATTGGACATAGTGGAACGTTCGGTTTGTGTGTTTTTGGTAACCCATACAACTTCGGTGGTTTGGCACATGAAGGTATTATCGAATTAACGTCCAGATTCAATTTCTCGGAGTATTTCTTAATTATCAAGTAGCTAGTTGTTTTAAGCGTATTAGTTTTAGGGTCTGTTTTGACCTTTCGGTATATAGTTTCATCCGACAAAAGTTGTTGTATTTTAAAATTGTAATCTGACGTATCCATTACAACCGTAGCATTGCCTTTATCTGCGGGGGAGAATCGTAAGCTCTGGTTTATTGCCTAAGTTTTTCAACGCGTTAAATTCATTTTTGGGAAGATTTAATTTCGGCGCTGAACTTCGACGTAACATAGACGAAATGTCTTGACGTATGGCCTCTAAATCTTCATTACCAATGTTTTTTTATACAGTCAGTCCTGAACACTACAGATAATATCCTCATACGGTATATTTCGCAGTGTTACTGCGAAATTCATACCTTTTTCTAAAACTTTTATTGTGGAGTCGTCCATTGTTTGTTTTGATAAGTTGTAGACAGCGCGTTGTTTATGATTCGTATCTGTGGTCAACGATTTCGTATGTTGGTACATTTGATTTAGTTGTTAATTTATTTTATTTATCAATATGTTTATTTTCTCTGCTTGGGATTCTATAATCAATAAATTTAAAACTAAACCCGAGCATACCATTGCAAGACCTCAGGACATAGTTAGTTCATTTTGCGTAGATCGGACCATAAACAATAATTAAAAAAGCTGAAGGTACTCCGGGTTTAAAAATGACAACGGGACGTCAGTCATCACAGTCACCCGTGACCATGGGTGCTGGAAAGCGCCCGAAACGTCGGGAATTAAAAATAAAAGTAATTAAAAGTAAAATAAACGCGATAAAATCCGTAAAAGTAGTTTTAATCAATGTGTAGTGTTAGCGTAAATATAAAAAATCATCATGTAGATTATAAACAATACTTATTGAAAGTCAAGTTTTTCATTTACCACTGGTTCGCAAAAAAAACCTCTGTCCTGGGAAGAACCAGCAAGAAACCCAGCGGGCCAATTTTTTTCTTCAAATAATAGCTTACAATCATGTTTACAATTAACAACATACATACACATACATAAACACTCACGCCTGCACCCAGAGGGGTAGGCAGAGACTACGGACTTCCATTTGGCACGATCCTGACATACCTCTTTCGCCTCCTTTACATCCATATATCTACGCATATATGCTCGTCTGTTAAGGGTACTTCTAATGTGGCCCCTTTTCAAAATATCGCCAATTTGGTCGATAAACTATTTTCTAGGGCGTCCCTTCCCGACTCGGCCGTTCACATCTGCCATATAAATTTGCTTTGTCACTCTTTCCTCATTCATTCTTTCTAAATGACAAAACCACCGAAGCATTCCTTTCTTAATCCTGGTCGCAACATCATCTTGCATACCACATTTATCTCTTATCACGCAATTTCTCACCCTGTCATTCAGATTGAACCCTAGCATACTCCTTAAAGACCGCATTTCTACAGCATTTATTCTACTTTCGTGCTTCTTCTGCCACACCCAGCTTTCACTACCATACATTAAAATAGGGACCAACACAGCATTGCGAATTGCCATACGTGCCTTTTTTGACACATTTTGACTCTTCACAATAGAGTGTAGGGACCCATTTACTCTATTTCCCGCATTCAATCGTCGTTCTATATCCCTATTGGTACTATAACTGCTTTACACCAGTCATCCGGTACCCGTTTTAATTCCCAACATAAATTAAACAAGGTGTACGGCCTCACTCCCTCTCCAGCCCTTAGCATCTCGAGTGATACTCTATCATATCCAGCTGCCTTACCTACTTTCATGCTTTTCATTGCTTTCATTATTTCATCTACACTTATCTCCATACCCCTTTCCACTTCTTTCGGAATTTCTAGTTCATTTAATTCAGACGACTCTTCACTCATAAACACGCTTTCAAAGTATTCCTTCCATCTGTTTAAATTCGAAGCTTCATCATTCAGAATACATCCATTCTCGTCTCTTATAGGATTTATTATAGGCTGTTTTGTATTTCCCCTGGCAGTTCCTACGAGTTTCCAGAACATTTTTATGTTAGCCTGGATCATTCTTATCCGTTCTTTCTTTCTTTTTCCTTTCAACAACTTCTTTTACTCTCTTATTTAGACGTCTAAATTCTGCCTTTTTTCTTTCAATCTCATCATTCATACCAGAAGAATTACCAGCTTTGGTTGCTAGTAAATCTAACCATGCTTTCTTCTTTGATTCAACTTCTACCCGTACCTCATCATCCCACCACAACGTATTACTTTTCCTTTCATTTGTTCTCTTACTTACACCACATACTTCAGTGGCGGCATCCACCAAACCTTTCTTAATATTGTCCCACACAGTATTCAAGTCTAAATCATTCATACACAACTCATTCAAACATCTAATATTTCCTCTCAGTCTACATTTATACTTCTCTTTCACATCTTCATCTTGTAACTTCTCTATTCTTATACGCTGTAACGCAGTGGTAGACACAGATGTCCGATGCCGCCAACGCTTGAAAAGACCATTAATTCGACATAAGACCAAGTAATGATCCGTCCCTACGTTGGACCCCCCGGTAG
Organism: Parnassius apollo; assembly: GCA_907164705.1. Taxonomy (NCBI): domain Eukaryota; kingdom Metazoa; phylum Arthropoda; class Insecta; order Lepidoptera; family Papilionidae; genus Parnassius; species Parnassius apollo. The sequence continues at coordinate 8,930,837 of CAJQZP010001449.1, read as the reverse complement.
ACCCTTGTATCTACGACTGCGCTCCTCATTCTTTCATCCAGAATTACGAAATATATCATGCTTCTATCATCACCTCTTTCCCTTGTATACATGTGAATCTTATGACGAAAAAAGTATTCGTCACAAAAAGATTCTTTTCCACACATACCGTGAGGAGGTCTTCACCATTCTCATTTATACTTTCATCACCAAACGTTCCCAATATCCTTTCATAACCAGACCTCCTTACCCCAACCCTTCCATTATAGTCTCCTAACATAATAATATTTTCATTTTCCTTACATTTTGTCAACACCATCCTTACCATGTCCCAAAACTGCTCTCGGATGTAAGTGGGCTTAGAGATGTCTGGGGCGTACACCCCTAGCAGGAACAGCTTATTTAAGCCCACTTTAATTCGTATCCATAGCATCCTCGGGCTTACACATTCATAGTCTTTCACACATTGACCCATTCTTGCTGAAAGGATGAAACCGACACCCTGGCATGCCCGTTCGGTCTCGTCTACGCCAGACCAATACGCGGTATACGTGCCATGTGCGGTGGCATCCTTTCCCTTTCGTTTCGTCTCATTCACACATAACACATCTATTCCTCTGTCATTCATCATTTCGCATACTTCATCCATCTTATCATTCATTCCTCCACATACATTCAGCGTAGCCAGACGGGTTTCCGCAATTCACTTTTCGCCCCTCCGGGAGACAGAACGTGACGGGTGGCGAACCTCGTCGCCGATTAACCGACCACCGACCAATTAACAACACAAGACAAATTGGAAATATCTTGGTAGCGATCACCCTTCCCAGGGGTTATTATCATCCATAAATTCCTTAATATTATAATAACACTTTTTATACAAACATAGTTTAATAAAATTTTTGAACTTTTCGTTACGCAAAACCCAAGCATGATCGATGAGATCCATCGATTACGTCATCGATGACGTAATGCGTAGGGCATCTTAATCCTGGGGTGAATAACGACGGTCTGACAACCTAATTGAACTGGCCATCACGATCGAAATTCGGTCTGGAGGTCATTATTAGAATGATACCGATGACTCACACGTAGTTGAACTCCTCGTGCTGGAGATGCGTGAAGCGGGCCAGTACGCTGCCACGCGGAGTGAAGTCCAGCCCACGGCCCAAATCTACCGTGCTCTGTTCCCAGTGCGTTGCGAATGTATTCCTTCCAGCTTTACCTTCACAGCGATCGATGCCAATCGGATACCGGGAAACTCCAGCTAAAATATATTACATAAGAAATATAAAATTTAGTAAGTCTTGGTAGCTTCACCTTAAATTAGTCCCGAGGATGTTGTACGATGAGATAAAAAATGAAAGAGGAGGCAGCAACATCCTTCTGATAACAACCTCTATAATACTATAACAGTCTATTAAGTTTATAATAGAAATTATGTAATTTATTGTAACATTTTTTAATAAAATCGTTCTTCTGGGTTGTCTGGAAGAAATTGCTATGTAGCAAAAGGATCGCCTTTTGTTTTTCTTCAATATTTGTTTATTTTTTTCTGGGTGAACAATAAATAATATTGTATTATATTGAATAATATATGCAAAATAATAAATAAATAAATAAAAAATGACCCACTTTGTTGTTGCCATAAGCTGGTAACTTATTCTTGTGCAGTTGGAAAATGTCATCAACGTAAGCATGCCAGCGGTAGAACACTGGATCTCGCATGGCAGTTGCAGAATCACCCATTACGCCAAATAGTTCCTGAAATATACATCATTCTAAGGACCGGAATAACTCTAGTCATGCCAAATCGTCATTATGGGCACTTTAATGATAAAAACCCTCGTAAAACGACAAGTTTTACGAGGGTTTTTATCAGTTTTGGATTTTTTTTATTAGCAGCAACTGTATAGCCTTTAAGTTGCTGTCTAAATCAACGTAGCTAAGGGTCCATCCATAAATAACACTTCAAGGATGGGGGTGTAGGTAGGAAGCCAACAAAATGCGACTGTGTGTAAAGGGATAAGGGTTAAAAGCTATGTGATAACACATGTTAAAATCTAAAATACTAAACGTGCAATTTATATGTTTTAAACCAAAAATCGCTATCCAATCAGTTGCCACCTGACAAATGTTTAATAGCTAGATTATTAGAGACTCATCCAGGCGAAGACAATTTAACTCGTTTTGTATCTTGTATTAATATTATTAACCGTTTATCGTTCTTTGATGGTTTTGTTTTGTCCATTATCAAAAATATTTTACTTTATTTTTATTTTATTAAAGATATTTTTATTGAAATAGAAAAATGGAATAATAATGCTGATTTAATTTAATTACTTTTGAAATACAAAATTGAAAAATATGTGACGTCACACCCGGGGGGAGGGGGTTTCACAAGTGTGACCTATTGAAACAAAAACAAAAATTTCATCAAAATCAGTGTAGCTGCTTTTGAGTTTTAGCCAGTTAAACATACAGCAATTGATTTTTATAAAAGTAACTGGATGCCCGAGATTTGCTCAGGATGTTTTTTTTTTTGGTAATCGTGTTTTTTCGAAATTATATTTAGATACAAAGTACATACTGATGAAATATAAATAATATTTTTCGATCTTATCGACATAATAAAAAAAACTGAACTGGTTATATGGTTAATAAAGAAAAAATCATGAGAGCAATTAATTTAATTCAATTATTTGTGTTTTTTAAAAAAAAACTAAAAAAAGGGCTCGAAATAAAAAGGGGAAAGGGAACTTGAAGAAAAAAAGGAATAAATTCATACCGATGAAATCTTGACTCGAACTTAGGGTACTACGATTTCGGGATCGACTCTTATTACCTGTACTGTACTGGCAAAATTTACCTTTGTATGCTAATGGTATTGTAGCAGTTTTTTTATTGCCTGAAAATACGGATAAAACGACTGTTTCTAAAAACGAATCTTAGCTAGATCGATTTATTCGTTCAAATTTATTAATATTATATAGATAAAGACTTTGTATTTATATTTGCAACATTAGCGTCTACAAGTAGCAATGTCGTGTTTAGTTGTTAATATCGCCAAACAATCTCTTTTCATTGAATTGGTCAAGCTTTATCATTATATAGTCAACAAATACTGTAATATAATTTTATGAAATACCGCCATTTCACTTTCAATAATCGCAAATTTATGATATTATAAATTCTAAGATATAATCAATACATATATAAAAATCTTTTTTATTGAAACTCTAAGGATAATAAGAGTTTTGTACTAATTGCAATTTTAATCAGTTTACTTATAGATAAAAAAACTAAACACTAAAACTTTTTATTAAAATTTAACTTAGAAACATCGTTAAATTAATGATTTTCGATAGATGTCACTAATGGCTGGCGAAGTTCAATTTATAACATAACGGTTAAAGCTAATGTTGGGATTTATTTATAAATATTTTATTTATTTTCATAGAACACGTCAACCGTGTAAAATAGAAATTAACATCTAAAGGAAGGAAAATACTTAACCCTCCTTTTTTGAAGTTCTGTAATCGGATAAAAAGTGGCTTATAAGTAGCCTCGAGTCTCTAACTACCTACTCATAAAATTTCATGGAAATCTATATAGTAGTTTTTACGTGAATCTTTAATACACAGACAGACAGACAAAAATTCTAAAAACCACTAATATGGCTTCAGTACCCTTTGCTTAGTCCTCTGGAATTGTTCTTCTAGAAAATATTAGAATTACAGACACGACCTTTCTACAGATTTATTATAAGATAAGAAGATAAGATTGAGAATTCTTTGCTTTGTGGCATTTCTTAGGGCAGGCCAATATATAGCAGTGGACTTGCGAACGGCTGTAATTATGATGATAGAAGAGAATATCAGTGGATATTTTTTTTGACGTAGGTAGTTTATGGATGGCTCCTTTGCGTCAATGTTGCTATGCGTTTGTTAACTTAGTCGCTTGACGATACGTTTGATGCAACATTATTAGCCGTATTGTTGGAATCCTGAGGTGTTGCACATAACATAACATATGAGCAAAACTATCACTGGCAATATTGCTGAGCTCTAGCTCACTGTAAGATTTATATTTATCCTCGATTAATAATCAAAACGCAGATGCGTTGTCACCCCTGAGGACTAAGATGGAATGCCTCGTTTGCACTAAAAAAAGGTCTCCGAATCTATATACTTACTATACGAAACACAGCATTATTAAAATGCTATTTTACGCGGGTATTCTGTAAGAGCGTGGTCCATCCTTGGTCGACCTACTGACCTGCTGACCCATTCGTACTATACTTATAGCTGCAGCGCGGCTCCACCACGTATGAGCGATAAGCTTTCCTTAATTCTCAGTGCTTCATTCTCAAGGATGGAACCTATCTACCTACCTACCTACTGTATACCCTTCGGACTATAACAAAACAGCAGAAATTGGTAAGAATGTAGTACCTACACACGGACTTCTAAACAGAAAAAAAGTTCAACCACCTGGTACACAAATACTTAAAACACATGCTCACTTAAAGTAGCATTCAAAAATAATTATATAATGTTTAGCATTATCATCATTAGGTCCACTACCACTACTATATGTAGGCCTCCATCAAGGAATTCCACAAAGCAATTCTAAGCCATTGACTTTCTGTTCATCTTACCAGGTCGTCACTCCATGCAAGTTTCCTCACGATCTTTTCCTTCACCGGCGAGCACGTGGTAAATCAGCACAATAGTATATAATCGACTTTTAAATACAAGGAGTTGGAACTTACAAGATTGCGATGATCTGGGTCGTGGACGTATGAGATAAAGACGTGTCCCATATTGTGCATGTTCCCATAGTATGATTGGTTGGGACTGATGATTGAAGACTCCATAATGTTCCCGAGCACGTCGATTCCGGTCTCTTCGTCCAAAGGCATTTGACGACCATTAGGCTGTTATATTAGAAAACAAGAGAAGTTACATTAAACATTTTACTGATTCGTGAGTCATTTAAGAACATTTCGATTGCTTAACTATTGTGTCTTTTTCACGGAAAGGAAACTTGTTATGTACTAATGTGATAAAAGAACTAAGAATATTTTTATAAAATAACGATGAACAATAAGCATGGTCTAGGTGTTATTGTTGTGACCCATAGACATCTATATCTATTCTCGATTAAGTATCTGAGAACTAAGATGAAATGCCTCGTTTCCAGTAAAAAAAGGTCTCCGGTTCTCTACACTCACCATACGAAACAAGCAGCATTAAGCTACTATTTGACGCTGGTATTCAGTGAGAGCGTGGTTCTTCCCCGGTCGAGCCGACCCATTCGTGCTACAACCATTCTACTAGTATAACTGTAGCATGGCTCTACCACGTATAAATGGTCCTTCTCTAGTCGAGCTAACCCATTCGAGCTACAACCATAATAATAAAGCATGGCTCTACCACGTATAGCTACTTACCACGTTACTATTGAATGCGAAATGCCTCACAGTCTGTAATTATAATAAATTTTATTATGTATCCACCATAAATTGAACTTGCAAAAGCCATGGTAGTTCAGAGGCTAAGCGCTTACCGTAAATTTTATAATACGTTAGCAACCCTGGTTTGATATCCGCCGGACCATGAATGTTCGTGTCTATAGACGATTTGTGAATTTGTACAAACGTAAGCACAGTGTTGAATCTTATTTTTCTATATAAATTTGAAAGGACAAACAAACTTTACTAAAAATAAAAATATAAATTTCTTCGCAACCTTCCGCCAAATAACAATTTGTTTGGCGGAAGGTTGCGAAGAAATTTATATTTTTATTTTTTATTATAATGGATTTCCGCAAAGTAACGCCTGATTCTATCAATTATCAAACTTTACTAGTTCACCTGATGGTACGTGACTCTCGCTCAAGTCCACCTTTAAGTTTTAACAAAAAAGGCTAAAAATGCGTTCTCACTTCTGATTACCCTAATGGAATCCTTTATAGCTTGTAATTGTACACATACAAGCTCTCTATACATCTCAGACCGGAACACAGCAGTACATGGTTGGCGGCAGGTATAATCAGAAGTTTGTACTGTTACGAGCTTAGGGTTCGTGACAATAAAAACTCCCGATTGAATCACCAAAGTTGACACTTTAATTACCGGTCAGAAAGTATAACTTAAAGCACACTAATAATTAATCAATCATACTGAAAACGTAAGTTCGGAGTTATTTGCTTCGAAGTATTCGCTTGGTTTGCCAATTCAATACTGATCCGGCTCGCGGTCAATACCATACTTATATAGGACCTTTTCTACTGAAACATGTAGAATGTTCGAGTACATACCGGTCCCGACCGACTAAGTTTAGAAAGTTCTCTCCTAGTTCTGCCGCTCGATACTAGATGACGCTATTGGGAAAGTTCTGGAATGGAATTCCTAGAGAAAGCCCTCCTAATTCTGCTACTCGATACTAGATGATGGTAATGGCACGTGCCAGGCAATTATGGCGCGCATCAGTACCTACCAAGGCGGACTCAGAGCTAGTAGTCTGATTGCTAGGCTAAAAGATCTAGTATAAAAAATAGAAACTTATTCACTAACCAAAAGGACTGCATTATTCTCGATGGCCTGGATAATGCGGTCTCTCCAAGTTTCCAGATCGGAGACTTCGCTTTTGATTTGATCTACTGGCCTATCCAAGTTCTGAATGATGGATCCCGTAAATCTAAATTCAAAAAAATATTTAAGTTTGTCTTCATCTTCTACATCAACCTATAAAATTTTGTCGAGTAAAATGGGTGTTCAGATTTCATTACCAGCATTTTTGTGATATTTAACACTGTTAATGTGTAAGAGTGTGATCCTTTATACCCGGTCGAGCCTTCTCAATTGTGCCAAAGCTTTATTATTTGCTATAAGTCTTTTTTTATGGGGTGACAAACGAGCACACAGTCCACCTGATGGTATGAGGATGCTGTGGTCCATAGACATTACATTACTCCTTGATTAAGAATCAAAACGCAGATGCGTTGTCAATCCTGAGGACTAAGATGGAATTTCTCGTTCCAGTAAAAAAGGTTCTAAATACTATCCATCAACTACATAGTATCCAAAAATATTTTATTGAAGTACTTACGATGATTAGTATATTTGATTATCATACCTTGGGGGCCAAGTTCGACTAGCAACTTGGGAATTCAGTTTGGGGAAATATCCTTCAGAAATAGGCTCGCGGAAATTGTTAAAACGAGTTACACGTCCAAGATTGTTGCACATTCGCTCAGCGTTATATCTGTAAGAAACTCAAGTAAGTAAATTAGTAAGTTAAAGTAAATATGTTAGAAGTTCACAATTCTGCTTGAGTTTAATTGATCACCATGATTACGACACATCTCGTCGGTCTCACTATTAAAGGTGTCGCTTATGTGTCACAGAAAACATAGGATCTGCGTATTTTATCAATTTAAAAATATAAAAAGTACTATTTTCCCCGCTAAACTTGTTATTATAGTTATATCAGGAATAATGCAATAAGCACAATCAATATATATTGTTACGCGCCTAAGTCGACGGCACTAGCGCCATCTAGTGTCAGAGACGAGAACGAGGGGAGCTTTCCAGGAAATGACATCACTAATCTTTCAACCGACAGCGCCATCTAGTCTCGAACCGAAGAACTAAACTTATAGAAGTTGAAACTCGAACTCTCGGTACCTTGCGCGTGTTTACTTGAATATTCTGGATATTTCGGTGCTAATTTATATTTATAGGCGCTGCAAGATGCGATCGGAAAAGTATTGAATTCGGCGAGTCAAGCGAAGCTTTGGAGCGGAATAAAGTGAATTAGTGTGCTTAATTATTGGAGTTTTAAACTTCAATTTGTGTAAAGAAAATTAAAGTGTTAATTTAGGTAATTCTATCGGAAATTTTTATTGTCACGAACCTCAAGCTCGTAACAATTGGTGTCAGAAGTGGGATAAAATCATGCCGATTTTACCTAAGGACGAAATGGAGGGTGTCCGTACCCGAAGTCAACGTCAGCAGGAGACGGACCAGAGACGATTTGGTGGTGCAACGCCGCAGATGTCTGAGGGCCAGCCGCTGGCCACAGAAACCGGCCCGTCAGCAGCTCCTACGTCTGTGGAACCTGACTTAGGTGCTCTGATGGTGATGCTGCAGCAGCTGCAGCGCGGACAGAAGAAACAGGCCCGCCGATTGGAAGAGCAGCTGTGGGGCGGACAGGAGGAACAGGCCCGCCGGCAGGAGGAACAGGCCCGTCGTTTAGAAGAGTATCTCCAACGCGATGAGGAAGAGCAGATGCTCCTCCTGAAGGACCTTCACGCTACCTTCGGAAAAGAGATACGGGAGGTGAAGGATAAGGTTGCTCAACATGACAACCGCCTGTCGGAAGCTGAAACCCGAATCGACCAAGTAAACAATCGGGTTGACAACGTAATGGCTGACGTGAAGCTCCCGTAGTAGCTACAACACCTTCACTACGTGGGTTCAAGGTGCCACCGTTCGACGGGACTTCTTCCTGGCCAGCCTACAAAATCCAATTCGGGGCTGTTATGAAGGCGAACGGCTGAAATAAAAGTCGGGCCATGACTGCTCTCATACTAAGCCTGCGCGACCAGGCCTTAACAGTTCTGGAAGCTCTCGGTGAGGAAGTGACTTATTAGCAACTCCTTGAGGCATTGGAGGCGAGATATGGTGACGCTCACCTGGAACACGTCTTTCGTGCGCATCTTAAAGATCGCGTGCAGCGCATCAACGAAAACCTGCAGCAGTGGGCTCTAGAGGTGGAGAAGCTGGTGCGAAAAGCATACCAGTCTGCACCTGCGCTCATTGAAGGGAACCTGGTGCAGACATTCATCGACGGCATCCGCGACCTGGAAGTCAGAGCTGCTGTGAGGCTCGGTCACCACGAGACACTTAAGAACGCCTTGTCCCATGCACTGGAGGTAGAGGACGTGCGGCAGGATCATCGTTCCCATCGCGTCAGGGAGGTTGCAGCAGCTACAGTTCGCGACCGCAACAAAGGATACAGCCCTAGGTGCTATGGCTGTGGGGAAAAGGGCCATCTTCGATCCAGCTGCCCTAAGCGAACCGTAGAAAGGGAAATTGATCGATCTCAAGAGGGTAGTACAGCTAACGGCACCGCCTGGCGGTGGCAGGATCGTCGTTTCCCTCGCGCTAGGGAGGTTGCAGCAGTTACGGTTCGCGACCACAATAAAAGATACAGCCCTAGGTACTATGGCTGTGGGGAAAGGGTTCATCTTCGATCTAGCTGCCCTAAGCGGACCCTAGAAAGGGAAGGTGAACGATCTCAGAAGGGAAGTGCGGCTAACATCACCGCCCTGCAGCAGCCGCGATACGACTTTGCTATCAGACATCGCAGCGGGAAATCTCATGGCAACCCAGATGCATTGTCAAAAAGACCTTGTCCTGAAGATCGGAAACATTGTGCTAGGCAAGAGAGTAAGGAAGTGGTATCCGTGAGGATGCTCAGGACAGACCACCTCAGCAACGAGTGGAAGGACAGCCTACGACATGCACAGCAGGAAAATCCGGACATCAAGCCGATTCTGGAATGGATGAAGGCCCCGTGCTACCAAGCCTAAGTGGAGCGACGTCTCAGCGATGAGTTCAACCACGAAAAGCTATTGGGCCCAATGGGACAGCTTGCTGATTCAGGATGGAGTCCTGTGCCGTAAATGGGAAAATGTTCGGGAAGACAGCTGTCATTTGCAAATGGTCGTCCCTAAAGCTAGAGTACCGGATGTTCTACAGCTGTACCGTAATGATTGTTCAGGAGGCCATCTGGGAGTTAAACGGACTCTACTGAAGATCCGAGAATGGTTTTACTGGGTACACTGTCGAACGATGTCGAGGACTGGTGTCGCAAATGTACAAGTTGTGCGGCTGTAAAGGGACCTTACACTCGTAGTAAAGGTGCATTGAAGTTGTACAATGTTGGTGCACCATGGGAGAGAATAGCCATTGACGTGGCGGGGCCGTTTCCGGAGAGTGAAAGCGGTAACAAGTATTTCATGGTTGTGATGGATTACTTCACTAAGTGGCCAGAAGTCTTCGCCATTCCAAATCAAGAAGCTTCAACAGTTGCGGATAAGCTAGTTCATGAAGTCTTCTGTCGTTTTGGAGTACCTTTAGAGATTCACAGCGATCAAGGAAGGAATTTTGAGTCTCAAATATTCCAGGAAACTTGCCGAGTTATGGGTACTCATAAAACAAGTACGACTTCTTATCACCCGCAATCTGATGGATCTAGCAAAAGTTGTAGGCAATCGGCAACGAGATTGGGACAAGCACATACAACCGTTTTTGTTGTCATATCGAAGCGCTGTTCACGAAAGTACATCAGAGACACCAGCTTTCGCAAACTTTGGGAGAGAATTACGGCTGCCTGTGCCTGCAGACCTGATCACCGGGAACCCTGATGTGAGTAAAGATTTGACTTGCGAAACAAAATGAATGACATTTATGAGCACGTCAGATAATCGGGCCAGCAAATGTCTGAAAAGATGAAAACCCGGTATGACCGCAAAATGAACAACAAAGGGTTCGACGAAGGTTCACTATTGTGGTTGCACAATCCAGTCCACAGCAAAGGGAAATCTCCTAAGCTTCAAGCTAAATGGGACGGCCCGTACCGGATTGTGACCAGGATCAACGATGTAACCTACCGGATACAGAAAGATGCAAGAGGGACTCCTAAGATCGTCCTGTGGATCCTGGCGCGTATTATGGGCGATAATGCTCGGGACGAGCATGTCTTAGGAGGGGGCAGTGTTACACGCCTAAGTCGACGGCACTAGCGCCATCTAGTGTCAGAAACGAGAGCGAGGGGAGCTTTCCAGAAAATGACATCACTAATCTTTCAACCAACAGCGCCTTCTAGTCTCGAACCGAAGAACAAAACTTATAGAAGTTGAAACTCGAACTCTCGGTACCTTGCGCGTGTTTACTTGAATATTCTGGATATTTCGGTGTTAATTTATATTTATAGGCGCTGCAAGATGCGATCGGAAAAGTATTGAATTCGGCGAGATAAGCAAAGCTTCGGAGCGGAATAAAGTGAATTAGTGTGCTTAATTATTGGTGTTTTAAACTTTAATTTGTGTAAAGAAAATTAAAGTGTTAATTTAGGTAATTCTATCGGCAATTTTTATTGTCACGAACCTCAAGCTCGTAACAATATCTCAAGTGTACATAAATAACAAAGAAAACGACGAAATATTAGTTGCATTGATATCTTCAATTTCTACTAAAAAATCATTAATAATACTACTTTGTTAACAAAAATAAGCTATTATTTGATTTGAAATTTACAATGTTTTATCGACACTGACTTGTAATTATTATTAAAGAGACAGTTCATTGACATCTGTTGTGGGTAAGTTAAACTAACTTGATAATCTGTTTTACCGACATAGAGACAATACAGTGACATCTGTTTGTAGATTAGCTAAATAATCTGATTTTAACGATATAATTAACAAATAAAAATCGACTCACACAATCTACTGTGTGATAGCAATAACAATATCATCAAATCAAAATAAATTCATCCAGAGCGAAGCACTAGAAGGTTTTGGATTAGATTTTATTTCCTTCTTTAATAAAACGGTGACGTCTATCTACAACGCATTTATCAGTCAATAAAATCTAATAATTATCACAATTTTACAATGCTAAGCAACAGAGAAACGACAGCGCAACAAACCAATTCAAAAGTCATTCACAAGATGTCGCCAATGGTAATATGTGAAATAAGTAAACAGATAATTGAAAAAAAAAAACAATGATCTTATATGTCATGTCATCATGATATGTATCATTGTACTCTTTTACATATAAGATCATTGCAAAAAAAGCATTACTTTGTTCACGATGCAAAAAAATATTTTGAATTTGACTGCAGTGGTTACTCTGAAAAACTATACTTGTTAAAAGAGGTAGACTCGAGAAAAATATGGAATCATCACTGGAACCATTGCGTGTTGCCAGTGATGACTTATGAATCTGAGATCTGGGACTTGGTCCTTCACTGCTGGCCGTGTGAGGTAGCTCAAGTTTACCCAGCGTGTTTATCTACATGATAAACTTAGAATGAGGATATCGACAGTAGAACCAGAGTAACTGACGTAGCCCAACCGATTAGTAAGCTGAAGTGGCAATGGGCCGGCTACATAGCTCGAAGAATCGACAACCGATGGAAAAGAAAGGTTCGTACCGGTTAGCGAAGTGTGGGACGTTAGATGGAATGACGACCTGGTAAGACATGCAGGAAGTTGATGGATGCACCGTGCTTTGGGGCATTGCTTGTATGAGGTGTTCTATGTTGAGCAGTGCACTTGTGAAGGGCTGTAATGATGATGATCACTATGAGTTGGCACATAAATATATTTTAAAATAGAGAGGTTTCTGTGCCATTTTGAAGTATCTTGTCACTAGATGGCGCTGTAGCAAATTAAAATCTGTCTGCTTGTATGCCTGTATAGTATGTATAAGATAAAATATGTGTACACATATAACATTTATGCGTTAAGAAAAATAAGAGTATTAATTTTTATAAATAGCTAGTTTGTCACCATCTACTGTAAAACAAAATACAGCAGCGTTAAGCTGCTACTTTGCGATATTATTCTGTGAGAGTGTTTCTTCTCTGCCGCCTCTTACGGCACCCACGAGATGATATGGAGCAGTTGACATAGTTACACCATCACGACTCAGTTAATTCTTTTGATTAATGTCATCACTATCATAATTACAGTCCATCACACTTATTCTGCTAAGCATATCTCTGACCCATAGGTTGTTTCAAAGCACCATTATGAGCCAGCGCTTTACTACAATCCCACCTGATGATAAGTGGTGATGTAGCCTAAGATGGTGAACCGCACTGACCCAACAAAAGCCTATTCACTCTTGCCTTGAAGACACCCACATTGTAATCGGATGGAAAGACAGATGCTGGCAATTAATTCCACTCCTTTACCGTACGTATGATGAACGATTAAACAAATCGTTTGGTTCGCGTGCGTAATGCGTGCGTAAAAAGTAATGCGTGGAAGTAAAAAACAAAAGCGTGGAGACTGGCCGAACGTCTGGTGGATGGAGCGAAGTAGAATGATGGTGGGAGGGGAGAGGGAGGAATTAAATTATGAAATACCTGTGCACTCTCTCCGAAATGCATCCTGGAGAAAACAGAAAGGCTGGCTCCTGTGTACGTGGCTGGTAAGATTGGTTTTAACCAAATTCGGGTTACTAATAAGCCTCTTAGTACACATTTCGTTATCATTCATCGACGTAAGAGTCGTAAGAGGCGACAGAGGAAAACTGAACAGTATCCGCGATAGCTAATCCGCCTGCCAAGCATGGCAATTATGGAAACCCCCTCTCCCCATGAGGAAACCTGTAGTAGAGACCTACGTCTAGCATAGGAATTTAAAGACTGTAATGAATGGATGGATAGATGGATGGAAGTCAAAATAAAATTTAGAACCTGGCAACGATTTGTTGATGCATATAGTAAAAGAGCTCTCCTCTCCTGTCCTTATTCACGATGGCTCGATCAGACGCATAGAAGGGGTAGACAAGATGCCAGTGCCAGTGGTGTAGGTTAGTGCCAATGTCTTCCCGGAAGTACGCTACACGCTGTTCTGGTTCCGAATCCGACGCAGTATAGTTTTGCGGTATGATAACCGGCATCTGTTGAGTGAATAGTTAAATAAATAAGAACATTATATGTTTTCTTTGAATTGTCCTGTATCAGGCATACTAGCAGTCATTTCAATATAAAACAGGTAGTATCTTTGTTACAGAACTTTTTTCGCATTAATTTGGTATAATAGTTTATGTACATACGAGTAAATCACTGATGCACAAAATTCTTAACGTAATTTTAATTTGCTAAAAGATCCCTAAAAGAGTTTCTAATCAAATTGATATCTGGTAGAACCATGCTGCAGTTACATTAGTAGAATAGTTGTAGCACGAATGGATCGGTTCGACCGGAGAAGAACCACGCTCTCACAGAATACCAGCGTAAAATATTATTTACATAAATCATAAACATAAACACTCACGCCTGTCACCCAGAGGGGTAGGCAGAGACTAAGGACTTCCATTTGGAACGATCCTGACATACCTCTTTCGCCTCCTTTATATCCATATATCTACGCATACATACTCGTCGGTTAAGGGTACTTCTAACGTGGCCCCTTTTCAAAATATCGCCAATTTGGTCGATAAACTTTTTTCTAGGGCGTCCCTTCCCGACTCGGCCGTTCACATCTGCCATATAAATTTGCTTTGTCACTCTTTCCTCATTCATTCTTTCTACATGACCAAACCACCGAAGCATTCCTTTCTTAATCCTGGTCACAACATCATCTTGCATACCACATTTATCTCTTACCACGCAATTTCTCACCCTGTCATTTAGATTCAACCCTAGCATACTCCTTAAAGCCCGCATTTCTACAGCATTTATTCCACTTTCGTGCTTCTTCTGCCACACCCAGCTTTCACTACCATACATTAAAGTAGGGACTAACAGAGCATTATGAATTACCATACGTGCCTTTTTTGACACATTCTGGTTCTTCATAATAGAGTGTAGTGCCCCATTCACTCTATTCCCTGCATTTACTCGTCGTTCTATATCCCTATCATATCTACCATCCCTGCTAAATACACATCCCAAATACACAAACTCATCCACATGCTCAATTAACTCTCCTTCTTGAATAAAACTATTATTTACGGATTTTTATCGCGTTTAATTACTTTAATTTATTTTTATTATTATCCCGACGTTTCGGGTGCTTTACAGCGCCCATGGTCACGGGGGGGACTGAGATGTTTGACGTCCCAATGTCATAGTTAGTCCGGCTACCATTGGGACGTCAAACATCTCAGTCCCCCCGTGACCATGGGCGCTGTAAAGCACCCGAAACGTCGGGATAATAATAAAAATAAATTAAAGTAATTAAACCCGATAAAATCCGTAAATAATAGTTTTATTCAATGTGTAGTGTTCGCGTAAATTTAAGAAATCAATTAACTCTCCTTCTATTCTTATTTCACATACAGTTTTGCTGTCTTCTCTTTCAAAATCCATCACTTTCGTCTTACTTGCGTTCACTTTCATACCCCTTTCTTTTAATTCCCAGTTCATTAATGTAACCATCATTTGCAACTCAGCCGCCGATGACGCAAATACGACTTGATCATCGGCATACAAAAGGCATTTGACGGTTAACTCGCCCATTCTTAACTCACACTCTTCATCTTTCAAAGTTTGCAAACACCTGTCCATAAATAGGTTGAACAGCCAAGGGGAAGCTACACAGCCCTGTTTGACACCTTTTTGGATGACAAACCAGTCCGAGTAGACCCCATTGATCCTGACACAAGCACTAGAGTCCATATAAAGAGACCTTAATGCCTGTATCAAACCAGCGCTCAACCCATATGAGTTCAGTGTTTGCCATAGCACATTCCTGTCCACTCTGTCATAAGCCTTTTCCAAGTCCATGAACGCACAAAAAACTTTCTGGTTTTTGGCCAAAAACTTCTCAGCAATTATGCGTTTGGAAAAGACTTGATCTGTACACCCCATTTCCCTTTCTAAAACCTTTTTTTAAAGGTTTTTTTTTAAAGTTTTTGCAGTCCCGCTGTGACCCTTTTCCTTTATATATTGGTACTATAACTGCTTTACACCAGTCATCCGGTAACCGTTTTAATTCCCAACATAAATTAAATAACAGGTGTATAGCACGCCTACCACCACTCCTTCGCCAGCCCTTAGCATCTCGAGTGATACTCTATCATATCCAGCTACCTACTTTCATGCTTGTCATTGCTTTCATTATTTCATCTACACTTATCTCCATACCCCTTTCCACTTCTTTCGGATATTCTAGTATTTTTTTATTATTTATTAATTAATTTAATTCAGACGACTCCTCACTCATAAACACGCTTTCAAAGTATTCCTTCCATCTGTTTAAATTCGAAGCTTCATCATTCAGAATACATCCATTCTCGTTTCTTATAGCATTCATTATAGGCTGTTTTGTATTTCCCCTGGCAGTTCTTACGAGTTTCCAGAACATTTTTATGTTAGCCTGGAAATTATCAGATACCCTTCTATCATTCTTATCGTTCTTTCTTTCTTTTTCCTTTCAACAACTACTTTTACTCTCTTATTTAGATGTCTAAATTCTGCCTTTTTTCTTTCAATCTCATCATTCATACCAGAAGAATTACCAGCTGTGGTTGCTAGTAAATCTAACCATGCTTTCTTCTTTGATTCAACTTCCAATCGTACCTCATCATCCCACCACAACGTATTACTTTTCCTTTCATTTGTTCTCTTACTTACATCACATGTGTTCAGTGGCGGCATCCACCAAACCTTTCTTAATATTGTCCCACACAGTATTCAAGTCTAAATCATTCATTCACAATCATTCAAACATCTAATATTTCCTCTCAGTCTACATTTATACTTCTCTTTCACATCTTCATCTTGTAACTTCTCTATTCTTATACGCTGTAACGCAGTGGTAGACACAGATGTCCGATGCCGCCAACGCTTGAAAAGACCATTAATTCGACATAAGACCTAGTAATGATCCGTCCCTACGTTGGACCCCCGGTAGAGCCTTGTATCTACGACTGTGCTCCTCATTCTTTCATCCACAATTACGAAATCTATCATGCTTCTATCATCACCTCTTTCCCATGTATACATGTGAATCTTCTTATGACGAAAAAAAGTATTCGTCACAAAAATATTCTTTTCCACACATACGGTGAGGAGGTCTTCACTATTCTCATTTATACTTTCATCACCAAACGTTCCCAATATCCTTTCATAAGCAGACCTCTTCACCCCAACCCTTCCAATAAAGTCTCCTAACAAAATAATATTTTCATTTTCCTTACATTTTGTCAACACCATCCTTACCATGTCCCAAAACTGCTCTCGGATGTAAGTGGGCTTAGACATGTCTGGGGCGTACACCCCTAGCAGGAACAGCTTATTTAAGCCCACTTTAATTCGTATCCATAGCATCCTCGGGCTTACACATTCATAGTCTTTCACACATTGACCCATTCTTTCTGAAAGGATGAAACCGACACCCTGGAATGCCCGTTCGGTCTCGTCTACGCCAGACCAATACGCGGTATACGTGCCATGTGCAGTGGCATCCTTTCCCTTTTGTTTCGTCTCATTCACACATAACACATCTATTCCTCTGTCATTCATCATTTCGCATACTTCATCCATCTTATCATTCATTCCTCCACATACATTCAGCGTAGCCAGACGGGTTTCCGCAATCCACTTTTCGCCCCTCCGGGAGACAGAACGTGACGGGTGGCGAACCTCGTCGCCGGTTTTTTTCCCGGAGATTCTCTGAAATATTATTTGTATAATTAATAAATTTATATAATTTTTTACTATACTAAGTGATTTCTTAATAAATGTATAAATATACCATTAGTACCGGTAGTAATTTATATTATTTTATTTTTATATTTATTTATTTATAGACCAGCACCAGCAATTAAATCGTATGTGATTTCTGCTGGAGGGTTTAAATTGATGCATCTTTGTGTATCAGTTTGTTATTTAAGATTTTTAGTAAATAAATAAAACAAGTTGCACAGACAGACAGACACGGGCGCACTTTTTGAGGCTCTGAGCGCATTTGAATGTAAATGTACTCAGACAGGCACATGAGGTATACGAAGTAAGTAATATAATTATAAATGAATTTATTTAAATAATTACCTACTTTTGCTTATATAGATATTAAGACATATGTTATCTATTTTTTTATCTATCTATGTATTCACTATAAAATTGTTATAATAATTATTTACATAGAATTGGAATACGAATACTAAGTTAACTAGGAGTGGGGGAGTGGAATTTTTGCGCAAATATGCAAACGCTACTCAATTTTATTATCACTTTAGGTCAAAGTGACTGTGACACAACGAGACTTCATCTTAAAATTAAGTAGCGTGATACTCAATATTTAGTCATTTCTTTAGTATCTATAATAAATTATGGACTACATGTTCTTCAATCAAGGATTTCCTTCTTAGTAATTTTTATACAAATAAATAAAATAAATGCCTTTACAATCGGTAATATATATTTTTAGAGATCAATCGGGAACATTCCCAAATTCGACGTTTTGGGTACCCATGAGAAGAAGTAGTGTATTAGATTCCCTTCATACTACGAGTACCATAACGTGTTGTGCCGTGGCAAATCAAATTTTTTTTGAATTTATGTGTCCTACGAATCCAGTAAATTCTACGCACAGCGGAAAAGTCTGCTCTATTAAAAAAATCGACAAAATCCTACTTTATGACTAGTATTTCATAGACTTACCCTAGAGCCTGTCGTGACGACGTTACTGACTTCACGAGCGTGACGGAATACTTTTGAGTCCATAAATTTGTCCGGGAACGTCTCTGTTAGAGTTGGAAGGTTCATGCCTTTTGTATCAGGTCTGAATTATGGAGAATAAATATTAATGACATTAAGTCCCTTTTCTTATGTGAAGTACAATTAATAAGAGTATATAAAAACCATCACCTGTGTAATAGTGCAACGGATAAACAGTAATTAAACATGTATGGATTGATTCGCAGCTGGCAGAATGAGCAAACGGACTGCAAGTCCTCTAAGTCACGCATACCTGCAAAAATGATAACCCTATTGTAAAAGCTTTAGTCGTTATCGTAGTATAGGATATTATAAGTACTTTCTGGAAGTATTAAAGAATTTAAATTTAAAAATTGGTGATCCTGCAGGCTGGAATTCCCGATCTCGAGGCTCCCAAATTATGATGTTGATATGAAATATCGAGTAAAAGGGCTCATACAAAGTTCTAGCTGATTGGTTTTTTGTCGACTACGTTTTAGTTACAGTTTTTCAAATTTTTTATTTTTGAGATTTCTCAAAATAAAAACCCTATACGTTTGATGAAACAATTTGGAAATCCGCTTAGTTCATTTCAATCGGTCAAGCCATTCAAAAGTTATGAGAGGTTTACATACATCCACACACATACATAGAGACTTACAGACACCATCGAAAAATTGTCGGGATGGCTTCCTGTGATCCCAAAACGTTAAATCTTGACGTTTTGGGAAAAGATTTAAAAACAATAACTTCACGATTTTTGAAAATTTTAATTTTTCTTAGCAGTAAGTTAAAATCGCTAAGTGGCATATTTTTCCCTTGTTATTAAATGAACTTGGCAAAGACATTTTGCTTTTTTTGTCAGTTCCTTTCCATTTTTATATACATAACATAATTAAAAAACAGGCTATTTATAAATTTTTAATTTGGCAAAGTACAACTATTACGTGCTCTGGGCTCGTTTGCCCTCATGAAACTCATGTATTTAAAACGCTTCCATGATGCAAGAGAAGAAAAAATTTTAGGTTCATCGGAAATTATTATTATATGAATCACACCGTAAAAATAGAGTATTTTGAAATAAATTTCACATGGACCAACTTCCGGACCACAAAACCATTATTTATATTATAGATCGTGCAAACAGCTGTCCCTTGCCTGTTTCGAGTCTTGGGCCAATGCCTCACAAGTCGCAACTCAAGACTTCAATGCATAATTAATAGTTCCCAACTTTAGTACCAAATTTTTTCTTACCCATGAAGACATCAATGAGTTTTCCGGCCATCTGACGATGTTTAGGAATGAAAAGTGAGAACTGGTCGTTGTACGGCAACTCCATCGGCAACTGTAGGTTTGGTAGTGCGATGTTTCGCACAGGAATAGTCCTTTGCGCGTCAGAACCAAATCTGCTGGACAAGGTATTGCTCAGCGCTTTGTATTTATCCGGCTGAAATGAAAAATAAATCAATATCTACTCTTTGTTCCTTAAAAAAATGAAATATTATGCTCTTATTATACGTAAAGACGTCTGCCTCGTTGGTCTAGTGGTTGTAGTAGTGTGACTTCTGATCATGAGGTCCTGGGTTCGAATCCCGGGTCGGGCGAAAAATTAATTATTGAGTTTTCCGTTAAGAAATTCTCAGTAGTGTCCCAGAGTCAGGAAGTTGGCGGTGTCTCACCCCCGTGCCTCGGAAAGCACGTAAAGCCATTGGTCCTACGCCTGATCTCTCTACGGTTGTATCGGTTTACCGTCCCATAATAGAGAGTGCACCTGTGCTTGTGTGCTACACTTGGGCACTAAAACCCTGTCCTGCGCCGATGGCTAGCCTCCGTTGAGGCAGGCCGCCGTAGCCGGAATTCGGTCTGGAGGACATTATACGTAAAGTACAGAGGTGCCAATAAGCGCCAGCTTCACTGTATGCGCGCGATGAAGAAAACATCACGTGGAAACCTGCACGTCTAAATACAAAATATTTGGTGGATATGTAAAATTCGTCACACCAACTGACGCAGCGATCAGACTCATGGTTCCATAACCATCTCAGAAGGACAGAAGTCCAGAAATGGGAAGGTTTTAAGTTGTTTGTACTTCAACGGTGAAGAGAGTGTTAAGAGTTTCAATATTGTTATGTTTATTAATGAAAACTTAATAAAAAGTGATTGATAACTGTTAAAAAGCATACGTAAAAGTTGTCCGGTAAGTCGAAGCAAGCTCCTTCCTCTCCTTTCGGAATGAAACATGGTTCAGTGGGGCGATCGAAGAATAAAAGTATATTCTTTTTGGCGTCTGTCATATTGAATAAATGTCTGAAAATTAAATGATTAATAAGACTTTGTTATACAAAAATAAATAGTAAAGTACTAGATTTATGTTAATATGCCACTTAGTTAGTTACATACATCGAGTCTTTGGTCGAATCTGCCGACAAACCGCAGTGCGCTCACTACTGTGTTCCGGTTGTAAGCCCAATTACAGACTGTAAGGAATTTAATCTTATACAATTGTAATGAAAGAACACCTATTTATTTGAAGAAGGTTGCAGATGTTCACTACCTAGTAGCTTTTCAGCTGCATTTAAACTAATCTTTTGTTACTTGAATAAAACAAAAAAAATTACCTTTATGATTTGTTAGTTTAAATTTCTATTTGATTATTTTTTTTTAAATTATTTATTAGTTTAAAATTAAAGAAATATGATGAAAGTAAAAATGAAACGAATAAAATGCGCCATGAAATTCACGGCTAGAATGTTCTGTATTGACACTCGTTAATGTTATATATACAGCGAGTCGGGAAAATCCATGTCTGGTTATATAACAATAAATTATTCAAGGGTTCAGTAGAAATATTTATATCAAAACAAAATGCACAACCTATACACTTATTGATAAAAAGCAATACCTGAGTGATATAGTTTTGCTCGAAGTTAGAAAAAAGGAACAAAAATCTAGATTTACATGAAAAGTAAAACACTAGGTAGGTATGTAAATACAAAATTTCACTTAAATCGTAACGTATACATATTGGTCGCATGGCTGTGCTAGGTTTGCTACACTAAATTACCAAACTAAACATATATGGGTCCTATTCGCTTTTCTCTTTTACCCGGTTCTTATATCCAAGACACGTTCCGTTGTCGTGTCACTGTCAAATTTCACTAGGACAAACATCTAGAACCGAAACAATTACTTGTAGTCCGTACAAATACCTACTTGTTCCGCGCGTCAATTTATTTATATACAAATTTCGTGTAAAATAGTTTTGATTACAACCGGTGATGCACCTGCAATTCCTCTGGTGTTGTAGTTGTTCATGGGCGCCGGTAGTCACTTACCATAAAGCGAGCCGCACGCTCGTTTTAAAAAAAATCTATAAAAAATTGGTTGACCCTGCAAGCCATCCCTCGAAAATCTCGCTAATTTCAATATCAAAGCGCTCCAAATTTCATTTATTATGACGTCATAATTTTGGTAAACCATGTTTATTTTTTTTTTCAAAATTGAATATTTCACGAACAAATCAATCGATTTTAATGTGATTTACGACAATCGTTACGCAATTTTTTCAGCTTAACAAAAAACCCATAACAAAAAAATTGATCTCACAGAAAGTTTTCAAGTAATTTAAACAAAAAAAAAAACACTTTTTGAGATTCATTTCGTCAACGATATCTCTCGAAAGAATCAT
Organism: Parnassius apollo; assembly: GCA_907164705.1. NCBI lineage: Eukaryota > Metazoa > Arthropoda > Insecta > Lepidoptera > Papilionidae > Parnassius > Parnassius apollo. Next base: position 8,908,709 of record CAJQZP010001449.1, on the reverse strand, counting down.
CCGATTTTGATGCGGTTCACGGTAATCGATGTCGTTTTTTGAGTAGAAGAGTTTATTATATTATAGAATTGATCAAAACAAGGGTGCCAAAGTAATTCCAAGGAATCAACCGTAACAATTATTCGGTCTAAATTCACAGAAAATGTAAGTTCAGCGAGGTTCTTTCAAATTATCGCAAAAATAGCCAGAATAGCTTCCTAGGACCTAAAAATATCGAGATCTGAAGAGAACTTGATTTTCAAAAATCGGTGTGGTCCCATCTTTTGATTTCATAAATACAAAATCATTGATTTTCATAGCGGGAACTTTTATTTCTGCTACCTATTCATTCACCAATTTACGACTGTTTAATATTACAATATTTTTAAATTTTGTAGTACCAGTATTTTGTTTTTGTAAGTGAAAATGGAAACATAATATTTATTTGAAAGAAAAATAACTATATATAGGGTTTTAAGTATAATGGTACTAAAATGTTTATTTTCTTTGCCTGCAGATTAATTGCACATTCGACGAGGTAAATAGCTTTAAATTAATTTCGTTTCAATGATATGCAAGCCTACAATCCAATTAAATACGACACTTTATGTTTAAATAAATGACGATTAAAACCGATTTTGTACACATATATCAATTTTTATAAAATGCTTTACCATAAACATTCGTGTACTAAACTAAACCCATGTACGTATTAAACTATTGGCGTGAACATTTGAATATAAAATTGCCACTGTTATTACGTGAGGCCTAAAATGCTCGAGGGACCAGCAATTCCGATGGTTTTTTTTTTTCAGGAAACTTGAAGGAAATAATAACGTCGTTTAGTCATTTGAATAAAGAACCCTAATTTGGAACGTGTGCATTAAATAATATCTTCGTGAGAGGAAGCTGTGGTCAGCTTATCATTCGAGACAGCCTCTTCTGTTAGATTAACATGCCAAATATTTAATGTCTTAATTAGGTACTACATTGTAACATTGTTATATATGTTTTACCGACTTCAAAATATAAGGAGGTTGTCAATTACGATGTTTATATTTTTTTATGTAAGTTCGGGCGTAACTCCGTCATATATAGATGGATTTGCTAAATTATTTTTAGTCCGAAAGAGGTTTATTCTGAAATGCTCTCATTTTAAATTTCGTAAATATCGGATGATAAGTTTCGGAATCAGACAATGGAACTCTTTAATAAATGCCAGTAAATCAACCGCGGTTTATATCGCATGTAAAAGTAAAGTAAAGTAAAGTTACAGCCTATAATACGTCCCACTGCTGGGCTCAGGCCTCCCCTCATTTCTGAGAGGGTTTAGGGCAAGGAAGTGTCCGCTGCGCTGCCTAAATGCGTGTTGACGAACTTCACATGTCTTCGAAATATTTTTTTTCTTATTCCTCAGACATGCAGGTTTCCTCACGATGTTTTCCTTCACCGCCGAGCACGTGGTAAATCAGTGCCGGCGGGGATCGAACCCGGGTTATCGCGTTCTGTTATATTTACAACGAGCGTTAACCACTGAGCTACCACGGCTACCAGAGCCAGAGCAGTGGTTAACGCTCGCTGTAAATATATCGCATGTACTATATAACAATGCACAGACATTGTTTACGCTATCACACTACATAACATCATTCCTGTACCGTCTTAAGGGGTAGGTAGGACACTCAATAAGTTTTGAGATTCAAAAAGTATTTTAAATACTATTAATATTTATTTTACACCTTTGCAAAATATTCTCAATCATGCTCTATACAAAGTTCCATTCGCCTAAACCAACTCTGAAAACACTTTTGCCAGTCTTGATCTGACGGGTCGGAAATCGCTTCTTGTATGACATATGGCTTCTTCGGCGCTTGAAAAAAACTTGCCTTTTATTTTTTCTTTGACTCTTGGAAACAAAAAGAAATCACAAGGAGCTATGTCAGGGCTGTAAGGTGGGTGACTTAGAGTTTCAACACGAGATTCCTCAATAAATGCTTTTGTTCTAAGGTAGGTATGTGAAGAAGCGATATCGTCATGCAGCATGATTCCCAGAAGCCTGGTTTTTGGTCTTCTCTCCCGCACAGCTTGAAAAGCTTTGGGTAATGCAACTGTAGTATTCCATTCAGAGTTGACTGACCTGCAATTTTCCAACATTGATTTCGAATAAATATCCGCACCGCAAAATTAATAGCCACCATTTTTTGCCGACGTTGCGAGGTCTTTGTAGGTTTGTCGGCAACTGTCCTTCTGAGTAGGCCCATACCGCTGATTGCCTTTTATGTTCCGGATAATATTGATAGATCCATGTCTCGTCATCAGTAACGATTTCTGAAACATACCTAGATGCTCCGTTTTCAAAACGTAGACGCATTTCATTGCATCAATCCACACGAATCTGCTTTTCGCTTTAGAATAGCAAACGAGGAATCCATCGACAACAAAGCTTCCTTACTCCAAGATGTTGATGTAAGATAGTATGAGTGCCCCGCAACTAATGCCTACAATCTTTTCGATATCCGTATATGTGATTCGTGGGTCTTCTAGCACCAACATTTCAGTAGACCTTACATTTTCTGCCATTACTGCTTTTTGCTGGGCCCCTTACCCCTATTGAATTCAACAAACCACCTAAAATTTCTTGCGCGTGATGAAGCTGAGTCCCCTAATGCTGATTGTAACCGTTGTAAACTCAATTGTCCGGTTAAACCAAATTTAAAATCATAATAGATCATAGCGCGCAAATGTTCACGGTTAAGTCAATTAGTTTTAAATGAAAAGCGCGGAAAGCGTTGCAGTCATTGACTTATATATTACTAGCGTAAGGACCGGGCCGACCGAACAACTAAAACGGACCAATGCGTTGGCCCTAAAATTAAAGTTTAGGGCCAACGCGAATCGGTCGACAGTGGTGCGCGCGCAGGACAGATTTACCTGTCACAAATATGTCTAGTTGCATGGTAAAAGTATGCAAAAATTACGATACAAAGAGAAACATGGGATATCGTATCATCGGTAAATCACCTTATATTAATTTTGTTACAATTAAATTATTATATAAACGCGTTTATAAAGTTTTATTTTACAGTTAGTTTAGTTACGTTACCAAGATTAGGCCAGGGTTGGATTCAGACCCTCAAAAATATTGTACAATTATTGTAAAAATTATATTACGTTTGACGTTTCATGTTTCTTTTTTCCCCATGTGCCGGGATTTTGGCGTCACGCATCTAGTTTTATCTATACGTTTCGTTTCTTGACGGTTTTATTTTTATTTCTGTTTAAATTTTGTCTAATGAACTTAGTGAAAGTTAAATTTTGAATATTGGTAGCTAATATATTTTATATTCAATAAATTGATTGACCAGAAAGGGAGCTTATTCTAATTTTATTAAAAAAAACGCGGTTCTGGAGCATAGAGTTTTTATTCTGGTAGCCCCTCATAATAGTTGTATTAAGGATGCAACATAAATGCATCGATCGAGCACCGATTAACCAGAAAAGGAGGTAATTCCAATTATATTTAAAAAAACGCAGTACTCATGTACAATACGGAAATTCTTCATATCGTGGGGTTAATATTAAAATGTAAAAGGACCCAATAATAATACAAGTCGATCTTTATGTATAATTATGGTATTTTCGCTTAGTATTATTAAGATACTATATACAACAAAATATGAAATAATGGTACAATTAGGATAATTACACTACGAAATCCGACCCTGGTACG